>CAJFCV020000001.1:3883087-4483087 GCA_904066235.2 Bursaphelenchus xylophilus
GTTCCGGTTTGTCCGACACGAAAACTTTAGATGCCAATTTTTTGTCTGGCATCTTGTTTTTCTGCGTAAAAAAGGCTTTGTTTTCGACAGAAAAGGGAGTTTTTGCGCGTTTTCGCTTGCAACGAAAACAGTGGGTTTTCTGCAGAATTGCCACGCGGCTTTTGCGAAATTTTTGATGTTGTAGGCTTTTCGATTTTTTCTCGACATTTTGTTCATTTTGACGACAAAATTACCTTGTTTTAGGTCATTTGGACGCGGTTTTGTCGTAATTTTGTCGATAATAATATGTTTATCGGGTCTGAATCGCTTCTTTGATAATTTATTTTACTTTCAGAATGCTCCGTGCAGTCTAATCCGCTTTTAGATGTGGTCGGTGTGAGCAATTAATGTCGATGGAAATGAGGACTCCGCTGGCCCTTGGTTGTGACCATGTGCTATGTGATATTTGCCTGGTCGACGTCGACGACATCTGTTCAGATGGTATTTTCGTTGCAGAAAGTGGTAAAAATAAATTATCGCATTTTGAGAAGTTTGGGCTTCACACGATGATTTAAATGAAATTAACACCAATGATAACTTTCCCTTAATTTAACTACAGAATCATTCAGTTTTACAAACATTTACTTTAACCACCAACTATTTATAAACATCCATGCCTCAAGGCTTTCTTTCTGCTTTGGCCGCTTCAAAGTATTTTTTTCGTCATGTTTCTAGGCACGGTTCGTAAACCTGACTGATCTTGATGTCTGAGTTTTTCTCGAATAAACCCTGGTTCAGATTCCCCTGATAATCCGCGGGTTGGAAAACCCTGAAAACAGTTGAACTTTTTCTCGTTACCCTTACCCGTCTGGAAGTAGTTCTTTGCCAACAACGTCGTAGGCAAAACTCAACCTCATGAAGTTTTTGATGTCCTCTTCGCGGCTTTCATCCCAATTTTTGCAGCTGACATTGAGCTCCATGGGAAAGTATCTGAAGAAAACAATAATATTTTTGCAAAGACTTACAATTCGTTGCCCTCTATGGTTGAAGATTGATCGAGATTTGTTCTATTGATAACAGAAAATCCATGTTTAACTACATCGACGTTTCTATTGTATATCGTGGCCAACTTTCCCAAGGCGATAACATATTTATCGTCAGACTGGAGAGCGCATTCTTCATCTTCAGCGATGAATTCATCGAAAAACGGTCCAACAGTCCAGTTGGCTTGTTTATTCGCCAAGATTCTGGCGACAGTCTCTTCATCGGTCCTGTTGTTCCTCCTTCCAACGCATTGGATCCATTCCTTGACCGCAGCACGATGCTTTTCACTCCTATGACACTTTTTGCAAAATACAGAAACAGACTTACACGGGGCTCAACACTTCGTAGAACACGCTTTCGTTTTTATCTTCGCATTTGACAATGAGATCTTTCATTTCAATTTTCTCTTCCGACTCTTCAAACAGTTTGGGGTTGACGTATTTTCGGGGGTCGATGGATTGGAAAGCACTGAAATTGGCTGTCTTTTTTATGTGTAAATATATATTACATTCACTCTGTTAGCTTTTGCACAAAGTGCATGGACATTTTTCGATTTTGCACGCTACACGAAGAGTCTTTTCTGCACGCACGTTGCGGGGGCACGAGAAATGGCCATGCACTTTACGCAAATGGTAATACCTACCTTCCCGGTATAAGTTCCTCGCCGAGTAAGATCAAGGTGACAAAATATTTTATGACGTCGCTATTCTCTTTTCCCATCATTTCAAACAGATCGCAAGGAATTTCCGTTCCATAAAGGCCATTTGTGTAGTTTAGGCTACAAATAAACACAATATAGCAATACCTTTCATCCAAACGGCTCTTGCAAATCAAATCTCCTTACTAATGCTCTGCGATCTTATCCGCAATGATGTCTACGAACGTGGTTTGAAAGACTTTCTTAATTTTTTCGTAAGTACTTCTGTAAATGCTCGTCCATTTCCCCAATGCGCGAACATATTCATCATCAGCTTGAATCGCGCATTCGGAATTTAAGACGGAAAGAAATGCCGTTGCGTTTGACCGCCTGTATTCCAGGATCTCCTCAATTACTTGTTCTTCCGCACGATTCTCCATGGCTGCTACACATTGGATCCATTCCTTGACCGCAGCACGATGCTTTTTACTCCTGTGACACATTTTTGAAAAAATTAGAAGCATACTTACACGGGCCTCAACACTTCGTACACGCTTTCTTTTTTATCTTCGCATCTGACAATGAGATCTTTCAGTTCAATTTCCTCTTCCGACTCTTCAAACAGTTTTGGGTTGACGTATTTTCGGGGGTCGATATATTTGAAAACACTGAAATTGGCAGCCTTTTTTGGAAATGACGCTCCACCTACCTTCCCGGTACAACTTCCTCACCGATTAAGAAAAATGCGACATAATAGTTCATGGCGTCGCTATTTTCTTTTCCCATCATTTCAAACAGATCGCAAGGAATTTCCGTTCCATAACGGCCGTTTGTATAGTTTAAGCTGCAAGTAAACACAATATATTTAATATATAGCTTTTATCTAATAAATAGCTCTTCAAAAATAGATCTCCTTACTAACGTTCTGCAATCATATCCGCAATGTGGTCAATAAACTTGAACTGCGGAAAGGCCTTTATGACTTTTTCAGCATTATTCCCATAAGTCCTGATCAATTTCCCCAATGCGCGAACATATTCATCGTCGGTCAGAGTCGCGCATTCGGGATTTAAGACGGGAATGAATGGGCTGGCCGTTGCGTTAGACGTGCTATATTGCAGGATATCCTTTATTACTTGTTCTTCCGGACGACGCTGCTCGGCGGCTACACATTGAATTAATTGCGTAACGGCCGCGCTATGTTCCCATCGTCTAAAATTTTGTTGCGGTGTCAAATATCAGTCTGTCTGGGAAATAATGTGGATTCATTGCGCATTGAAATCCTCCATCATCGCTTTGCGGCGGCTAATCGCCACTGGAAAGTTTTTGCCCGGCTGCAGCGGAAGTATGTACACTCGTGCTCCCAAGCTATTTCCATGAATGTATGCAAAATTTAACGAAAATGTGAGCCGCAGACATGGAACTCATCCCTTATAAGGACAGAAGATTCTTTGAAGACTTACACCGGTCTTAGGACACCTTGAAAAGCCACTTCACGGATATACTCCACAATTGCGGCTTCAGTTGCGGCAGGCATTCCTGCGTTCTCGGCATTTACAGCTTCAGCTGAGGCGTTAGTTGTTGCTGGATGTTGTGGACGTGTATTATCGCGGGAATAAATGCGGAGTCCCCTGAAATATATATTTCTTTTATCCTGGTTTTCGCTGATAGTCTCTTATCGTTTTATATATGTATATAAAGTGTAGTCTAGAAAAGTCATTGAAAATCTCCGCCGCGTATGAAAAGCGCGAGCAAAAAATTCTCGCGGATTGATTTGTCACCAGAAATAGTAGTGAAATTTAACAAAATCAGGCGTCTCAACCCTTTAGCTAGCCCCGACTTTTGCCTTCCTCTGTCCACTTACTCGCCCTGCCAACAAACGGCTTGTCGTTCTATCCGCCCATCCCGTTGTTGTTCTTCAATACAGACCCCATCATTCCACTGATGTGTTCTACAACATTCCACAACATCGCCGCCAGTCGTGCAATTCTCGTTACAGGGTATCACCACTCTGCCGGGCAGCTCAACCTTCTCATGTCCTTTTGGCAGCACCGGTCTTAATTCGTCCACTTTTCCCTGTGATGGTTCCCAATGTACATCTTGATAAACATGCGAAAACCAATTGGTCTCATTGTATTGCCTGAGGGGCCGAGCGAACAAACCTTTGGGCAGGAACGCTTCGCTTTTCATTCCATAAAGATTAGGGTAAAAGAAAAGACTTAAACCGATGGCCAGTAAAGTTGCGATAAGGAATAGTAACAACGAAATTAGTAGTAGAAATTTTCTATTGTATAAATATAGAAATCTTGGGTTTCTCCTTTCCCTGTATGGAGGTGGCGGGCCTAGAGCCGCAGCGGCGTGTTGTGCAGGAAAAATTAAGGGTGCTTCCACTGCTTTCATAGCAAAACTGAAACAATAAAAAGGCAAATTGAGTCGAATAAATAGACCTTTTAAAAAATTTGAAATACGAGTAGATCAAACAGTTATTTGACAAGTATTTATATGTGCAGACAACTGAATGGAAAACGGATGAGTAATCGCGCTGATTCCGTGATTAGCGAATAGGTATTTTGCACCAATGAGCTGAAAGGAAATGAATCTTCTTCGAGTCAATATTTTCGATTCAAGGAAAAAGGAAGTAACTGTTCTGAAAAAAGATGTAATCAAATTGCAAGTAAAAACATTAAACTCTCAATCGTTGGGAAGTGAAAAAGTGTAACACTGAGCAATGCTGATGTCTGTAATCGGTGGATAAGTCATGTTTTAGCTGTACTGCTGGCGTTTCCAAGAAGTGCTTGTCTCTGCGAGGTCATCACCACGTCTCCGTTAAGCATCGGAATGATCATCCAGATCTTGGTTCAAGTCAGCAGTGCTTTAGCTGAGCCCCAGCTAAAGATTTCCCTTATATTCTCTAACGAAAAAAGTCGATTTGAGTACTCAAGTTTCAACTTGTTCAAGTTGATCTAATGCCTAAGATGACTACCGGAATGAGAGTCCTTGGACACGCAGTCCAGCCTCCTACACGCCAGGCCAAGCCGGACTGGAGCGGCTAATTTGGAACGTCCCAGTCAGGCCCAAAAAGAACTCGAGCCAGGAGATTTTAGTTTATTTAAATCAAGGCGGAGAATAAGACAAGACTGTTATAATTGTGATAAGTATTTCATTGTTGTGATTTTCATTGAAGCCCACGAATCACTGTCGTCAATGCACCCAACAATGACCTGGTCGGCGAATATGTAGCTTCCGTCAAACAGGCCCGGGTTCAAGTATTCTTGGAGCTTTTGCGGCAATTCCCTATGGGAAGCCCGTATACCGCTGAAAATCAACTTTTTTTTACTCTCTTCCTTAACTTTATCTGTATGGGAAGGAAACGTCTTACGATCCTGGGACCAACTCTTCCGTGATGATTCCCAAAGCAACCGCGAGTCTGTGGAAGAGGGCGAATGGTCGCATGGGGCGTTGGCCATACACGGAGCACAACATGAACCACGGATCAAATTGGTTGATACGGCTGAAACATTACATAGAGATGTGTAAAGTAGGGAAAGACTGGCTCACCTGGTCCGGTTCAGCAGATCGACATATGTGCTGATGTCGAATCCTTTCAGGTACGGATATTCTAAGTTTAGAACTCTGAGCTCGTGTCTCGCTCGGGCCATTGCATCCATCACATTCCCCCAAGCCCTAATATATTTGTCATCGGATTCACGAAAGCATGAAGTGTCTCTGTCGTAGAGACCTAACATAAAAGCGAAGATTCCCTTGTCATATTCCAGGTTACTACGGATGGCGTTTCCGAGATATTTCTCGTCTATCGTAATATTGTCCTTGATGCATTGGAAGTACTGTTTGACACCCTCGAAGTGCTCTGGGGCGCTGAAATTTTTAACAAAATTGTCACACCATTGTCTTACACGTCTACTAAGGCTTCGTCCAACGTCCAAAACTTTTCATCGCTCTCCGGAGCTCCGATTGCCAGCCCAAGAAAGGCAAATAAAAATAGGAATACAATCATTGCGTATATGCGAAATTAATTCTTAAAAGTTCTTTTATAATACACAGATATATAGTCATGTCTGCGTCAGGATATTCGTCAGAATCGTAAGTAACAGATATATCGAAAATAATGAATTTTGAGATGTTTCATAAAGCTAACGATGCATCCACGGGCTGAAAAAATAATTTTGTTTTGATGAGATAGCGCTAAGATCAATTCGACGATTCCTCATTTGCGTTGTAGTCAATGAATAGGCCTTGGAAAGCAACGGTAATGTTCCAAAAACACCAATCGTACCATACGATTTCATTCTTGGCATTGCGCTTTATTTTTATTGGCAACCCTAATTTTCGTTGTACAAGATGAGCACGGAAGGAGGAGGTTGGGGAGTCGGTAGACTATATAGACCGTTCAAACAGAGAGGACACGAGAAAAGAATGAGACAAAAGTGTATTCTTGTGGCTTTTATAGACAAATCCATTATGCAAATTTGGCACTATCACCAACATCGTTTTGAGACTCAAAATTATGACTATTCCGGTCCAGTGCCGGTTGTCTCCCGGTTCATTTCAAATTTGCTTCGACCAGGAATCCACGCACGATTGGCC
The DNA here is from genome assembly GCA_904066235.2 of Bursaphelenchus xylophilus. Classification (NCBI taxonomy): domain Eukaryota; kingdom Metazoa; phylum Nematoda; class Chromadorea; order Rhabditida; family Aphelenchoididae; genus Bursaphelenchus; species Bursaphelenchus xylophilus. The sequence goes on from CAJFCV020000001.1 coordinate 3,889,353, forward strand.
GTTTAGAAACAAAAGATTTTGGTGATTAAAATCAACATCCAACTTAACTTCTATGAATTGTCGTAGATGATTCGAGGCCTGTAAATAATTAATGCTTCGGTAGAGCCCATCGTTTCAATACAAACTCTCTATCATACTACGTAGATTACAGGAGGAAAATAGTAATTCTAAACGGAAGATGTTTGTTGCCCGCAAGTGTCACGACGCCCATTTCTCGTTTTCTGACTCCTTTTAATTCTCAGCATTTCTTTGACTCTTGATCTCGTCGCATAGCCAACTTTCTTTTAACTGTTTTACGACTGCACAAAACAGTAGTCATCCCCAAACGATTTAAATGTGAATAGCTCTAAATCATACCAATAAATTCACCCAGACCCATAGAAGGAGACCATTTGATCTTCCTCCATCTTCAAAATGCGTCTGCTTCATATAATTTTTGTCGTCGCAATCCTGGGTAGGACTTGTTTCGTTGGCTTTCAGCAATCTTTCAGCCCTTTCCGTAAGCCCTTCTGAATCTGCGCTTCGAGAAAAAAGAAATAGCAAAAAAGAATTTGCTGAAAAATGGTTCAAAATCGCCAAGAAGGCCAATAAAGGAAGGAAGTTCAGCAAGCCCGACAAGATGCTGAAGAAATACGCCAAAGGATAAGATTTGTCTACTAAAACTTAATTATTTTGTAGTACCATGTTCGATGACCATGATTTATATTATTTGCGATGTCTATGGGTTTTATAGACGGTTTATTTGCAAGATTTGAAACAATTGTAATATACATGACTCTTCAAAAAAATTGTCAAAACAACAATTAAAATAAAATAATTTAAATTACACATTGGTCCCACTGACCGTCACCGAACTGTAGCGAGTGGAATGCGGCCGGAGTAGCGACGTTTTGGGCTGTTTCTTGGTTTTGCCCGAAAAGAAACAACAAGCACGACGGAATTCTTTGCGGAATTTCTCTGAAAATCATGACTTTACGTTACAGAAAAATGTGATGTAAAAGTTTTGCATGTATGTCAATCAAAACTTACCACATATGAAATTGTACAAAATAGGATTGAAACTGCTAGAGGAGTAGCTAAAAAGCCGGGGGATGAATTTCCGGACCGCGATGGCGGTTAGACTGGGATCCTGTTGGGGCTCGATGTGAAAGGACCTGAAAAATAAAGCGATGATTTTGATATTGAAATCTGTGGAAATGCTGTCTTGGCATTTTAATTTTGTTTACAAGCCTCCGTAAAGTCGCTGGAATGATTTTTGGCGTTTGCACTATGCAAAAACGACAGGGTGTGAGCAGTAGTCAAAAATTGACTCGCGTCAAATTGCAGAGTGCCATGTGAACTTGTGTTTTCCACAGTGTATGTCGCCGAAATCACCGCTGCGACTTCACGGACGGACTAGACATGGCTCCCGGGCAGGGCCAAAAATCGCGGCCCGGTCAGTTTCGAGTTTTCCGTGGTCCCAGGAAACCTTTTTTTAGGACCGCTAGTGTATTATAATAAAACAAAAATTGGTTAACCAGCTAAAAGCTTCAAGAAATTTTTTAAAAGCCAAAAAAACTGCTGATATTTCAACCTGTCTTTACTTTGACTATCATTTGGTGCTTGACCACAATCACGAAAAAAATCAGTTATTCAATTTTAATGCTATTGCAATATATCTTTTTGCTAGTAAACTCAATTTGCTTTCAAATTTACTTCGAGCCGGCTCGATCTTGTAAGCAATTTTTAGTGCGAAAAAGTAGCCTAGCCCTTGTGTCACGCCTTGAATTCGTTAGTTCACAATTTGCTAGCGCAATCATGGCTTTGATGAGTTTATGAGGCACATAAAAAATTATTATTTCCGCTTCAGGAAAAAGCATAAAAGGAAAAAATTGCTTTGATCGTAAAAGTGAAACTTTGGCTATAACTTTTGACGTGTTTATGAGGTACAGGGTGGTTCAGCCGAAGCTTCCATCCTTATTTCAAGTATTTCTCCGCCGAAATGCACCAATTTTTATAAAATTTATATCAAATTGAAGCTTAGGTTCCCCATTTTTTGTCCACCAAATATGACAGGCCCAAGTTCAAGGATACTCGCATACTGGCCTTTGACATTTTCATTCCAAATTTTAGAGCCCGAAATCTCGTCGGATGGAAATATGCTTTTTAGGCACTTGCTACTTCTGTGAACCTTACTTTTTTAAAAATTTTCATCGAATTTGGCGACATTGTTTTTTGCCGGAAATCCAAAAATTTTCCAAGTCCGAGAAACGCAATTGAAAATCATTGCAAAAATTTTCAAGGTTTCACCGATTTCGGGCTCAAAAATTTGGAATGAAAATGTCAAAGGTCAGTACGGGGCTATCCTTGAACTTGGGCCTGTCATATTTGGTGGACAAAAAATGGGGAACCTAAGCTTCAATTTGATATAAATTTTATAAAAATTGGTGCATTTCGGCGGAGAAATACTTGAAATAAGGATGGAAGCTTCGGCTGAACCACCCTGTATATAAAAAATGGTTTCCTCCTCAGGAAAAAGCCTAGTATAAGAAAAAAAATTTTTTGATCATAAAAGTGAAACTTTGGTTATGCGGAGGTTCCATTTTGTCTAATCTTGACTCCCAGGACCATCCCAAGAATTTCCTCTCTCCTCCACCAACCCAACCACAACCATGAACTGAACAATCAAACTCCCCATCCTTACGTCATCATATTGTGCAGATGCACGGGCAAATAGCTGATGCCAAAGAGTAACGTGACGGTAATCAAGATCCTCGTCGCCCTCTGTCGACTCCTCAGCTGTCGTTCCCCGATTTGTAGCGATTTCCTCCGTAAAATTATGGACATATGAATGCAAAGTCCACTAATGATTATTAACGGAATAAAAAATAGAAAAAGCGTCTGAGCCAATTGGTATTTCTGCTGGAATTCGTCGCTCCACGACTCCTTACATCGAGTTCCCCACTAAAAGTTGTTTTTCTTATACAATTTCACGAATTTCCTACCGTCGTTTGCAGATTCTTCCGTGCATATTCGGCTGGATAAATCTTGAGAGTAATGGGTTCGGGCATCGAGAGGCAAGAGGAGATGATCCAAATCAGGATGATGACTTTGTGGGTCCTCCAGATGGGCACTGACAACGGGCTGGTCACGGCTCTCCATCGCTCAATCGACACCACCATCAAGGTGAGCACCGAGACGTACACACTTGTGTTCTGAAAATATTCGAATTTTCATAAAGTGCATGGACATTTGTCGCGGTTCGCACCGTGCACAAAAACCCCATTTTGCACCGTGCATTTCACTTTTTTTGATTTTTGCACTGTGCGGCGAAATGTCGCTGGACCTCAATAAACAGTCGCACCGTGCAACAAAAAAGACATTGCACCGTGCATTTCACTTTTTTTGATTTTTGCACTGTGCGGCGAAATGTCGCCGCGACATAAGCAAGTTTCAATCACGTCGCTGCGACGCGCCAAGGATTTGCACAGTGCCAACGGCTTTTTTGAGGTTTGCACGGTGCGAAAAAAACGCACTGTGAATTGGCGACAAACGTGGGAAAAAGCTGAAAATGCACTGTGCGAAAGCGAAAAATGTCCATGCACTTTATGAAAATACTAATAAAGTGCAGATGACAAAAGCAATGGAGTCGTATGTCCACAGATTGTTTTACGAGTTAAACTCAACTTGCGAGTGACGCAAGACAAGAGAAAAAAATTTAGCGCTTTTTCAGGGCCCAGTAAATTTTCAAGCGTTATTTCGTTGCTCTCAGCGAGTTACAAGTGGAATTTCGCAAAAAAATGTAAATCCTCAGCGTAAAAAGATCCATAGCGTTTATACAGCAGCCTTTCTTGCTCTAGTTTTGCAGAAACGACTGGAATTTTGACTATCACCAGCCTTACCAGTCCCAATAAAAATGCCTCCTAACGGCAAAAAAATAGCAGATTGTATGGCCTTTATTAGTCCGTTTGTAAAGTCGCTGGAATTATTTCTTGCGTTTGCACTGTGCAGAGAAATTCAGGGTACAAGCGACAGGCCGAAAAAGCCTATTGCACGATGCAAAAAGCCAAAAATCGCAGTGCAAAATGAACATTTTGTTTTCGCACAGCGCATGTTGCAGAAATCACTCCAGCGACTTTGCCAACGGACTAGTTTCACTAGAATTTTTTATTCATACTATTGTGATAAACCCTTACCTGGAAGAACAATATCGCCTTGCAGAAGCCGGCGCTGAACCAAAAAGTCTTTGTGATATCGTTGATGACGGTTGGCGTTAGACAAATTGTAAGTACCAGTAAATCCGACAATGCCAAGTTGAGAAGAAACCAGTTCATAGAAGTCCACTGAAAAAAGAATAAAACATTGAAATTTAAAACGCATAGCTTGCTCACTTTTGACTATTTTTCTCACTTCCGATTACCGTAATCCCCGCGAAAAACTAGTGAATTCTTGTACGGGGAAAATCGCCCGAGGTGATCGGATTTCATCGAGAGTCAATGGCAAAAAGTATCATATTGAAAGCCAAAGCGAAGGCATTATAATTCATAGAAATGAATAAATAATTTTGAGAAAATTTAGATAAATTTTCTAAATTTTAAGGATTTTCAAAATTTGCTTAAATGTCGAAAAGTCCTAAAATCGTTTTTAATTTTGCTTGAAGGTAACAAAAGCTGGATTAATTTTAAAAATTTGAATATCTTTAAAAAATTTGCATATTTTCAAAAAATTTGCATAATTTTCGAAATTTACATCCAAGGCAAAAAAACTCCGAAATACTTTCTGTTCCCTCTAAAGACCGCTAAATTTGAACAAGACACAAAAATTTGAATTTTTTCAAAAATTTGCATAAATTTGAATATTTTTCTAGATTTCAAAATCTCACCATATTTTTGTTCCGCAGCACTACATACACTACCAGGCAGTTTCCAATGACTCCAACAATCATCAAACAAAAGAAAACCCCAACAAATCCGTACTCAATCGGCGTGGGGCGAAGAAAGTCCGCGACGAACTCAATGTAATCCTCGTCGCTGAGGGTCTGAAAGAACTCTTCCTCATCTGTGGTGGCGGCTTCCATGGACACATTCAGAGGAGTTGGCGGGAGAATTGTCGATGTGGAGGCTGAAATTTGGTAAAGTACGCACAGTCCCACGATCCGTTTACATTAGACATAAAATTTTGTAAGAAAGGGTCGTAAATGTATAAGGAATTGGGTTTAGATTCAAGCAGTCAGCGTCAAGTTGGCCATGAGAAAGTACAGTGAAATCTCCGTACAAAAAATTCCCATGAAACGAAGCCTGTCTAAAACGGACGACTTTGTAGGGCCCAAGACCCAATTTTAGGCAAAAAACAAACCGTTTACCCCCCCCCCCCCCCAAAACATTTTTAAACTCCTTACATCAAAACCTCTTTATAACGTACAATTTTCCCCTTGTAATTTGCTGTACAGAGACTTTATTGCATTTAAAAAATGCAGCTCGCGTTTTCCGAAGAAACCCAAAATATTCAAGAAGCTTTGTGGACGAGAGCGAGGCGCTAAAGAAAAAATGTTTTTTTTAGACAAGCCTTTAATTTTCAAGTTCAAAATCTCAAAATATTGTCTTTAAAAATCCCAGCCTCAATGTGTGCCAAACAGTCCAAAAGGCATCGTTTTTAAAGGTGGGAAAAATTATGCCGACCTTTCTGAACTCACAAGTCGAGTAGTTCAGAAACGTCAATATAATCTTTTAAGTAGTCCAAGTGCGACGTTCAGGGTGTGATAAAACGTGACACAAATTTAGATTAACTTATTTTAAGACAAATGGGAGACTCCTAGCTCGCGCTACGCAGAAAGGATCGAGATTTTGGAGCCAAAGGTTTGAAAAAATGTGACACTTTTTTGGTGAACTTTGACATGAAAATTTTTGTACCAAGAGAATGATTTTTCTACAAAAAAAATCAATTTTTTCCATGGCAAAGATACAGACAAGAGTGTTTCATCTTGAATATCTCAGCTACGCCTGCAAAGCAAGAGCTAAAATTTTCAGAAATTTACACATAGCCTATGCCCAAAATGTGTGCAAAAATCTAAGAAAATCTGAGCGCTTGAAAGCCTCTCCTTGAAAGCTTACATTACAGAAAATCCGAAAAAAACGTTTGAAAACCCGCTGCGAAAAAGTTCAAACGCTGACCCCGGAATTGTCACTTCCCCCGTGTCGCTGACAGTGCCCCAATAAAGCAGAAGGAAACGTCCGGTTCAAGTCGCTTTACGAGTCTGCCGGACGTTCCATGACAAGTGTATTTCCTGAACGGCCGCAAGTTCCCCCTAATTTCGAATTCAACGACAAACTTTTCAAAACAAAAACAGCCAAATTGTCCGCAGATCTTTGCGCTCAAGGTTAGTATTATTCTTTGACCTTTTTCGGAGAGCCAAAAAGTTCTGCGAATTTGATTAATGTCCCAGGGACTTGGTGAAATTGAAAAGTGTAATAGGTAAGGGCATTACGCTTCACGGATACAAACAGCTTACACCTCTAGCATCGAAAAAAATTGAATGCAGAGAAGTTTAGACTTAAATAAAATATTTAAAAAATATAAGGGTAAATGGAGAGCTTTTTCATAGCGAAATTGAAATGTAAATTTCTCAAAGTGGGAACCAATATCCTTAATATTTTGAAAACCTACGTCATCTACGCTACGAGCAAAGTCCAAAAAAACTTAGCGCCCGCGTTGCATTCCAAACCAATATGTCCGACAAAATTTGGAGACCAAGGACTTCGGAAAAAGAGGAGAGATGGTCAGAAAAATAGTAGGTTTACTATGACCCCTTCAATTTACGGAGAAATTACTTGAACTGCAACGCTCAAGCTTTCTTCATAATTTGGACACACTTTAGGCATATGCCATATATCAATTCCTGAAAGTTTTATCTTGCGCTTTCCAGGGGAAGTCAAGAATGATCAACGATCTTTGCCGCAGAGAGAGCACGCAAAACGCGGAGAGCGGTCACAGAAAAGACTTTTTGACCATATCTACGTCAGTTTCGTTCAGAAAAAATTGATTTTTTTTGTGGAAACATTAGGCAAAAAAACTTTTCATATAAAAATGAGCAAAAAAAGTGCGAGAAGCCAACTTTCAATTTAAAAATCTCGGTGTCTTCTCCGAAGCGCGAGCTAGAAGAATATTTCTTACAAGGAATTATTCTACAGGGTGTCCAGAGAAATTCCGCGGAAAGAGTTTGCCGATTTCTCGGCGCTTAGGCAAGATATCCAAAAAATTCTTTTTGCATCAGAAAGAAGACAATGGGCGGTTTTTTGTCTAAAAAAGTTTTTTTGTCCGCCGGCGCGGAACATACTGTATTCGGCGGAGACTTTTGGTAGCTTTTTTGGTCATCACACCAATCTTCAGCGCTCTACTATGATCCTGAAACTATCGGGAAACCTTCAGTTTTTTCCACAAAGAATCAGGAGACCGACGACAACACTATGCAACCGCATTTAGCAACTGCACCGTACTGGGTAGTTGCGGCAACAGCGATAAAGTCCGACCGCATCGTGCGGAGGTTTGAAACAGTGGGGCAAAGAGAAGTTTAAACAAAACATATTTTGTTGATTTCTGGTAAACCAAGTGGTTTACTGATGGCTAAGCTGCTGCCAAGGCCTGGCGATGAAATTTTGGAGAGCATATGGAATCAGAAAAGAATGCTAGCCACATAATGTTTGGGACATCTCCTATCCGAAGCTGAGTTGTGGCCTCCGCCGATACGGAAAGCTCGCCATTCCATTGCCAAACGTTTGGTAAACATAAAAATAAGATAACATTCTGCTTTTAACCCTCGGAAATCGTACTGAAGCTTTTAAGATTGGTGTGATGACCAAAAAAGCTACCAAAAGTCTCCGCCGAATACAATATGTTCCGCGCCGGCGGACAAAAAAACTTTTTTATACAAAAAACCGCCCATAGTCTTCTTTCTGATGCAAAAAGAATTTTTTGGATATCTTGTCTGTGCGCCGAGAAATCGATAAACACTTTCCGCGGAATTTCTCTGGACACCCTGTAGATTTGTGGCAGGTTTTATCAAAATCTGAGCGTCGCCCTTGGAGTACCCCCTTTCGCTGATGGAATAAAAATAATGTCGCCTCGACAAAGTGAGACCTGCCTGCAGCAAACAGTAAGTCTCAAAGGTACTTTTTAGGACAAAATGAATCTCTACAAAAAAAATGTTGGCACTTTGCGATTCGTTGTACCGAAGCTTGACTTCATTGAATTTTTATCGGAAACGTTGGGTTTCGTGCTAACGGAAACGATTTTCAACGCGAAAAAACGGAGACTTCAGTTAAGCAATACAAAACAAGTTAATGTTCTAAGTAAAAAAGCATTTTTTTAACTGTAACTCTGCAAAAAATCGTTGCGTTTGGTGCATTACACAAAGCTGGAAGCAAAAGTTTTTGTAAAATACGTTGCTTCAACATAGTAGTGTCACATAGCTATTTGTAATCAAAAAAATCGTTTACAATGCAGTGAAAGCCTGATAAACATACAAACAGTTTATCAACTTACCTGCGATTCCGTACTCCAACAACGTGTCATTTAGACCAAAGACTGGGAAAGCCGTTGTCATCACCACAAAAACTCTCGGCCTTTATGATGACAAACAGTTCTCGGCTTTGGCGCCCGTCTACATCGCGCCTAATTGGCGTCAATTTTCACTCCTAATTATGGCCAAGTCCGCCTTTCGCTACGGTATTGCACCTCTTATATTATGCTTGCCAATCAGAGCAACGGAAAGCATTTTGAAGCCGATGACAGCCAAGTGGGTCGAAAGGAACGTTGATAGAGACCAGCCAGCGGGGAATTACTCTTGTTTTGGGGCTTCAAAAGATGTGTCGCCTGAGGGCATGAGTGTCAGGAGTCACTGTTGTTTCTGGAAATGATAGTAGTTTTCCGAAAGCTGTTATAATAGGAATCATTGACGTTTCTGTTACAGTTTTGGCCTGTAATTAACGAATTATAAGTCGTTTGCGAGCCATGTCTTCACTCTTAATTTTTTGCACCTTATTCATGCCATTAGATGCCTTCCAGGCCTATTTTCAATAGTTATTTCGAAAAATCACGCTGTAAAAATTTTGCAAATCATTTTATTCAGTGTTCAGAGATCATCTCGCACTTTGTAAAAGCCTGCCAAATGTTTTCATAAAAGTGGGTCAAGTCTTACCCGAAATGGGTCAAGTCTTTCCCTATTAAACCCGCTTTTTCCTGCGGCCAAATTTTGAAAGAGCGTTGACTCTGTTTTAAGACTAGACTATACAAAGTATTTTCCCATCAAAAAACTTTTGATTTTGTTTTGACCGAATGGGATTTTGATTCAAAAAATTCGGATCAAAGATGGCTGTGGAAGAAAATAAAGAGGCGTCCGCGAATTTAGTGGTTTTACCGCCTTCTGAATCCTTGAAGGAACTGCATACGTCGTTGAGAAATCGGTAACTTTTTCACGAGGTTTTTAAAGCATTTTTGTTAAAAAATTTACGTTTTTTTTCATTTCGAATTAATTTTTTTTATTTCAAATTTTATTTAAAAATTACAGTCGATAAAGTGTAAGATAGGACGTTTTCAGAAAATTATATTTTTCGAGTTAAAATCTATAAAAATACAGCCAAAAAAAAGATTTTTTCTCTAGCCGTCTCTCCTCATTTTCCATGATCTCTCGTCTGTCAGGGTCTCAGCAATCCCTGGGCATAATTAGCTAAGATTTTCATGGATTGAACTCTGGCTATAATGGAGGACGTGTGCCTAATTTAAAGTAAATCCGGCCTTCGGACTCTGAGAATTTGACTTTTGAAATTTTCAGGCTAATATGAGATTTTCAGCAAAAAAAATTTTTCTGGAGCCACAAACTTTTCTGTAACGCCATAGATTTGTCTGTAAATTACATGAAATGCATTTTTAGCGACACCGACCACTCGGATTTCGTCTTTTCGGCCGACCGTTTGATGAGATTGGTCCTGGAAGCGGGTCTGAATCGGCTCCCATTCTACGAATGTCAGATCACCACTCCGACCGGCCATTCCTACGAAGGCATCCAATTTGCCCACGGGAACTGTGGAGTGTCCGTGTGTCGCAGTGGAGAGGCCATGGAACAAGCCCTCAGGCAATGTTGTCGGTAAGTGTAAGATAAATTTTGTCTCATTTTGTATTTAGTTCCATTCGAATTGGGAAGATTTTGATCAGCGATGATCAACGAGTCCTGTACACACGATTTATGGGCGATATTAGTCGAAGGAGAGTGTTGTTGTTGTACCCGGTCCTAAGTACTGGAGTTACGGTGCTAAATGCAATCAGTATGTTGACCACGACCAAAGTCCGAGAAGACCACATCTTCCTGATCACTCTGTTTGCTCGACAGAAATGTAGGAACTTGAATTTTGAAAATTTTTTATATTACTTTAGGTATCAACGAGATCATCAAGAGGTATCCCAAAGTGACGATTGTCACCAGCGAGGTGTGTGAGAATGTCCCCGGATACTTCACCACAAAGTATTTCGGAACCGACTAGCCAACTTTCAGGGCTTCAATGATATCCGGATTAGCCGACCTTCAATTTCACTTGTCATATCTAAATGAATTTGATTGTAATACGTGTAGTTATAACGCATATTGAGTTTGTCATAATAAATTTTATACACCGAGAGGTTTCAAATTTTGTGGTAGCTATTTGTAACGTATTCTACGCAGGGGTGGTCAGCGGACCCTATTTTTCCGATTTTCGGCCCGCGGCCCGGCCCGTCTAATTACCGGCCCGGCCCGGCCCGTCTAGTCTTTTTCCAGGCCCGGCCCGGCCCGGCCCGTGACGGGCCTGGCCCGGCCCGGCCCGGCCCGTGCAGGCCCGTCTATAGAGGGCTCTGCGAACTGCGCCCAGGCTCGGGATCTAAACCGAGGCAAAAAAGGCGTTGATCTAGCTAGTAAAGGATCAATGTGATAGTTTTGTGGTTCTATAATGGAACTATAAACTTGTAAACGTTTTAGAACTTGGGAAACAGCAACTATAACGACATCAATTAATTTTCCCGGCGCGAAAACAATGAATGCCAACGGTTTGGCATTGTAATTTAGACGGGCCGGGCCGGGCCGGAAAAACCCCAGGCCCGCGGCCCGGCCCGGCCCGGCCCGTGACGGGCCCGGCTCGTTTGTAATTTTCCATTTTTGAGCCCGGCCGGCCCGTTTGGGCCGGGCCGGGCCGGCCCGTCACGGGCCGGCCCGGCCCACTGACCACCCCTGATTCTACGGCTATAAACGAAGCAGTGAAACAGTTGACCCGAGAGAGTGAGAGTTGACTCATTTCGGAATAAATAAAAATATTTTTTCCGATGGATGGGTCGGAAATTTTGGGTGGTATTTTAGCTGTAGAAAACCGTTTGAGGTACGTTATTTTTCGGAGAAAAACATTAAATTTTATTTTTATATTTTTGACCAAGTGTAATATAAAATTTGTGATTTTTTTACGGGAATCTCTCTTTTCTCTAATTTCAAACCTCTAGAATTCACCCCGAGGTCGAACTAAATTTTTTCTATCCCTCATTTCTCTTAAATCAGCAATTATTTATATTATCCATGGCATCTGTTTCTTCAAACTCGCGAAATTTTTATTATTTTGACTAGAGCACAAAATTTTCCTTTCAGATGAGTCGTGGAGGGAAAGGAGGACATGTGTCGGGTGTTCGAGCCATAGCCAACGCCCTAGGCCTTCAGCGACATGAAATTGGAACCTACACGCAGACGAAAAAGGATCCGCCGCCGCTTTATCCGGTAAGCCCTTGATATTGTTCTTCTTACACTTTTAGGACAGGAACATCTAATTACAACATAAATTGATACTTACACTTTGGAAAATATGTTGAAATGCAGAGAACTGAAAAAATTGCAAGAGATCACCCTTTTCTGATCAAAAATTTATGAAACCTTTTGTAGCCTCTGCCCAGACCTGTCCGAGAAGTGCAACCTACCACAGAGCTCAATTTCATGACCGATTTGAAGCTAGAACTCCTCGAGCGGTTCCACGAATCAGCGATATATCAACCAAAACGAGCTCACAAAGACGTCTACAGGTACACGGATAAGTTTCGGAAGGTGAGGAAGGAGCCATTCGAGCCGATGTTCACCCGTGTGCCAGCCGAACTTAATTGGGAGTCCAGCAGCTCAACGAGAACAGTAAAGAAGAGGAAGTTGGATGACGAAGCGGTCGCTGAGAGGTTGGCCAAACTCGAAGCCAAGGAGAAGGTGGTGGTGGAGAATGTAAGTCAATTTATCAAGTGTCAGCGCTGTAAATTGAATCCTAATGGCTAAAATAAGGCAGAACGGGATCTCTTCTTCATTTTAATATCGAATTCGATTTAATTTGACCTTGAAAATCTGCAGGAAAATCATTTTTTTCAGGAGGGAGACATTAAAGAAGAAGAGGAAGAAGAAGATGATGTCGAGAAGAAGAACGACGACGATGAAGAGCCCTTCTCGGATGACGATTACCTAGAGGAAGACAACGATTATGTCCACAACTACTTTGATAACGGCGAGGGCGGAGACTCCGATGATAATCTTGAAGATGGTGATGCCTACTAATTTTGTTATTGTTCCCTGTTTCTTGTTGAATTTGAGCGATAAATTGAGAAAGATTTTGACGTTTCGGCCTGAAATTAGCATAGCTAGGATTTTGGGAATAAAAAAACAAAAAAAAATTTATTTATTTTTTCATTTTATTATCCATCATGGCTGAATGTGTGGACGGAATTGAAGGTTTATCGCCAAATTTCCACTACTTTGTGTCCGCTGGCCTCGGCGTTATCGCTATTTCGGCTGCCTGCATCGCTTACAGTATTCAGGAAGTGAAACGGAAGAAGGTGAGGACTAAATTTACTAATTTCTTTGTTTTTGGACCTAAAGTAATATAAAATTTTTGTAAAAAATGTCCAAAATGCTCATTACTTTTGCTGCGGAGTTCGACGATTGGCGAAACCGAAAAGTACAGTGTGGGCCACTCGAATTGGAAAATGTTCGCGCCTTTGGCTAAATAAAAGTCTTATAAGCAACAGAAAAAAATGATGGTAGTCAACGGAATAGTCAAAATTATTCTTCAAGGCGTTGCTTTCGTGATCGGGGGCGACAGGCTTAATTATTCGAAATTTTTCAAAATGTTAAAAAATGGACGAAGCTGTCTACATGCATGATGACATCCACCCCGAAGATGCATAGAAACTTTCCAGGCTTAGATTGCACAGGAAAACAGCTTTCGTTCTCATTCGCCCAAATTGGTACCTCGCCTGGCTGAAATATGGGTTTAACACACTTGGTACGGACGTAAACTTTAATGTTTTAGAAATTTTTCCGCGAATTTGTCGACTTTTTTCTTGCCGGTAATCCAAAAATTTTCTAAGTCCGAGAAACTCAGTTGAAAATCATTCCAAAAAATTTCTAAGTTTCACCGATTTCGGGCTCCAAAATTTGGAATGAAAATGTAAAAGGTCAGTACGGGTGCCTCCGTGAAGTTAGACGGGCCATATTTGGTGTACAAGAAATGGGGTGTCTCAGCTTCAATTTGATATAAATTTTATAGAAATTGGTGCATTATTGGCGGAGAAATACCTGAAAAGATGTTGGGAGGAGTTTCGAGTGGCCCACCCTGTATTATTTTTCTTCGATGCAAATGTCGAAATTAGGGTAATCGGGGTTGCTGATTTCGAAAATGACATTAATTTTTTTTTGATTATCACTTTTTTCCTTAAGCAGTACTGTAAAGTAGTAATTTTTATAATTTTTTTTTATGAATATTCGATTTAGGGGTTTTCGATGGTGCTGATTTCGAAAATGACATTCATTTTTTGATTTGAAAGCAGCACCACCAAAAACTCCAAATCGAGTATTCATGAAAAAAAATTAAAAGAATTACTACTTTACAGTACTACTTAAGGAAAAAAGTAATAACCAAAAAACGAATGTCATTTTCGAAATAAGCAACCTCGATTATCCTAATTTCGACATTTGCATCGAGAAAAAACAATACTTTTCGGTTTCCCCAATCGTCCCAGTTCCCTTTTGTTGGCCTAACTAAATAGTAGACATTCTTCAAGCTCTGAATTTTGCATTTCAGACCTTCTACGGCGTTGAGGACAAGCAGGAAGTCGAGGAGATCGAGAAAGAACGCCGGAAGAGCATCAAGGAAAGAACCACCGAGATGAAGATTGTCCGTTCCAAAGAAGCCATCGACAACAACGAAGGTGTAAGAGTCCTGGTGAAGGCCAAAAAACGCTCGCAGCAATCGCTTATTCGGGAGTAAGTTTTGCGATAGAAGCGACAACCTCTAATGCCTAGTATAATATAATTTTTTCTTCAGCTACACTCCCGATTGGGCTGCCACTCCTTTGATCCACTCATACATGCGCCGATCCTCTCCTATGTCGTTCGCCAAGTCCAACGCCGCAAATATCGGCGGATTTTCGCGTGAGATTGGAGTCCAAAGCAGAATCAGATCTTCGGAGAACCTGAAACTTGCTCCCTCTCGATCCCGTGGACAAATTTCAGGTGGAACGAAACCTCAATCAAGAGATAGGATCGCCGCCTCAAGAGAAAGGCCGAATTCAAACGAACGGCACTCTATGAAGACCAAGCCAATTTTGTCTATTTCTACTACTCAGGCCAAAAGTGAAGATAAAGATACTTGAATGAATAAACATTGTACTATGTATATTTGACACTTTACAACACAATTTACTTGAACTGACCAAAAAATCTCGTTTTTCTCCGAGAAATAGCTGCCAGATGGGTCAAGTCTTACTCTGGCGCCAGAGTAAGACTTGACCCAAATGCAGAGACAGTTGGCCCAAACGGCGAAATGTCACACAATTGGCGGTAAAAAATATTTTTGCAGAAAAAAGTCTTTGTTTGTTGCTTTTTATTTGCAACTCACGTTTACCAAGTGTTTTATGCAGTGAGCTTTCACAGAATATGGTTTAATGGATCTTTCACACCTGATAAAGGGTATTATCATTGAAAACGAAATTGGTATCACGTTTTTTATCCTGCAGGAAGGTGAAAGACTACCTAATCTTTCTTTTTTTGTTCGCTAACTCGATTTATCATGATGATTTGGGCGCTTCTGAATGTTTTTTATATTCCACATGCTCCATGGTTTATATTCTTTTAATTTTCAGCAATTCTAACCTTTTTCAATCTGTATAGAACACTCTAATCATGGGAATAAAGGACTTGAACAAGGTTATCACGGAGAATGCGGAGAAGGGCACCAAAGAGGCTGAGATCAAAGCGTTTTTGGGCAGGAAGGTGGCTGTTGATGCCTCCATGAGTTTATATCAATTTCTGATAGCAATTCGCCAGGATAACTCACAGTTGACCAATGAGCAAGGAGAAACTACATCGTAAGTTGAATTAGTATTCTTGTTGTTTGCTTTTAGGTACTGACGAACGTGATTTGATGAAAATTATTTTGACATGGGCTGGGATTGGAGGTCTTTATATTTTTGTGCATTTCAAGGTGATTAGATCTGAAATGACTTGATAGATTTGATTGTATCAGGCAATGAGACTGTTGGCAAGCTTAGAAGCTACTTCTTGAGTCCGTCTAAGAGTTTTGCGGTTTATATCAGCCATTTATGTTATTGTTTCTTTAATTGTGTAAAAGCTATGAAAATAACTGTTGTAATAAATCTTGATAGACCTATGAATTGTTTTAAAAGCTAGCCTAACTCTTTTAAGCCCCAGCCCAACCTTTGTGACATCTAATTTTATCTTTCTTTTGACTACTTTTACAAAATTCGTTCTTCATACCTAGTGCAATATAAATTGTTGATTTTTGTATGCCTTATTGTGAATAAGCTTGCTTAATTAGAGATTTAAGGTCTTTATAGGTTTCTGTAGCTCATCAACACTCATAAATTTCGTTTTCAGCCACCTAAACGGTATGTTTTACCGGACGATTCGAATGATGGAGAATGGAATCAAACCAGTCTATGTTTTCGACGGAAAACCCCCAGAACTCAAGTCCGGTGAGCTGGAGAAGCGCACAGAACGCCGTGATGAGGCTCAGAAACAACTGGACGAAGCCTTGGAGAAGCAGGACACCGAGATGATCGAGAAATTCCAACGCCGACTGGTGAAGGTGACCAAGGAACAGAACGAGCAATGCAAACGCCTGCTCAGAGCGATGGGTGTGCCTGTAGTTGAGGCCCCGTGCGAGGCCGAGGCACAATGTGCTGAGCTGGCGAAGAAGGGCAAAGTTTACGCGACCGCCACGGAGGATATGGATGCGCTGACCTTTGGCTCTACTGTTTTATTGAGACATCTGACCTTCAGTGAAGCCAAAAAGATACCAATCAAGGTGGGAATAGAGAGATACTAGCTCATTCTATGTATTTCTACAAAAAATTCTTCTAAATCATTCAAAAAACACGTTTTTTCATCAAAATTCACCTTTTTTGTCATGGATAATATATTTTTTTTGCGTATTTTTAGGAATACAACCTGAGCCGCATTCTGGAATGTCTCGAATTGACTAACGAACAATTTATTGATCTCTGTATTTTACTTGGATGTGATTATTGCCCCTCAATCAAGGGAATCGGCCCCAAAAAAGCTTATGAATACATAAAAACCTATGGAACCATCGAAAATTTGTTGGAAAATCTTGATACAAAGGTGAGTTGGGGATTTTTAAAAACTTTTTTGGTGATTTCCAGCTTGGTTTTGTTAAGTTTTGGTCAAATTTTTAGGTTTATTACCTAAAATAATATAATTTTTTGAAGTTTTGAAGAAAATGTGGATTTTTTTTAGAAATACCCGCCTCCAGAGGACTGGAAATTCGCCGAAGCTCGTCAATTATTCTTGTCTCCGGACGTCATCGATGGGGACACTGTAAATTTGGTCTGGAAGGATCATGATGAAGATGAAATTATCAAAATTATGTGCACGAAAAATCAATTCAAGTAAGTTTTTATTTTTTTCTGTGAATTTAGAGCCTGTAATGTCGAGTTGAACTAGTTTAGGGGGATTTGAAAATATTTTCGAAACATTTTTATATTATTTTAGGTAACAATTTGCCAAAAATGTCGTTTTTTTGTTCAATTTTTCCAATTTTTTTATAAAACTTTATGTACAATAGAATTAACAACACATTTTCAGCGAAGACCGAATCCGCAGCGCCTTGGACAGACTGAAGAAGACCCGAGTGACCGCCCAACAAGTCCGAATCGACTCTTTCTTCACTTCTCTCGGCCAAAAAACCTCGGAACCGTCGGCGAAGAAACGCAAAGAAGCCGAGGAAAAGAACAAAGCCATCAAAAAGAAGGGCGGAGTTTACAAAAAGAAGAAGTGACATTCCATTTTTGTTGTAGTAGATGGCTAATGACGCAACCGAAACCATTGAACTTGATCCTCCAATTCTGATATCTTTTGACGCTGAAAATAACAATAAATGAATGAATACTGGTATTTGCATAGATTTTTTGATGAAAAAGTAGTTAAATCTGTAATATTTGAAAGATTTTTTAGATTTTTGTAAATTTGATAGGATACCACAATATCAAATTTTCGATTTTTTTTTCTTTTTGAAATTTTGCCGATTTACTCTATATAGGCCATAAATCAACCCCTGAAAATTTTAGCTCGCAATTTGCCTCCGCATCGGAAATATTCAAAAATCTTTTCCGCACAGGGAGAACGGGAAATGCAGAGAGTGGTCAGAGAAGAAAAGGTCTCTTGGCCATATCTCTGCCACTTTAGTAGGAAAAAAGTTGCTTTCATCAAAATTGAGAGCATCCTGTGGCTTTTGGGGGCAAAATACAGTGGCAAAAAACATACCATTTTGCCTCCGGGAAGTATCAAAAAAGTAGCAAAATGTCTCCCCTCTCCAAGTGAAAAAACTCCGATTTCAGAAGCGCGACGCCCAAAAGAGTTTTTTTCACTTGGAGAGGGAGGTATTTTGCTTCTTTTTTGGTCCCTTCCCGGATGCAAAATGGTACGTTTTTTGCCACGGGGTCAGGTTCGTCGCTGTACAGCTTAGCTAGTACATTACAGCGGAGGACCGGATCCATTGGCAAAAAACGTACCATTTTGCATCCGGGAAGTATCAAAAATGCAGCAAAATACCTCCCTCTCCAAGTGAAAAAACTCCGTTTCGAAGGGACCCTCACAAAAAGAGGGGTGCGTTTTTGAAATCGGAGTCTTTCACTTGGAAATGGAGGTATTTTGCCACATTTTTGATACTTCCCGGATGAAAAATGGTATGTTTTTTGCCATCAGGTCCGCCGCTGTACAACTTAGCTAGTCCGTTACTTCCAGAGTTTTCGAACACCTTATACAGGATGTTCAGACAGCCAAATCACCTACCATATGCTGGATTTCCCTCTCCTTTCCTTTCAGCTTGTCCTCCAACAGTTTGATGGCCGCATTGTCATGAATGGATCGTCGTTTTAGGTTCTTGAACGTGGTGAATTCCATCTCTAATACTGTGTAATCTTTCCGCAGGATCTCTAGTTCTTCGGTGACTTTCATATTCTCGAGGCGTAGCTGGAAAAAACAAATTTTTTTGGGATTTTTTGAGGGGAATTGTGTAATAGGATCTTTTATACATGCAAAAATAGAATTCCAGTAAAAAATGGTCATCGTATTTTACAAAAAACGTGTTTTTAGATCATATTTTGGTCAGAAATGTTATTTTCCCCATTTTTTGGGCCAATTTTCGACAAAAATCTATTGGACCTCGTATTTTACACTTAAAAAAGTTTCTCCCTCACCTCTCTCGCCTCCTCCACCCATTTTCGTTCGTCCTCGTTCGAGTATTCTGCAGTGTTTGTCGATTTGTGACTGTTCGCTATGATTTTGATCGCTTTTGAGGGAAGATTTGGTTTCATTGGTGATTTGATGGGCGAAGAGGGCTGAGATCGCGTTGGAATTGTGGAGGTTTGCACGGAAATCGAGGTCTGTTCAGGCTTGGCTGTCGAGGTTTGTCGGTGCATCTTCTGGACTAGCGATTGGCGCTCCTGAAAGATTTTTTTGCAAAATCAAAAAAAAAAAATTTTTTTTTTTGAAAAAAAATCAAGTTTACAACAAAAAATCGTACCCTAGCCACGCTTTCCAATCTCTCTGTAGTCGCTTTCACCGTGTTTTGGAGCACTGTAATTTGTTTTTTCATCTGCTCTTCAGCAGTTTCCATCTCTGCCAGCCTTCGGCGAGTCTCTTCCAACTCTTTTTGGAGCCGTTGATTGGCTCCAACATTCGCTCCGGATGAGTTTTTGATCTTCTCGATCAACTTGTCGCGCCTTTCTTGGCCATTTTGTAACTCCTTTATTTTGGTTTGGAGCTTGGCGCAGCGCTGTTCGAGGGTCTGCCGTTCCACTTCGATGCGTTTTTTGTCTTCCCAAAGCTTCACAGTGTCCTAGAATGGATTTTTTTGGGTTGAGACTCAAAATGGGTTCAAATTATGGTAAAATACGAAGAGAATGGGGTAAAAACCCCGTAAGAAAAGAAAAATCAGTCAAGACGGCAAAAAAATAAAAAAAATAAAGACGGTTTTAAGAGAATAAAAAAAAGTTTACGAAATAAAAACAACACCCGGTAAAGTTATAAAAACTAGACGTTAAAATACTCAAATTCCGGTGAAACTTCTCCTAAAAGTAAGCTCTAAACCTCAAAAAAGTTGACGCTTGCCCAAGACAGGAATCGAACCTGTGTCGCCACGGCCACAACGTGGAGTACTAACCACTATACTACTTGGGCCGGCGACTTTGTTTCTTCACGTTGATGACTATTCAACTACTCCTCTTTTGAATATAATCTCAAGCAAATAAGAATTGCGAGAAATTAATGAGGTATTCGTATCCAGAAGAAGAGTAGCTGAGTAGTCATCAAAGTGAAGAAATAAAGTCACCGGCCCAAGTAGTATAGTGGTTAGTACTCCACGTTGTGGCCGTGGCGACACAGGTTCGATTCCTGTCTTGGGCAGGTGTTCTTTTTTGAGTTACAGTTCGGGGGAACTAACCAAGAATTGAATATTGAAGATGATCGTATTTTACTATACTTTTGTAAAAGACCGCGAAAATTTTTAAATTAAAATTTCAAATCTCTTGCAAAATTTTCGTGAGCTACCTTTTTCCAATTTCTTTTGGGGTTTTCAGCCCGAAGTTGACCTATTTTACCATAACTTTTCGTCAATGTATTCTTAAAATAGCATAACTGTGAATCAAGTAACATTTTTTGATTTCAGAGTTACAATTTGGGGCACTAACCACGAACCTCGTATTTTGTCATTGTCTTGGCTTTTATGGAAGTCTACGTTTTAGTGGATTTATTTCAATTTCATTTTATCAATAGTGTTTCGTAATCTTTTCCGAAATCGCATGTAAAAGATTTTGACTTCTGGACCGTTAGAGAAACAATAATTCCTGTCGTTTGGTACAAGCCCGTAGTTTTCTCCACTACGGTCTAAATATGTATTTATAAGAAAATTGGATGCTGAATACCACGTATTTTAAAATCTCTCCAATCTCGAAATCCCCAAAAAATCCCTCCAACTTACAATAGAGCTCATCTGCCGTTTCTCCTTCTTCTCCATCTCCACAATCTTGGTCTTTTGTTCTTCATTGGTCTTCTGAAGATTGGCGACTTCGCGCTTCAACCTGTCGTTATCTCTTCGATAGATGTTGACTTCCGCATTCGGATCGGGATTTCGCTGGCCGTGGAATCGATATCTCTCTTTCATGGACTCCAATTCATTCCGTAGCTCTCGATTGGTCGCTTCCAAATTGATGAGTCTCATTCGAAGGCGTCGTAGTTCGTTTCGATGTCGGAAAATTTGGGATTCGTTCTCCACTGGCTTCGTATAAGTGCCTCCAGTGGCTTTGGAATCCTTTGATTCTTCACTGTGTTTGGAGGGAGTGCTGGAATGAGAGCTGTGGGAGCGCGAGCGTCTTGGCCGAGCGTCGAAATCATCGACTGTTCCCGAGTCCGAAGTCGAAGGTTCGGAGCCGGATTCTGACGCCGATTTGGATGGGACGGAAGACCTGAAAGTAAAGATCATTGATTGACAAAGTAAGGTATGCGATTTAAGAATACAGTGACGAAAAGTAATGGTAAAATACGTCAACTTCGGGCTGAAAACCCCAAAAGAAATTGGAAAAAGTTATCTCATAAAATTTTGCAACAGATTTGAAAATAAATTTTCGCGGTCTTTTAAAAAAAGTATAGTAAAATACGACCATCCTCAATAAACAATTCTGGGTTAGTTCCCCCCGAACTGTAACTCAAAAAAGAACACTTGCCCAAGACAGGAATCGAACCTGTGTCGCCACGGCCACAACGTGGAATACTAACCACTATACTACTTGGGCCGGCAACTTTATTTCTTCGCTTTGATGACTACTCAGCTGCTCTTCTTCTGAATACGAATACCTCATTAATTTCTCGCAATTCTTATTCGCTTGAGATTGTATTCAAAAGAAGAGTAGCTAAGTAGTCGTCAAAGTGAAGAAATAAGGTCACCGGCCCAAGTAGTATAGTGGTTAGTACTCCACGTTGTGGCCGTGGCGACACAGGTTCGATTCCTGTCTTGGGCAGGTGTTCTTTTTTGAGTTACAGTTCGGGGGGAACTAACCCAGAATTGGTTATTGAGGATGGTCGTATTTTACTATATTTTTTTTAAAAGACCGCGAAAATTTAATTTCACAAGGAAAGTACTTTTATGGGGGCTCCTACTTTTTGATGGGACATATCTCAAAAAATCAGAAAAAATGTGCTGATCAAGGATATATAAATCTTAGCTGCCCATTTTAGGTTTTTAGGGGTGAAAACTCAGTCGGAAGATGACTTAAAGTCCTATATTAACCCCTTTTCGCTCAATTTTTCACATTTTTACAATTTTTATTTTGGCTTAGAATGATGTTTATTGAGTTTCTAAGACGTAATAAATCAGGTTTGGCACAAAAATTTATTTTTCAGACCTTCAACTTTAAAAAAAGTTACTTCGGCCCAAAAGGGAAATCGAACCCGTGCAGCGTCCTCCCTCTTGATTCCCAGACTACGGCACTAACCACTCGGCCACACCGCTCTCTTCCGAAGGAAGAGACCGACTGCGCTTTTTATCGTTTCGAATGCCTGCGCCTTTTGTAGGGAATTTAAGCCAGTTTTTGGGCATTTTCACCCCTAAAAACCTAAAATGGGCAGCTAAGATTTATATATACTTGATCAGCGCATTTTTTCTGATGTTTTGAGGTATGTCCCGTCAAAAAGTAGGAGCCCCCATAAAAGTACTTTCCTTGTCAAATCTGTTGCAAAATTTGATGACATAACTTTTTCCAATTTCTTTTGGGGTTTTCGAGCTAAAGCTCACGTATTTTACCATTACCTTTTCCTCAATTCTTTTTTGATTTTTCGAGGTCAAGTTCGAAGAACTAACTCCGGAATTTGCGTGTTTTACTATTCCTTTTCTACACTAAAGGTTGCTTTATCGCAGCAAAAAAAATTTACATAATTTTGGTGTTTTTACTTGTCACTTGTATTACTATGTCACAAGTCGGAAATCATCCTTGTTCTCTAATTTTTTACTGGCGTTATTAAATTCTTTTACAGTAAAAATTATTATCAAAACAAATGATAACTTTTTACAGTAACCAAGAAAGGACTGCTCGTATTTTACATCCAATTTATGAGTCATTCTCATCCCCAACATAATATTTTTCAATTTCTCACCTGGACCTCCTCTTCACGTTGGCTTGAACTCCGACTTCCTGGCTTTCTTTCCCGCTCTCCAATCTTTCTCTGGACTCTCTCCGTTTTCCCATTGCTTCCTGCGACTCTCTCAATCTCTCCGCCAGATTTCTGTTGATTTCCTCGAGCTCTCGCTTCTCCCATTTTAGTGCAATCAGCTCTCGATTTGCATCTTCATTAGAGTCGTAACTTGAAAGTCGAGTCAAGAACTGTTGATGTTCTTCTTCGAAGACGGCTTGAGGTGATTCGTGATGTTGATTGGCTTCGATGGACAGTTTCTCGAGGAGCTCTTTGTACTCCTCGATAGTTTTGTCTTTTTGGGAGAGTTGGGTCTGGAATGGAAGTGGTAAAATACGAAGCAATGACCAAATATCACGTAATTTTGGTAAAAAAAGAAATTTTTCCAAAAAAAATGGTTTAAAATGACTATCATTTTGATGAAATTTTACAAAAAATACAAATAGAATTCCTCAAACCCAGTTCAAAATTTTTTTTATCGAACTTTGCATAAATTATCGACATTTTTAGATCAAAACTGAGCAAAAAATGGATGATTTTTCCTGCTTTTTGGTCTGAAAAACTTATGACAGGTAGGTGTAATTTTTCCACATAAAAAATTAATTCTTTTCAAGCGAAAGACTGAAAAATAGAGCTAAAAAAAATTTTCTCTGACCGTCTCTCCGCATTTTCCATAGTCTCTCATCAAATAAAGAGCGTTCAAAATCTCGACCGCCGCTGTGAACTTAAAAGCTTTCAGAAAATAAAATACGGCCTAGAAAAAGCGTAGATACCAAATCTTAAGAAAATCTGAAAATCCGAATTTCACACCTTGATCACCACAACTATTGACCTACACCACCATAAAAACTGCGGATATTTCCATCGACTCACCTGTAAACTCTCAATTGAGACTCTTGCCGCCTCTTTTAACCTCTCAATCTCCACTTCATATTGTTTTGAGTTGTCGACAATCACGGGTTTCGGCAGATTTCTCAGCACTTTCCCCGCATTCTCACTTGAACTTGTGGTTGAACTGCTCGAACTTCTCGAACTCAGATCATCCACCGGATTTGAGGGCTTTTCTGAGCGATTTGTCGACTGAAAACGTGAATTTTACCCAGCTATATTTCATTATTTGAGAGAAAAATTCAAATTTTTGATGTAAAATACGATTTTAAAAGTTTTCAAAAATTATTTTACCTCAGGGCTTTTGGTCTCCAAATGTTTTGGCAGCTCTTGTAGAGGTCTCAGATCGATTTTCATCATCTCCACCTCGTTCAATTCCGCTTTTAGATCACTCAATTCCTCATCTTTTTGTCTGACAACCTCTTCCAGCTGTTTTATCTACAAAAAATTTCGTATTTTAGCCCAGCCCATCCTACTTTAGCCTCTCCTCGGCTTTGTTCGGCCTTCAGAAGATTGAATTGAGTCAAAACATTGGCCATTCGGACCTGCGCCCGCTCCAAATCCATGTTATACTCCAATAATTCCTCAATACTTTCTCTTTTCGCTTCATAACTTGTCCGCGAGGCCTCGGTTTCGATCTCCTTGACTTCCAACTCATGATTCCGGGTGTCTAGATAAGTCAGCTTGTCTTTCATTTCACGGAAGAGTTCGGCCAGAGCGTGGAGTTGAGTTACTGTAAGTGATTTGGCCGTTCTCGCTCGGAGCTTCTAAAAGTTTGGATTACTGTAATTTTTCGGTAAAAATTGAAAAATAAAAATTTGATTAGGGCTCTAGATGCCATTTTAGAGTTTTTCGCACTGTGCAAAATTTTATTTCCCTTTGCACAGTGCGGATTTTCGACCTTCTTTTGCGCACAGTGCAGTCGAAAAAATTGATAAGAACTTTTTACCCTGAAGCACTGAGCCAAAAAAAATTTTTTTTGTGTGATTGTGAACTACATCACAGGTATATGTAAAATACGAATTTTAATGCTTCACCATTTATTTTTTCCCACGTAGTGCGGTTAACAAAATTTTACTCCGCACAGTGCAGAATCACTTCAATTTTCGCTAAACTCAATCCAAAACTCACTTCAATGTTAAATTGAAGAGCCAGTACGACTTCCACAAGCCGCTGTCGATCCAATTTCCACAACTTTTTGGTCGAATTCAACTCTTTTGCCAGTTTTCGGAGGTCCCTTTCATTGGCCATTTGCTCCTCGATCCCATCGTTTTTCTCCCGCAGCGCCAACAGAAATCGGTCCTGCATATTGGCCAACAAACTCTTCAGATCCGTCTCTTTTTTCAGTTCGTCGACAAACGACTGCAAATGGTCGATTTCCTCTCTTTTCTCGTCGTTCTTTCGCTGCCAATATTGCAGTTGCTTCTCCAGGATTTCCGTTGTTTCCCGCAGGGTTTTGTTCTCGGAGATCAGTTCCTCTGGACTTGTGTCGGCGGTCAGGGCCGGTGCTAGCGAGATGTCAAAGTTTCGGTCATCAATCTGAAGATAAAATGTGTCATAATGACGGATTTTTTAGGGGAAAAATGTGTGATGATAATGAATTTTTTCAAAAATAGTCACCATGACCTATTTTTTAGAAACAAGGTTACTTCTCGAATTCCAAAAAATGTGTCATAATGACGGATTTTTTAGGGGAAAATGTGTGATCATAACATATATTTTTTAAAATCGTCAGCATGACCTATTTTTTAGAAACAAGGTTACTTCTCGAATTCCAAAAAATGTGTCATTATGACATAATTTTCCGACAAAATAGTCATGATGACCTATTTTTCAGAAAACCAGGTTATATTTCGAATTTCAAAAAATGTGTCATCATGACACATTTTTTAGAAAAAATGTGTCATGATGACATATTTTTTGGAAAAATTACCATTGCCACAAGGCAATAAATATGATCAACTTACCTCGCTCTCATAGCCAGCATCTGCTTCCGCCTCAGACTTCCCCAACATGGTCACTGTATAATTGTGAAGCAAGTTTTTATACTTCTTCAACAGTCCATCATAAGTCTTCATAGGGACAGAATGAAAGACAATGTTGTGTAAACGCGCAATCTCCAAGACATTTTGCTCCTAAAAATCATTTTTGAGCTGAGGTTTCAACACGCTCAAAATTAAGAAAAATTGGACCGTGCAAAAAAATTTTCTCACTAAAAATTTCGTTTCTGCAAAGCGCGGGTTAAAAAATTTTTTATCATTGTTAGAAAAATGAAATCTAAATTTTTGCCCATTTTGATAAAAATCTTGCCACTTTCGAATTTTCAAAAATTTCGCACCGTGCAAAATCCAAAAAATTTTTTTGAAGCCAAAAATTTCGGGGTTTTCTGCAAAGTGCAAGTTAAAAAATTTCGAATATCTTCAAAAAAAAATCTTAATCTAAATTTCCACCGGGTTTCATCAAAATTCAACCGTTTTTTTCTCGGAATTTTGACTTACATTCTCCTTGACCAAGCTCCTCAAATTTTTCGAATTCTCCGAACTCATCCCTGTCAATCTCAGCTGAGCTGATTGATATTGTGTGCTGATCACTTCTCTCAATTTTTTCTCATTTTTCAGTTGTCGTTCGAGTCGACTATTCTCGATTCCCAGATGAATTAGCCGTCTCGCGCTCTCCTCGAACCTCCGCTCCAAATCGGAGCCATTTATTCGCACCGAGTCGGCCAGATTTTGTAATTCGATGTTCGCCACTCTCAAGGCTTCGAACTCTTTTCTGAACTCGGAGTCATTTGGATTCTGCCATTCGGAGCCGAGAATTTGCTCTTTGAAGTCTTCCAGCTCTTTTTTGGCCTTGGATAAGTCCGTTTTCAGTGTTAAAATGGTCATTCTTGTTGATTTTATCGACTCTTGAAGCTGGTCGTTGATTGAGTCTTTGTCTTTGAGCTTCTAAAAGTGTTAAAAATAGCTTTGAAGCCAGGTTAAACGCGTTTTATATTGCTTTAGTCATCAATTTTCAAAAATCGTAAAATTGCAAATTCGAGGTCTAAAAATCGCTAAATATCTCGGCTGTTATTTTACAGAGCGAGCCGAAATTTTTAGTAGCTAAAATATAGTCTAGTTAGCCCTCATATTCTTAATTTCAAGCAAATCCAAGAGTCCTCTTTCGAGCACTCCCTTACTGAACCATCTACTGTCTACTATAATATAACTCCTAACCTCATGCGCTTTCCTCAGCTCATTGTAAAGTGGAGCGATCGCATCGAACGGCACAGTTGTATTGACTTCCTCTGATATCCTCTCAATAAATTCTAGGGCCTCTTTTGTCCTTTTTTCCTTCAATTCTTTGACCAGTCGGTTCTTCTCCTCATCCCAATCAAAACTCCTCGAACTCGACGAACTAGCAGGTGAATCTGGAAGATCTTCATGCCCAATGTCCTCAGGCTCTTTGTCTGTCCTCCTCTCCAAATCAGCCGGACTTTTGGGCCGTTCGGCCGCTGTTTTCGGCCCTTCTCTGGAAGCCGATTTTGGCCGGGATTTTCGTTGCTTCGGCGGTTTCGGAGGCTTAGATCTGCTATGATCGTGTGGAGAAGTTGGCGATAATGGCTTCTCTGATCTCTGGGCATCTTGTTCTTCCTCCTTCTCCAGTTCCAGCTGAAGCAGCGAGCATTTGACGGTGAGCTGAGCGATTTGGCGATCGCGGAACTCCAACTGTCTCTCCAAATCGCGGACAAACTCGTCGGTGGACCCAAAAAGCTGCTAAAAACCCCAAAAATTATTATTTCAAGACCAAGCCAACAAACCTGTCGAAGTCTGGCCAGATCCCCGTGCGCCTTGGCCAACGCTGTGTCCTTGTTTTCCAACTGTTTCTCCAACGACTTCCTCTCAGATTCCTCTTTTTTCAGCTGCTCTCTGCACTCGGTTAGCTCCTTGTTTATGTGAACCATTCGGTTTCTAATTTGACTGGTGGCATCCACTTTTGTTCCATCTTGATCTTGAGACCTTTCGCCGAACAATTGACGGGCCAGATTGGTCGCTTCGACCAGCTCTACCCGAAGTTTCTCCAGCTCTTGTTCCCGTTCGAGCGTGTAATCGGACTGGATTTTTGTGCGGAGATCAGTGATTTCGGTCTGAAAATTGATATTGAAGTATAGTCATCATTTTTCAATAAGGTGACGTTTTACACGAAAAAAATTTTCTGTAAAAAATGTCTTCTTGAAAAAGAAAATTGATTAAAAAATCCATTGTGATGACCTAAGGGTTTAACAAAATCAACAATTTTGACTAGGGCGACATTTTATACGAAAAATTTTGAAAATTGAAATTCTTCGTATAAAATGTCGCCCCGTTAGAAAACAAGTTATTCAAATATTTTAAAGCTATCTGTCGTACAATAAGGCTCTCGATTCACAGTAGAACTGCAACTTTTCTATGTGGTGACATTTTATACGACAAAAAAATGAAAAATAAATTTTCTCGTATAAAATGTCCCTTTACCCAAAATTTTGAATTACTCACTTCATATTTCTTGATGTTCTCTCTGAGTCGATGTAATTGAATATCCTTTTGTCTGACCAGATCCTCCCATTGTTTTTCCGTCATTTCGGTCGATTTTTTGCTTGCAAACAGCTGTTCGTCCTTTCCATCGAGCTAAAAAACGAGAAAATTAAGTTGCCAAAAATTGACTATTGATCTAATTTTACTATACATGCTTTGAAGAACTATTTAGCCTTTGTTTGACTTACAATTCTCTTCATATTCACATTTTCCTCGGCCACTTTATCCAACGTGTTGTTGGCCTTGTCCAACTGCTCTCTTAACGTTTCGTTCTTCGAATTCGCCTCTTTGATCAAGACTGTAGCTTCTTCCAGGTTCTGACTGAGGCTCTCCGCCCTTTTTTCGAGCTCCTCATTCTGTGCAATCACACTCCGAAGCTGATTACTCAACTCGATTGCTTGCTCGTGTCGCTGTCGAAGCATCCTGGATTCCGATCTATCACCGATGGGAATGTCCTCGGTCATGCGGGAGATCCGGCGGGTCAACTCTTTATTCGCATCTTCAAGTTGGATTTGCTGAAATTGAGGAAAGGTTATATTATACTTGGAATTGATATCTTTTATGAAATTTAGATGTAAATTTAGTGGAAATTTATGACTATACCGTGTGTTCTAGATACTAAAGAGATGGAGAATCATTATCTGTCAAAATCAACCCTAATTTCTAGCGTTAGAACAGAAAAGCGACATTTTATACGATGAAACATGTCTGGCTGTGCCTGAAGGTCTATGAAGCAATTTTTTATTTTCAAGCGTTACAGAATATAAAATACTACTCTAAATCTCATTTTCAGTGTTAACTCAAAAAAGCGACAAGTTATACGACAAAACATGTTTAATTTTTCCCAAGGGCATGCACTGCCAAATTTGAGTTTTACACACAATTCTGTATATTCTAGTGCTTTTAACAAAGTATACTACAAATTCAACCCACAAATTCCAGTCTAAACCGAAAAGGGACATGTTATACGATGAAACATGTTCATATCCATTGTAGATCAGAAAGTTATTTTTGAAGGTCAATTTTCTGAAAACTTCCTACCGCATTGGTCAAGTTCCTTCGTTCATTCTCCAGCACTCCGATTCTCCCCAAATATTCCTCCATTTTCTCCCTTTGATCGGCCAATTCGATGTCTCTTTCTCGATTAATCTGCTTCAGATGACTATTCTCCGCCCTCAGGCTATCAATCTCGGCTCGGAAAGCCTCACTGGTCATGTCGACTCCAGCTTTACTTGTGATATTCTCTCGGAGTTCGGAAATTTGCTCCTAAAAAAAATTTTTGTTACAGTAATCCAAAATTTTTTTTTTTTTTTTTTTTTTGATTTTGTAATAATATTACCATCAAATTCTCGCGTTCCAACTCCCAATTCTCCTCCTTCTCGGCGTTCTCAATGGCCTGTTGTTCGGCCAATTCGCGGAGTTCCTCGGCATTCGTGTGCTCGTATTGCATGACCCATTTGAGGCCGCGATAGATCAAATTCAGGTCCTCCGAGGGCTCGTCGCCGGTGATCTCGTGCTGAAATACGACCAAAATTATAACAAAATAATTTGATGATCAAAAATACATTGAAAAATTCGAAAAAAAATTTTAATTTTTTGCACAGTGCAGATCTCCCCGGGTTTTTGAAATATGCACTGTGCGAAAAATCCAACACAAAATTTTGACTTTTTCTATCAAAATATATTTGTCAGTCATGGCAAATGTTAAAAAATCGTATTTTAAGTTTTGCACAGTGCAATTTTTTCCGTCTTTTTGCACAGTGCAAGTTTCTGAAAAAGATTGCACCGTGCAAAAATAAAAAACTTCCAAAACCGTGTAAAAAACTTATTTTTATCTCCATTTTTGAATCGCTCAAGTCGAAAAAGATCAATAATATCAATCTACAACAGTCAATATAGCCACATTTACCCTACTTTAGAAAAATTTTGGTCAAAAAATTGAATTATCTCAAAAAAATTTTTTTCTAATAGAAAAGTAATATTTAATCTTGCCTTTTTAGACGTAAAAATGACCAACAAACAATTTTCCGCCAAATAAAATTACCTTACACCTTCAGAGACCCATTAATATTATTTTTTTGACTTTTCGGACATTACACTAGGTAAATTAGCAAAAAAATGAGAAAAAAGGAGGGCAAACTCAATTTAATCCCTTGATAATTGATTTCAAATACTTTTTGGTCCACTCTGCTCCATTTCGAGCCAATTAAAGGCCAATGGACATCGCAAAAAAGCTTCTACTTACCGCCAAAAACTGCTCGTACCACTCATTGAGTTCGTCCACCGTGACCTGGCTGGGATCCCGTTGTAAAGCGACTTCCAATTTGTCCAGATTCATGTCCGGCGTAATTAACACTCCGGCATTAAGGAGGGGGTTTTTTCCAGGCCTTCAGGGCCCCAATTCGCGGCTTTCCCATAACGATCCGGGGCGTCGTCATGGTGACCTTTGAATGGACACTGGTCATTCGAATGGCGCCTGGGAATCGGCTGGAATGGATAAATTTGAGCACCATGCGGTCGTGCAGATTAATTATAGAGCGGATTCGGGATATCATGCAGGACAAATAAGACATTACGGATTTTATGGAAAAAACTAAAAAAATTGCTTAAAATTCAGAAAAAATTGATTTTTCAGCAATTTAGATTGGAAAATAAAGTTAATAATGAATAATAAAACAAAGCACAAGCCTTATTATTGCATCAGCCTCCAAAGTTTTCTTCAAAATTACCGGCTATCATCTTCAAATCATCAATTTTCGTTTTTTGCCGTTACCAAGCTAAAGTAATGTCAAAAATGACAAAAAAAAAGATGATATTGACAGAAGTGTTGCATCTTACACTATTTAGATTAACAAAAT
The DNA here is from genome assembly GCA_904066235.2 of Bursaphelenchus xylophilus. Classification (NCBI taxonomy): domain Eukaryota; kingdom Metazoa; phylum Nematoda; class Chromadorea; order Rhabditida; family Aphelenchoididae; genus Bursaphelenchus; species Bursaphelenchus xylophilus. Next base: position 3,920,390 of record CAJFCV020000001.1, read on the forward strand.
AAAATTTTACGTATTTTACAAACTTTTTCGCAATTTACACTTCGCTGATTTAAATTTCCAATACTACGTGGACGAAATGTCAAAATAATATTTTTTGCTTCGTTGGAGAAAAAATTGCAAAAATTTTTATTGAATTTCTTTTGCACTTTTATTTCTCTCCATGTTTTGCTCATTTGGAAGGCAAAACATTGTTGTTTCCTTCTTGAAACGTGTTTTTGACATTATTCTAGACAACTTTTGACTAAAATAATCCCTTTTTTACCTTATTTTAGACAATTTTCAAGTTATCTTTAGTTTTTCAGCCCAAAAATGCCAGAATTGGACAAACCATACTCTGATCCGGCACGTTGGCTCTGTGTTTATCCCATTTATATCAACTCAGAGAAAACCGTTGAAAAGGGAAGAAGGATTGCGAAGGAGAAGGTAATTGAATGTGTTGAATGTTTATTCTGATTTTAGGCCGTAAGGAATCCGACTGCCAAGGAAATCTACGATGTTCTTGTCGCAAAAGGCTTTACCTGCAGACTAGATGTAAGTTTGATTTTTATTTTGATTGTTTTCGCTTTTAGTGACGAGTGTTACGTTATACATGAGGGGAAGGTGGTGTAGAACAAGATTTTGATGTTTTCATGATGAAATTCATATTTTATAAGAGACTTTAGCGCTCTTTAGCTGATCCAGGCCATTTTTTCGGAAGCCCGGTTCATTTTTCACATGTCCGTTTCGATTTCGAGTTAGAAATTAAGAATTTATATTACACTAGGTATCAGACCGGAGATTTGATTATTTTTCAGTCAAAGTTTTGCGACAATGCAAAATTTTGTTTTTTTCAAGTAAGAAACTGAATTCTGTTGCTGCTGAAAAAACTCTTTGTTTAACTTGGCTTAGCATTAAACATCAATATTGCACTTGCCCTCTGTGGGAAAATAAGATTAATCTTTGATGCCAAAAGGACAGAAAAAAGATGAGAAAGCCTTTTTTTGGTTAAGATACGTTGAGAATAATGTAGCCATGAGCAAAATTTTTTGGCCAATTCTGATCTTCTTACTCTTCAGGCCAAAACAATGCATCCCCGCGAGCCGAGTCGTGAGCCGGCCGACGTTGGCCGAGTCAAAGTGCAGCTGAAAAACGACGACGGATCTTTTGTGAAAGAAGATTTCAAGAATCGAAGGGATATCCTGCTTCTTTGTGCGCAGTTGATCCCCAATCTGACTAGTCGGAAACAACAAGGTCAAGCGCCCGCCCAACCCGGTCCATCGGCCACGGGAAAAGGCAAAAACAAGAAGAAGAGATAATTTATTTTGTTGATTATTATTGTTTTGGTTAATTAAATTGTATGTGATATGCTTAATTCTTGCGGAATTTGATGTTGTGCGAATAGTAGAGGACCTAGAGAGTATTTGCCATCGTATTTTGTTGACTTTTTAGTTGAATTTTTCTTTTTTTCAAAGAAAATTTTGAAAAAATACGAAAATTTTTTGGATTTTTGATGTTTTTGGCTAAATTTTTATATTTTTTGTGAATTGCCTGAGGAAATGAAGATGGTTTGTGATAATAAACATTGCTATTTATCTGTGGCATGTTTTTGTTTCATAAAGTTCCCCGAACTTTGGTCGTTCTTTGCGTCGCGACGCGTCGCAACACTTTTTTCTTAAAAAACGTGATTTTTTGCCGATTTTTTATAAATTTCGCTAATTTTTGACTTAAAATTATCAAAAAATTGTATGCAAATTTTCCGCAGACCCTTGCAAATTCAATTGCACCTGTTTTCGACCCAAAAATCAGCCCCGCCCACCCCAAATTCCCCGTGTTTTCACGCGCCGCCATGTGATTTCGGTCATTTCCCCGTTCGATTTCGTCAGAAAACCATCCGCTCTCTCCTCCACTGTTCATAATATTCATTTTTATCAGGATCAAAGTACTTGGTAAGGCTCCATAAAAGGGTCAAGTGGTCGGACATGGAATAGCCATTGAAAAACGAGGAAATTGGACCGAAAAAGTGCTCGAAAAGAGGAAAAGAAGGAGAAAAAGTGGAGAAATGACCAGCACACAGCTGATCAATGACGTCTCAGCGGCGTGTAAGTTGTTTATTTTGAACTTTGGAGGCACTTTTTTCATGAATAATATATTTTTTTTTGAAAATTTTTGAAAATTTTTTTTCAAATTTTTGATAAATCTTGTGTCATTCCAAATAAAAAAGAAGATTCAAGGTCTCAACCACTCACTTGTTAAATTTAACCTGCAAATTCTTGTAAATTCTGTTGAAAAACTAGGTTGAATAGCTGTTTTCAGCGGAAAAATTGCTGAAAATGTTTTAAAAGTCGGAGAATTGGCGACGAAATTGATTGACAATGAGAGATTGCCGAGTTCCGGTTAGCAGCGCAACCCGCGTAGAATGCAATCAATCAAAGTCTAGGGCGCAGGCTGCGGAATTTAAAAGTTGCGCTGGGCGCAGCTCGCGGACTCAGATTTCCGGGTAAATAAGCAGATTTAGGATAAAATGAGATTTAACTTTGATATACTACAGTGAGAGAGCACATATACCTTCTGGACGAGCTGAACATACCAGTGGTCGCGAGCTGGGACACCATCGACCGCCTGACCCCCGGGATTTTGGATTCGCCCGCCTTCAGAGCCCAATTCCAGCCGAATACGTCCATGAAAAATGAAGAAGAGATCAAATTCTATGTCCACTGTGTGTAAGTCATCGAATTTTTACTTCAAGCCCTTAGGGAAAATTGGAAAAAATCGAAAAAAAATCTCAAAGTTTATATAACTTATAACCCGTATAACAGAAAAAAAGTAAATGGTAGTTAAAGGTGCAGCTTGTCTGTCAAACTCGACCCGACATTACTGGTATTCCCATCCTGATCTTCCGCATATTCTCGTTCTTCATGACGGAGATTGTGTTTCAGGTAGATTAACTTGTTGTTCAGCTCTTCAGAGATCCTGAAATACGAATTTTTAAGGTTGAATAGAGCGCTGGGAATCCATTAGAAGAGTTGGTTTCATAATTGGCCATTTGGCCACCGATTTTTGAGGTTTTGTTTTCGGCGAGCTGCGCCCTAGGTTATGGCAGAAAAGAGGGTAGAATGGTGAAAGCGAGGTTGGAAAATACATTTACTGATAAATGACTGCTATTTTGGAGATATTCAAAAAAATTTTTTTGTTTTTTTTTTTGGTTGTAAAATACGGCACTTACTCTGGTTTCTTCTTGCATTTCGAACAAATTGCACTCGAAAATGGGACATAACTCAACAAATTGGCGATCGTCGCAAGCTTTATATTCTGAAAGTAGGACCAAAACACGGGGCTCGTCTCTTCGTTCAGACTCTTCAACCAGCTTCGGCGATTTTCGTCAAAAGTTCCGGTGCGCCCTCGGAATTCGCCGATTTCTCGGATTATCTGAAATTACAAGTGGTAAAATTAGAGAATTGATTTTCTTTTTAATTAATAAGAACCTACAGTAATCTCGTCGCCGCCCAAACTGGGATTGGCCATGATTTTGTTGGTGATCAAGTTGATGGCCACATCCATATGGTCATCACTTAGTTCCACACCTCGAGTTGAGTGATCCAGTAGATCGAAAACATAGCCCAATTCAGTTTCAGTCTCTTTGAGCGATCTTTCGATGATCTGAAATGATTTTGGATCAGATTTTTGACGTTTGGGAATAAAATTTGGGTCCCACCACGAAAACCCTGAAAATCAGGGAAAAGCGCCCAAATTTCGAAATCAAGTAAAGAATGACTAACTCACCTCCTGAAAGGCTTGATTACAATTTGCATCGAAGTTTTGAGCCCTCTCCAGCCCGGTCTTCAACACTTTTCTTGCCCGCTTCAACATCGTTGAATAATCCGCATCGCCGCCGGCATCGAACTCATAGAAGGGCCGCAGTAACTTTGTCAGACTGCGAACCACATCCCAAAATGTGATATTCTCAACAATCGATTGTCGAACCTCCAGAATATCCGGCTCTTCCTGAAGTTTCGGCCACCAAATCGCCTCATTCAGCTGATCGCGAAGCTCGGAGACGGCGTTGAATAGCCGGTAGACTGTGGAACCGGTCTTGGGGAAGAGAGGAATCTCCAGAAAGCTTGGATTTTGTTCGGTGAATTGAGGGAGGACACTTGGACGGCTGAAAATTGGAGCGGTTTATATTGTAGTAGGTGATTGAATGGGGAAGGTTGAAAATATAGGATAAGCGTGAGCTTAGTGGTTAGTATTGTGATTTTTTTGGGTCTACAGAACTTCTAGAAGTATTTTACGGGGGAATTTGTGGGATTTTAGGGCATTTTTTGGGCTATATTGTACTAGGTGATTTGATAAAAAAGAGGTGAAAAATAATGAACAGAGATGTTTTTCTTGCCCAAGGGTCTTATTTATGAGCTAAAGGGCTGTTTGAAGCTATCTAATCGTCGAGTTTTCCAACTTTGGCTGAGAAATTTTATGTTGTACTAGGCAACTTGAAGTCAAAATTTGTAAAAAAACCCCAAACTTACCGCAAAAATTGCGCGAGAAAGCAGCATTGTGCCCAGAAATCATTGACCAGCCCAACTCCCACCAATTCCTCCATAGTCGCATCGATCAGACATCCCTTGCAGCCATCAAATATTATCCATGGAAAAGAGCTCTCGATTCCTCCTAAATACACCGATCTGTCGGCTAATTCGGCCTTGATGGCAACCACTTTCTCCGCTCCAACATCAGCCAGAACTCGCTCCATAATCGAGAACGGTTTCACTTGATCTACGGCCAGTCTCCCATAGTAGACTGGGCCGGGGCAATGGATGAAAATATTCAAGTTTTCATCGGATTCCTCGATCGAAAGCGACAGAAACTTGGACTCTTTGATGTGATTGTTGATCTGCGGTTTCAGTTGATCGTATTGTTGCTCCACCAGACGTTTGAAATCATCGCTGGAGGGCAAATTGAAGTCTGGTTGGACCTTTTGCAGGAATTCGCGGAAATGCGGATTCTGCAGGTCTTCTGGAGCCGCATTCGAGGTTACAATGAACTGAAATGAGAGTTGAGATCATTTTAGAGCAGTTCCAAGACGTTTTGGGTTTTGAAAAGTCGACCGGTCGATAACTCCGCAACTTTTCATTTGGGGAAGATCGGGTATCGGGCCAATATTTATATCCAATGTTGCAAAATTGGTTGACTACCTAGCCAAAGGGGGGGTACTCCGTGTTTATTCACACCTCGTGACCAAGCTCGCGACCTAGGTCGTGACCAAGGTCAAGGTGGTTGCCCAAATTGACCCGAAAACGGTGTGGATTCTTGACTATGATGGTCAAGACACACCTTCTTACAGTGACGGACCGATCCAGTGGCAAAAAACGTACCATTTTGCTCCCGGGAAGTATCAAAAATGTGGCAAAATGCTTCCTTCTCCAAGTGAAAAGAACTTCGTTTTGAAGGGCCCTTTCCCTTGCGAAAAGAGCGGGCGCGCTTTTGGAATCGGAGTTTTTTCACTTAGAGAGGGAAACATTTTGCCATATTTTTGATACTTCCCGGATGCAAAATGGTACGTTTTTTGACACTGGATCAGGTCCCCCACTGTAAGAAGGTGTGTCTTGACCATCATAGTCAAGAATTCACACCGTTTTCGGGTCAATTTGGGCAACCACCTTGACCTTGGTCACAACCTAGGCCGCGAGCTTGGTCACGAGGTGTGAATAAACACAGAGTAACCCCTTTGGCTAGTTAGTCAACCAATTTGCAAATTGGATATAAATATTGGCCTGATACCAGATCCGCCTCAAATGAAGGGTAACCGATAACTCACCTTGACCAACAACTCCTGCAGTTGATTTCTCTCCTCGGTGTTTTGATCGATGAAGGATAAAATTTTGTGGATTTGAGTATCGTCGGTCATAGGAAGAAGGTACTTTGGCTCTTGAGGAAGAGTTGAGACACCCGAATGTTGCGTCTCGTTTGGGTTCTCGAAATTCGGCCGTTTCGCCGTGCTGTAATAGTGATCCGTCTTGGTGTTGAACTGTGTGATCTCGTCCTTGAAATTTGGAGGGATATTTTTACATTGCGTCTGAAAATAGCGACTTTACTTTGGATGGCTATCAAATGGCTAGTATAATATAGGAAAACTTGGAGTTTGGCCTCAATTTTTGAGTTTATAGGTTAGTTTAAGGTCTATTATAGGATAAAAAAGGGTTCCGCGACTCACAGAGTCATCAATGAGATTGTGGTTACAGTGACTTACCAGCAAATGCCTCTTGAATTTGTAGGTGTTGTTCCGGTAGGAAAAGTCGCAGAACATGCACTTGGAACGGTCCTCGGCCTCGGCGACAAAGAATTTCCACGACCAACATCGTCTTCCGTACGGCTGAAATGGTTGGGGTGTTAGTTATGCCCTCAGGCAATAAATTTTTTTAAAATTTTGAATTTTACGAACATAGGTATTTATAATTTTTTGTAGATTTTTCTTTCAAAAAGTGCTGTAAGAGAGTGGCAAAGTGATAGTTATGACGCCTATAGAATATTTTTAGATAATAGACTTACATTTATTGCGATATACTCATCGACGGGCATGATTTTGCAATTTTCTCCTGAAAATTTGGGATAATTCGTATTTTATACCGAAAAAGGCGTTTATTACAAAATTTATCGACTGAGTTATTAACTAAATGCCTGCTAAAACATCCTGAAATATTTTTAAAATGAATTGGGACGAAGTTTAGAAGAAATTATATTGTTTTAGGTAAAAGAAGTTGAAAAAGTGGTAAAAATGTCAAAATTGGGTAGTTTTTTGTCTAAAACCTCATAGAAATGTGTTGGAAATTGAAGGAATTCGGTGTTTCATTATTTTTTATCAAATATTTTATGTTATGAAACAGTTTTATATTCGAAAAATCTCGAAAATCCCCAGTTTTTGCAGGATTCTCCCAATTTTTGGCGTTTTCCTCGAAAAGACTAAAAATTACAGTAATCCTGGGCCTATGATGATACACAAAACATGTTAGAAATACCGGCAGAGACCTAGAGCACCAATGCCTAAAGAAAACCGCAAAAAAACCGACCAAAAATGAGCGAATTCGGACAATTTTCCGTCGGGGAAATTCCAACGAAATGGAGGGGACAGGCTGAAAGTCCGGCTGCTTTCCCATCCTCTCCCCTCTCTACCCGCCCTCTGCGCGCCGCCCACTCTCTCGACGCCCAGCCCGCGTCGCAGACCCAGTTTTCCGTTTTTGTGGGAAAAATCTCTCCCGAAAAAAGGAAACGGGGAAATGGGGAGGAAAACGAACCGAAAACACTTATTTTTCTTTGTGTGAGGATGCCGGAGGGGGGTAAATTAAGTTGAATATGTGGAAAAAAAATTTTGAAATAAAAAAAATTTGAAAAAAATGAAAATCAGCATGAAATGCAGATAAATTTAGAAGTGCTGAAAGGCAGGGAATTTAGTGCTGATATCAAAAAAAAATGTGTGAAAACAAACAGTAATGAATTGTAGAATTTGTAAAGGTAATATTTTGTTGCCCTGAGGGCAATTTCATAGAGAAAATCAAAATTTTTGAGAAAAATTTTTTTTTAATCTCGATATGATGCAAAAAATTGCTTTCATCGAAGAAAAAACAACAATAAAAATTTTTGCAGCGAAATATATAATGCCCTGAGGGCATTTTGACATCGAAAATATTAAAGTTTTGAAAAAATCGGCTTATTTTGACTTCAAATTACTTTTTTTTACCTAATTGTTTTTCCAAGTCGTATTTTACAGGGAAACATTTGAGTACAAGTACATATTGTGTGCGATTTTCCACGAATTGGACCAACTTTCAAAGTCCGACCTAAAAAACGCGAGATTATTGACCCGCCTTTTGAACACATACGAGTCCACAAACATATCAGCGCTTCTACAAAAGGCCCTAGTTCTTTGCGCCTTGTTCCGACTGCCATCTACTCTTCTAAAAAATCGACTACAGATCGACCATCGAATGGTCCTAACGCATGTTATAAACATCATGGTCGAGTTCACACACCGTGCAGAAGGATGCATCTACAATTTGTGTCGGATCATCGAATTCTCGAAGGAGTTGAAGACGCTCAGAGCGGACTTCTTTGAGCTGCATTGTAAATATAAAAAGTGAGTGATGTAAATCATCGTATTTTACAAATTTGAAATTTTTTTTTGATTTGGCAAGATGTATATTATTTTGAAGCTAGTGAAATTATGAGTTGAAATGTAATTTTTGAACAGTTTTTGATTTATAGCCTAAGGGCATTTGGATTTTTTTTCTGGAAAAAAATTTTTTTTTACAAAATTTCTTTCATTTTTATATGGCAAGTTGTACATCAAGTTGAAGCTGATGGAATTCTGAGTCGAATAATAATTTTTTGTCTGTAGCCTGAGGGCATTTGCACCGAGAAATTCAAAAAAATCGAAATTTTTTGAGGGAAAATCGGATTTCTATCGAAATTTTGAAAATTTAAAAGTTATTTTTGGATTTGTTGATGGAAAATACGATTAATAGATGGTTGAATCTAATTTACCAACTAAAACTTTCGTTTCAGTGAGCTAAAAGCCGGTAAATCAACCTTACATACGACCACCAAGCAATTATACGAAGATTACGGGGACCTCCTGACTGGAAAAGACATATCCGAACCAAAATTTACGCTATTTCCTGCCTTACCCATTGAGATTCAATATCAAATACTGTAAGCCGAAATTTGCAACAGATTGATCGTATTTTAGTGAGAAAATCCCGACCTCCTCCTTATTGTACTGCCGATTATGCTCGCAGCATCTGAATTCGTTGACGAAAACCGTGTTCCGCCATCGGAAACGAAAAGCGAGCGACGAATTGGTCAAGTATTTGAAGACAACCCGGATTACCGACAAGTGTTTTGGAAGGAATACGGTAGGTTTTGGGTCTCAAAGCGAATACTTGGCATTGTGTTATAAGAGGCGAAATGGTTTGATTAGTTGGTATTATCGTATTTTTAGAATAGAGTTTAGTGATAAAATACTTGGTGCTTCGTATTTTACAATTTTATTTTTTTGGGTCCCACCACGAAAATTTGGCATTCTGTTTTTTGGCCCTACTTCGATTATAAATTGTACTTTGAGACAATGTGGGATAATCTTAGTGGGGTTGCAATCTATTGGTAACGTATTTTACATCATGTTGCACCAGTTTTTGGGTCCCACCACGAAAACTTGGCACCGCGATTTTGGCTTATATTTTGATCAGAGATGGAGTTTAGTGTAATTTTAGCGCATTTTAAATGATGTACGATTATGAACAGCGTGTTTTAAAAAGTTTTGTTGTAAAAATTCTTTGGCATTTCGTTACAAACGATTGGTTTTCCAGATTCCCTACGCGGAATGGCCAGTGGGCATCCTCCGACGGGCCAAATGGATCCGTCCCAAAAGTTCCGACGCCTGCGTTACGATGCCTCTAAAAAAGTTGGCCCGAATTTTGAAATGTTTCGAATTCTCGGAAAAGCAGCTAAAACAACTAAACCCAGATCAATTTAAGCTGATTTCTGTACAAAATGGTGTTTAAATATTTGGTGTGGTAATAAATATTTCGTAGCTACATTTTTGTATTTATTAAGAAAGAAAAAGTTTTTTGGCTGCACGGTGCAAAGATTTTAATTTTTCGCACGGTGCGGTGGCGATGAATGACTGCACGGTGCAAAATTGAGATTTGAGCTGCCAATTGAGTCAGTAAAATTATTGCACAGTGCGGATCCAAAAAAATCGAAAATTGGTTGCACTGTGCGACAAAAATTATTTATTGCACTGTGCGAAAAAAAATTTTTCAAAAATTGGCAAGTGCAAAAAAAATTTTGGGCCGAAAATGGTTTGAACGGGGTTTTTTGAGTGATTTGCACCAAAAAATAATCGAATTCAAGCTTCTTTATTCGAATTCGTAATGGATAATTTAGAATTAGTTGAATTTCGATACTTTTTTTTGATTTACACACAAATCCTCAACGGACATGTGATCATGCCCAACTCCAAGAAGACCGAGGCGGTGCAGAAGACGCAATATTCGACGAGCATGAACACGCCAAAGTATTTGTTCATCTTCCAACCGCACAGTGCAATCGTCGCGACCAGGAAGACCAGCATGAAAAAGAGCATCGAAACACTGCAGATGAGACCATTGCTGGAAAAAAATAGTAAAATATTAGGGTTATAAGTGAGAAATAGGCTTGGGAGAACTGTATTTTACCGATTTTTTTAATTTTTTATTACTCTTGAACAGAAATTTGTCGAAAAATCAAAAAATCTCAAAATTTTGATGGTTAGATTTTACAGATATAGACGAGTGATATATCATTTGAAAGCTGATTTAATGAAGATTCAACTCAGTATATAAATTTACCAAAAAGAAAAATGAATTTCGAGATATCAGCTATATTATCCATGAGCTTGACCCAAAAATTATTTTTGTTTTTTTCACTGGGAAAAAGCCTAGAATAGGAGGTGTAATGGGTTGTAAAATACGTGTATACAAATTGTGTTGAACTTTCGAGAACTCACCTGCTAACCGGAACACTTCCCGTGGTCCCATTCTTGATCAAATTGAAGAGAAAGAAGAGCAGCCACGGGACTGGCAGGCCCACACAGACATCGAAAATGTTCGAGCCCACTGAACTGGACACGGCCATGTCGCCCAGCCCTTTTCTGGCCACAATCACACTGAAAATATTGTTATTTGGGATTTCGAAAATTTTGAAAACAAAAAAAAATTTTTATTTTTTTTCAGCGGTAGCCCGAACTCATAATTCTTTGAAATTTTGGCCAGTTAGTGTAAATAGGTGGTAGATTAACCTCTGAAAATTTCAGGTTCCTACTGGGTAGCAGAGCTGAGATATTCAGCGAGCCTTTTTTCCGAGAGAGCACGTAAAATGAAGAGGGTCAGAGAAAAAATCTGCTTTTTCGGAGGTAACTCTTTGAATTCGGCTGGAAAAATTTTTATTTTTGGTAGAAATGACATTTACTTCAAGGTTATGAAATTTTCAAACCAAAACAATGAAAAAAAAATCATTTTAAAAAATTTTTTCGACCAAAAAATCCCAAAAATTCATGCAAAACGTGGGCTTAAAATATAAAATATACCCTAAAAAATCCACCAATTTATGGTAAGTTTCAGTACAAAATTTTAAAAAAAAAATTTGATTTTCAAAATTTGAATATTCAAAAAATTTTACCTAGTGATTAAATCGGGGATACTGGTTCCAGCGGCCAAGATTGTGAGTCCAATCACTTCGGTGGGGATCAGGAACGTCTCTCCGATTGTGTTGGCCACCCAGACCATCAAATACGAGAACACGGCGATCCACAAAATGGACCCGACAAACGTCACAACGTAGTATTTTCTGCGCTCCGGTCGACGAACATCAGGCAAAGTGAACCATAATAGGTAGAGAATTGGGGCGAGACACACGTAGATCACACGTTTTCTGAGGGTCCCTGGCCAACTAATGTCGAGGGGCTGCTCATCTTCGTCCTCCAGGGCCTCTTTCTGTAGAGATTTTGTATGGTAAAAGTGTATATAGTAATGGTGAAAATATGAAAATTTTTTTGATAAAAATCCGTACTTTAAAACATTTTTAAAGTACGAATTGGTATACAAAAATGACAATTTTTGCGACTTTTTTGAAAAGAAAAATTGACTTACCAGTGTCTCAATCTCAGCCTTGGTTGATCGCCGCTCACTCTGCTTTCGAGTGCCATTTTGAATTCCATTTGGGCGCTGAAATTATATACATTGATAAAATAAACATTTTTCAAAATTGCAATAGCTTTTTTTAGAGAAAATAGATGATTTAAATTTGCAAAAACCATCGGATTTTAAAAATTTAGAACGCTTTTTTAATCGAAAATCCGTTTAAACTTACAAGGGAAGTGCCCCAAGTACGACGCTCAGATTTTGATGAAACTTGGCACAAATTTTGATTTTTTTTTTCTAAAACTACTCTCCTAGCTCGCGCTAAATTTTCGCCGACTTTCGATCTAAAAATCTCGGTTGTTTCTGCAAAGCGCGAACTAGGGTTCTCGCATGTAATTTAGAAAAAATTATTCTAAATTTGTGCCAAGTTTCATCAAAATCTGAGCGTCGCACTTGGGGAACTTCCCTTGTGAGCGTCTCTCCTAATTTTCCATAGTCTCTTGGTTGTTGAAGCATCTGCAATTTTTGCCTTACAAGAGCAAAACTTTTTTTCCAATTAAAAAAAACTCACCGCCACCACCGCCGCATTCCCATCAATTTGTTTGATACAAGCAGCACTCGACTTCCGATTCCGATACCTCCGACTTCCTCCTCCTTCCAAACTGTGATTCAAATGCCCATTTCCTTGATTTTCGTTCTCATCCACAGCATCCAGCCGCTGGGACATGATCTGCATCATCGAATTGCGGAACATGGCTCCGGTGTGCAGGATGGGGATGGACTGCCTTCGGGAGTTCATCGAAGCGCGACGTCGTCCCGCGGCCAACGAGTCCGACCGTTGCAGGGAAGAGGGCTGCTGATAATGGCGCGTATTGCTCAACGGAGGCTGATAATCGGGCTGAATGGAGGAGTTGCGGGAGGAATCGCCCTGAAAAGTTTATAAAAATTACTCAAAAAAAAATTTTTTTTTTTATTTTTAAATTTTAACTTTTTTGCTTTCCTTTTTGAAAAATTATTTTTCGCTGCTTCCCTGTCTCATTTCCCATCGATTTCCCCCGAATCGGCCTGAAAACCGAGAGAAAATGGGGTGTGCCCGGTTAGCTCAGTCGGTAGAGCACCAGACTCTTAATCTGGCTGTCGCGGGTTCGAGCCCCGCATCGGGCTAAGGCTCTTTTTGGTGATTTTTTCGAGAAAATTTATTGTTTTTCATGTTTTTTAAAATCAGAATATAAAATACGAGAGTTTCTATTTATGATTTCACTGTTTTTAGGTATAATATTATCCAGAATCCTCTTTTTGTTAATTTTTTGGAAAAAATAGATTGTTTTTGATGTTTTATTGAAATCAGAGTGTAAAATACGTTAATACCACATTCGTCATGACATAAAAAATTCAAAAATAAACTTTTTTTTATCAAAAAATTGGAAAAAATTAGTGCCTTGGGTTAAACAAAAATTGTTTTTCAAATAAAAAATCGGTCAAAAAAGTGTTTTGCAACCTACAATAATGCTCTCCCTCTGCTCCGGATCATTCTCCAGCTCCTTTTGCTTCAACACCTTCACCTTGACGAACGTCTCAATGTCCTCGTTGTACTTCATAAACGTGCAGTATAATATGTAGAGGAGGAACAGGAACAGCGCCTCATACCAAACAATCCGGTCGTCCAGGAAGAATAGGACTACCGCCAACAGGGCGATTGTGTAGAAGGCGACATCGCGGAACAGTGGCCACCAAGTTAGGTAGAGGACGGTGGTGGAGAAGAGGGTGCAGAAGGCGAGGACGCAGAGGATGTTGAAGGTCGCGCTGCCTGGAAAAATTGTTTTGGATGGGACGAAATTTGCATAATTGGGTTTTTTTGAAATTTGAATATGTAAATTTTAATTTTGAAATAAAAAAATTTAAAATAAAAGAAACTAAATTTCAGAAATTTGCATAATTAATTTTTTTTATTTGAATACGCAAATGTTAATTCTAAAATAAAAAAATAAAATTCAAAAAAATTTTAAAAAATTAGACTTCAAAAATTTGCATATTCCAGAAATTTTCAAAAAAATTTGCATATTCCAGAAATTTTCAAAAAATTATAATATGCAAATTTAAATGCTCAAATCTTCAGAAAAATTATCAAAAATTTGTTGACCTAAAATTTTGAAAAATTTGCATACTAATAAATTTAAAAAAAATCTATAAAATCCCAAAAAAGATATATTTTTTCCAACTCCACCCATCTCCCTCCCCAAATCCTCCCTGCTTACCAACAATTGTCCCAATTCCGACATTATTTTGTGCCACAAAAACTCCAATCACACTGGTGAAAAACTCGGGCGCCGATCCGCCAGCGGCCATAAACGTGGCCCCAGCCACATCCTCGCTAATGTCCAACTTCTCGGTGATCACTCCCAATGCGGGGACAAAGAATTCGTCGCAGACAATGGCCAACGCCACAAACATGTAGATCAGGCCGATCAGATGGAGAATGACGGCTCCGCTGCGCCGCTCCTCGAAGGTGAACAGATCGGTGGGGAATTGAGATTCATCGGTGTCGGAGGCGGGATGGGAGAAGTTTCTAAGTATGAAATTAAAATTTTGAAAGGGAATTTTGCTTTGATTTTTTGCACAGTGCAAAAATTTTTGGTTTTGATTTTTCGCACAGTGCAAAGATTTTTCATTTTTATTTTTCGCACAGTGCAAAAATTTTTGGTTTGATTTTTTTGCACTGTGCAAACATTTTTTATTTTCAATTTTACGCACAGTGCAATTTTTTTGATTTTAATTTTCTGCACGGTGCATTTTTTGGTTTTGATTTTTCGCACAGTGCAAAAAAATTTTTTTTGATTTTAATTTTTTGCACAGTGCAATTTTTTTGACGTTAATTTTCTGCACAGTGCAACTTTATAGTTTCAATTTTTACCACAGTGCAACATTTTATAATTTAGATTTCCGCACTGTGCAAAATTTTATTTTCATTTTTTTCGCACTGTGCGCAAATTTCAAAAGCAGCGAAACGGATTTTTTGACGATTTTTTTCGGATTTTATTTCCATTTTCCGTGCAAATTTATTCTAGATGGAGTGCAAAAGCGCATGTTCTTCTTTAGGTCCACCCGGAAAGAATATTGTAATCACATTACAAAGAGAGAGGAAATTAAATTTCTTTTCGAGTAAGAACAGGGGAATCGAATAAATTTAGAGGCGAAATTTCAAAAAAAATTTTAAAAAAAAATTAAAAAAAATTTTTGAAAAAAAATTTAAATATTCAAATTTTTTCTGGGACGACTTACTTAAAACATGTGGAATAGTGTTGATGAGGAGTGGAGGTCTCGAGTTTTGGCCGCTCCACAAGGCCGTTTACATTCTCTTTGAGAAGACTGAGTACCGTGCCAAAAACTATATAACCTAGGAACAGAAAACGGCCTAATCGACGTGGTTTTGACATCACATTTGCCCTTCTTTTTATTGAATCTGAAAAAATTGCGTTATGAAAAAAAGTCAATTTCAAAAAATCCTGGAAAACCGCGAAAAGTCGTATTCAAATAGCCAAATATAAATTACACAAGAGATATTATCCGTAATCGATGATAATTTTCGACTACATATTCGATATCGATAATGGTCCGAGAAGAGGCCACGAGTTCAATTAAAGAGAAAAATTCGTATTACTCTTCATTTAAGACCTCTATTTGGCCCCTAATTTATGGCCTAATTCTGAAGCCAACTGTATTAGCATCACGAGCCTAAAGCATCAAATTTTGAGGGCAAACATTACGTTTGAAACTTGGTTTTGGAAAAAGTAACGAGGTTTTTTACAAAAAGATTACTAAAATATCAAAATACAAGGCTAAAAAGTAATATATGGTAAAATACGGTTTGAAAAAGAAACCATAGTCATAAAATTCAAAAAAAATCATGCAATGAGTAATATAAAATAATTAAAAAAACTTCCTCCCCGGCCGGGAATCGAACCCGGGTCTCGCACGTGACAGGCGCGGATACTTACCACTATACTACCGAGGAACGGTATTCGGCTCTCTTTGATTTCGATCCCTTTCGAATGGCCTTGGAAAAAAGGCGGGAAAAGTGAGAGAGGGGATGGAAAATAAGGCAAAAAAAAAGATTTTTTCGGAAAATTTTCACTTGATGTTATCATTGATGAATGTCAAAAGAATTTCTGAGGTGTGTCCTGGCTATTTTCAGAGTAAAAAATTAAAAATTTTTCTTAATTTTATTGCACAGTGCGGAAGAAAAATATAAAATATCGTAAAAAATACTGTAAAAAATTCAATAAAACTTTTAAAAAGTACAAAGTCATCCATTTCCAAACTCAAAAAATGACTAAATGTCTAAAAACCAGGAAATTCCCTAAGGGCATAAAAGTAAATGAATAAATCGGGTTTTCAAAAATTTTTGCAAATATCCTAAAAACAAAAAAAGAATTCGAAAAAGAGGGAAAATGGTTTTGCTGACATGTTTGGCGACATGCGGAATTTGACGGCCCAAAAAATTTAAATTAACAAATTTCGAAGCGCCATTCTCGTTTGGGCACGGGAAAAGTGACACGCAGAAATCTTGATGAGAACTTTTAGATTGATAAACTACGTGGAGAAGAGGAGAATGACGAGACTTTGAGGGGGAATTTGGGAAAACACCGAAAAAATTGGCAAAAAACAAAAAATTCTGAAAAACATCAGCAATTTTTTTGCACTTTTAACGAAGGAATCAATTTAAGAAGGGCGTTTTTTACATATAACCTTTCATCCGAGACTCGAAAACAATTAATCTACAAAGATTTCTTTGAAAACAATAAAAATTTGCTAAAAAGTACTCATTTTGGATAAAAATCGGCAAAATTGTTAAGCAAACTATGGTTCACAGTGGCAAATATAATCTAAAACATCTTATTTTACTTTTCAAGCCATTAGAAATTGAAAAACAATAAATTTTTGGCAAAAAATGAACAAAAAGAGCCTTAGCCCGATGCGGGGCTCGAACCCGCGACAGCCAGATTAAGAGTCTGGTGCTCTACCGACTGAGCTAACCGGGCACACCGTTTTCTTCTCTTGTTCTTCAGGCCGATTCGTCGGAAAAGTGATGGGAAATGAGCAAGGAGTGACATGAAAAAAATAAATTTTCAATTGGAAAGCAAAAAAGTTAAAATTTTTCAATTTCAAATTTTTTTTTCAAAAATGAAAAACTTTTGAATTTTAAAAATTACAATAACCCAGCTTGTAATTGGCCTATAACAATTCATAAAACGTCCATCAAAAGGCCGTAGACCATAATCTGAACAAGGATCTTGTGAATAAAGTCGGGGAACCCCTTCTTTCCACTTATGCCGCGCCCTTCTCAATCCCCTTTTTGGCCATGAAATTGCCGGCGATTCGATTATCCCGAAAAAAGAATGGGATTCCGGAGGGCATAACAGTAAAAAAAACTAAATGATATCTTTGCCAGAACAAACAAAACCTCACGTATTCGGTCGGAAGCCAATTATTCCGCGAACTGTGTGGGTTCGTAGGAGGCAGTGTGGAAAAATAAGGAAGAAATGAAGGGAATTTTGGGTAAAATACGGTCTTAGCTGAAAGTTGAAATTCCAGGCTTACCCCAGAGAGGATAAAAAGTAATTTTTCGGCAAGAATATCAGATAAAGCGTGATTTTTTAAGCAAAATACGAAGGTGTGGGTAAAAAATCTGATGAAACTTGATAAAAAGTTTGACGAAAAGCTTTTACCGAACCGAAAAATGTAAGATTGCCCAAACCCATCGAGAATTTTCAGTCAAAAATGACTGAAAATCCGACATTTTTTAAGATTTTTTAATATAAAAAGAAGTTTCGACAAAAAATCATTTTTTCAAAACCACCAAAACTGGAATTTTTCTCTGTCCCTCCCTTCTCTATTTCTGCATAGTCTGCAAAAAAATTTCTGGATGATTCGTGGCCTAGACGGACTGTCATTACCAAATTTAGGGACAAGCTGAGAATTGCACTTTGAGAAATTCCCTTACAAAAAATACGTATTTATGAGTTCAGACTCTGCCCTTTCCCTCGAACTTGGAAATTGGTTCAACCGCCCGATCGACTGGTCATACCGATCGATTACCCGATCGGTATGACCAGTCGATGTGACCGCGAGGTTAGAGTAAAAGCACCCTCGGACTGCACATCTAGGCCCTCCGAAAGGATGCGGCCGAAAGGCAACCGAGGGAGCGCACGTCAAACGCTGAAACGATCCGGCGAATGGACTAGGCAAGGTCGCCAAAAAAGACGTGAAAAAACGTTTTGTCGGAGAAGAAATGGGGAATTTTTTGGGGCGAGAGAGTACGTTTTTGCGCGTCTTTTCTCTGTCTTCTTTGTGAAGTGAAGACGAAGTGTAAAAACCGATATCGAAGGCTCTATTCCGGACTCTTCAGTTTGAGGCCAAGGAACTCCTAGTCTTACAGTGGCGGACCTAATCCAGTGGAAAAAATGTACCATTTTGCATCCAGGAAGTATCAAAAATGTGGCAAAATACCTCCCTATCCAAGTGAAAAAACTCCGACTTCAAAAGCCGCCTGCTATTTTTGTGAGGGTCCCTTCAAAAAGGAGTTTTGTTAGTTGGAGAAGGAGAAATTTTTCTACATTTTTTGATACTTCCCGGAGGCAAAATGGAACGTTTTTTGTCACTGGATCAGGTCCGCCACTGAATTTCCTATTTGTCTTCCAGCTAACACTAGTATTTGCAAAGAAAAAACAAATATTATTATAAGTAAGATGCACGCTGCCGTTTTACGAAAAAAGATTACATAAACATAAAGTAAATATCGAACGTCCAAAAAAAATTTTTTGGGTAAAATACGACCGCCTCAACCACAAGACTTTTGTTTCTTTTCCTTTTTACATCAGACATAACAGTATCTCAAAGATCGCAGCAATTACTAACCAAATAAGCCGAAAACCCCGTTTCTCGTCCCCACAGATTTTTTATGTCTTCGCATTTGTCTGTTCCAAAAAACAAATACGATTTGTATTGACATTGGCACCATTATCGGGCACGCCAAAAAACCGGATAATGGCTTTTTAAACCGAGTAAACTGCGTCATAAAAACAATGGAAATTAACTCAAAAGCAAAGAAAAAACAGTACAAAGACTTTTTTATGGTATTTACAAGGTAAATGTTTAAAGTGCGACGCTCAAATTTAATCCAAAATCTAATCCAAAAATTATTTTTCACGTGTTTTCCCCTCATTTCCCATCGATTTCCCCCGAATCGGCCTGAAAACCAAGAGAAAATGGGGTGTGCCCGGTTAGCTCAGTCGGTAGAGCACCAGACTCTTAATCTGGCTGTCGCGGGTTCGAGCCCCGCATCGGGCTAAGGCTCTTTTTGACGATTGTTTGCAAAAAATATATTGTTTTTGATGTTTTATTGAAATTGGAGTGTAAAATACGTTACTGCAAACTCGTCACACCATAAACAAAATAATAATAAAACTTTTTTGCCCAAAAATTATTTAAAATCCGTCAAAATTGTTACTAAATTATTTGGAAATTGAATAATGTTTGATATTCTCTTGAAATTAGAATTCAATAGAAGCAATTACAATGTAAAATACGACGTCATATGGGATGTTGTTTTGTACAAAAGCTAAATTTTTCCAAAAAATTGTTAATTTTCTTTTTATTTTCAAAAATATTTCAAAATTTTTTTACCGAAGATCCCCTCAGACATGACTAAAACGCCCACGAATTTCTCTTTAAACCCTATCAGACCTAAAAAACATCTTTTTTTGGTCCAAACTTAGTTCAAACCGTTTTTCGGAACCCAAAAACTGGAAATTTCTCGGACGTCTGAGAGGAATTCCAAGAAACCAAGCACTTTTTCACGTTTTTAAGCATAATAGCTTATGCTTGACCTGCTGAGTCCTTATTTTTGCCACTAAAATGAAAATAAAATTTTAAAAAAATTGAAATAAAAGTTACTAAAAAGTTGTTTAGGTGGTAAGAAATTTGCGAATGCTGATAAAAACAAGTCCCATCTCAAAAACAAATTGTTTTGGCCGGAGAAAGTACTGTAATATCGCGGCGACGGGATAAATTGAATAAAAGTTGGGAAAACTTTGGAGGAAGTGGGGAATAAATGGATATGGTAATGTGATATTGGCCGGAAAAATATTTATGTTATAGTTTATAGACGAAAAAATGATGTTTTCCTTGAAAAATCCGCAAAAAATTTTTTTTAACTGCACAGTGCGGACGAAATTGCAGCTTTTTTTGGTTTGCACAGTGCGAAAATTTTAGACCGGCCGCACTGTGCGTTTTTTCAAATTCCTTTTTTTGCACGGTGCGGAAAACAAAATTCAGATTTTTTGCCTGCACTGTGCGTTTCACCAAAAGAAAAAGTTTCAGCATGCACCGTGCAAACAGCAGTTTGCACGGTGCGAAAATTTTAGATGCACTTTTTCAATTGCACCGTGCAAAGAGCAAAACAGAGAAAAAAATCGTTTGCACTGTGCGTTTTTTATCAATTGCCTTTTTTTTGCACGGTGCGGAAAACAAAACTCAACATTTTTGTGTGCACTGTGCATCGAAAACGTCGCTGCGACAAGCCAGACAATCCCAACTGACAAACCCATTGCACTGTGCGTTTCACAAAAGCAAAGTTTCGAAATGCACCGTGCAAAAAGCAAAACAGCGAAAACTTGTTAAAATTTGCACTGTGCATTCTGTTTTGAGTTCGAAATGTATTTTAGAAGGGAAAAAGATGTCAACTTACATACCAAAAGCGTGCAAAATGAAGAGACAAAAAACATCTTCGTATCTTCCTCTCTAAATACGAGACTAATGAACTTTCGGCGATTACATTTCTGTTTTTTTTTTTTTTTTTGCATTTGGAAGGAAGTAAAATACCATAATTGCGACTTCAAACTTTTGTAATTGCAGAATTGTAAAAAAATGCAAAAAAATTGAAACTAAAAAAATTTAAAAAAAATTTTTTTTTTGGTAAAATACGAAAGGGGTACCACATACTCCCAAAAAAGCCAAAAAAATCTATGAAAATAAATAATCAAAAATGTGTATGAAAGATAGAGTCAGATAAAGCCAGACCCAGAGATCCCCGCAAAAAAAAGTCTGAAAACTTGGACGTTCCAAAAAAAAGTCTCTTGAGACATTTCAGGCGGAAGTCCGTCAAGTCCAGAAAAAGAAATAAGGCCGATCGTGATGATAATATATTATATATTTACTGTTATGGGAAAACAAAGTTTTGGCAGGGAGTCATGGGAAC
This sequence comes from Bursaphelenchus xylophilus, assembly GCA_904066235.2. Classification (NCBI taxonomy): domain Eukaryota; kingdom Metazoa; phylum Nematoda; class Chromadorea; order Rhabditida; family Aphelenchoididae; genus Bursaphelenchus; species Bursaphelenchus xylophilus. Next base: position 3,941,294 of record CAJFCV020000001.1, read on the forward strand.
TGAGTCTATAATCATCTTTTACAACAACAATAAAACGTTGAAAAATATGGAAAAATGGAGAAAATGAGTGTTAAAGTAATGTCAGAGAGATAAAAATTAATTTTTTGGACTTTTTGAACTTTTTAAAATTTTTAATTTTTTTGCACCGTGCAACAAAAAAATTGATTTGCGCACGGTGCAATCAAAAAAATGACAAAAGAAACTGCACAGTGCGAAAAGCGTGACAGAAAAATCTCTTTCACTGCACAGTGCAAAGAGGAAATGTCTGATGAATTTCTGCACCGTGCAACAAAATGATTGAGTTTCGCACGGTGCAAACAAAAAAAATGACAAAAGAAATTGCACAGTGCGAAACGCGCGACAAAAAAACCTCTTTCACTGCACAGTGCAAACAAAAAAACATCTTTTGGATTTCTGCACCGTGCAGATTTTTTTGAAATGCATTTTTTTCAAAGAAAAAACAAAATTAATTTGTCGCGCTGTTTGCACTGTGCAAAATCCCATTCCAAGCGAGCTCTTGCACCGTGCGAAATCCAAGCGAGCTCTTGCACCGTGCGAACCCCAAAAATCTCCTTCAACTCCCACCGCACAGTGCACTCAAAAAGACTTGTCGCGAGAACTCCTCAGAGTGCAACTGCACTGTGCACCAACATTTCAAAGAACCGCACCGTGCGCTCGGCAAGTTGAATTGCGTCGGAACTGAAGAATTGGGCAAAGCGAACGATTAAAAAATAAATTGCAAATTGTCAAAAATCGACAGACCACTTAGGGCCTACACGCAAACTGACGACAGCACGCCCTGAGGACATGAAATCTGTTTTTTGTTCCGAAAAAACGGGCCGGAAATTTGGGTTTCCCGCCGCGGCGGATAAAAACGTTCCGGCTATGGGAGATTCGCTCATCTTCCATGCCTCGGGGCATGTCTCTAAGATCATTTGCATTAGCCCTTTTATGGGTAAACAAAAATTATTTCTATTTTTTGTCGTTTCGCACAGTGCAAAAGTTTGAAAAATTTTCATCGCACCGTGCAAAAAAAATAAAAACAATGTGATTTTGCACAGTGCGGTAAAATTATTCTTTATATTGCACCGTGCGGAAATAAAAAATGTTTTTGTTTCTGCACCGTGCAAAAATTTGAAAAATTTTCATCGCACCGTGCGAAAAAATAAAAAATAATTTTGCACTGTGCGATACGTTATTCTCGAAATTGCACTGTGCAGAAACAAAAAAAAATTTTTTCTGCACCGTGCAAAAATTTGATAAATATTCATCGCACCGTGCAAAAAAAAATAAAAAATAATTTGCACTGTGCGGTAAAATTATTCTTTATATTGCACTGTGCAGAAATAAAAAATGTTTTTGTTTCTGCACCGTGCAATTTTTTTGCAAATTTTTCGCACAGTGCGACAAATCCAAAGATCCGCACAGTGCAAATTAAAAAGGGTTAGAAATAAAACTTTTTGAGTAAAAAAATAAGAATAAAAAAGGAACGCCTTCTAAGGACATCTGAAATCCCTCCCACAACTTTTGACTTGTTTTCGGCCGTCTTTATTTCACTCTAGAGTCACTTGAAAGAACGGTAATCAAAGCCTATTCAAACGCTCATCAGAGCGACAAAAAATTGCGTTATGTCTGACCGGAAAGTGTCTGTAGATGTGTTTCTAGTAATTTAAAACATCTTGCCTAACTAGGAAAGTGTACAAACGAACCCTCACCAAATGGCAAGTGATATACACCATTAGAAAGCCCTTGAAAAATGATGCAAGATACCATTTTCATTTTTTGCAGAATGCCTTTCCGCGACGACATACTGTAAATTTCATTATTTTTAGGTCATTTCGCAACAAAAATCTTTTTTTCTCTTGGGCAGGAAAAAATCCTCGAAGAGGGTTGCTTCAATAGTGCAGTGGTTGCTGAGCAGGCTGATAAGCCAAACCAAGCTAGGTTCGATTCCCAGCTTGGGCAAAAACATTTTGCGTTCTTACAGTTAGGATAATATTTGAATTAAGCTTTTACAAACGCTTTAATTTTTCTAGAAAACGGTCGATTACGGTTAAAACCATCAAACTTACATGTTTTTCAAAATTAAAAAAAGTGAAAAGTGTTTTTTCACGTTATGGCTGTTTAAAACCATTAAATATCATATGTAAAATGGTTTTACTGGCACGCGCCAAGCTCCATAATGATTCTTAGGCCAACCTAGTAGCAATATTTACCATTTAGCGTTTTGAAATAAGATTAATTTTGCGCCACAGCAGATATTGTAACTACTTAAGGGACAAATCAACCGTTTATAATTTTTTGCCCTGAGGCATTCTGCAAAAAATGAAAATGGTACCTTTCATCATTTTTCAAGGGCTTTCCAATGGTGTATAACACTTGCCATTTGATGAGGGTTCGTTTGTACACTTCCCTAGTAAGGCGATAAAGATTAAAAAGTAAAAAAAAATATTTTTTTTTGATTTTTTTCGAAAACACTTGCTATAATGGATTTTATTGTTAAAATCCCTTAGGGAATTTGCGATTTTTTGCTGAAAAAAAAAAATTATTTTAATGTCAAATTCTTTCGTTGAGACCAAAATTCAAAAAAACATTTTTGCAAAAAATCCCATTTTTCAAGCAAAAAACGTTCTGAAAAGACAGATTTTCTTGTTCAAAAATGCAAAACTTCCCAAAAGACGCACAAAATTTTTTCTTTAGTTACAGGAAGACGGACCGAAAGTCCTACAAAAACCGATTTCCCTTCAATTTGTGCCCCAAACAATTGGTGTTTTGACGGTTTAAAGGTGTGACGAAAACAAGAAAGCAAAGATGAAAAGGCCCTCCCCATTCTTCGGAGGGCATTTGGAATACCTGAGCATGCTTGAATAATGTCGTACCTGGTCCCATTCTTCCTGGTTTGTTCGCTGTCAACGTTTTTTCAAACGAAAATTTTGAAAATTTGAAGCCGAACACAAAATAGAAGCAAGTTTTTGGTGTTTGCACTGTGCAATCAAAAGTTTGGTTATTGCACAGTGCAAACCGAGGAAATTCTATTTTCGTTTTGTTCGCACGGTGCAATGAAAAAATATTGTTTGCACAGTGCAATCAGAATTTTTGTCGCCGATTCTTGCACTGTGCAAAACAGAAAAAAATGCGATTGAAATGCACCGTGCAGAAAATTTTGCTTTGCACTGTGCAATGGGAAGCTTTTTTTTTTGCACAGTGCAATGGGAATGTTTGTCGCCGATTCTTGCACTGTGCCAACTGTGCCAACAAAATTCTATTTTTGCACTGTGCAATGGGAAGTTTTCTTCATTGCACAGTGCAAACCGAGGAAATTTGTATTTTCATTTTGTTTGCACGGTGCAATGAAAAAATATTGTTTGCACTGTGGAAAACAAAACAACATTTGGCGTGTTCTCGAAAAAAACGCACAGTGCAATAAAAAAGGTTGCCGCTGCAGTTGAAATGCACCGTGCAGAAAATTTAGCTTTGCACTGTGCCGACAAAATTGTGTTCTCTGCGCAAATGCACCGTGCAGTCAAGGCAACGTCTCTTCGTACGGTGCAGCGACAATTTGTTCCTGAAATTTTTGCGCTGTGCAATAAAAAAGGGTTGTTGCTGCAGTTGAAATGCACCGCGCAGAAAATTTAGCTTTGCACTGTGCAAACCAACATAAGTTTTGCTTGCACAGTGCAGTGAAAAAATATTTTTTTGCACAGTGCAATGGGAATTTTTGTCGCTGATTTTCGCACAGTGCGGACAAAAATCGATTTTCGCACAGTGCAAGACCCACAGTTTTATTTGCACTGTGCATTCTACCCTCCAAAAAAAAGATGACATTTCTGCACGGTGCAACAAACCACAACTCAACAAAAAAGCCCTAAAAACTCTAAAAATAAGTCCGAAACCAAGCTTGAAATCCGAGACTGCACCGTGCAGTCGGAAGCAAAGTAAATTCACTGTCAAAATCTCCCATGAAACCGATTCTTCCAGCGAAAACATTCAAAAGAACATGTCATTTCCGGGTCTCCCACGACCTGAATTCGATATGGCAAAAAAGAATCCCTTAGGGCTACAAAAAGAAGCCCAAAAACGTAGAAATGTCTCAAAAAACAGAGAAAAATTATTGTTTGCGTTGCTTTTTACAATTCAAAAAATATTTTTTGGAACTCAAAGATCATTTTAAGGCTTCAAGAAGCTGTCAAATTCAGATGCTCTTTCGGCGGAGCGCAAAAAACATAGATTGCCCTTGTGAAATTGAATTTTGCCTCCGGAAAAGCGGAAAAAATTGGCCAAAAACCACTCAATTTTGCAATTTCTGGCCGAGAAAATTTTGCTATAGGTCAAGAACGATTTATTTAGGTCAATTTTAGATCTCAAAAAAATATGTCATCATGACATATTTTTTGGGAAACCCGAAAAATTGAATTTTATGTAGTAAAATGCAATAAAACACAATTTTAACAATAAAAATTATATTAAAAAAGTAATTTTTTCGTTAATTCGGAACGAATTAACATTAAAATGACGATGATGTGGGTTTTTCGTAATTTTTAGAAGCGGGCAAATGTTAATCCCTAGACGGGAAAAGGTTACTAATGATTAAAAATCATCAACAAGGAAGAAAAAGGGAAATAAAAATGGTTTTTATTCAAAATATTTTTAAAAAAAAAATAAAAAATTGATAAAAATTTGAGTAATTTTTGATATTTTACCTAAAATAAGGTCTATGCAAGGTAATTTTAGATGTTTATAGAAATAAGTAGGATTATTCATCAGTTACAGTAGTTCAAAAGCAGGTAATTTACTCAAAATTTACGAATAAAGATTCAAAAAAATTGCACTGTGCGAATTTTTTTTTATAATATCCGCACAGTGCAAACTTTCGAAAAAAATGCACAGTGCAGTTTTTCAATGAAGATTTTGCACAGTGCGGAGAAGTAAATTTTATCGCACAGTGCAAATCCAAATATATTTTTCAAACCGCACAGTGCAATTCAGATTTACGGTTTGTCGCACAGTGCAAAATGAAAAACAGCAATTTCGCGACTGCACGGTGCAAAAATGAAAAACCGCACAGTGCAGTTTTTCAATGAAGATTTTGCACAGTGCGAGGGGGCAAGTTTGATCGCACAGTGCAAAATCAAAAACTATTTTTCAAACCGCACAGTGCAATTCAGATTTACGGCTTCGTCGCACGGTGCAAAATGAAACACTGCAATTTTGCGGCTGCACGGTGCAAAATGGAAAAACCGCACAGTGCAGTTTTTTAATTAAGATTTTGCACAGTGCGGAGAAGTAAATTTTTTCGCACAGTGCAAACGAAAAACAGCAATTTCGAGGCTGCACGGTGCAAAATGGAAAACCGCACAGTGCGGGCCAAACTCCACCCATTTTGAAAAAAATTCTCATCAAAGCACAAAAAAAGTAAAATAAAGTAAAAAGTAAAAGATCCCACCCCTACGCGCGCCTCCTGAAGAGCCTTTCCTTGAGTATCGAGTTCAAATAAAAACATTAGAGGCTGGAAAACCGAGTCTAAAACTACAAACTTTGAGAAATTTAAAGATTTTTTTGCAAAAAACGAGCGGGACGGGATACTCCAAGAAGGGACAAGGCCAAATCTTGCCTCTTTAAACGAATTTACATATTTTTAGCGTCACTTTTTTAAACAAACTTGGCAGAAAACTGAATTTGCACCGTACGAAACAAGTTGCCAAAAATTGATGGAAATTGCACAGTGCAAATAAAAATTTGATTTTGCACAGTGCGATCACTGGAATGTCACTGCGCAGTGCGAAAAATGAGAGCTGCGACAAATCGCACAGTGCGAACAAAATTGCGACGTATTTTTAATATGCACGGTGCAAATTGCGGAAATTTCGTTTCGCACTGTGCAAAGGGCAAAGTTAGAAATGCACAGTGCGAAAATTCAAACCGCGACTAAACGCACGGTGCGAAGAAACAAAAAGTTAAAAACCGCACCGTGCAGTGTCAAAAACATTTATCGCACGGTGCGAAAAAACAAAGTGTTAAAAAACCGCACCGTGAAGAATCAAAAACATTCATTGCACGGTGCAAAAAACAAAAGGTTAGCAAAACTGCACCGTGCAGTTCAAAAACTTTATTTTTCGCACGGTGCAAAAAACAAAAGGCCAAAAAACTGCACTGTGCAATGTCAAAAGCATTAACCGCACGGTGCGAAAGCGGCGAAAGACGGCACTGTGCGATGGAATCCTTCGATTGCGACCCCGCTCGATTGCGACCCGAAATGGGGTAAAGCGACCCCGGGATGAAAATTCTTTGATTCTCTTCGGGAAAAACTTGCTTTAGGGGTTTTCGAGGGTGCTGATTTCGGAAATGATGTTCATTTTTTCCGAAACTTACTAGTTTTCCTTAAGCAGTAGTGTTAAAAACTAATTTTTTGAAATTTTTCCAGAAATACTCGATTTAGGGGTTTTCGAGGGTGCTGATTTCGAATTTCGAGTTCATTTTTTCTGAACTTTACTAGTTTTCCTTAAGCAGTAGTGTTAAAAAGTAATTTTTTGAAATTTTTCCAAAAATACTGGGTTTAGGGGTTTTCGAGGGTGCTGATTTCGAAAATCATGTTACCTTTCCTCTTTATAGTACTATCTGGTACTATACAGTACGAGGTGAAAATATGGCTTTTGGCGTTCATGGTGTTGCTTTGATGCTTGGTACTCCTCAAAAACACGTTTTAAATAATTGGTACTGTTTGGTACTGTCTGGTACTACGTAGTACAAGGTAAAAATTTGGCCTTTAGGCGTTAGTGGTGTTGTTCTGTTCCTTAGTACTCCTATTTCCACCTTGTACTACATAGTACCGGACAGTACCAAACAATACCAATTATTTAAAACGTGTTTTTGAGGAGTACTAAGCATCAAAACAGCACCATTAACGCCAAGAGCCATATTTTCACCTTGTACTGTATAGTACCAGATAGTACTATAAAGAAGAAAGCTAACATGATTTTCGAAATCAGCACCCTCGAAAACCCCTAAATCGAGTATTTTTGGACAAATTTCAAAAAATTACTTTTTAACACTACTGCTTAAGGAAAACTAGTAAGTTTCGGAAAAAATGAACATCATTTTCGAAATCAGCATCCTCGAAAACCCCTAAATCGATTATTCTTGGAAAAATTTCAAAAAATTACTTTTTAACACTACTGCTTAAGGAAAACTAGTAAGTTTCGGAAAAAATGAACATCATTTTCGAAATCAGCATCCTCGAAAACCCCTAAATCGAGTATTTTTGGAAAAATTTCAAAAAATTACTTTTTAACACTACTGCTTAAGGAAAACTAGTAAGTTTCGGAAAAAATGAACATCATTTCCGAAATCAGCACCCTCGAAAACCCCTCAAGCAAGTTTTTCCCGAAAAGAATCAAAGAATTTTCACCCCGGGGTCGCTTTACCCCATTTTGGGTCGCAATCGATGCGGGGTCGCACGGTGCAACAAAAATTGAACACTCAAAAACGCACAGTGCAAAATGCGAGAAAAGTCTCTTTTGCACTGTGCAAACACAAAAAGTTCATTTTATAACGCAAAAAGCTGGGGGTTCTCAAGGTTTTGATATCGGATATAATACGATACCGTCTAGATAGTTCAGAGAAAGTGGAATGCCGTGAAAATAGGGCAAATACGAATATTTGGAGGGGAAATTTTACTATGAAAACTAAAAAAATCTCAAAATAGAGGTTGAAAATCTCGAAACTAAAGAAACAAAGGCTGAAGTAACGCCGGATTCACGGTTTTCTGAGTTTTCTAATCCACAAACGAATTTTGTTTTTATTTTTTTATTCCAAAGTCTTTGATTACACAAAATAATAATAGAAATACGAAGGATTACTATTGTCAATGGATTTGGAATTAATTTTGAGCATTTACAATCAAAAATCTCCAACAAAAGATCGCACTTTGCGCACAAAAAACAATTGTTTTTTGCACGGTGCGGAATTTTTTACAAAGGATTTTCACTGCACAGTGCAAGAGAACGAGAGAGTTTGTTTTGCACTGTGCGGAAGAACAGGGAAGCCTTTTGCACTGTGCCAAATTTCAGCGACAGAAAATGGAAAGAAAATGCGGAACAAAATGGGGGTTCAAACCTTGCGATGGCCAAAACAAAAAAATCGGGCATCTTTGCGCGACAAAACCGACTGCACCGTGCAAAACAAGAATGGGCTCAAGGACCTGCGACGGACGCACTGTGCATTCAAAAAATGTGAATTTACGCACGGTGCGGAAATGAAAAATGCACGGTGCAGGGTAGACATGGCTGGGGGGCCGGGCCGGGCCGAAAATCGCGGCCCGGCCCGGGGGCCGGAAGAGGTCGGCCCGGCCCCGGGGCCTTTAAAACTCGTTCCCCCGGGAGGCCGGGCTGGGCCGGCCCGGCCCAGCCCACTGGCCATGTCTAGTGCAGGGTAATTCAAAAAAATCGGCGACAACGCACCGTGCAAAAGGCAAAACTTGCAAGTGCACCGTGCAAATTTTTTCTTCAATTTTTTTGCACCGTGCGTTTTTCAAGGTCACTGCAAAAATGATTTTTGCACTGTGCGAAAATTTCAAAAATCTTGCACCGTGCGGGAAAATTTTAGAAATAAAACAAATGATAAAAACTCGACTTTTATTGGTCAAAAAGGAAAGATCAATCCCTGGTGAGTTGACTAAAAATAATTATGAGGAATTGCGACGTCAATAAAGCCAAAAAACAGTGACTCAGCCGAAAAACGGAGGGAAATCATCCGTAAAGCGCCTTAAAATCAGCTCAAGACTAATTTTGGGATTGAAAAAAAGATGTTTGATGGCTAAAATACGACTTAAAATATACTAAAAGTTGGCAATGGAAATTTTAAACACATTTTTTTAATTTGAATAAATTTAAAATTTCAAATTTTTCTCTCAAATTTTTTTTTATGAAATGCAAATAAAGCCCCGAGGGCTTATTCTTATGCCGGATCGTAGCCAAAATGCCTTTTTTTCCACTAAATATCGGAAATTTTGGCCAAGTCCGTTAACCCCCCGGCATCCAATAAAACCCATTTTAATGCATATTTTCTTGTTTTTCAAACCGAATCCGAATATTTTTTTTTTATTTTTTAGAAGTCATCATCATTGGGCTCAGGGGATAAACTAAGTTTTCAAAAATAAAAAAAAAATTTTTTTTTTCAAATTTAAAATTTAAAAAACCGAATTTTCTGCAGAGAAACTTTTTTTTAAAGTTAAATCGAAAATTTAGAAAAATCTGTTAAAAAATTTTGAGTAATGGATTACACAAAGAAAGAAGTGCAGTCTGAAAAAAAAAGAAAATTTTTGGGGAGACCATGTCCCGAAAGTACAGAATGCCGTGTGTCGTAATCAGCGAGCAGACACTTCCTTGGATATTTTCGCGAGAAAACATGGGAATTCCCACAGATTTAGGAAGTTTTTTTACATGTTTTGTCAAAAGCAGAAGTTTTATTTGGGAAAACACTGAAAAATTTATGAAAACATGGGATTCTGGGTAATATTACACCTAAAAATGATATTATCCAGCGAAATCATAAATAGAAACTCCGTATTTTACATTATAATTTCAATAAAACATCAAAAACAATCTTTTTCTTCGAAAAAATGAACAAAAAGAGCCTTAGCCCGATGCGGGGCTCGAACCCGCGACAGCCAGATTAAGAGTCTGGTGCTCTACCGACTGAGCTAACCGGGCGCGCTCCGTTTTCTCTTGGTTTTCGGGCCGATTCGGGGGGAAATTGATGGGAAATGCCTTGATTCTAACATAATTTCATAAATCTTTCATCTCCTGCAAGAATAACACAATTTTTTTTTTAAATTCAAAAATAAATTTTTCCAAACTTTATTAGACATTTACAAACCAGAATGCCATTAGATCAACAATAAATTGGGGCTATGAAAAAACCTGTGAAAAGTGCCTAGACTGGAGAATAAAGTTAAAAAAATTATTTAGTAACTTGATGGAGGGCGTGGGCGAGGTAGCCGACGTTGTTGGAGGAGATGCCGGCCACCGAGATGCGGCCGTCCTTGGTCAGATACACGCTGTAGTCCTTGATTAGGCTTTCCACCTGCAAAAAAACTTGTTTAGGGCATAAAAATCAATAAAAATAATTTTTTCTAAAAAATCTTGGCATTTTACTCATAAATTTATCATTTTCAATTAAAAAATTCATAAATTTCCCTAAAAATTATATTATTTTAGATCAAATTTTTCATTTTTTCACTTCTATTTACTTGTCCAAAGGTCTTTTTTTTTATTTTCCTTTTCTCAAATTTTCCAAAGCCCTTTCAATTACTTTTCTGACCTTTTTATGAACCAACAATTGAGATCACAAGCCTTTTTAAACTCCAGATTCCTATCAATTCGCTTTAAAATTGAACCCGATAAGAGAACACTTCATAGAACTCTCTGCACTCATCGATTTGGGTGCAAATTGCTTATCAGAGTCATGTGGAGAGGAAACCAATTCATAAGATCAAAAACCAAAAATTTCGATTTTCATGTGCAATATTCGATATAAAAAACATCCATGAATTCTTCGTATTTTACATATTTTCTCTATAAATCATCTCATCCCTAAATTTCCAAGCTATTGCAGCCTTCAAGGGCCCTCCAGCCCCTATTGTAACCCTATTTTTCCAAATCCCTGGGCGCAGCCTGCCGATCCCAAATTCGCTCAAATCCAATTTCAAATCAAAAAAAAATACCGTACCTGTTGAGGAGAGATGCCAGTGAAGCAGAACATTCCAATTTGGTCGGTGATGTGGTTCCAGTTCTTCTGTGAGCCCTCTTTTGCCAAGAGGTCCTTCAACGTGGTTCTCATGGTGATAATTCGGTCGGCCATTCCTTTCACGTCCACCAACCTGCAGAATCCGAATTTTAGAGTAAAATCCGTCCTCCAAAATTACAAATAACCCCAATTTCACACAACAAATACAATAAAATCTTCATTTTATGGCCAAAATAAATTTTTTTGACCCAAAAATTATAAAAATCTCGATTTTTTCGAAAAAATATAGATCAAAATCTTTGTTTTACCCTCAAAAGTTTCCTTACCATTCATTGTACAAGTCCTTGTCAGTCAAAATCTTGTGGGCAATTCGAGCACCGTGAATTGGAGGGTTGGAAATCATGGGGCGGATCAAAATTTTGAGCTGGGACATGACTCGGCTGGCCTCATCCGCGTCTTGGCCGACAATTGTGTATGCTCCAACACGTTCTCCTGGAAAAAAATCGTAGTTATTATACACTTTAAACAACTTTTACACAACAATTTCATCAAAAATATCAAGGATAATATCCAAAATCACTTTTCAAGCCTCCAAAACTCTGAAAACTTCCTCCATTCGCCCTAAAATCCTTACCATACAGTCCCATGTTCTTAGCGAACGACTGGGCCAAGCAGATGTTGTGTCCTTGTTCGATGAAATAGCGAACAGCAAAGGCGTCACGGTTAATATCGCCAGAGGCAAATCCTTGATAAGCCATGTCGAAGAAGACGAACAACTCCTGTTTCTTGCAGAGTTCCGAAATCTTCTTCCATTGCTCTTGCTAAACACATAAGAACTAATCAAAAAAATATTAACTTACAGTTGGATCAACACCAGTTGGATTATGGGCACAGGCGTGCAACAAAATGATCGATTTCTTCGGGATCTTTGCAATATCATCGAGGGCTCCTTGCTCGTCAAATCCGCAAGTCTTGGAGTCATAGTAACGGTACTGTTTGACATCAAGGCCGGCGAATTTGAAGATTGGGATATGGTTTCCCCAGGTGGGAGTGGGTTGGTATATGACCTTGTTGGGGAAGAACTTCTTCTAAAAACATATTATTACATTAGACTCCTCTTTGTTGGCTTTTGCATAATTTGACGCAACTTCTCGCCAAATTTTATATTGTACTTGATCACCAAGTCAAAAAAAATTCTAAAATCAAAAAAAGATGAAATGAAACTTACCAGGAACTCAGCTCCAATTCTGAGGGCACCAGTTCCGGAGATAGACTGAACAGTGGCGTTTCTTTTTTCCGCGATAACTGGGTTGTCAGCTCCCAACGCCAGTTTGATGGCATTGGCGGTGAACTCGGGGATTCCAGCGATGGTAGTGTATTCCTTGTCCAATTTCTGGGCAATAATCGCGTTCTCGGCTTTGCGAACGGATGGGAGAACGAAAGGTTTGCCCTAAATTATATTATACATCATGGATAACAAAATTTTCTCTTACGGCGTCATCACGATAAGCTCCAACACCGAGGTTGATCTTCTTGGGATTTTGATCACGTTTGAAGGCCTCAGTGACTCCGAGGATGGCATCTGGTGGGCCCATTTCAACGCCACTCCACCAAGCCGAGCTGAAAGGTCATGGGTAAGATAAGTGATGAAAAAAGGGGTTTATACAGCATATTGGTGGAACATTCTTACCTCATACGCTGGCCAGCAACAAGAGAGCGCTTTGATGCGAATCGGGACGAGGCCAACATGATCAATCCACCTGAAAATCAAAATTTTAGAAACAGGGAAGTGCAATATCAGAAAAAGCTCGATAAGTAAGTCAAACATCGCGAGATCAATTCAAACTAATACCAGTTTTATCAACCAAGGCCTCTAGATTGTCTAGGCTTTCATTTCTGGCCGATTGGCGGCAATAATTCGCGATTTTCAGCTCTAAAAACATTATTTTAGACACTAATTTATCTAAAACAACCTAATTCGGTCTCAAATCGTTTACCAAAACAGCTCCAACAAATTCAACAACTTCCTACACTCCTTCCTCCATTTTTCACTTGATTCCCCGTTCAAATCTACCCATCTTTTCACGGAGCTTGAAGGAAAAACGCAAAAAGAACACTTGTTTTTCAGGCCGGCCGAAACTCGGAAAAGGGACGGAATTTTGGGGGAAAACGTGCATTCAGCGTTTTCCGAATGAACAGAGTGTTTGTGACGGGCATGGGGAACGAAAAGGAACGGAGAGAAAACAACAAAAAATACCTTGGTCAAAATTTTCACGTTGCACAAAAAAATGATGGAAGATATCGGATAATGTGAGGGGATTTGAAAAGATTCAAAGTAAAATACGTTTGGCAATTTGTGTTCGAAATTTTTGGGCCAAAAAGAGATATTTGTTCGTATTTTCAGGGAAAATTTTCACCTTCAGTTGCCTAGTACAACATCGAGGTTGTCTGGATGGGAAGATGCCGAAATTTCCAAGGGGTGATAGTCTCAAAATAAAGCTTATTAAATTTGAAAGCAATTACAATTATTTTCTGCGGCTTATCAATCGCAAACCCATCAAAAAACATCAACAACATAACTTTACTACCTAAAACAATGATTTTGCCCCATAAATCCACAAAAAAATCATTTGATTGCTGTAATAACTCGTTTACACCACCTTGCCGCTATCCTGAACGTTTACCATTCCCATCTTGTTCAAAACAAGCTATCTAAACCCGAGTTCCTCAAAAGAAAAAGCGTACTTTTTGTTGTTTTCTCCACAAAACACCGATTATCAGATGGCCGAAAACGTTTCTCCGTTGTTTATTACGAGTCAATGGGATCACAAACCACATGGGTAACCTGATTAGAACAGGAACGGTCCGTATGAAACGAAAACTTCGGAAAAAAGGAGAGACTTTTCCGAAAATTTGTGGTTTGCGGATTTTTTCGAAAAAATCACGTAGATCTTTTGTAAATCGTATGGCCAAGGATGAGCAAATCGATTATCTCATTTTTCCAAGACTTCAAAGTTATAAAAAAGTGATTTATTATCTTCAATGACACTGAGTTCAATTATAAATGAAAAACGGTAAAGAAAGGTGCAACAACATAGAAATCCAGCTCGATTTTGGTGCGGTTAGGTTGGTATAGTATGTTACTTGGTGTATGGTTCGAAAACTACAAATTTCTCTTTTATATACCATCTAAAAATGATGTTTTTGCCTAGTATAATATAAAATGCCCCTCATTTTCGCTGAAAATCCTTTTTCTAAAGGAATTGGATCCTGTAAAAGCTTTGAACTTCCAAGTCATCCAATTCATCCTATAACCCATTCTATTCCGACCAAAACCGCGTCAATTTTCGTTCAAAATCTTGGATTTCTCGAATAAAATTAACAACAACAGTAAGAGTATTCAGAGATAGAGAGATGCGGCAAAAACAATGTCCCGCTTGAGTTTCTTGGAGGCCTCCTCGAAGGTGGCGGCCATTTTCTCGTCGCCCATGGCTTGGGAAGCGCAAATCATTTGTCTAATCAGTTCTTCAAGCCGTCTCATACATCTGATGATCGAGCCTTCAAAAATCCCGGAATTTTCGCTAATTTCTTGGAACGAGGCGCCTGAGCACCATTGTTTCACCACCCACATCATTCCATTCTTCAGTTTGTCGACGTACAACGACTCATCCAGGTCGAACTTGCATTCATTGCTGATTTTGGCGACCTTCTTGGCGTGGGTCTGAAAAATGCGATTTTTAGTGCAAACCCGGCAATTCTTTGTCTCTCCAAAGTTCCACCACTCTTTTATCCCTTTCATCCATTATGAAATTCCTTGTTTTACCTAAAAACCAAAACAAAAAATTTCAAAAACGAACTCACAATCAAAGTTTTGAAGGCACCCTGAAGTTGATCATCCAATGGTGGAGTTTTGTCCGTTTTCTCTTCAAAAACAAAGCAGGACAAGAGTGCAGCGGCGTCTGGAGGTTGCATTTCTTTAAACACTCCGCTCAAAATCATTTCCGTTAGCAAAATTTCATCGGCGGCACTGATTTCGCAGGCGATTCTTCCTTTGGCCGTGATCTGCCCGTAGGAATCCACGTACTGCAACCTTCTCAGGACTCGTTCTCGGGCCCTTAATTCGTCCGTGAACTGGCCTCCGCGTACTTTTTTGATCTCTTCTCGGGCAATTCTGAGCTGTTCTGTGAGTTCCACTTTTCTGTTATAAGCTGCCTGGATTTCCGCAAAATCTTCTCGTTTCCTGAGTGGATGGTCTGCAATTCTCGCTTCCATATCCTTCAGCTTTTCAATGTCCTTCAGCACGTTCTGATCCTTGACGCCCATCTGAATTGGGTCGAATTCGGGGACCTTTCCGGCGAATTTCTTCATGCTCCTCTAAAACAAGGTAAATTAATATCAAAAACCTCTCAAAACAAAATTTCCTCCAAAAACCCGCTATTCCCACATACCTCTAAAGATAATTTGATGGCTTCTTTTGCTTTTGGAGCTTCCGGACTCTCGGGAAGTTTGATTCTCATGGTCGAAATCGCCGAGATTGAGCTCAACTCGACTGGGACGTATTCCAAAGCTGCTGATTCATTGGCCGGAGGTGGCTCCAGTTCCTCCACATTCTCGATATTCTTCACACACTCCCAGGAGAGTCTGAGAGCAAGTTCGAGGATATAAATGGTATCTCCCATCTTATTAATCGTCTTTTTGTGATTCAGAAGAGCTCCCCATCCGAGGTCGCGAGTTTTGGTGCGAACTCGGAAGAGACGGCCGGTTTGGAAGTAGGGAGTGATGTACTTGGGTCTTATCACCACTGCTTGAATCTTCTTTTTCATGTCTTCGGCCAGGGCGATGAGTTGATTATAGGCGGTGAGTTGATCTCCGAAGGGAATTTCGAAGCGATCCAGTTGTTCTCGACGGGCCTTGTACTCTAAAAATCAAATTTCAAAGTGAATAAACCACCAAAAATTCAAAAAAAAAAATCCAAAAGAAATTGAAAATCATCCTCAAATTAGCCAAAACAAGGTCATAAATGTCTCTCGAGGCCCGGTAAAATACGGATTTGGGACGATTGGAGAAAAATACGATTGGGAAACCGAAAAGTATTACTTTTCTTCGATGCAAGTGTCGAAATTAGGATAATCGAGGGCGCTGATTTGAGAAATGACATTAATTTTTTTGAACTTTACTTTTTTCCTTAAGTAGTACTGTAAAGCAGTAATTCTTTTAATTTTTTCATAAATACACGATTTGGGAGTTTTCGATGGTGCTGCTTTCAAATCCGAAAAATTAATAAGATTTTCGGTATCAGCACTATTGAAAACCTCTAAATCAATTATTGTTAAAAGAATTCAAAAAATAACTACTTTACAGTACTACCAAAGGAAAAAAGTAAATATCAACAAAATGAATGTCATTTTCGAAATCAGCATCCTCGATTACCCTACTTTCGACATTTGCATCGAAGAAAAACAAAACTTTTCAGTTTCCCCATTCGTCTTTTTCCCCAATCGTCCCAAATCCGTATTTTATCCGACCTTGAGAGGCATTTATGACCTTGTTTTAGTTAATTTGAGGAGGATTTTTCAATTTTTCGGCTTTTTTGGATTTTTTTTGAATTTCTCATGTTTTATTCAGTTTCAGCACCCTCGATTATCCTGATTTCGACACTTGCATCAAAGAAAAAAAAACTTTTCGGTTTCCCCAATCCTACTTTTCCCCAATCGTTCAACTCCGGTAAAATACCTTACAATTAGAAGCCCCCAAAATTCAACTGAACCCTCCAAAAGCCCCAAAAAAACTCATTAAACCCCCTAAACCACCAACAAAACACCACTTACTCTCATAAAGTGGGACCAACATGGCCTTGTTCTGGAAGTACCTGAAACTTCTTTCCATCATGTATTCCGGATTCACATCTGGGACCCGGATCAAGTTCAGAACCATATTATAAGTCAGTCTGAATTGGGAATTCAGAGGATCCGTCTGTCCTTTCACAATCTTTTTTGCAACTTCATCGCTCATTTTCTGATCCACCATTAAAATACACAGCCCCTGGGGGTCTTTGCCTCTTCTTCCGGCACGACCCGACATTTGAATGTATTCTCCCGAGTTTATCCATCTAAAAACATTATTTTAGATCAAAAAATATTATCAAGAAAAAGATGTCGTATTTTACAATCAAAAATTTTTTTCTCACCTCGTATCTTTTCCATCGAATTTTCTCGCCGATGTGAATAGCACTGTTCTCGCGGGCATATTCAATCCCATAGCAAAGGTTTCGGTGGCGAATAAAATTCTCAGCAACCCCTCGCCAAACAGAATTTCGATGCATTCCTTGAGGAGAGGGAGCAGTCCAGAATGATGGATCCCGATTCCTCGGACCAAATACGGGAGGATCCATTTGATCTGGGGGAGTTTTTGATCCTCCGGGCCTAAAAAAGAGGTCAAATAAGGATGAGGTCTGAAGGAGAATTTTTGAAGCCATAGAGGAATTTAGAGGCGGTATAAGGAATTTTTATGTTGTTAGAAGGGTATTTTTGAGCGTTTTTGTTATTACAGTGCCTGATTCAGTGGAAAAAACATACCATTTTACATCCCGGAGGTATCAAAAATGTGGCAAAATACCTCCCTCTCCAACTAAAAAACTCCGTTTTGAAGGATGCGCTTTTGAAAACGGAGTCTTTTACTTGGAGAGGGAGGTATTTTGCCACATTTTTTGATGCTTCCCGGACACAAAATGGTACGTTTTTTGCCACTGGATCAGGCACTGTAATAACAAAAAAACCTTAAAATACCCTTCTCACAACATAAAAATCCCCTATACTACCTCTAAAATCCTCTATAGCCTCCAAAATTCTCCTTCAAACCTCCTTACCCAAAATCGACACAGCATTGAAAAAAATTTTGCGGATCAAATCCTTCTGATCATGGTCATTAAAATCCATATCCTTCAAACTCGTCGCATACGCCTCGCACTCTCTTCTGCTGAACGAGAATACAATCACCGGCATGAGTTCCCTTTCTCGTATCGTTCTTAAAATTGTGACCACCGAGTTGGCTGTCTGTTGTAGGGCCAACTTTCGATTCTGTCTTTCGTCTGGGGCCTTTTCGCTGACATAGCTCATAGCTTGTTGAAATTGGTCTTCTCTGAACTCTCCGCGCGCTGAGACCACTTCGTAGAGACCGTTGGCGCCACTGGAGTAGAAAACATGTTGTAGAGGGGTAGGTCGATAATCGGTGTATACCACATGACAGGACTGTTTGTGAAGAACGGCGATCCACTCTAAAAACAGAAAAATTCATATGAAACCACTTACAATCTCATTCGTATCAAATAACAGCCAAAATTTAAGATTTTTTGGATCTTATCCTTAGTCACCTACTACAATATAAAAAATCCGCAAAAAATCTTTCTTACCTGCAAACTGCTTCGCGTTTGGAATAGTGGCACTCAAAAAGACATAATGCACATTGTCCGGCAGCAAGATGATCGTCTCTTCCCATACAACTCCCCTCTCTTCATCTCTCATGTAATGGATCTCATCGAAAATAACCCATCCAACCTCTCGCATGATCTCTGAACCTCGATACAACATTGATCGTAAGATCTCGGTTGTCATCACAAGACAAGAAGCTTCGGGATTAAGCGTGACATCGCCTGTCATTAGACCAACATCGCCAAATTCTTCAAGTAATTCTCGGTACTTTTGATTGGACAAGGCTTTGATTGGCGATGTGTAGATGACTCGCTGGTTTTCACGGAGAGCCAAGGCAACTGCATATCTGAAAAAGCAAAATTTTAAGATAAATTCTTAAAATTATATTGCTTTAGACACCACACAGGAAAAATGAAATTTTTACAACAAAAAAATGAACCTAACAGAGCATAAACAGCTCTAAAATCTTCCAAACATAATAAATTTTCTATTCAACAATAAAAAACCAACTACTTACAGAGCAATTGCGGTTTTACCGGCAGATGTGTGTGCCGAGACCAACACTGATTGATAATTATCAACACAATTGATGGCTTCGGATTGGAAAGAGTCCAATTGGAAAATATAAGTCTTGGCCGGCCTAGTTTGACGTGTTTCCAAGGGAACATACTGCATATACGAAGGAACGGCCACCTAAAAAATATTTTAGCTTCTGATGGATAAGACAATGAAATACATGTAAAACAAGATCATAGAAACAGAGTGACTTGTAAAATACGTCTAAAACCGCGTTTTGTCATTTCAAACACATCAGCAGTATTCTTTCACATTTAAGAACAACATTATATTATCCATGGCACCTAAACCAAGAAATGCAGAAATCTTAAAATCCTCACCTCATGAATACAATTTTCCTGCCTCAGCAGGTCAAACGTTCGCACTTTTGGTCCAGCATCCGCTTCTTTGATCAAATCTTCATCTTCATTCGGCGCTGTGACAAGATTACTTTGCTCATCTTGAGGCTTATCAGTCTTATCAGTTTCTAGCATGGATTCATTGGTTTCAGCGAGCAGATCATCCAAATCTCCAATGTCTTCGTCCTCAGCAGCATCTTCATCAGCAACTGGCTTGGGTTTGTTGCCCAAAAGCTCGACAAACTCCGCCATTTGGCCTGAAAATTGGAAAAGATAATATAACTGAAATAACTAAAAAGAAACGCAAAAAAACAAGAATGTATAAACGTAAAAACCATCATATAACTCGTAAAACATTTCTGCACCATCAAAAATTATGAAACTCCCACAAATTTCCGCGCCCGAAAAATAAAAGAAAATAGAAAGACTTGGCGCAAAAAAAGTCGGCCTATTTTGGGTCAAGTCTTACCCTTTTGCGGAACACAGGGGACTCGAATTTACTTATAAGAACCTTTATTTACTTATAAAAACTCGATGTTTTTATAAGTAAATAAAAGTTCTTATAAGTGATTTTGAAATCACTTATAGGTAATTTTTATTTTCGGCGCCCGGGAAATTCACTTATAGGTAATTATAAATACTTATAGGTAATAGAAAATTATGCACAGTGCAGGATAGATATAAATTTATTCAAACAAAGAAAAAACAACCTGACTGATATATTACCGGTAAGATATGTGGTTAGCGCATCTTCTGTGCTCCGGGTAAGCATCTCTGTCATTTGACCTGACGGGGCAAGGGCTGCTGCTGTGCGGGTTTTCTATGGGTACTCCAGCGGCTAGATTCACTGAAAATATACAAAGATAAAGAAAAATTAAATAAAATTTTCGGAGATAGTTTACTATGAGCTGTCCTTGAACTGATTTTTTCCTGCTTTTCTATCCCAAAAATTAGTTTTAGGATCAGAAATTTGACAATGAGAGATTTTGAGACATGAAGTTTGTCATGTTGTACTAGGTCCAGGCGAATATTATCAACATACCTGAAGCTTACGGGAGCCATTTCTCCAGGCATCGTGTTCACGTTGTCCATTTACTTCATCCATGACCAATTTTGCGATTATCTGAAAACTAGCGGTTCACCTGGACCTAGTACAATATAACAAAACTTTGTCTTAAAAAGTTTCTGGCCTTTTGAAATGTGGAAGCAGTTTAAAAAACCTACCAAAATTGATGAAAGGGTTCTTCATCTGAATTCTTGGTTGATCATGCTTGTTCCTAGATCTTCCATGTTGACATGCTTTCTATTCAGGAAGTTTCTTATGTTCCGGATTTTTCATCTATCCACTTTTTACAGTTCTGAAAGAAAAAACTCACTAAAAGTACCTTACCTTGTTCCATCCAAGGTATAAATACCCTTATGCACCTTCTTTGACCAGCACTGCTCCGAAAAACTTAGAATTTCTAAGTCTCGCCCATGCGTTCAAAAAGCCAAAAGCGTCTTTGGCGCTCAACTGTTTTCTTTTCGGAGTCCTTATTGGTAATTATAAGTAACTAAAAGTACTTATAAGCAAATAAAAGTTCTTATAAGTAAATAAGGTTTTCTTATAAGTAAAGCAAAATAGGCTCCGCCTTTTTTTCACTTATAACTGAATTTTTGGGACCTATAAGTAAATAAAAGTTTTTATAAGTAGATAAAAGTTTTTATAAGTAAATCCGAATCCCCTGTGAAAAATGATTTTCAAACACAGGGGATTCGGATTTACTTATAAAAACTTTTATCTACTTATAAAAACTTTTATTTACTTATAGGTCCCAAAAATTCACTTATAAGTGAAAAAAAGGCGGAGCCTATTTTGCTTTACTTATAAGAAAATCTTATTTACTTATAAGAACTTTTATTTGCTTATAAGAACTTTTAGTTACTTATAATTACCAATAAGGACTCCGAAAAGAAAACAGTTGAGCGCCAAAGACGCTTTTGGCTTTTTGAACGCATGGGCGAGACTTAGAAATTCTAAGTTTTTCGGAGCAGTGCTGGTCAAAGAAGGTGCATAAGGGTATTTATACTTGGATTGAACAAGGTAAGGTACTTTTAGTGAGTTTTTTCTTTCAGGACTGTAAAAAGTGGATCAAAATCCGGAACATAAGAACCTTCCCGAATAGAAAGCATGTCAACATGGAAGATCTAGGAACAAGCATGATCAACCAAGAATTCAGATGAAGAACCCTTTCATCAATTTTGGTAGGTTTTTTAAACTGCTTCCACATTTCAGAAGGCCAGAAACTTTGTAAGACAAAGTTTTGTTATGTTGTACTAGGTTCAGGTGAACCGTTAGTTTTCAGACAATCATAAAATTGGTCGTGGAGGGAGTAAATGGACAACGTGAACACGATGCCTGGAAAAATGGCTCCCGTATGCTTCAGGTATGTTGATAATATTCGCCTGAACCTAGTACAACATGACAAACTTGATGTCTCGAAATCTCTCATTGCCAAATTTCTGATCCTCAAACTAATTTTTGGGATGGAAAAGCAGAAAAAAATCAGTTCAAGGACAGCTCATAGTAAACTATCTCCGAAAATTTTATTTATTTTTTCTTTATCTTTGACTATTTTCAGTGAATCTAGCCGCAGGACCCATAGAAAATCCGCACAGAAGCAATCCATGCCCCGTCAGGACAAATGACAGAGATGGTTATCCGGAGCACAGAAGATGCGCTAACCTCAATATCATACCGGTAATATATCACAAAGCTTGTCAAGTTGTTTTTCATTGGTTTGAATAAATTTATATCTATCCTGCACTGTGCATAATTTTCTATTACCTATAAGTATTTATAATTACCTATAAGTGAATTTCCCGGGCGCCGAAAATAAAAATTACCTATAAGTGATTTCAAAATCACTTATAAGAACTTTTATTTACTTATAAGAACTTTTATTTACTTATAAAAACATCGAGTTTTTATAAGTAAATAAAGGTTCTTATAAGTAAATCCGAGTCCCCTGTGAATGTAAAAACGGGGAAAATAAAGCAATAGGCCAACGAAGGAAGAAATTATTGTCGGATATTACAATATTTCAGAAAGATTCGACAGCAACTGAAGGTTTTTTAGGCAGTTTTTATTAGCTTGTCTAATGTTAATAACACAGAAATATTTTCACGTAAGATTTCTGCCAATGACTAGCACAGTGCAAGAAGAAGTCATATTCGGCTGCACAGCGCAGCCAAATATAAAAAAAATACAATTTGCACCGTGCAAAAATTTTTCTTATTTTTGCTGCACTGCAAAAATCAAATTGCATTTTTTGCCACGCTAATGTAAAAAATATTTCGAAAACTTTCCCTTCAGGTATCCATTTTACCTGCGAAGGAGTTTTTCTATTATGCCAGTATGCCTCGGCTTGGATAAAAATGTATTTTATATTAAAGAATATCAGCTCTGAATAAATTTTTTTTGTTTGCAAAAGTCATCTCTGATCAAAACAAGCCAAAAATCTCAAAATTTGATATTTTTTGAAAAAAAACTTGGATTTATTTCAATTCTTGAAAAGAACTTTTCTTCTCGGACTAATTTTCATTCCAAAAAATCCCAACATTTTATGCAAATTTCCCTCCGCCCTTCAAAAACTTTCCTCAATTCCCAATTTGCCCTCATAGCATTTTTTGGATCCTCAGTGAGCGGTCGCTGTTTTCGGAGAGCGCAAACAATGGCGAATGATCGCGGTAGGCTTTAACACAGCTACCGATTTACAGTGAGGGACCGGATCCAATGGCAAAAAACATCTCATTTTGCATCCCGGAAGGGACCAAAATGTCTCCAAACCCTTCCCTTCTCTAAGCTAAAAAACCCCGCTTTGAAGAGCCCGCTTTGAAGGAAAGCATCACCTTCCGGGATGCAAAATGAGACGTTTTTTTTTTGCCATTGGATCAGGTCCCTCACTGTAGAAGGGCTCTTCTGTTGTACTGCTATTTTTTGAATTCAATTTGGTACTGTTTGATGCTTTTTCATAGGTTTTGAGGCCTTCGAAGACTATTCTGTGACTTTTTGGGCCCAAATCATCTTTGAGGTTTTTCGACATTTTTGACACTTTTTGATACTTTTTTGCTGATTTAGAAGGGCTCTTTTTAATAGTGTTATTTTTTGAATTCAATTTGATACTGTTTGATGCTTTTCATTGCTTTTGAGGTCTTCGAAGGCTGACTTTTTGGACCAAATCATCTTTGAGGTTTTTTGACATTTTTGACACTTTTTTAATAGCACTTCAAAACCTTCAAAAGGCTCTGTATTTTATGTCAACGCTTTACCTAACATCCTGGATCCAATTTTGATCATATTTAGCCCCCTCTTCCACATTTCTCGGCCAAGGAATGCAGGGCGGTGGAATGGGTCCAAGTTCGGTGTTCTTAGGACAACCAGCGGCTAATCCCGGCGATTCTGGAGCTGGCGGCGGTGGAGGCGGCGGCGGAGGCGGAGCTGGAAGTGGAGGCGGTGGCGGAGGCGGTGGTGGAGGCGGTGGCGGTGGCGGAAAAGGTAAGTCCAAGGAATGCTGGCCATAGGCATATATGTATGTATTTCCATTTGCAGGATCTACATTCCTGGGCCAAGGGATGCAAGGCGGAGGAGGTATGTCCAATGAATCGTAGCCATAGTTATTTGTATATTTTTGTTTCCATACTTATTTGTATATAAATATTTTATTTTTAGGCGGATCCACATTCTTGGCGCAAGAAATGGGCGGTGGAAAAAGCGCTTACGAGCCGAAGCCGAGCGGCGGAGGCGGCGGAAAAAGCTCTGCAGGCGGCGGTGGAGGTGGCGGCGGAGGCGGTGGTGGCGGAGGTGGCGGAGGAGGTAAGTCCAAAAAACATTGGCCATATTTATATTTTCAGGATCGATGTTCCTCGGCCAAGGAATGAAAGGAAGCGGAGGTAAGTCCAATGAAGCAGACCCATGTTCATATTTGCAGGCGGATCGATGTTCTTGGCCCAAGAAATGGGGGGTGGAAAGAGCGCTTACGGAGATAAGCCAGGCGCCGAAGCCGGCAAAGGTGCTCCAGCCGGAGGAGCCGCTGCCGGAGCCGCTGGCGCTGGCGCAGGAGCAGCAGCCGGCGGAGCCGGAGGTGGAGCAGCAGCCGGTGGAGCAGCCGCTGGCGCAGGAGCAGGCGGAGCAGGAGCCGCTGTAGCCGGAGCCGGCGTCGTACCCGCTGGAGGTAAGCCCAAGGAATGCTGTCCATATTTGTACTTACAGGCTTATCACCGATGTCCACATTCGTGGCTCCAGAAATGCAACCAGACACTGGAGCTGAAGGGGCTGCAGCTCAGGCTGCAGGTAAGTCACGATTATGTAGATAGAGGGGTTTTGTTTTTACGGTATTTTGTTTGACTTTTTGATGTGTAATGCACTTGGGTTTGGGCAGTTGAGAGGCCAGTAAAAATGTTCAAGAAAGTTATGGTAAAAGTTCCTTATTCTGGCCGCAACTTATAACTTTGCGGAAACTGGTCAGAATTGGCCCAAATTTGGCGTGAACAGGCTCAATTCATCGTTGTCAATGCTCGGACAGTGGATTTAGTTAGTGAGGTACCTTCTTTTTTACGTACCACCTTACCCTTCAAAAACGGCTGCAGCCTGCGATTTTACACTTTGTACGATGAAACCTGTCCGGAACTAAACTTATTGCCTCCGTGTGGAACTAAATGAGTCTTCATAGCCTTCATAGGTACCATTAAAACTATACAGCTACTGTAGTAATTCAGTGCCAGCTAGGTCGTTTTTTTCCTAACTTTATTTCCCAAGCTTGGGCGCAGTTCGCAGAGTGCCTTTGTTGTGGCCAAAATAAGGGACTTCTCCAAAGTTATTAATGAGCCCTCAAGTTTGGTGTGAAAATGGGCCGTGAACGCACAAAAATTTAAGATTCTTCGCCGTGATACTTTTGGATGTTAATTTTGGAGTCTGCTGAATGATTTTTTTAACCTTTTTTTCAGGCGGTGCCGGAGGCCCTGCAGCTGCTGGAGCTGCTGCTGGAGCTCCTGTAGCTGCCGGAGCACCTGTAGGCGCTGGAGTTGCTGCCGCACCTGCTGGAGCTGTTGCTGGAGGTGCCGATGCTGGTGGAGCTGCGGGTGCAGGAGCCAAAAGTGTTAAACAAGAAATAAAGGGAGACGCCACAAAGACCCAGATCAGCGTTTTAAAGAGCCCTGCAGCTCCGGCTGGAGGCGCGGCTAAGAGTGTCAAACAAGAAATCAAGGAGGACGTCCCGAAGAGCCTCGTCAAAGGACCTGCAGGTACGGAAGGAGCTGGCGGTAACGGTAGATGCCCGGCGATTGGAGTTTCTATTTTTGATGACACAACTTCAACAGCGGCTTTGAGATTTTTTCAGACGTTTTTAGGCGTATCATATCATAGAATTTTTTAAGACGTTAGAGAAGCCTTTAACTTGCATTGTCATACCGTATCTTTTCGTCCCAGTCCCAAAAAAGAAATAACCAAAAAAAAACGTCTTTTCTCTGGCCGTTCTCTTCTTTTTGCGTACTCTCTCGGCCAAAAAGATTGCGTAATATCTCCGCAACCGCTGCAAAGAATCAGCTGAAATTATCAGAGATTGATTTACAGCCCATGTAGAGAAAGTAGACCAAATTTTTACTGTAATTTTATTTTGACGATAAAATGTTGTTTTTTCAGCCGCCGCAAAAGCCTCAACTCCTCAAGGGCAGACCTTAAAAACTGCATATCTCCTTCCAGAAACAGGTAAGAAATCCCCCAAAAATTTGAATATTTTTGGCGGGAAATTTAAATTTTTGAAAATTTTTGAAATTTTTTTACAGACTCGAAGATGCAAACGCCCACAAAAGTTGGCAAAACTATGATGACGGAGATGACCCAAGGTAGGTTTTAAGTTGGACTAGTTTACGACTGTAAAGCTGGAGCATTGGTTTCAGAGAGGCCGCCGGACATTGATATTGATGCTGGAGCACCGGATGAAGACGAAGGCCCGGAAAAGGGGAAATGGAAGGGCCGCGGAAATCAGCCGGAGATGAACGAATTCACGAGAGGAGAACAGAAGAATCTGGTGGTCTTACCGGAGAAAATCGTCTTTTCCTGTGAGTTTTGGCAAGAAATTTTAATGTGGGGGATTTTTGAAGGGCAACAGGAGATTTTTTGGGAATTTCTTGAGCTTTGGTTCGATTTTTTTGGATTTGCGACCTTAAATCGAGAGTTTTGCCTTAGGCATTTTTTGTGTAAAAATTCCAGTTTCCTCAATTTTTGGGTCGAGTTTATTTTTTAAAAGGTATAAAGTAGCCTCTTGCATTTTTATATCACCATAAAAATTGCCTCCTAGATGGTTCATTTCTGAGCCCAAAAAATAATGAAAAATTTAATTTTCAAAAAAAACTAAAAACACAGTTTTGTAGAGGAGGAAAAGATGTATCAAATAAGTATATTCCCTTTGCCAAAAACCAAACCATCCTTGTAAAAGAAAGCAATGAAAAAAACGAACGAACTTTCTGGACAACCAAATAATTTCGCCTTGTCCTCCATTTCCAGACCCCTACGACAAACCGCAGCTCAAGGACATCAAACTGACCAACAAGAGCAAAGACATTATCCAGTACAAGATCCTCGCGACGGTCCCGCAACATTACCGCGTTCGCGGCAAGACGGGCGCTCTGAAACCGGGCCAATCCACCGCCGCCACGATCCGCCTGGAACCGCTGAAGAATCCGAAGGCCGCCGCCAAGGAAAACCATCGGATCATGGTGCAGACGGCCAAGGCCAACACTATGAATGTGAAACAGGAACAGTTCTGGAAGGAGGTGGACATAATCAAGCATCGGATGCAGTTCATTCGGCTCAGAGTGGTGGGTTTTAGGATTTTGAAGGGATTTTTGAGGATTTTTCGGTTTTTTGATTTTTTTTTGATTTTTTTGAGTTTTTTTGGGGTCGATGAAGATTTTCAGGGCTTTTGGGAGTTTCCGAAAATTTTAATTTTTAAAAAATTTTTGGATTTTTTTTGAAATTTTTGAACTTTTTCGAAATTTTTACGACTTTAGTTGAGAATCGTGACTGTTTGGCGCTGCAAAAATATATTTTTTTTATGAAAATTTAAAAGTTTATTACCGTCGGAAAGCAATAAATATCAATTATCTCCAAATTTTTTTAGAAACTCCTCCTGGAAGGTCAAGACGTTAGAAAAGATGGTTGTACTGTGGCCGCAGACGAATATGCCCCCCCAAATGAGCAAGGAATCATTGTCGAGCCGGAGAATGAGCTGATCTTTAGAGGTGAGCAAAGATATTCTTACTTTGTGCACAGTGCGGATGTATAAATTGACTGCACTGTGCAGGGGAAATAAAATTTGATTTCACAGTGCCGAGAGGCTTCGCGAAATTAAGTTTTGAGTTGCATAGGGAGGAAGAGGTTTCAAAATTTTTGCTACACGCAGTTTTGTCGCAGTACTGTAATTGCACAGTGCAGAATATTCATTTTTATTTTTTACGCACTGTGCGCCGCGAAAATGAAATTGCACTGTGCGAACTTAAAATGAATTTTAAAAAATGACGCCATAAGCCCGGCAAATGATTATGACGCCGTTTCAGGGCCATTCAACGAGATTGTGACCTCCGCCATTTGCATTATCAACAACACGGACCACTTCATGTACATCAAGGTGATGGTCACGAATCCCGAACCTTTCCGAGTCCGTCCCAACTACGCCGTAATCAATCCTCGAGCTATGCAGGTATTGGCCGCTATGGTAGAGCCCATAAAAAGCATTCCTCAGATGCAAAAGAAGAAGAACAAGTTCATGATCGAGTACTCGGAGGCGGATACTGGCGCCGTCGACCCCCCAACCTTTTGGAAAAAATGCAGAAAGTTCCAATCCGTGAAGCTCCAGGCTGTTTTCTGCGAATAATTTTTGATTCTTGAGTAAACTCTTAGAGTGACGTCATTTTGAAATTTCTTTGATTTTTTAATCAAAACACGGTTGGAATACACATTAAAGTAAATATTTATAAAGAAAACAACTTTTGAAAGCCTTTCTGATACTTGATTACGCACCTTGCACCCAAATTTCACCATTTTACGTAATTTTCATCAAAAAGGCAAGACTTGACCCATTCCCACTGCCCGGGTCAACTCTCTCTTTCCTCGACTTCTGTTCTTCAGAATGCCTCCAGCGGCTCCGGAGTAGTCATAAACATGAGTGCCGGACGTTCTGCACTGTCGCCCAGAGTAAAGATGTCCGCCGACAAGCGCAGAATGGAGTCGCTGACCGAGGATGGGAACTTCTTCAGCTATGGACCCGAATATCTCGATGTAAGTCCTCATTTTATGTCATATTTGGGATGGTTGATTGTAATATTGCATTTATGAGAGTTGGATTTGACGTAACTTTCGGTTTTACGAAGCGTGGTTTGGTGCAAATAATTTTTGGATATTGTTTTAGGTAGTTGATCTTGGCGTTTCACGAATGATGTTTTGTGCGGATTTTGTGGGTGAGGCGCGGTAGAATTATCGAAAATGGGTTTCTGATATTTTTTAGGCTTTTTTACACTAATTTTCATGGAATTTTATATGTTCTTCTTGATTTAGGTAACAATTTCTAAATGGCCTAATACCACGCATTTTTTGATCGAAATGGCTATCTTTTTTGGTGCATACATGTGGTTTGGGGCCAAGCTTTTGAAAAATTATGGTCATCGAGGTTTTATAGATTTTCTTATTTTTTAGGCATTTTATATTGTACTTGACCATCTTGATCGAAAAAATGCATTTTCGATTTGATGAAGAATATTTTCCTTACCTATTTGCCTGTGAAATATCCCTTACAGTAAATTTATCCTATTACTTTAGTCCCTGCTGTCCCCGGAGTCCCCATTCAGCCGCACTCATCGTTACTTCAGTCAATTCAGTGATCCCAGAAAACCCGAATCTTTCGACTGCTCAAACTGCAACTATGGCCTCTCAGCCATCTACTACTGCTCCGATTGTCCGGAATATCTGTGTCGCAACTGTTACGATGCCCACCAGACTATCAGAGTGCTCAAGGAGCACAATGTAAAACAAGTAGAGCCTTTTGTAAGATTTTTGATTATTTTGTTCGATTTTTAGGTCTGAAGAAGAATTGAGATGAAATACGACTTCTGAGATTATAAACTTCGAGTGCGGAGAAATTTTATGGTAATTTTTCGTATTTTAGCGCCGTGTCTCGACTCAAGACAGCGATTTGGCTCGAAGTGCTTGGCATAACAGTTCGATTGGTTCTCCAGACGTCTTCCAACATCAGCCGTATCCCAAGAGACAACGAAACAATTCCGTGATGTCTCCGATCGTCGACAAACAGGTAAATTTTTAAAATTTTTACCTAGTACAATATAAATTTTTTGACTTTTTTTTGGCAATGCTGGTGTTTTTTCATTCTGATAGAGATATCAATCGGCATTTTTGCAGATGCCACCTCTTTCCAAGCCCAATCACACGTTTTATGGCGCTTCCACGGGTGCCCCCAACTTTACCACCAGCACTCCGAACATCAAAACGGCTCCACATA
Source organism: Bursaphelenchus xylophilus (assembly GCA_904066235.2). Lineage (NCBI taxonomy): Eukaryota > Metazoa > Nematoda > Chromadorea > Rhabditida > Aphelenchoididae > Bursaphelenchus > Bursaphelenchus xylophilus. Next base: position 3,970,928 of record CAJFCV020000001.1, read on the forward strand.
GCTTCGAACGGAGTCGGCGTTACGTCTCCAAGCCTCAGACCCCTCTTCCACCGCCAATGTTCCGTCTGGACCTGAGTCAGGCAAGCCCGAAGGCCAACAGTTTTCTCAGCGAAGTCCCTTTCATTGAGTTGTCGGGAGTGGGCCATAGACAAGTCAAGGGGCCAAAGTTTACGTTCGGAGGTGAAGGAACCGCCGACGGCCAGCTGAATCGCCCATGGGGGATTTGTTGCGATCAGAAGGGAAGGATTGTGGTCAGCGATCGCTCAAACAACCGAATTCAGGTGGGGTTTGATGAATTTTGGGCGGGAAAGAGGCTTGAAAGTGGGACTTTTAGTCATTTTATAATGTATTATTAATTTTTCTACTATTTTCTACTATTTTTAAAGTACGTGTCTAACGGCTGAAGATTTTACTTTCAGATTTTCGATGAAGAAGGCAATTTTCTCGCAAAGTTTGGCAAATTTGGCTCGGATCTTGGCCAATTCAACCGGCCAGCCGGAGTTGCAACCAATCTGAAGGTGAGTTCTAGGCTCTACGGTGTTTTACTATACTTTTTGAAAGCTAAAAATACCTTTTATCCAACAAAAAAATGGTTTTTCTCCAGTGGGATTCGAACCTGCGACTTTTCGACTAGAAGTTGGTGTCACTACCAATACACTATTGGGGTACCGGGTCGGAAGTGCGGGTTTTTGCGGGGAAATCAGGAAAAATGTAAAATACGGAATATACGGAATGAAATCGTTGTGTTTTCAGAACCAAATCATTGTCGCGGACAAGGACAATCATCGTATCCAAGTTTTCGACGAAAACGGAAACTTTTTGTTCAAATTTGGCCAAAATGGACGTCATCCCGGCAGCTTCAATTACCCGTGGGGACTCGCCACCAACAAGCGAAATGACATTGCTGTGACGGACTCTAGAAACAATCGAATCCAAATCTTCAACGAAAAGGGAGAATTGGTCAGAATTTGTGGGAGAAATGCCTTCCCGAGCGCTGAGAAACAAGTGTTTGGGCCGAGAGGTGTCGTCTTTGTGGATGATGACAATATTCTGGTTAGGTGAGAGAGATTTATTTGAATTTCAAGTGTAATATTTTGAAAATTTTTTTGAGTTTTGAAAGTCTTTTTTTTTGATTTTTTTGGGTAGATAGTTGATGGTAATGGGGTTTTTCTAGGACGATTATTACTTGGAGATTATTTTTAAACCGTGCATAGACATTTTTACCGATTTTTTTGGACATTTTTGATTTATTTTTTAAATTTTTGCTCTATTTTTGACAATTTTTTTGAATTTCAGTGACTTCAACGGCCACAGAATTGTCCAAATCGACACTACTCGCCCTATGGAGTCTGTGGAGTTTTACGGCTCCGAAGGGCAAGAAGCCGGAAGCTTCACTCGCCCTCAGGGCATGGTTTTGGACCCCGAGGGCAACTTGCTTGTTTGTGATTCGAGAACCAATAGAATTCAGGTAAATTGGTCTCAAAAGACATGCAGAGGATTTTATAGACCTTGGTCTTTAAAATGACCACCATTTTTTGATTTTTTCGATACTAATTTACCGTATTTTAGGTAGTTTCCGTCGCTCAGCGCCGAGTTTTGGCGGTTCTCACCGCCGAACCCGAAATGGACCGACCCTGCGACATTGCCATCTCCATGAGTGGACATATCTATGTGGTGGACTTTGGTCACAGCGCTGTTAGAGTGTTTTGAGAAAGTTTGGAGTGTTTCTTTTGGTTGCCAAGTTTGTCATATTTTGAGCCTAACAAATTTTAATAATTTCATAGCGATCCTTTCATATCACCTATCCTTCTACCATATTTGTTATAGCATATGCTAATTTTTGTCTAATTCCCTAAATAGTTTCCTAAAATAAATTTTTTACCACTATACTAAACAGCTACATTGTCAGAAATTGAAGATTTTTTTGGCTGGGATGGCTTTTGATTGCTTATTATTGTGATATCCCACTTTTCCCTCCAGTGGGATTCGAACCCGCGACCTTTCGATTACAAAGAAAAATCACAACCACTGCGCCAAATCTACACGGGTCGTTAAAATCGCTCAAATGTTCAGAAAAGCCCTAAAGACGCTGGAAATAATCCCCAAAGTGAAATAAATGTTTATCCTAGCCATCATTACACCGTATCATCATCTGAGTTGTCCTGGGATGAATAACTCGTTGTCCTTTGAGCATAAAAAATAATCCAAAGCCTTTGCCGTATTCTCTGGGGTTGTATTCACCGTTCAGTGAGGTCACACCGCAGTTCTTGGTCCACCAGCCACTAAAATACGATTTTTTAAAATTAAATCCAGAAAAAATAACAAAAAAAATTTACTTTTTTGAGGAAATACTCTCAGAAATAGCTAAAAAATATCCCAAAAAGGCTGGTATAGTGTGTGTTGAATATGCATAATCTATCGTGCACTTACCCCATCCGATATTGCCTCAGGCAATATGGCTCTGGATCGTGGATTCGATCGACCGTGGAAAATGGATTCAGATCCGCTAAAGTGAGGTCGTACCAGCCGGTGGTGGCGTTGTTCGGCAAATTCTTGTCGTATTTTATGTGGATAGTGTATAGTTGGGAGGCCGAGTCAATCTGAGAATAAAAAAATTTCAAATTTTTTTGAAATTTTTGTCTAAAATAAGGTAAAAATGATGATTAAAGGTGAATTTAAAGGTTAAAATAATACGATAGTGGTGGTAAAATACGCAGTTTCTAATTTACGTGTAATTACAAAACTTTTTAGCCGAGAAAAATTGAATTTCAAAGCAAAATTTTGAAAATAAAAAAAAACTTTGTCTAAAATAAGGTAAAAATGATGATTAAGAGTAAATTTATAGGCCAAAAAGAGAAGAAATAGCTTTTAAAATACGCCATCTTGTATAAAGGAAAAGAAATTTGGCATAAAAGTCGTATTTTAGACCAGAAATTAAAATTTTTTGCAAAAATCAGCAACCTAGCCTCTAAAACAATATAAAATCTTCATTTTTACCTTGAACAAGTAGTTTCCAACATACAATTGCCCATCATCTTGACTCATCGGACTCCGATCGCCAAATAAAACCACTCTAAGCCGGCTCATGTTTCTGCATTGTGCCGTCAACTCATGAATTAGCTCATTTCCCGCCCAAAACTCGGTGTCCTAAAAAAATTGCCTAAAAACCAACCGAAACACACCTCTCCCAACTCCCCAAACCCGTTCGCATATTCCTCCCAACGGGCGCTCCAGAATTGGACGGTTCCATTGAATCGTTGCTGGATTACGGTCCAGCCCCCACCATCCGAAATCTGATCGCAATAGACGGATCTAGGGCCTTGGAAAGTGGAAATTTCATAGATTCCGTTGTCTTTGTAGCCGACGTGAAGGAGGTCTTCGCAATTTTTGGCAGTTGGCAAGCTCTGAAATAAATTTTTCACTTTGATTTTTCGCACAGTGCAATGTTTTCAATTTGGATTTCTCGCACAGTGCAAAATTTTATTCTCATTTTGTTTGCACAGTGCAATTTTTTTGAATTTTAATTTTTTCACGGTGCAAATTTATTCCAATTTTTTCGCACAGTGCAATCTTTAGTCTCAGTTTTCTCACAGTGCAATTTTTCAATTTGGATTTTCTGCACGGTGCGATTTTTTATTCTCGTTTTGTATGCGCAGTGCATTTTTTCACATTGATTTTTCGCACAGTGCAGTTTTTAGTTTCAATTTTTGCACAGTGCAAAATTTTTCTCTCATTTTGTTTGCACAGTGCAATTTTTTGAATTTGAATTTTTGCACAGTGCAAAAAAATTTTAATTTTTTTATAATAAAAAAATGAAAATTATACTCACATTAACTTCATCGATCAAAGCAATAATCACCAAAACAAATTCCACATATTCCTTGATAGAAACCATCAAATCTCCTTCAGTTTGACATGAATAATGAGTGAGCACGCACAAAGTTGCTCCTTTTTGTGATCATGAACCAATTTCCGTGACTGAAAAAAAGCGGAATGAACCCGATTGGAGTTGGAGAAAAACGGAAACTCAAACATTTGCTGGTTATTAACGTTCCCGCAAAAGCCGGGGTATCCATCGCTCAAACAAAAATGACGTCATTTTGTATTTATGAAGGGGATTAAAGGGAGAAATCGCTTTTAAAACACTTATTTTATCTTAATTTAGGTCTTAAAAGGGCTTAGAAGCGATTTGAAGACTTTTGAGTCAAGTGTTACACTCTTGAGTCAAGTGTTTCTCTCAAATTTAGAAAGTGCGCAGATTTTTAGGAAACTTTGTAAAAACTTGTCGTATGTTCTTCTAATGTTCGTAAGAGAGTTTCAGCTTGCGCCTCGCTAAAATAACCGAGATTTTTAGGTCTAAATTTGCATAAAATGATGACGTTTTTTTGACGATTTTTGCAAAAAAGTTTTTCTCTGATTTCTACTGTACGCGGCATTCTGTACTTATGGGACACCATTCTGCACACATCAGCATCTTAAAACTTGCCATTTTGATCCTGTAAAACGACCTTGCAGGCGCATGAAGTTTTTCGAATGAAATACTTTGGCATCTTATTGCGAATCTTACAGCGCGGGGTAGATTACAATATTTATATATTCTGAAAGCAGAACCTTTACTCTATATCCGTGCCAATTTTCAAGTCTCTAGCTTCAACGGCTAGCGAGCAATGAATTAAAGAAGGAGGTCCATTTTGAAAAAATTGAAAAAGTTCGGAGAGACCGGTTGTGCCTCAAAAGTACAGAATGCCGTGCTGTAGATTGAAGTTTTTCTCACAAAAAATCGGTTTTCTTTTGCGGAATGAGCAAGCATGCGGTCAAAAATTGCCTTTTCTCTGGCTGCTCTCCGCAATTTGCGTGCTCTAATGGCGGTAAAGTTAGTTCAATATCTCGGCTGCCGCTGTAACGTCATGGCTGAAATTTTCAGGGCTTGATAATTGACTCATGTAGAAGATATGTCCAAAATTTTAAGCAAATCTGAAAATTTTTTCTTGAGAAATTTTCAAATTTTATTTTGAGCCATTTTTTGAATTTTTTTTAAAAAAAAATCCACATTTTTGAATTTCCCACTCAAATTTCTAGACGTCTAATTCTTTCCCACTCACAATGCATTTGCAAATTGCCCAACCGTAATCCCATTCGGGCTCATATTTGGAGAGCCCTCAGGGCTTATTATGTTTATGCAAATTTCGGACGGAAGGATTATTCCCTTTGTTTGGGCTAATCAAATTTGGCCCCGAGAAGTTTTTAATTTCGCTTCGAAAGCTTATTGTTGTGCGCTTCCGTTTTTGCGAAGCTTTTTGTTATTCCAGACGGCTGATACGAAAGAAAAGGGAGGGAAATTGTAATGTAGGGGATGTTGTAGTTGCCTTGGAATAGTAAAAAATGGGACTCAAAATACAAATAAGGTCTTTTCAAATTGAGTTTGGAGAGTTCAGATGCTAAAAAATTGGAAAGAAGGGCAAAAAACGTAAAGAAATGATGATTTTTCAAAGAAAAATGTAAAAATTCGATTTTCTTGTTGATAAAATAAACTTTTTTTTGTTTTTTGAGAAATATAAGTTTTTTTTATGTCGTATTTTACTTTTTTTCAGCCTGTTTTTTTAAAAAGACAGAAAAATCAAGCATTTCCGGGTAAAAAATGGGAAAAAATTGGTTTATTTTGCCAATTTTTCACTTCATTCTACCTTTTGCAATATTTAGGAATGTTTTTCATTTCGTATTTTACAATATTTTCCTGATTTTACCCCAATTTTTCCTCAAAAAGCCCTCTTTTCCTTTGATTTTATCTTTCCCGTCCCTCTCTCTCCGATCCGGTTCATTTCCCGAGAGCCTCGGAGCGTCTCCCATGTGGTCTAGTGGTTAGGATTCGTGGCTTTCACCCACGCGGCCCGGGTTCGATTCCCGGCATGGGAAGAAAAGTTTTTTGGAGCTTTTTGAAGTGATTTTAGTGGTGTAAATGTATGCAAATTTTTGCAGCAATTCTTTTTGACTGTTACTTTTGTGTATATTGGAAGTTTTGAACTCTTTGGACCATAAAATTTGGCAACAAATCAGATTTTTTGGTATTTTTGATGATTTTTTTATTGATTTTGACTAGCAAGGTTGGCTTTTCAAATGATTTTAGATGTAAAAATTCTTAAAAATTTTATTATTAATTTTTACTTTCTGATTACCTTTATTTTTACATAAATTTAAGACCTTTTTTATCCAAAAAATTGCAAGAAACCTATATTTTTGCAAAAAACTTTCCATTTTCTTCCAAAAACGCAGTAAAATTACAAAACATCGCCTCTAGAATACGGCCTAGATAATTCTTTCCGATTAAAACGACCAAATTTCCCCGAATTCGCGGCCAATTTTATGATTGAATCAATTCATTGGCTTTATTGATCCCAAACTTTTGTTCGAACGTCTCTCTCTTCGGAATAAAACGAGTTTATGACATTGTTTATCTCTTCTCGGACTAATTGAACAACTTATCGTAATTTTTAGGGCGGGAGATTGTAATTTTAAAATATTTTTGAAAAGATTTTTTATGGAATAATTGGCTTATCTTACCGTATTTTACCATAAAATAGCTTTTTTAGAGCAGTAAAAATTGAAAAAATATTTTTTTTGTGTGATTTTTTGGTTGAAAATTTTTTTTGTGAACTTTTTAGATCAAAAAAAAATTTTTTTAAAAACGAGATTTTTCGAATTTCAAAGCTAAATAATTTGATGGTATCTCTAAAATACGACTTAAAATGGCTCGCAGGTTCCTTAAAATACCGTTTTCTTAAATTCCATTAAAAAAGTTTTTTTGATTTTTTCTTCGAAATTTGCAAAAAAATTTTTTTTTTAAAAACGGGATTTTTTGAATTTCGAAGCCAAATAATTTGATGGTATCTTTAAAATACGACTTAAAATGGCTCCCAAGTACCTTAAAATACTGTTTTCTTTAATTTCAAAAAAAAAAATTTTGATTTTTTCTTTGAAATTTTGCAAAAAAAAATTTTTTTTCTAACTCCCCAAATATAATTTCTACCTCGAAAATCCATCCCTCAGACGAAAAGTGTTGTTTTGTCTGGACTTATAAGTATATCCTTTCCTCCCTCAGGCCAAACCCCTTGGTTGTGCGTGGCCAGGCTAATCGAATGACCCAAAAAAATGGAAAAAGACTGGGAAAAGGGGCTGGCCAACCGAAAAAACTCGAAAAAAGGAGCGGAAAAAGTAAATCCCGTTGGAAAAAAAAACTTCTCGGATTGTCTGGTTTACAACTTTTGAGGTTCGAACTTTGGGGTTTTTTAGGAATTCTGGGATTTTTTTTATTTTTTGGCTGTTTTTGGGTAAAAATTTTGTTTTTTTTTTGTAAAATACGAGATTTCTTCTCTTCAAAAATTTTTTTTATACCCTTTTCCCTCCCCACTACCCAATCAATCACCATATTATGACGTTTGAACTTGTTTTTTTGATAAATTATTAAAATCTGCCTGAGGGCATCTGAAGACAAAAGAAAATACAAGCTCTGAATATTCGAATAAAAGGGTCTTCTGACATTTTAAGCTCTCAAAAGGCCATTTTATCTTCATTTTGAGTGGTTTGCGGAGACTTTTTTATATTGTACTTGACCAAAATTTGAGCAGTGTTTTTTCATAACTGTTTTAATGAAATTGCCTGAAATTTTGTGTGAACAATGTATTTAGAACATACTTTATTTGTTCTAAATTTTCGTTTATAATATGCAAGCGAAGCCGAGATATTAAACGATCTTCCCGCGCTAGAGACTATGGAAAATGAGGAGAGACGGTCAGAGAAAAATTGTTTTTTTCGTTATTGATGGGTCCTTTACCTAGTCTTGTATTCTCTAAAAATTCTCTACCTTTGTTTTTAACACCAAATTCCGACTTTTGGAGCAAGTTTGGGCGGTCAATGCATTAATTATCTGCACTTTCCCCTTTTTCTTTCCCCTTTTTTATATGAATATTAAATCCGTGACACAAAAAAAGTAGGACATAAAAAAATTGCCCACTTTCCGCTTGAATTTCCTTAATTAAAGCGAAATTTCCGCTGGGGAGTCCGATTTCTGGACATTTGAATATTCAAATTATAATTAGCCAAGTTTTCGGAAGTCTGAGGCCCGAAAGAAGTATTCGAAATCATGCTAATTTTGGAGTCAGTTTTAGGGAATTTGGAAATCTTACAAGGAAAGTACTTTTATGGGGGCTCCTACTTTTTGACGGGACATATCTCAAAAAATCAGAAAAAATTTGCTGATCAAGGATATATAAATCTTAGCTGCCCATTTTGGGTTTTTATGGGTGAAAATGCCCAAAAACTGGCTTAATTTCCCTACAAAAGGCGCAGGATTCGAAACGATAAAAAGCGCAATCGGTCTCTTCCTTCGGAAGAGAGCGGTGTGGCCGAGTGGTTAGTGCCGTAGTCTGGGAATCAAGAGGGGGGATGCCGCACGGGTTCGATTTCCCTTTTGGGCCGAATCAACTTTTTTTGAAGTTGAAGGTCAGAAAAATAAATTTTTGGGCCAAGACTGATTTATTACGTCTTAGAAACTCAATAAACATCATTTTAAGCCAAAATAAAAATTGTAAACCCGTGAAAAATTAGGCGAAAAGGGGTTCATATAGGACTTTAAGTCAACTTCCGAGCAAGTTTTCACCCCTAAAAACCTAAAATGGGCAGCTAAGATTTATATATCCTTGATCAGCACATTTTTTCTGATTTTTTGAGATATGTCCCGTCAAAAAGTAGGAGCCCCCATAAAAGTACTTTCCTTGTTAGAAGTGGAAAAATTTTTTGGGACTTATGCACTGTGCGAAATTTTTTTCAAGTGCAAAATGTCGTAGTTACCCTTAGGGCATATAATTTTTTTGTATTAAACATGATGATTGGGATGTTGTGACATTATTTATTATGGAAAAAACATTCTAAATTCATTAGTTTTATCGTATTTTACCAAATTTTTTTTATTGCACCGTGCAAAATTTATAAATTTCTAAAAATTGATATTGCACTTGCATTTTCGAAGTGTATTCAAGTCGACGCTGTTTATTATGATGTCCAAACAATCTAGATACTATTTTGAATCTTACAACATTCCATTTATATCGTATTTTACGACTTTTTCAAACATCTTTTCCATTGCACTGTGCAGAAATTCTAAAAAGTGGAAAAACGACAGATTGCAGACAAAATCTCGCAAATTTATTTGGTCTCTCACAAATTACAATGTATAAAAATCACTATTACGATCCAATAATTTCAAATTTATCAAAGTAACAGGGATTGTTTGAGATTTTAAAATTTTCCGCACAGTGCAAATTATTGGCTTTGCACTGTGCAGTTTCCGCATAAAAAAAAATTATTTTGCAATTCAAATATCAAGTCTAAAGATAGCTTTCCAGACATTACAATGCGAGTGTTTGCACAAAACTTTCATGTTTACAATAAAAAAGGTATGATTGCAAAACGCTTTTGCGTGTTTTATTACATTTGAGGGCTGTAAATGCCCGATTAATGTATTCGAGACAGGTTGAGTCTTAATTAAATTCGGTTTTAAAATTGGAATTTCTCTGTTCTTGCACCTGACTGGTTGTTGAACAACATTAAAGAAGTTGAGATCGCCGTATTTTAAAAAATTTTGTTGAAAATTTTTGATCATTTCTGGATGGAAAAATTTTTTCCGAGGTCTTAGAGAGGTGTGAATTGCTCTAATACTATTAATTTATCATTTTACAAGCTTTTTAAAAAAAATTTTAATTTTTGCCCTGAGGGTATAATGGCCAAAAAGGCTTCAGATGAACTTCTAGATCATGTTACAGTAACCTAAATCACAAAACACGATCATTTTCGTATATTTTACAGTATTTTAGACCTATTTTCTGCAAAATGCCCTTAGGAGATTTTTAGCAAAATTCACTAAAATTGTAATTCCAACAATTTTAACGTGTCCTATTGCTCAAAATTTGACCGTTTCTACCATTTTCCGCCTTCTCAGCCTTGTTTTTAGCCCAAATGCCCTCCAGGCATTCTCTCCAAAATTGTCCAAAATCTCATTCCTAACACTCAAAACTCCTTCTACAATTTTTTTACGTCAAAATCTCACGTTTTTTCACGTCAAACGCCCCTCGAATTATAATAATCGCCCCAGGCAAATTCAAATTTCCCCCCGAGGAATCCGAAGAATTTCCCGTCCAGATTTGTGTATAAACCTCTTAAGGCCCGAGCGAGGAGACGCCGCGTTTTTTCGTATTTTTTAAATCAAATTTTGCGTTTTTTTGGCCAGAAACTTTTTCAAAATGCACTTCATTTGACCGAAATCCCCATGAATATTCATCGAGAGAGAAGGAATGATTTGAGCTTTTGATTTCTAGGACTTTTTAGAGGATTTTGGGATTAATTTTGAGAAAGAAATTATAAAAAATATTGAGATTTTTTTATTTAAATCTCTGTTTTTCCTAATTTTCTCAACTTTTTCCCCCAAAAATCCAAAATTTCATACAAAAAAGCAAAAATTTCCCCTTTCCAAATCACTTACAGCTCTCCTATCCTTCTGTAAATCCAGTTTTGCTCACTTTCCTCAGCCGCTTTATCCTCATCTTGCATATCCATTGCACTTGGAGTCACTTTCTTATGTAACCTCCACTCAATTTGAGGGAATTAGGGTTTCCGGCAAGGCGCAATTACTCTCCGCGCGACTCTCTTCCTGTGTTACTGTCCTCGGGGCATAATTGCGGTGCGTTTTTTCCATTCTCTTACTCTTTTTTTTACCTTTCCGAGAATTGTTTTTCCTCGAAATCCCTGAGAATTTACTTGGAAGGTCGGGTTTGGAGGGCGATTTTTGACGTTTTGGGTTACTTCTTGCGGATTTAGGTGGTTTAGGTTGCAGCCTGAGTTATAACGTTTATATTAGATCTAAGTTTTGATTGAAAAACATTGTAACAGACTTATAAAATACGGTAACTAAAGATGGCCTCTATTTTTGACACATTTGCGAAAAATACCAATTTTCGTTATGTTACAGTAACCCTACCGAAAAATTTTTGCTTACAAAAAGCAGCAGTATTGACAATAGCATCCAACAGTGAACAAATTTTGACAGTTAGCCTTTTAAATTTTGTAAAATACGGAAATTATAAAATTGCGCCCCATTTTTCGTATATTTTCAAAAAATCTCGATTTTCGTTATGTTACAGTAATCGTATCGACACACTTGTGCTTACAAAAAGCAGAATTATTGATTATAGCATCTATCAGCAAAAAAATTTTGGTATTCAATCCTTTCAGTTTTGTAAAATACGGTTCGATTTCCCTTTATGACTATTATTGCGCTCAGACTAGGAGAATTTGCGTCGGACCATGTTTTTTTGACCCCCTTGTGCTTCTATTGCGGAATTTGAGAGCTTAAATATTCGTATGGATTCTAGAATATATTTCCAGAAATATTTCAGCAAATTGAAAATTAAAATAGACTTGTAAAATACGTTTCAAGCAAGGTGTCTTTCTTTTTGGTTCATTTTAGAAAGCCTTGATTTTCAGTCTGTTACAGTAAACTTTTAAAATTTTTTTCTTGTACTCGGATCAGCGTTACCCTAGCGTTCCAGCGATACCGTATTTACACGCTGGATTTGTTTAAAATACGTAAATACTGGCTAAGACTTGTCCTGGCTTTTTTTGAAGCTACAAGACAATTTTGCGTATTTTACATCAAATAAAGTTTTGCGAAGTAGCGAATTATTTCTTTTACGTTCATTAAGTCAACTCAACTTTTATTTTTTTTGTAAAATACGACTGCTTCATTTGCCTGCTCATAATTTTCCATTGCTTTACAATACAGGGTATTCCAAAAAAATTCATGTTTTTTCCATGGGTCCTGACGCGAAAATGTTTAGGTCAGGCCAAAATATTTCTTTACTACTGAAATCTCCGTGTCTTTCTGTCCTAGTCGTTTCATTTTTGTGTTCATATCGATTAGCTAACATGCTTTTTTTAAATGTCAAACAAAGCCCTATGTTACTTACATTCATTGTTAGTTTTGTTAAATTTTGTTTGGTTTGTAAAATATAGCTATAAAAATAACATGCATTTTTTGGGACACCCAAGCGAAGCCTTTGCTACATCCATGCCAATTTTCAAGTCTCTAGCTTCAACGGCTAGCGAGCAATGTATTAAACAAGGGGGTCCATTTTGAAAAAAATAGAAAAAATTCGTTGAGGCGGGTTGTGTCTCAAAAGTACAGAATTCAGTGCCCACAAACAACGAAAAATACATATTTTCTCTGTTGAACTCTCTCTCTAACTAAACTAATTCCCAAGCAAAAACATTTTTAATTTTGTAAAATACGCCGTCCCAAATTGCTTTTACTTAATATTTCCCCCCAAAAACCTTTCTAATTGCATATTCAAATCAATCCGCATCAATTTTCGAATCGCTCTTTGTAATATCCGCGAAATGACCAACACATTTTGCATTCCAATTTATCACTTTTGGGCCGCAAATCTGTGGCCATTCTTTTGGGGCTCGCGTTTCCCGAAGAGCCCCCAAAATCTGGTCATGATTTACGAGGGGCGGAAGCGGGACATGCCCAGAAATTGGGGTAAAATATTCCGTGGATTGCGCTGGAATTGTATTTACTTTACTTTTTTTTGATTTTTTAGATGACATTTACAAATAATTTTGGTCCAAAAATGGGTAGGATAATATAAATTTTGGTCTAAAAAGATAAAAATTGATGGGTTTGGTTATGTCAAAGACGGAAAAAAGAATTATAAGGCCTTTCTGTTTACTCTACAGACCTGTAAAAGCAATGCAATTTACATTTTTTTAAAGAATTTTTAAAAAGTTGTCAAAAATCATCAAAAAATTGGATTTTTTTGGAAAAAAATCGCAAAATCGCCTAAAAAACGGTATAAATTGGACCGTATTTTACCATTTTAGGCCTTTCTCTATTGCCCAAAATAACTTTCAAGGCTAGAAATCAAAAGTAATTTTCAATTTTCCCTGAATTTGACCGAAGAAGAGGCATCAAAAACAATATTTATTTTCACTTTAATATTCCACCGAATCGAGGGCAATGTGGTGCCAGATGTTTGGGGGCAAAAAAGGATGCGGGGATGGGCATTCAGAAAGGGGAATGACCAATTCGAACGCCCAAAAAATTGTTCGCTCTTTGGGGGATAACCGGCGACTAATCGAGGGCCAAATTCCCCTTTGTTCTTTGATGTGATGCAATTTTGGGGGCGAAAAAAAGTCACATTTTTTCGCTTAGATCGTATTTTACATGCTTGGATAGTTGAAAATTGAATTTTTATTTTTGTTTTGGGTTTTATTAATTTCGATTTTTTTTGGAATTTTTTAAAATTTTTTGTCATTTTTCAAAAATTCAAAATTTTTTTTTTGAAAAAACTTTGATGGAAAATTGATTTTGTATCTTAATGAATATTCTTACATTGATATTACGCAAATTCACTAAGCCAGACATCAGATTTTATATTATCCATGACATCAGATGTCAAGGCCAATTTCGGCTCGAAATCTTATCTAAATTTTGGTGATTCAAGCCTAGACAGGTCTTAAATTTCTTATAGAAATTATTTACAAAAGATTTTTAAGTGTAAAATACGAGAATCGGATCTTATATCTGAATTTTTGATATTAACACCAAGTATAATATAATTTTCCTTTCTTTTCCCACAAAATCGCCCAAATATGCCGATTTTTGATACTATTCAAATCTCCCTTTCCATTCTCACTTTCTCCTTGCTCCATCTTCAGTTTGAATACAATTCCCATTTCCATTTTCCCTCCGATTTTTGGAGATTTAGGTCCCCCTCTCCAAAAAGGGACCCCAGAAATGGCAGAAGGCTCGAGATTGAAGAGGTTGCGCGAGAGATCTCCTCCCTCTATAAAAACAAACTCGTTATAAGGGAGGGGTGTTGAAAGTTGTGCGGGAAAAGGAGCCAACGAAATAAAAAGTCGGCACAACTTTTTACATTTACAATGTGAGCCGCGGAATTTCGGTCAAGGATGTTTTTGATGTTGTGGGAAGAGGTTGCGAGTCTATTTTTTTCCTTTTTTGGGGCTGGAGAAGCGCGAAAAGTTGAGTTTATCAGGAAATTTTTATTTTATTTTTTGAAATTTTTGAATTTTTGGAATTTCAAATTTTTCAAAGAAAAATTTGGTCAGTAAATTTCATGTACATAAAACAGTGATTTGCTCTTTCAGCAATTTTTACAATGATTTTTTGACATTTTTGCATCTTTGCACAGTGCAAAAAAGAAGTCTAAATTTCGCACTGTGCAGTCAAATTTAACTCTTCGTTTTGCACAGTGCAGTGAACCAAAAATTTTTTCGGCGTCTGATTTATTTTATTTTACCTCTTTTTTTGTTTTTACAGTAATCTAGACCGCAAATATTTCTTGCACAGTGCAAAAATTGAAAAAAAATTTAGCGCACCGTGCAGTAAATTTTTTCATTTTTTTGAACCGTAGGTTTGCGACCAAAGTTTTGAATTGAAAAAAATTATTTTTTGAGGTTCAAACACTTCAACAATACCAATGGTATATAAGTTTACAGCCTTCACAGTGCGTAAAACCCATTAAAAAATTTCCGCACAGTGCAATCCAAGAAAATATTTGATTTTTTGCACAGCGCAAAATTTTTCTCCATTCCTCCGATAGCTAATTATTTCTAACCTCATATGCTTTGCAATAATGTTGTTTTCACATAATAATCATCGAAAATAAAAGCAAAATCTTGCATTATTCATACATTTCCGAACAGAAAATCAAAAAAATCTTGCTCTGAGAATTGATCTTGCAGATTGATAATATGGCCTCCAAAAGTGTATTTATATCATCAGTCAACGTTATATATTGTCCATAAAATGTTTTGATGACTATGAGAATAAAAAACCAAAAAAAAATTGCAGTTTTAGAAAGCTTATAGATCATTTTTCCTGAGGCAATTAGGCAAAAATTTGGTAAACAATTGTGGGAAATTACATTACACGCTGTGGTGGTCCGTATTTTACACTTTATATTAACTTTTTTAACATGAATTGGCCATTTTCCCGATATTACCCATGATTTGACCCCCAAATTCTCCAATTTTACCCCAAATCCCCACTTTTTTCTTAATTTTTCCGAAATCATGTATGATGTAATCCTCCGGACTGCTCTTCAGCCCCCGTCAGATTCTAAAATTTCCATTAATTTCGCGATTTCTTTTCGTCGGAGGAAAAGTTTTCCCAAAAATGCGTTAATTTTTTACGGACCCCCGCGAGAAAGGAGGGGAAAGTAGCCATTTCCCGCGTTTGTTTTCCTTTTGTTTCAAGGATTACTTGCGGCCCAACGTTTTTTGGGCCCAGAAAAGGAGAGAAAATTGAGCGATCGACCAGACCGAAGAGCGGGCTTTGAGCGAGTTTATATTGCACTAGACATCAAGAGTTGGGGAGCGATTTTACTGTGGGATTTTGTGGGTAAAAGCGAATTATATATATTGTAAAAGTGATAATAAGAATATGAGCGTATTTTACCCTTGAAACAGATGTTTTACACTCTCAGGTCGTGATTTATATTATAGTAGACATCAAAATAAAAGTTGATGTTACAGTAGGATTTTCAACTAAATTAACGTTTTAAGTGGCGTAATATGAATTTCAGGTCTAAATCGTTCGTATTTTACACTAAAACTTGTTTTTTTCCTTTCGAAGAATATCATTATATTGCACTTAGCATTACATTTTTGAACTTAATGTTACAGTACTATTTTTTGAGGATTTGGTAAAAGTGATACCCCGTAGTCAAACAACAATGAACACGTACCGTATTTTACTTTTCAAACTCATTTATTGAAATCTTTGCTTCTTATTTTATACTATATTACACTAGATATCAAGTTTTCAAATTTGATGTTACAGTAGGATTTGGAAAAGTTTTCACATTGAAATAGATAAACATATATTAAGAAAATTTGTATTTTACCATTAGACCTGATCCTAAACCAAAACATACCATTTTATACGAAAAAAAATCAAATTTACGTTTTTTCGCCAAAATTGGCATTGTGTTTCAAGCCTTTATTTTCCTATGGCCACTTGTAAATGACATTAAAAGTAATTTTCTGCTGTTTAAAACATAATACCACAGAGAAATTTTTAACTTTTGCCAAGTTTTATCTTATCCATGCTGGAACGAACATTTTGATTTTCGTTCATTAAAACGATGATAATTTGCGAAAACGCGCCCACAGAAAAGCAGAATACGAAATTTGAACCAACTTCTAACTGCTTTACTATATGCCTCTGGCCATATTTATCGGCTTTTGGAGGCTCGAATTTCGAATTCACTTCTCACTTTTCTTGGAATCCGAAGGCTCGACTAAGTGCACCGCCTTCAGACGGATTATGAGCATTTTCTGGGCGTCATGTCTACAGTAGGTACATTGAGAGTTCATAAGCGGTCGTATTTGTTATGTATTATTTGCGAATTCTTGGGGTTTGTGCATGTTTCATCGTATAAAATGTCGCCAAAACTGAAGCTTGATGTCTAATACAGTATGTAAGGTGTTTTGAGTTTCATTTTTTGCAATTTTGTGCCGCTGGCACGGTTTTACAGTAATTTGGGCACCTGTTCTCGTTTAGTATAGTGGTTGTGAGTTATATTCTCATTCAAAAAGTCGTAGGTTCAAATACCGCTAGAGGAAATTTCTATTTTTCCCCTCAAAATGATGAAATAGGCATAAAGTTAGTAATAATTTTGTAGATTACTTATCAGTGATCTAATTCCAGACCACCTGATGAGTCGCTTGACCACTCCTCGACTTTGTGGCGCCGGAAAACCGATATAAACTCAAAGTAATTTCAGAAAATGTCAGTTTAATCCCGAAAACTTAAAACCTTTCAGTAGAAAATAGTGTTTAGTTAAAAAATTTTTAATTTTGTAATGTTTCCCCAACTTTTATGAGCAATAAAATGCCAAAATTGCGGCTGTCAAGTTCTGAAGATTGTGAAATTTTATTAAAAGCTTTCATGCTTTCTTTTATGACAAGCTTATCAGTAAAGTAAAAAGTTTAATGGCGATAAGATTTTACGGGGTCTGAATAACAAAAAATTTTGGGGTTTTGTAAATTTTGGGTTTAAAAAATGGATTGTTTTGGCTGAAAATTCTTCGTATTTTACATTTTTTTTATTTTTGGACAGTCAATTTATTATCGATTTTCACCAGTCTCTCCAAAAAAATTGTTTTTTTTTGCTATTTTTAAAATTATTTTAAGATATTTCTGGCGTATTTTACCCTATATTATTTTTAAAAATTGTTTTATCTTCACTGAGTTTTTAATTTTTTAAATTTTTAAAAAATTTTTTTAAATTTTTTAAAATTTTTCTAATTTTTATTTTTTTATATTCTAAAAATAAAAAAACTCAATCCCCAATACCCAATTTGCTCCATGATAAATATAATATTATCAATTCCTGTAAAAGTATAATATTTTTAAAAATATATATTTTTCCGAACAAAACGTCGCGAGACGGAAGTGTAATATAAATATTAAAACGGAGAGCGAGGAATCATCCTGTTTCCATTTGTTCGAGTTGCAAATAACGCCGCGATTGTTTGCATAACACTAATTTTGGTCGCGTCGCATTTCCCCGAGTAGCCTAATTATGGTAATTAGGCGAAATGTGGGGGAGAAAGGATCCGTTTTTAGAGCACTGGGATTTTGTTTTTTTTGTTATTTTTTGTTGGAAACTTTTTGTAGAAGTTTAGTTGGAATTTTGAGTCGGTGAAGACAAATTTTTTTATTTATTTTATTTATTTTTTTTTTATTTAAAAAAGTATTTTATGTTCTTTTTTTAATTTTTATTCTTTTTATACTACGCTATGATAAATCAAAAAAATTTTTTGTTTATTATTTTTTAACATCTTTATTTTTTATTTTTTTAAAAAAAAGTTTATTAAAATCTTGAAATTTTCAAAAAAAAATCTATTATTATAAGTTTTATTCAGCTAAATTCATATTCTTTATAACACATAATATGACCCCACGTGTTTCCCCTCTCAACCCCCACTTTTTGTAACCCTATATCTTTTATTCCTTTTCCGTCCTTCCCCTCAACTGAAGACTTGTCGTAAAAATACATTTCCCCTTGGAATATGATACTTTTAGCACGTGTAAATTGCAAACAATCCAACACAGACGTCCTCGGGGAACAATACGAACTTTTGAATAACGCTTCTGATGTTTTACTAGTAGGAATTATTACTATTTTTGTTGAATTGTTTCCCGGAAGGGGGAATTGTGGGTTTTGGGAGAACAAATAATAAAAACGAAGAGATCGCAGGCCGTATTTTACAAATTACGCATTTATTTTTACGTGAAATTTATTGCTTGTTTGTTTGAGACTGTTTTTTACGTATTTATATACTTTTAGGGCATTAAAAAATCGAATGTTGCAATTGGTCATCAAGTATAATATAATTGCTTATAGCAGCTGCCAGAAGGGTGTATACAAGCTGAAAATGGTGTTTTTGAGATCTCAGCTTCTTCAGAAATTTATAAAAATCATCAAAATTAAAATTTTCAACATTTGGGCACAATGCCAATAGTCGTGGTGAGACCCAAAATGGACTCTTCAAAATGTAATTTTTAATAGTTTTGGGTACACCTCGCGTATTTTACCATAAATTTAAATGTTTGTTAGCTAATTTAGTCCTGTATATAACCGATTTTTTACCCTATCTTATTTTAGTCATCAATTTTTTCCCCCAAAATTTAATTTTTTTGCTAAAAGTAATATAATTGCATACTATTCAATCTCCAAACGAACATTAAAACGTTCCACTTTGCTGTTTCGACCCCCTACAGTGCAATTCCGCCGTCTTTTCGTTCCGGAAAAAGTGTAAATGGATCTGAATTTCCGAAGATTCAAAAGGGAAAAAATTGAATTTCAGACCTCCAGCTGAGATCGCGCTGTTGTTATGTGAAGGCATTTCCTTTAGACGACAAGAAATTTTTGAAACCAAAATGAGAGATGCTCACTGAATTTTGTAAAATAAAAAACAAAAAATCTCGTTTGATTCGATTACCGTATTTTAAGACCAGAGATGACCTTTCAAGACCACGGCGATAGGGTTTGTTTACTTTTGTGATTGACTTTCGATTTGTTCTGACATGTTTTTCAATCTGATGAATGGGGAATATAAACTGTCGCCTCGGTGGATAATCCGATCACTTTTTCGGTCCAACTGGCGACAGATTTCGGCAGTTTTTGAGGCGTTTTTTTTTTGAGACAATGGCGTGTTGTGTAAAGAAGAAAAGACATATTGGGTCGTATTTTACAAAAAAAAAATTTTTTTTATTTTTGGATTTTTTTTAATAAAAAAATATTTTTTATTATTTTTTTATATTTTTTCGGCTTTCTTTGTCAAATATTCTGCATAACGCGATTCTTTTAATTGAATTTTTTTCAATTTTTGGAATTTTTATAATTAAAAATATTTTCTCAGTAAAATAATTTTTTAAATTTTTTTCTGAATTTCTTCCAAATTTTCTGCATAACGCGATTTTTTCAAGTGAATTTTTTTCAATTTTCGGAATTTTTTTAATTAAAACACATTTTTTTGAAATTTTTTTTTTTTATTTTTTCCGTTTTTCGGCCGATGTTTCTGCATAACGCGATTTTTTTTATTCCAGAATTTCATTTTTTAAACCAAATATTTACCTTTTACCATGTCTAAAATCAAAATTTCAGATGTCAATTTCCGAATTCCGCTCCCAAATTACCTGAACCTTGATCTGGAAGCGCCTCCGTCGGTCTCTTTGTCCATCCGTTCGCTCCACACTTCCGTGTTTATCTTCCCCGTTAAATGCGTTTTTTGCGCGAAAAGTTATTATCCCGCAAGTTCTTCTTTCAAGTTTTTACGTCGAAAAGATCTCAAATAAAAGTTGCTTTCGTATTTTAGCGAGTGAAAGGAGATTTTTTGCACAAATCTTCCAAGATTTTCGATAAATTTCAAACTTTATTTTAGTCAAAAAATGGATAATTTTGGAAAAAATTGTTAAAAATCACCGAACTGTTTCCACCCACATCGTATTTTACCTTGATTTTAAGTAACGGCTAATTTATTTTAAGATTTTCACGAATTCTGAGCAGAAAATCTCTAAAAAAGTCATCATTTACCATTAAAAACGCCAAAAAATTGCTGTTTTCTCGATCTTCTGGACTTTTTTTAAACCATGTCCGTTATTGTGACACCGTATTTTACACTATTTTAATCTTTTTCCCTATTTTTTCCTCAAAAAGCCCTCTTTTCCTTTGATTTTATCTTTCCCCTCCCCCTCTCTCCGATCCGGTTCATTTCCCGAGAGCCCCGGAGCGTCTCCCATGTGGTCTAGTGGTTAGGATTCGTGGCTTTCACCCACGCGGCCCGGGTTCGATTCCCGGCATGGGAAGTAAAGTTTTTTTGGGTTCTGGAACTGATTTTAGTGGTGGAAATGGATGTAAATTCTCATAATATTGCTTTTTTCGAATCTCGTTTTTATTTATTTGAATTTTGAAAGTTTTTGGACCATGAAATTGACACAAAAACTCCACTTTTTTTGTGATTTTGATGATTTTTTGATTGATTTTGGCTTACAAAGGCATTTTTATCAATTCCACGTTGTTTTCATCGTAATATACGATGTTCGCTGGCATATAAACATGTGAAATCTCGATTTCTTAGACAAAAATCTTAGCTTTTGTCAAAAACCCCACCAATTTCCCATCATTTCCCCCTAATCTCCCCCTAAAATCCCATTTAATCCCCACCTAGCACCATAAATCTAATTTCCACTGGTCACTCGAGCCAAAAAAACCCCACCTAAAAACATTATTAAAATAATGGCGTCGTAAGCAGGGAATGACATAAGCCCGGGGCGGAATAAAGCCCTGACTCATTGCCCATTCTTCGCCCGGAGGGGATCTACCAATAAGAAACACAGCAATGTGTGTTTTTTATTGTCGTACAGTCATGGGCGGAGGAGGCGAAGAAAGTGGACGCGAGTCAGGCTCAAGGGGAAGATTTTGTCGTCGAAAAGTTGAAAAAACTCCGCCGAAAGAACGGCGATCAGCTTTCTGGGATGGGTATTGGATTTAGTGGAGTGACCACCAATTAAAATTTTGTTACAGTATCCGAAACTTTTGGATTTTTGAAAATTAAAAATTTGCACTGTGCGAATTTTTATTTTAGCTCGCACAGTGCTAATGATTAATTTTTTGCGTTTAATTTTTTGTTACAGTAATCCATATACCCTAATTTAGCAGTGTCTAAACCCAATTTGCTGATTTTCACCCGCACCGTGCAGAAAAATTCATTCATCTTTTCTGCACTGTGCAGTCAAACTTTTTCGAGTTTAGCGCACTGTGCGAACACAATTTTTTACTGCACTGTGCAATTCGTCCATCTTTACCTTTCATTTCGCACAGTGCGAAAAAATTTTGGTTTACTTCATTGCACTGTGCAGTCAAAATCAATCGCTTTGAAATTCCTCGGACAGTGCGATCCAGTAGATTTGTTGTTCGCACTGTGCAAGAACGTTTTTCTTTTCTTCGCACTGTGCAGTCTTTTTTGCAGGGGTTCGCACTGTGCAATCGTTTGTCGCAGGGTTTTCTTTTTTTCGCACTGTGCAATAAATTTTTTTTCCTATTTTTTGGACTGCACTGTGCGAACTACAATTCGATTTTGCTACGCACTGTGCAGTCTTTTTTGCAGGGTTTTGCACAGTGCAATCGTTTGTCGCAGGGTTTTCTTTTTGTTCGCACTGTGCAATTTTTTTCCTATTGTTTGGACTGCACTGTGCGGATTTAATTCTTATGCACTGTGGAGAGGAAAAATGAGATTTTTACGGAAAATGAAGGGAAAATCAAATAAAAAAAGTAAGAAACAAGTAAAATACGAAGTAAAAATAATGCCTGTTGATTTTAAGCCAAAAATTTGCCAAAAATACCGCTGTTTTGATTACTTTTCTCACTTTTGTTCTAAATTTTTGTCCTTTCCTCAAATTTCACCCGTTTTCCAGACCTTTTCATTACAACAAACACCTGTTACCAAAACTTTCCCTTCATTTTTCGCCCTATGACCTCCAAATTGCCTTATAAAAATCGCGTTTCGGATGAGTTACGGCGCCATTATACAGCCAAGTACAATATGTGTCTTTTCTTTGCTTTATTTTATTTATGTCGCGTCAAAATAAACTCTTTGGGGCGTCCATTCATCACGTCAAAGAAGTGCTGACGGATTTACGGCTAGCGAAAAGGGGAAGGTGCCAAAAGCCGAGAGGAATTTCAAACATTCCACGGCCGAAAGGTGACGTTTTTGGGGGAATGCAAGGGAATATGCGGGATTTTTGAAAGTTAAATAGTTGTAAAATTGTTGTAAAAGTACAACTAGCGTAAAATAATTGGGAAAATATCTTAAATTATACGATTTTTACCTTATTTTAGGCCAAAAACCGCAATTTTTTCATATTTTTCCTTGAAATTCTAATTTTCACAAAAAAATTTTTATTTTTTCTGATGTAAAATTTAATTTCAAAGAGTTCTACGCCAATATTTTCGCTAATTACCTCCAATATCATTAATTTTCGGCCGAAAAAACCCATTATTTTGGCCATGAAACCTTCTTGATTATCACGATTTCCCTTGAAAACTTGGCGGCTTAAAACAAAACACGATCGTTCACAGGATTTATGATGTGTTTATGCAAAAAACGGATCACTTGGTTTGATAAGAAAAGCCGTTTTTCGGCATTTAATCCGCGGATTAATTAGGGCCCTTGTTACGAATTCAGCGGCCAAAACGGCCGTCCGACTGGCGGGGAAAAGGTGCGTTCGTAATATAGGAGAACGGTATGGACCTTGGGCTACGGTTTGGACTGGGTTTCGGCTAATTTTTTGGTAAAATATTAGTTGAATTTGAAATATTTTAGTTTTTGGGAATAGATGGATAAAACAAGGTGAATGTATGGGAGTAAGGTGCTGAAAAATAGCCAACAATAATTTAGAAAGCCAAGAAATTTTATTGAAAAGCGATTCCTGTTATTTTGCCGATTGCTATTTTAAAATTTTGAGCCCCACCACGAAAACTTTGAATGCCAAAATTTTTGTGGCATTCCGTTTTAATGCCAAAAATTATTTTACATTTTTCCCACAAGTCTTTTTTGCCCTAAATTTGCGTGCGCACGCCAATTTTATGGAGAGTTCGTGCGTGTTCAGCTGGCAATTCACCGGTACATTATACTTGACCTTTCAGATTCCGGCTATTTTTACTCTGATTTCTCGAGGTTTGCCGAGGATTTTTTTGTTCGTAAATGGGGTAGTAGACAACGTAGGAGCTGTGAATTTGTTTTTAGGATGTAGAACATGGTATTTTAACATATTTTTATTCGATTTTTCTAGAATAAGGCGAAGATTTTGATATTTTTATATTTCTGATGGTCTTTTGATGGAATTTCCGGGATAAAGATGGTTGTAGAGGTAGAAGAGGGTGTGTTTTATGTTTTGAGGTAAAATACGCGACATAATTTGACGGGGTTGATTCAAAATTTTCTATTTTTCTTCAAATTTCTTCTAATTTTGCCGAAAATCGCGGTTTTTAGAAGGAAATTGAAGAAAAATAGAAAATTTTGATTGAAATACCACAAATTATGTCGCGTATTTTACCTCAAAACATAAAATACGCTCTCCTCTCCCTTTTCGACCATCTTTATCCCGGAAATTCCGTCAAAAACCTATCAGAAATATAAAAATATCAAAATCCTCAGCTTATTCTAGAAAAAGTCAAATAAAAATAAGTTAAAATACCATGTTCTACACCCCAAACACAAATTCACAGCTCCTATCTTTTCTATTACCACTTTTACGAACAAAAAATCCTCGGCAAACCTCGAGAAATTAGAGTGAAAATAGCCGGAATCTGAAAGGTCAAGTATAATGTCCCGGCACGTCAATCCAGCGTATTTTCTGAACCGTTTCGAAACGTTTTCATTGATTTAAAAGAGAGACGAAATGTCGCGAAATTATCGGCGCTTTTTCTCACCCAAAATAATTGCTTTTTCTCGAAAATGAAGAAGAAAGATAAGAAAATGCTTTTTATCGGATAGTGACATTTCGTTTTGAACGAATCACCAAAAAGGGGCGGGAATTTTTTTTTCTTCTCTTTTGGTGCCCGGATAATTGTCTATTTTCCTTATTTACGAAAAAAATCGTCTGAAATGATCCCAAATTTGTCAAACAGATCGGCAGACAGTTAGCCATCCATCCGTCGCCCGATCCTCTTGTAATCCACACTTGTCTGCCCGCAAAGATCGCGCGTTTTACGGCGATTTTCACTTTCATCCCCCTCCTCTCGCCTAAAACAACATGGGCAAAGGGGCTCTCGACGAAGATCACACTTCACTTTCCCTTCCCCCATTGCCGAAACAGGAGATATTTTGGAGAGAAATTTGGAGGAATTTTTTTTTAATTCCCCCAAAATTTCGCCCTCTTTTCAGATATTTTTGTTGGAGATTTTGAGTGTTTATATTTTGAGTGGCTGTGGTGTGAGGGTGTGCGGAGATAAAACATGGATAAAGGATCAGAATGAGGGGCATTGACAGGGATTTGTGAGGTTTTTCGCCCTTGGGGAACATCAAGTTATATTGTACTTGACAGTTGTTGGTGAATTCGTCGGATTTTTTTGATGTTTATGGCTCTATTCTTTGTATAAGTTTCTAAAATTGTCTTGAATTTTTTTGCAAGGCTTTCGGTTCGAGTGCAGGTCGTATTTTACCATTTTCTCCAATTTTCTCAATCTTTTTATAATTTTGTCCAAAAAGTTAGATGATTTTCTGGTCTAAAATTGTTTCTATTTTGATTATTAATTGAATAGGCATTTATTTTTGTCATTCCCTACAATTTACAGTACTTTTTAAGGCATGTACTTCTGTAGTATATTGGTAGTGAGTTGACTTTTGGCCCAAGAGGTCGCAGGTTCGAATCCCACTTCCTGTAATCCTCTTTTTAAGCGGGAAACGGTCGCAAAAAATATTCGCACGGGTAATTTCTCAATTGTAAAGGTTCGTTGACCTTTTTTAACCTTGTTTTAGTTACCATTATCATAGCTAAAGTCCAAAAAAATTAAAAATTCCTTCAAAAAATCTCTTTTTCCGTTAAAAATACACCTTTTATTACTCTCACCTTCGCTTTCTCCCCGAAAATAACGTTTCCCGATCCGCCGAGCTCGGATTTCCGCTGCATTTGACGTACCTTTGCATACCTCTCCATTGTTTTCTTCTTCTTTTTGTGGATTTATTCATTTCCTCGGGGGCCATAAATAAAAACGGCCTCGGAAAAGCGGTCGGAATCGCCGATTATCATGGCGGATTTGCGGATTGGGGCCGGAAGATTGGGGAGTTTACGAATTTTTGGACATTTTTCCCCAAAACTCGCAATTCAAAGGCCTTAGGGCTTAATTATACGTGGGAAAACGACTAACAATGGCGAGATTAAGTGAGCATTTGTCTGGAAAAGCGTTTTTGGACGTCTAAAATATCAAAAAAAGTTTAAAAAAATTGAATTTATAGTGTAAAAACGGGTGAAACACTCTAATTTTACCCAAAAAATTGCTTTGAAAAGTGAAAAAAAAATTGGGTTCCGGAATTCAGACGTTTTTTCGGGCCAGACAATAATTCGCGGCCCCCTTTTTAACTGATTTTCGTTTTTGTTTTGAGATAAACACACTAATCAAGAAGTGTTGAACCTGTCAGCTGATCCTAATCAGCGATAAAAAGAAGGGAAATTCTCGTCATTCATCACGGCATCGCTTCGGAAGGCCGTTTTATCGATGATTCTATAGATTAGAGGTCAAAAAATGACTGTTTAGGGGGTTTTATGGGAAAAATGGAGAATTTTTTGAGCTAAAAGTAGTAGTAATTGCAATTAGAAAGATTAATTTTCAAATTACAGGCCTCATGGTGTATTTTGGCAGGTTTTGAGCCCATGTACCCTTTTGGTGTAGTGGTAGTGATTTGAATTTTGAGTCAAAAGGTCGTGGGTTCGAGTCCCACTGGGGGAAAACCCTTTTTTGGCTAAAAATCTGAGGATTTAAGTTCAGAGCCTTATTGATTATTATTTTGCAAGCTACTGGGGGTATTTTGATATCCTTTACCTTACACTAGCACCTGTAATTTTTGAAAAAATCTCGATTTTCCCCCTTTTTTCCAAATTTTTGCTAAAAAAGTTTCAAAAATGACTCATTCTGCCCCAATTTCCCAACTGTTTTGTTTTCTCTCCTCACATTGCGCAATATTAAACTGATGTTGCGACCTGAAGCCCAAGTTTTGAAACTGATACCGGTCAAGATGTGCTGACTCACCGATCAAACTTTCACTCCTCCCTTTCCGTGGGTTAGAGAAGAGGGCGGCTCTGAAACAGTATTGCTGTCGGATCGGTTTTTTATACACTCATAATGTCAATTTTGTTTTTTGGGGAATTTTAATGGGAAAAATCAAGGACTGTTTTGGGGTTTTCTCGATTGTTGTAACAAATAAACGTCAATGAAAAGGTGTTTAAGACTTTTTTCGCCTTGGTCTGATCGTTTCTTCTTTCTAAATTTGGAGTTTTAGATAACCGACTGGCGGTTTTTCATTTTTCGAGAGGTGAAATGAGGTTTTTGGTTTAAAAAATAGGTAAAATACGGAATAAAAATTCGCTAAATTGAATTCTGAGGTCCCTATCAGAGATTGCCACGGTCAAAATTTTGGCTCCGGCTCCGGCTCTTAGCTCCCAGAGCCGGAGCCGAGGCCAAATTTGCAGCTCCGGCTCCGGCTCTTGGCTCCGTGCAAAATTTAAAAAGGCCTCCGGCTCCGAACCCCGGCTCCTATGCAAAATGTTTTTTAGAAATATTTTTCCAAAAATAAAAGTTATTAGTGCCAGAGATCATACAGCCAACGTTTTGGCAGTCAAGTCACATCCTCCGCAGTGTTTTTTCAAGCAATTTGGTTTAACAAGATCACGAAATTTTTACTTTTCTGACCGCTGGGAAGCCTGGCTCCGACTTTGGGCTCGGGAGCCGGAGCCGACCCCAAAATTTCCGGCTCCGGCTCTGGCTCCCGGCTCGGAGCCGGAGCCGCTCAGAGCCGGAGCCAAGAGCCGGCTCCGGAGCCGTGGCAATCTCTGGTCCCTATAGCAGACAGAATAAGTTTTTGAAACTTTTCGGGCACTGTGTCTCTGTGGTTTAGTGGTAGTGAGATGGATTTGAAAAAAATTTGGCGCAGGTTCGAATCCCGGTATCTGCAAGTCAAAAAAATGTGGGAAAAAGGTTGAAATATGAAAGATTACGGGGTTTTGTGTTTATTAATTTGATTTTAATATTGTACTTGACATTAAATTTAAATTTTTTGACGATTATTTACAATTTTTTGCCTGTTTTGACGATTTTTTGATATTTTCGTGGATATTTTGACGAGTTAGCATCTCCAATGACCTTTTTTATATTTTTTATGTTGTAGACTACAATAATTTGCTGTTTACAGGGGCACCGCGGGCAGCACTCACCCAAAAACAACGAGCCGAACAGCCATATCTCTCCAATATCACACGCATTTTTGCTGGTTGGGCCTTTGAATAGAGAACCGGAAGCCTCGCACGAGCATCCCCACACACAAACAACTAATTCCAGGCTCTACACTTTGCCTTCCCCCCAACTTCTCACTTACAATTACCGACTTTTTGATTATGATGCAACGATCGTTTTAAACGTAAGTTTTCGCTGAAAATTTGAGCGCCTTTTGGGGAGAAAATCATAGATTAGGAGAGCACAAAGTATAGGAGAAGGAAATCCGCGGAAAAGAAGTTGAATTCGAATCAAAATAAAGGGATTTTTGTGGGAAAATTGCGATTTTTACTGTAAAATTGAAGACTTTTGTAAAGTTTGTGCGATTTTTCATAGAATTCACCCTATATTCCGTATTTAA
Source organism: Bursaphelenchus xylophilus (assembly GCA_904066235.2). Classification (NCBI taxonomy): domain Eukaryota; kingdom Metazoa; phylum Nematoda; class Chromadorea; order Rhabditida; family Aphelenchoididae; genus Bursaphelenchus; species Bursaphelenchus xylophilus. The sequence goes on from CAJFCV020000001.1 coordinate 3,998,917, forward strand.
ATTATGTGTCATGGCGTGTATTTAAATTATTTTAAAGTACAGACATTGAAATGCCCGTATTTTACCCAAAAAATTGCGATTTGGCCGAAAAATACGTCATTTTCAAAGAAAAATTTGAAATTTATGCAAATTTCGTAAAATTTTTTTTAAAGTTTTTATTGATAAAGACTCTGAATGGCTCGTAGAACATATTTATAGTCCATAACATTGAAATACTCATCGTATTTTACCCAATCTGTCCAAAAATCCCGTTTTTTCGTTCAAAATTCAAAAATATTCAAATTTCGCCTAAAATCAAACAATTTCCCAGCCAAATCAGACCTTCTGGATTTTAGAAACTTTATCATATCAGATTTTACACAAAAAGTTGGGGATTTCTGGGACGAAAATGCGGCGGAAGACGTTGTAATTCGGGTAAGGTGATCCAAATCTTGTCTCATCGCCCTTTTGTAGCCCTTTCCGTTGTATAAACATTATTCAAGGTGATTTGGAGTGGGATTTTTTCGTTTTTTAATTGAGTTTTGCGAAAAATTTTATTTGCCGCAGTGGGATTCGAACTTGCGAGGTTTGGATTGAAAAGTTGACTCGCTACCACTGCGCCATAGAGCTACGGGGGCGGGAAATTAGTGGAATTGAGGGAAAATGGTATTGGTATGAATAATATGGATGTTTAGGATTAAAATTGCGACTTTTAGTTTACCAAACATTTATTTTTGGGGAAAAATTTGATTTTTGGCCTAGAATTTATAAATTTTTGTCGTATTTTGGCTAAATAATGGTCAAATTGAATTAAAATTTGATGATAGGGTAAAATACGGTGACTTTTGCAATTGAAATAGTAAAATACACGACCTCATTTTACTGGTAATGTAAAATAAAAAAAAAATTGTAAAAAAATCCAAAATTTTTTTTTGAATGATTAAAAAAATGTCCTAAAAATACTCTAAATCGCAGAATAAATCTTCCTCAATTCCAAAAAAGGCCTCAAAAACGATTGTTTGACATCAGATCCGGCCTGAAAGTTGTACTTGAGCCCTCGGAACGGCCGGTCTCTTTGACCGCTCGAATCCGCTTCCGGCCAGCCCCTAATGACCTCCTCGTTTATCCAGACGTTTTTTCCCTTCCCCCCTTGCTGCCCTAATTTGTCCCAAAAGACGAAAAATCAAAGAATGTCGCGCTAAGATTGATTGCGCGGAAGAGAAAAAAGAGCACTAACCCATGAATTGAGAAGGATGTAAAGTTGTAAATAGCAGGCAGAAGAGGCTGTGGGTTGGGGAAGAGATTTGAGCTGTGATTATGGTACGATTTTAGGTTTGCACAGGGCGAAATTACAATTTTTTAATTTTTTGGGGAAATTTGAAAAAATGATTTTTTTTTGTTAAATTGCCTTAGGGAATGTGGTTAAAATGCCATTATAAGAGACTAATAGGGTGAAGAAGTGATTTAAGTTTTGATTATGGGTTATTTGAGGCTGATACAGTGCGAAAATTGAAATTTTTTTGAATTTCGGGTTAAAATCTTGAATTTTTTGTTAAATCCCCTTAGGCAATTGAGTGGAAATGCTTTTTGACGATTCTTGAGTCCTATAGAATTGATTTAGTTTATATTTTCATAATTTTGACTGTCAAAAAATCAAAAATTTGGGATTTTTTCGGCAAAATTGGCAAAAAATTGGGGAAATTGATAAATGCCCTAAGGCAATAATGAATTTTTGAACGGAAAGTGGCATGTAATGACGAGATTTGATTCACTAGACTTCTTCAATTGTGCCAGCATTAAAAATTAAGCTCTTGGTATCAATTTTTTATATTATTTACCATGTCTAATATACTAGTCATGATTTATGCCTCGAAGGCTTGCTTTAAAAAGCCATACTACAGATTTTAAGAATCTTTTTTGCTTTTACAATTTCCAAAGTTTCATTGTCGTAGCAGGTCTTCTGAAATCTGTTTCTGGAGCTTTTAATTACATACCAAACTTTCAAACCGACAAGCAAAAATTAATCAGAAATCATAAAAATTGTTGTTCCATTTCCCTCAAACTTTGCATATAAAACCCTCAGGGTATGGTTTCATTATTCATAGACCGGCTGCTTGAACGAACCCGCAGGGCATCAGATATGGGTCTCGGAATACCTAGTGTAATATCGTGTCTGCAAGTCTGGGTTCCTTCTAGAATTGTACAATTAATATCGAAAACAATAGATTAGCCCATGAGACATAATACCCGCGCCGGAACCAAGTCATTGCCTCAGGGAATCCACTGATTTTCGAAATTTTTCTCCCAAATTCGGGATTAATCCCCACTCAGACGCGGAAAACCTCGCTGTTCTCGGAGTGTTAGGTAATTTCGAGCACAGTGGGGATTCCCTGAATGTCCGCTGGGCTCATTGTTAGGAAAGCCGGCTAAGCCCTCCGGCAATTATGTATAATGCACGGGAAATCCGCGGAATCGGAGGTTATAAATGAATTTTGATGTGTTGGAAGGTGAAATCTTGATGAAATTTTGATTTAGAATGTACTTTAGGGGTATATGGCGTGTGAAAAGTGGGGTTTTATTGAGTAGTAGTTCAAGTTTTAACCTTGTTTGAAGATTTTACCTTATTTTAGGCTAAAATAAGGTAATTTTTGGTGTTTTTGAAGAATTTTTTGATAGGCGAAGGTTGGACATGGTCGTAAAAAGCGTAGTAAGGCAGTATCTAGAAGTTTGGGGTAAATACGAGATAATACAGATGATGCTTTTGAATTTCGACCGTGTTTTATTAGGTTGTCCCATAAATAGTGTCCCTCTTCCGAATATTTCCTTAAACTACAAAATTTACCGCAGTAACAGCGATCTATTTAATCAAAATCATTATCATCCGTTTGGGCACGCTTAGTAGAATGTACCAAGAGCTTTTTTTGCCGGTAGCTTCAAAACTCCGGATTCTGGAACCGATGAAACTTTCAAAGGCCTTTTGAAGGGTGTCTTAATTGACGAATTCCCTACCACGGATGAAACGTGGTAGATCCTTGAACAATTGGTAATCTGTATAGGCTACGTTTGACGAATGCGCCTAACGGGGGAGAGTCTCGTATCTTTGTTAATTTGGATTCCGGAGGGTTATTTTTGCAAGGTGAGGTTCGGCGTTCTCGCCATGAACTTTCGGACCTCTGCAGTGTATTTCTGAAGGCAGATTGTGCCACAAATTGTCCATGTAGGTACAGTAGAGGACGCTATTTACTGTTTGCCCAGGTTCTAGGAATTTGTACTGTGCGAAGCTAACGTTACGCCATCAAAAAAGTGGTCGTGACCGTCTTCTAGTGGAACTCAGAATTTGGGAAGTGCTGTGGTAGTACTCCGGGGTGCTTCATTGACCAAATCTTGTCTAGGTGTCGTATTTAATCCACTTTTCACCATGAGCCATGGTACGATCCAGGAAATCTGGATATTCGGCTCGGAAAAGCAAAAAACCCGGTGCCTTCATTCTGGGCTTTGGTCCACTAATATGGGAAGAATTTGTCGAGCTTTTTCTTGAAACTATCGGCATCGAACCGTTAACCGCTGATAATTTTGATACCACAACGATCCCAGAAAGGCGTCGGATGTTGATTTCATGATTTTTGTCTACCAATGACCTCAGGGTAAATTCGCAAAGCTGAGAGGGCGCACTTTGTCTTAGGGCTCCCCGCGGCCAGGTCGATTTTTTTTAAACCATCGTTTCACCGTTACCGGAATTACAGCACAGTGACTGAACATGGTGTTGATACTTCGTGTAGGTTCTGAAACCGTAGCACCCTGTTTTTCCTCACACAAGTTGATGGCACGAATCTACCTTTTTTCGGCAATTTTGAATTGGCGCTAAATTACTGTAATTTCATCCAAATGTGGCATACGATACATTAAACGAAAGCCTGAGATCACAGCTACAAAACGGTAGTAACATTGCAAAATTTGGCTGGCGCTTACGTTTTTTATAGACGTTTGATTTTGCCCCTCTCGAAGAGGGACACTATTTATGGGACAACCTAATAGCTATCGTATGTTAATTTTCGATGGTTTTGTGGAAATTCTTTGATGAAGTGAAGTCTCATAGTGTCGGAAATGCGTAATAAGTCAGTATTCAACATTTTTAGGGGTAAAATACGTCTCTCGGAGACAAATTTGTGATTTTTTGCCTTATTTTAGTCTAAAATATGGTGATTTTTGATGTTTGATCCATTTTTTGCCGAAAAACCTTATACAGTGGCGTACCTGATCCAGTGGCAAAAAACGTACCGTTTTGCGTCCGAGGAGTATCAAAAAATGCGGCAAAATACCTCCATTTGCAAGTGAAAATGATTTCAAAAGCGCGCCCACTCCTTTTAAGGGCGTGCTCTTCAAAAGGGTTTTTTTAGTTGCAAAGGGTGGTATTTTGCTGCATTTTCTGATACTCCCCGGACGCAAAATTATGCGTTTTCTGCCACTGGATCAGGTCCGCCACTGTATGGCCTTTTCTCGGCAAAAAATGGATCAAAACGTCAAAAATCACCATATTTTAGACCAAAATAAGGTAAAAAATCACAAATTTGCCCTTTTGAAAACGTATATACCTCTTAAAATATTAGATACTGACTTGTTACGCATTTCCGACTCTACGAGACTTCACTTCATCATACAATTTCCACAATAACATCGAAAATTACTTTAACATAGCTAAAATAAGGTGGAAATTCAAAAGTATCATCTGAACTATTTCGTATTTTACCCCAAACTTTTAGATACTGCCTTATTGCGCTTTTTACGACCATGTCCAACCTTCACCTATCAAAAAATTCTTCAAAAACACCAAAAATTACCTTATTTTAGCCTAAAATAAGGTGAAATCTTCAAACGAGGGGTTAAAGCTTGCACTACTACTCAATAAAACCCACTTTTCACACGCCATATACCACTAAAGTGCATTCGATATCAAAATTTCATCAAGATTTTACCTTCCAACACATCGAAATTCATCTATAACCTCCGATTCTTATTTTAGTCCTCTATTCGGAGTTTTTTTTGCAAAAACTTCGAAGTATTAAGGCGATTTTCAAAAATTCTATGGCCTAAAGTACGATTTTGAAAAAAGAATTTGATTTTTTTTTTTTTTTTTATTTTTTTCATCAAAAAAAAATTTTTTTTCAGAAACTCCCCTCACTAACCGCCCATATGAGCTCCCCGTGCCCGTGTCGAAGGTGGGGCGCCTCGACCCCACTCCCCCCGCCCCGCTCAACTCCCCTTTCACGGGCCCTTCTCCCCGTTCTTCTGATCTCATTCCTGGCCCTCTGCACCGTGCAGGCCGATCTCACCTCCTCCCCCACGGGTCCCATCAAACTCTACACCAACCAATGGGCCGTTCGAATAGCGAACGGCACCGAAATGGATGCGCAAGAGCTGGCGCGAAAGCACGGCTACGAATTCGTGGGCCGCGTGATCCCCGGAAAGGACTATTTTTTGTTCAAAGACGCCCGAGGCAAGAGCCGATCGGTGAGAAGGTCGAGGAGTCTGGCTTCAGTCTCGCTGCAAAGGGACCCGAGTGTAAGTTTGAGGGGTTTTTTGAGTGATTTTTTGGGAGTTAAAAGTGGATTTTGAGGGAAAAGGAAGGATTTTGCGGATTTTTTTTGATTTTTGGAAGAAATAATGGGGAAAAAAGTTGATTTATGGATTGCTAGGTAAATTTTATGCTCTGATTTTTGATATACATACTATTTATGTTTGAATTTAACGAAAATTTATCAAATTTTGACTAAATTATGTAAAAAAAGTCTTATTATTTTTTATTTTTTTCGCTTTAAAATTTGATTTTAATCAAAAAATTTTAGCGAAAAACATAAAATTTTATGAGCTTTTCAACCTCAAACTTCATTCCTCTCGAATTTTAGGTGACATGGCTCCAACAACAGGTGGCGAAACGACGCGTAAAACGCGACTTCTTCTCCGACGACCGTCCCCACTCGTACACGCCGCGTCGTATCGACGCGTCCCCCGATTACCGCGTCATTCATGACGATATCTTCCACAAGAACAACGAACTGGGCGGACAGAACTATCGCAAGAAGTATGGGACTCCGAATGACCCGTATTGGAAGGACATGTGGTATCTGCATCGGAGCGACAATCGAGACGGAACTTTGCTGGACCACAATGTAAAAGAGGCCTGGGATCTGGGCTATACGGGCAGAGGAGTGGTCGTCACCATCCTAGATGATGGTCTAGAACATACGCATCCCGATATCGAACCAAATTATGTGAGTTTTTGGGGATTTTAGGAAGTTGGATTGGTCCCACCACGAAAACTTGAAATTGCAAAAAATTTATTGGCATTGTGTTTCAAAAGGTGAATGGGGGCAATTGGAGATTCTATGTAAAGTCTTGACGGCGCAGAGCTGTCCTGAATAAATTTCTGGAGACTATTTGGGTCCCACCACGAAAACTTGAAATTGCTTGGCATTGTGTTTCAAGAGTTGATTTCCATTGATTGTGATTCAAAATGGCTTTTCGAAGCCTTCCGTTGTTACCGGACCTTATTTATGGTGAAATTCTGATGATTTTTGGGTACCACCACGAAAACTTGAATTTTAGAATTTAGCTTGCGGAATTTGCAAAACGAATGAGTACTTCGCTTGTTTTTTTTTAATTTTAAGGTCAATTTCATTATACACGCCGTATTTTAAAACTTTTGGGTCCCACCACGAAATCCTGAAAATTCTCCAAGACGTCCCAAATTACTAAATTCGACTTTTGCAGGACCCCCGAGCATCCTACGACGTCAACGAAGGAGACGCCGACCCCACTCCCCGCTACGAATACACCGATGAAAACCGGCACGGCACTCGGTGTGCGGGCGAAGTGGCTGCCGTCTACAATAACTCCCTTTGCATCGTCGGAATCGCCTTCAACGCCAAAATTGGCGGCATCAAGATGCTGGACGGAGAGGTTACGGATGCGGTGGAGGCGTCTAGTTTGTCCCACAACCCGAATCATATCGACATTTACTCGGCTTCCTGGGGTCCTGATGATGATGGCAGAACCGTCGATGGACCGGCTGATCTGACAAGACAGGCTTTTGAAAATGGAGTTAGAGAAGGTAGGTAGATGTTTGGAATTTTTTTTTTGGGTTAAGAAATTTTTTTTTTAGTTTTGAGTTTTGCACTGTGCAGAAATTAAAATTTTAGAGGCTGCACGGTGCAGAGAACTTTTTTCACACTTGGTTAAATTTTGCACGGTGCAGATAAAAATTTGTTGCACAGTTCGGAGAATTTTTTTCTTTGCACAGTGCATTTTTAGGTTGTCGCTGCCCTTTTTTTGATTATTGCACGGTGCAAACTTCCAAATTTTCTGATTTGCACTGTGCGCTTTATTATTATTTTTTTTTATTTTTGCACTGTGCGGAAATTAAAGGTTTGGAGTCTGCACGGTGCAGAGAACTTTTTTCTCACTTGGTTAAATTTTGCACGGTGCAGAAGCAAGTTCACTGCACTGTGCGAAAATTTTTTCCTTGCACAGTGCGGTTTTATTTTTTCTGCACCGTGCAAACGAAGTCAGCGTTCTATCTGCACTGTGCGGAGAATTTTGTTTCTTTGCACAGTGCATTTTTTAGGTTGTCGCAGGCCTTGTTTTTACCATTGCACGGTGCAAACCTGCAAGTTTTCAAATTGCACTGTGCACTTTAATTTTTTGAATTTTTGCACGGTGCAATTTTTTGGATATCAGTTTTGCACTGTGCTAAAGTTTAAAAAAATCCAGAAATGAATAATTTGAATACCGGATATTAATTCCAAATAATTTTCAGGACGTGGAGGCCTCGGTTCGATTTTCATTTGGGCCTCGGGCAATGGCGGGAAGGACGCGGATTCCTGCAACTGCGACGGCTACACGAACTCGGTCTTCACTCTCTCCATATCCTCCGCCACCGAAAACGGGAACATCCCGTGGTATTCGGAGGCCTGTTCCTCCACCCTGGGCACTGCTTATTCGTCCGGAGCGACCGGCGAGAAGATGATCGCCACCACGGATCTGCATCATTCCTGCACCAAAACCCACACCGGAACCTCGGCTTCGGCCCCATTGGTGGCCGGAATCGCGGCGTTGACGCTGGAATCGAACCCAAGGCTGACTTGGAGGGATCTGCAGGTAAATTTCGGGGAGATTTTTGGGGGGATTTTGGGATTTATGGGAAAAAAATTTTTTTATTTTTCAAAAAAAAAATGTTTTTTTATTTTCAATTAAATTTTTTTTCTGATTTTTTCTCCAGAGTAAGTATGAGTTTTAAAAAAAATTTTGGGGAATTTTTGGATTTTTTTTGGGGTTTTCCAAAAAAAAAAAAAATTTTTTGACTTAAAATTTTTTGCTGATTTTTTCTCCATGGTAAATACGAGTTTAAAAAAAAAATTTTTCTTTTCTTAAAATACGATTTTTTTTAAATTTCAAAAAATTCAGCTCAAAAAATTGATTAACACAAAGTCCTAAGCTCGTATTTTACATCCCAAAATTTTCTATTCACTCTAAAAAGTTTTCCTTTCAGCATATCGTGGTCCGAACTTCGAACCCTAAGGGCCTGAAAGCGGGCGATTGGAAGACGAACGGAGTCGGTCGGAATGTCTCCCATTCCTTCGGCTACGGCCTTCTGGACGCCGGAGCAATGGTCCGTCTGGCTCGCCAATGGAGAACAGTCCCTCCGCAACGAGCCTGTCGCGCCTCTTATCCGGCACCCTATAAAACCATACCAAATGCGAATCGATTGCATTTGCAGATGTTTACAACCGCTTGCACGGGCGACCCACAGAATGAAATACGGCAATTGGAGCATGTACAGGCCATTATCACACTAAATGCACCGAAACGAGGCGATGTTCAGGTAAAAATTTTGGATTTTTTACAATTTTTAGAAATTTTTCGTTGAAAAATCGGTATTTTAGAAAAATTTTTGGATTTATTTTGATGGGAAGGCGATTTTTTTGGTAGTTTTAGTCAAGAACGTTTTCTGGACGACGTATTTTACGATTATTTAAATTTTTCGCACTGTGCATCGACCTTTTGTTGGCGTCTTTGCTCTTTGCACAGTGCAAAAAAAAATTTGAAAATTTGCACAGTGCAAATGAGAAGCGGCTCAAAGTTTTGTCGCCGATTTTGCACTGTGCATTTTCGAAAGTTTTTCATCTGCAGTTTGTCGCACAGTTTGCACAGTGCAAATGATGAGATGTCAGGAAAATTTTTTGGTTTTCGCACTGTGCGGTTTAAAAAATTTTTTTATTTTTTCGCACAGTGCAGTCGGAAATGTTTTATTTTTTTTGCACTGTGCAGTGGAATTTTAAATTTGCTGTTTAAAATTACGCACAGTGCAAATTAAAAGGCCGGATTTTTCGCACTGTGCGGTTTGAATTTGATTCTGGGTCTGCACTGTGCGAAAAAATAGAAGACTTTGTTTTTGCACAGTGCAGTCGGAAATGTTTTGTTTTTGCACGGTGCAGTCGGAAATGTTTTGTTTTTGCACCGTGCAGTCGGAAAATTTTTTGGTTTTCGCACAGTGCTGTTTGAAATATTTTATTTTTTCGCACAGTGCAGTCGGAAATGTTTTATTTTTTTGCACTGTGCAGTCAGAAAAGTTTTTTTTGCACATTGCAGTCGGAAAACCGGGGAATCGTGGTAAAAATCAAAAAAACTTATAAAATAATTTGTATCATCCTAAAATTTTTTTTGTGTTGAAAATTTTTTTTCATTTTCAATTTTCCTTTCCAGGTGTACCTAATCTCGCCAGCCGGCACTCGCTCCACATTATTGGCGAAAAGAGTGCGCGACACGAGTCGGACCGGCTTCCGCGACTGGGCCTTCATGACCACTCACTGTTGGGGCGAGTCGGCGACGGGGACCTGGTCGCTGGAGATCGACAACGACGGCTGGGAGGACGCCGAACTCCTCAAATGGGACCTTGTCTTCTACGGGACCTCCGAACCGGTGGGACCCTTGGGCGGAGAGGGGTATTACATCAGCGAACGGTCCGTTGACCACAGCTTTCAGCCACAATCCGCGGCAGGGAATGCGATAAAGGCCACCAACACGATATTGATCATATTAACCATGATAGCAGCCAAAATTTTGATGTGAATTTGAGATTTTTAGGTATTTAAACTAATTTTTTTTATGATTTTTCTAATGTCTAAGAGTATTTACTTGTAAAATACGATCATTTTATGTTTGTTTTGTTCTAATTTTTGTGCTAATTTTTTGAGATTTTTTTCAAAATTTTTTTGAATTTTTATATAATTTTAGGTAATTTCTAGGCAAAATCAAGATTTTTTTGATGTTTTCGTAGGTCACAAGGTGTAATTACACTTTATTTTTGTTTTATTGGCAAAAATTTTTAGATTTTTAAAAAATTTTCGATTTTTTTTGCAAAATTTTTGGAATTTAACGCTAGAAAATCTCAAATCCCGTCTAATTTTATGTCTTGGTGCTCCCACCCTCCACTAGGTACAACGATAACTGTAAAAATGTAAACATTTTGACCCCAAAAACACGGTGCACTCGTCCCCCCTCCCACTCAACGCGAGTATATCACGAAATCATTCCATTCCCAGAAAATGTACCCGACGGGATTACGGTAGAGTACGGTAGATTAAATTTCCACTTTTCTCCACCCCCCGCCTCTCCAGTTCCACTCGAATTTTTATATTGTACTTGTCGTTAAAAGAGTATTTCCGGGTCTATTCGTGAAGGCATGTGGAGAACAGAGTATTGGGATTGTTACAGTAGGCGCAAGAGTTATTTTGCTTGTCTTTGGAAGCAACTTGAACTACTTTTTCATCGATTTTTGACAATTTTTTGAGTTTTTACCTTATTTTAGCCAAAAAATTCGATTTTTGCCTTCATTTTGTATTTTTAGGAAAAGTTTTAAGTGAAAATTGTAAAATACGGTCTTGAATTTTGTGTTATAATCATTACGATGGCAGTTTAAAAAAAAAATCCTAAAATTTTTGCGATTTTTACCTTATTTTAGATTAAATTTTTGTTTTGGCTCATTTTTTACGATTTTTGGAATAATTTTCGATTCTAAGCGTAAAATACGAAATAAAATTTTTGATGTAGCTTCTGTAACATCTCAGCACCCGACTCCAGAATGCCCCATTTTTCTTTCAAAACCCCCCTTCATATGTCACTTTTATCCCCGCTTTCAAAAGGTATACTGTCTGATTACCGTATTTTTCTTCTCTATGGTTGGTATTTCTAATCTTGTCAAGTGTCAAAAGATGTATTTATTTGCGGATTTAAATAAAAATTTAACCTTATTTTGGAGATTAATTTTTAATTTTTTGAAAAAATTTGGAAAAATTATCTTGTTTTAGGTTAAAAGTAAGGTTTTTGATGAAAAGTACTCAGTCTACAAGTACGTATTTTGAATTACACAAAAAATGCAAAGTTTTACAGTAAAACGGTCAAAAAAACGTTTCTTCCCATGCCGGGAATCGAACCCGGGCCGCGTGGGTGAAAGCCACGAATCCTAACCACTAGACCACATGGGAGACACTCCGAGGGTCTCGGGAAATGAACCGGATCGGAGAGAGAGGGAGGGAAAAAGATCAAATCAAAGGAAAAAAGAGCTTTTTGAGGAAAAATTGGGGTAAAATTACAAAAATAATGTAAAATACGACAAAGAAACATACTTCATCTTGAAAAATATCTAATATTTTGTAAAAAATAGCCATTTTGTAATTTTTTTAATCGAAAAACTAAAAGTGTCCTGATATGCCTATAATATACCAAAGATATGTCCGGTGAGTGGATTGTCGATGACTTTTAGACCTTATAATGGTCGCTGGAGAATCTGGAGCTGGGCATATCAATATACCCGACCAAAGAATCCCGGGAATCGCGGTGATACGCGGCCAATTTCTCGATGGGATTGGACGGGGTGCCCAGCGAATTCCCCACACTTCCAATGATGATCTGAGCGCGAGTGGCGCGACTCAGCGCCACCAACAGTCTCTGGGCGGTCCCATAAGCCGGCCATTCCTCGGGGGTTCCATTCATGAATCCATTGGAAGAGGTGCGGACCAGGTCGAGGAGCACAAAAGGAGCTTCGGTGGAGACGGCGCGGTCGATTGTTTGGCCGCGAATAGAGCCAGTGGCGCCGGGTTTGCTGCGTCGATGGTGGAATTCGGACTCTTGGACTGGAATTTGCATAAATTTGCGGAAAATTTTTTTTAAAAAATCAAAAAGAAATGTGAATTTTTAAGCGATTTCTCAGGGGAAATGTTATTTTTCAATGAGAAAAATATTATCATAACTATCTACAGAGAGCTGAAAATTCATTTTTGAACTAAAATTTGCGCATTTCAGAAGTTGGATTTCTTAATACCCACTTTTTCTGACATTTTCTCCAAAAACGCACAATTCCTCTCAACCTACCCCGATACGGCGTCAAATAAAGGCAATCCTTGTTGGAGATGTCCGAATTCCTCTCCAAAATCGCATCAAAAATGCAGAGTGCATAGTGGATATTGCGTCGATTGATGAGATTCAATCTTCGGTCCGGCTCGGAGTCCCGTCTTCCGTCAGCGGCACAGAAATGGTTTCCATTCGCGTCTTTGGCGGGTAAATTAATAAAAATTGAAACAAATTTTGGGTGGACAATGCGGTGAAGATCACAAAGGCCGCCGAAAGGATCGAAACGAAGGGCCAACGGTCTGGCGAGGGCGGTGAGATCAGCTGAGATGGTGTAGTCGCTGAAAAATTGGGAAAAATCAAAAAATTCGAAAAATAATTCAGAAATTCAAATTTTTCAAAATTAAAAATTTGCATATTTAAATAAAAAATTCTGTATAAAATCAAGATTTCTCTTCAAAAAACAAAAATTATCAAAAATATGCAAATTTATGCTAATTAAAAAATTTTGCGAAAATTTGCATATTTAAATAAGAAATGCCGAAAGGTCGTATAAAATCAAGATTTCTCTTCAGAAAAAGAAAAATTATCAAAACGGCAAAAATATGCCAATTTATGCTAATTAAAAAAATTAAAAAATTTGCATATTTACACAAAAATCAAAATTTCCCCTCTAAAAATTAACATAAATATGCAAATTTATGCTAATTGAAAAATAAAACAAATTGCATATTTCAGACCAAAAATCGCATTGAAATTGAACAAAAATTAACTCACTAAAAGGGCTGGATAATCTTGCACAAGGCCTTGGGAGATCTGACCGTGCTTTTCATCTGGGTGCACGGTAATTTGCACTTCAAAAGTTGGACCAAAGCCGACTCATCGAAGCCGAAATCTTTCTCGTCTTTGTCGCCAAGGAAGGTCTCCTTCGAAAAGCGGGCACTCAATTGGAATTGGTCGCCTGAAAAAGCAAAAAAATCACTAATCATGTAAATAATGTCATGTGTAATATCATCGAATCCGAATATCTCACCGAAAATGGTCAAATGTTGTGGAAGATGGCGTTTCTCCATGTTCTGCACAGCCAGAAGCGTATAAAAATTCAGCGTGGAGACGGAAGAGGCCTCATCCATGACGATGCGATCGCATTTGAAACGAAGAACCGGTGCCGAGGTGAGGAAATTGAGGACCGCGACGAGCATTGTGATCTGCTCCGGATGTTCATGATCAAACGAACAGACGTCTCTGATCTCAGGGTCTTTGTGTTCCAGAAGGCTGTCCTTCTCCAACTTACACCAGATGTATTGTCGCTCGTTGTTCAGATGTCTGAATTGGGGGAGTTCGAGGAGGAATTTGGACATTCGAACGATCCGCAGGGTGATTTCATTGGCTGCGCCGCGACGAGTGGTCAAGAGAAGGGTCTTTCGCCGGAGGGCGAACCAGTTGTAGATGGCGAGGAAACAAAAAATCGTCGTTTTTCCACTTCCAGAGGGACCCTGAAGATAAGGTAAGATTAGGTGGGAAATACCAAAAATCAGAGTGCTAAGGTGTGGAAAATTGCCTTTTATGGTACCGGAGACAATATCAGACAACAATTTTGGAATAAATTTGCAAAATTTTTAACCCGCGATTTGCAGAATCCTTCGGAATTTGAAAGCCAAAGATTGGCAAAAATTCAATTTTTTCGGAGAAAATCTTGGAAAGTTATAATGTATAAGGTAAGGTTAAGGCCAAAAAATGTCAAACGAACTCAGTTTTTGAATCCAAGCTTGCTCATAAAGCTATTGATACCACATAAACTTAAATATGACATAAATTTCGCCAAAAGTTTGATAAAAAGAAACGATTTTTTTATGACTAAAATTAAAAAATAAAATAGTCAAATCTGGTAAAATCTCCCCAAACTCACCAAAATTGCATTCATTTCAAACTGATACGCCATCACGGCACTTTCCAACTGCTCCGGAAACAGTTTATACGGACTTGGCAAGAGCTCATTGAACTTTCCGAGATCATCCCTCGTTACATCGCTGTAAACTCGGGCAATCTCCATCTTTGGATCGTAGAAATTGCAGAGAATACTTTTCAAATTCTTCGGGAACGTCTCAAGACTCCTTAGTTTGTCGATGAACCTCCTGATTCTGCGAGTTTCTTGGCAGAATCGGTTGGCATGATAATTGAAAGCGAGGAAGATTTTGCCCGGAGAGACAATTCCAGTGCCCACAAATGGTTGGAGCTCTTTTAATGGATCGATGATTAGTTCTGAAGAAATAAAAGATCATTAATAAACTGACTGCGAAGTACTCCAAGTGCGAGTCAGATTTTGATGAAACTTGGCACAAATTTAGACCAATTTTTTAGGGCAAAAGTCGGACAAAAAATTAGGAATTTTTTCCGAATTTCCGCAAGAAAAGTTAGATACGTTCAGTGGCGGACCTGATCCATTGGCCAAAAACGTACCATTTTGCATCCGGGAAGTATCCAAAATGCAGCAAAATACCTCCCTCTCCAAGTGAAAAAACTCCGATTTCAAAAGCGCGCCCACTCTTTTTGTGAGAGAAAGGGCGCGAAGTTCAAAACGGAGTTTTTTTTTAGTTGGAGGCATTTTGCAACTTTTTTGATACTTCCCGGATGCAAAATGATACATTTTTTGCCACTGGTTCAGGTCCACATTGGTAAACCGTAGTGTTCAGTCTGACCTTTGAGATGGTCTTTCTTGGAATATCATCTGGCCAGCTGGCGTCCGCGTTATGCCACTGAACACTGTGGTAGTCTTCTCTGATACAAATGAAGATCGGAAACCCATAAACTCCATTGCATTTCAGCTTCCCTATAAGCAGTTTTCAAGTGCTGATGATAACGAAACTTATGGATTAACAAAAACAGCGTTATACTGACTTCTCAAAGCAGCAACTTCCATTACGGGTTCACCAAATCCCCCAGGACTTCCGGTGGAAAAACTCAACTCATATCCTCGGAAATTCTTGTCGCCATCGACTGGAATGCGAACCTGCTCGATTCGCAAATCATGGAGTTTGAATTCGAAGGCTTCGGTCACACTAAGCTTCCTCCAGAACAGATCATACGCCACAACCAACGATCGGCCTACATACAAGCAATAAAAACAAGGGATGTTGTTCAAAATGCCGAACCCATGCCACTAAAACCCACCGCCCATGTTGCCAAACCCTTCAATTGTACGAAGAATGTTGCCGAATTCCTCTTCAAACTTATCTTCCGTGCCCGGAGTGAGTTTGCCCAGGATCTTGTAGAATTTGCGCACTTCCGCAGCAGATAGCGTTTGATAGTTGGAAAACTTTTTTTCACAGTAGAACTTGGTCTTGGTCGTCTCAAAGTTCCACGTCATGAATCCCTGAAGGGCATCCTTGCATTCAGCGGGATGGTAACCCTTTCCCCAGTCCGTTACCGATTCCCTGCATTTGAAACACCGATCGAGAAGGTAAGAATGAACCGACAATGGATCACGGGATTCAACGAAACAATTGGTCTATAACACGAAATCACAAATATCGAGGTATTACCTTACCGTGAGTCCCAAGACACCCACTTCTTCATTGGAATTGTGGCCAAACCCTGTACTATTACACGGCGATTTCTCAGTGGCAGCAGATAGATGGAGAAAACGAAGTGCTCCCGTGACAGTTCCTACGCTTTCAATCGTAACATCTGTGGATCCGCTCGTCCGGCTGCTCCCGAGTTGGCGTGGCCTAGTGCGTCCTCGGCTTCCGGCAGAACTTCTATCAGATTGTGTTTCAAGGGTTCCAGATGGGTCATACATGTCGTCCGATTCTACTTTTCCAAATCCGTTGGATATCCGGTTTCGATTTTTGAGTTCCCGAAGTCCAACATGCTGCTCGGACTTTTCACCAAACAAACGGCTCCCAAACCCGCGCGCTCCAGTTGATTGTACTAAAACAAGGTAAAAAACTCAAAAACCACTCTTACCGGCAGCGTTCTGGTTTACCCGAGACGAAAAGTGCGAGTACCGGGCGGTTTCGAATCCGTACGGGGAATTGTGGCCGAATGAACGTCCAAAACCTTCGGAAACATTAGAAAACCCACCTGATTTGCCAGAATGTTGTGTTTCCTTTTGGACTTCTGGTTCCGTTGGCCGTGATTTTGGACGTCTGGTTCCGTTGGCCACGTTGTCCGGGGAAGAAAAACCAGTATAACAGAACCCCGACATCTGCCAAAAAAACATAAAACCGGTAAATTTATTTTTTAAAGTCAAAATACTCGATCAAAATGTAAGAAATAAACATGAATGGTCTTCCATGACCGAGAAAAGTTTTTAAACGCCCGATTGGCGCTAAAAAAATTTATTTGGCCGCTCTCGCTGCCGACGGCGACCAATTGATCCTCTTCGTGCTGGGACGAAAGGTTCTCTAGAAAATCTGACAAACGCTCCAAAAAATCCGTCATCTTCAAGTCCGGTAAAAACAAATGACAGTAAACTCCATTTTTTGAGTTGCTGTTGAGTCCGATTCGAACAAAAAGCAGAAAAACAAATGGTTCACTATCAGAAAAATTTTGAAATCGAATGAGTGATATCGGATATTTCAACCCAAAACTTCTTTTCCCACGTCAGCAAAATTCACAAAGCAACAACATCTCTTTTTTATTTCAGCAACGGTAACGAATAGAATAAATGTCATGAAAACGCACAACTCCGGATTCCGGGTAAAGTATACTGTCAAAGATTTAAATATATTTATCAAAATTTCCTTTGGAATCACTGGAACGGCCCAATTCAATAAGAGAAACCAGTGGATCTCGCGATTTGAGATGGTATTTGGCCAGCCTGTCGATGGGACGGGAGGCAAGATTCTTGACATGGAACAAGTCCACGCTTCCGATGATGATCTGAGCGCGAGTGGCACGACTCAGCGAGACCAACAGTCTTTTGGCCGTGTCATAGGCTGGCCATTCCTCGGCATGCCCGTTCATAAATCCATAGGGGCCGGTGCGAACCAAGTCAAGGAGCACAAAAGGAGCGTCGGTGGAGATGGCGCGGTCGACTGTCTGGCCGCGGATGGCGCCCGTGGCGCCGGGTTTGGTGCGACGATGGTAGAATTCGGACTCTTGGACTGGAATTTGCATAATTTTGGGGACGAATTTGAAAAAATAGGGAAAAATTATTTTTGAGAACTTTTTTCGTGCAAAATCTAGTTTTTTAAATGAGAAAAATGTTATCCTAACTATAAACAGACGACAGCAAACTTATTTTTTGACCTGAACCTTGTCTATTATAAGGTTTGTCAGTAAAAAAAAATACAAAAATCCCCAAAATTAATATTTTTGAGCCATTTTTTGGCAAAAAATTTTATTTTTTTCATGCTAAAGATTAAAAAAGAACGGTCGTATTTTAGTTCCACCCATTGGAATTTCAAAAAATTCAAAAATTTTTATTCCCAAAAAAACTTTTTACAAAAAAAAATTTTTTTTGCCAAAAAACCCCAAAAAATTCCATCAAAAAATCCGTTCCAATCCCCCTCAACCTACCCCGGTACGGAGTCAAATACAAGCAATCCTCGCTGGAAATGTCCGGATTATTCTTCAGAATGGCGTTGAAAATGTGGGAGGCGTAGAAAACGTTGCGGCGATTTGTCAGACACAACCTCCGGTCCGTTACTTCATGAGATGATCCATGATGAAGGCGGCGCGGACATTTGTGATCATCAGCATCACAAAAATGGTGTTTTTGGGGATCTGTTCGGGGCAAATTGATGAACAATGAGACGAATTGGCGCTTTTCGATCTTCAGAAGATCACTGATGAGATTGAAACAGCCGGCAAAGTCAAGGAGGAGAGGACGGTCAGGGGGGCAGAGTGCGGTGTGGAGGGTAAAATCACTGAAATATGAAAAAATTTTTAAAAATTTTAAAAATAAATTTGCATAACCAAAAAAATAAATTACATAATTTTAAAAAAATAATGAAAAAAGACCTTGTAAAAAAAAATTTCGCAAATTTTTAAAATTTTAAATAAATTATGCAAATTTTTCAAAAACAAAAATTTGAATATTTAAAAAATTTGCTTTGCATAATCAAGGTCAAATTAAAATCTTCGTTACAAAACAAACAAAAAATTCTAATAACATTTTTTTAATTTATACAAATTTTCAAAAATTTAAATATTCAAAATTTTTCAACTTTCATAATTAACCCCTAAAAACAGGAATAAAAAATACTAAAACCAACTCACTAGAAAGGCTGGATAATTTTGCACAATGCTTTCGGAGTTCTGACAATCTGTTTCATCTGAGTAGACGGTAAGTTGCACTTCAAAAGCTGGACCAAAGCCGATTCATCGTACCCGGAACGCATCTCATCGCCGTCGGTAAGGAAGGGCTCTTTCGAAAATCGCGCGTTCAATTGAAACTGATCACCTGAAACATCAATTTTTACATTTTAATTCCATCAATCTCATGTGTAATATAATTAGACCCCAACATCTTACCAAAAATGCTCATATGTTGTGGAACATGGCGTTTCTTCTCATTCAACATGACCAGATGGGTGTAAAAGTTGAGCGTGGACACGGACGAGGCCTCATCCAAGAGGACGGAATCGGCTTTGAACTGAAGAACAACGTCGGCCGTGAGGAAATTGTGGATCGCGACGAGCATTGTGATTTGCTCCGGGACCTCGTGGCTGAACGAACAAACCTCTTCAATCTCGGGGTCTCTCGGCTCCATTGCCGAGTCCTTCTCCAACTTATACCAGATGTATTGTCGCTCGTTGTTCAGATGTCTGAATTGCGGGAGTTCGAGGAGGAATTTGGACATTCGAACGATCCGCAGGGTGATTTCATTGGCTGCGCCGCGACGCGTGGTCAAGAGAAGGGTTTTTCGGCGAAGGGCGAACCAGTTGTAGATGGCGAGGAAACAAAAAATCGTCGTTTTTCCTGTTCCAGAGGGACCCTGAAGATGGATAAGGTAAGATTAGGTGGGAAATGTCAAAAATCAAAGTGCTAAGGTGTGGAAAATTGCCTTTCATGATACCTGAGACAATATCAGACAACAATTTTCGAATAAATTTGCGAAATTTTTAACCCGCGCTTTGCAGAAACTTGCGAAATTTTAAAGCCAAAAATTGGCAAAAAATCAATTTTTTCGGAGAAAATTTTTGAAAGGTATGATCAGATGGACCCTGAAGATGGATAAATGTCAAAAATCAGAGTGCTAAGAGTGTGGAAAATTCCCTTTCATGATGCCTGACATCATTTTCAGATCCCAATTTTTAAAGAACTCACCAAAATTGCATGCATTTCGTACTCATAGGCATTGATGGCATGCCCCATTTGCTCTGGCATCAACCGATAAGGCTTTGGCAGAAGATCGTTGAACTTTTCGAGGTCATTTCGTTTCACATCAGAGAAGATTTTCTGATCTTCAATCTTGGGATTGTAAAAGTTGCTGACCATCTCCTTCAGATTCTTTGGGAATGTCTCTCGGTCGTTGGGGGAGTCAATAAAGTCTCTCATTTTTTTCGTCTCCTCGCGCATTCGATTGGCACGATGGTTGAAAGCGAGGAAGATCTTGCCTTTAG
The DNA here is from genome assembly GCA_904066235.2 of Bursaphelenchus xylophilus. Taxonomy (NCBI): domain Eukaryota; kingdom Metazoa; phylum Nematoda; class Chromadorea; order Rhabditida; family Aphelenchoididae; genus Bursaphelenchus; species Bursaphelenchus xylophilus. Next base: position 4,018,869 of record CAJFCV020000001.1, read on the forward strand.
GCACGTATCCATAGTTGAGGAAGGGCCGGAGATCTTTCAATGGGTCAATGGTCAAGGCTGAAGGTAAAATAAATAAGTTGGCAATAGACAAAACTATCGAATTAGATCCATTTATAAGCGAAAGAAACAGTTGACTCATAGAGTAATTTTTTGAGTCAAGTCTTCCTTTCAAATCGCAATGTAAAAAAAGCTGTTCATTTGATGATTTTCGCAAAAAAAATGTTTGAAAACATGTTTATAAACTCGAGAGAAAAACTTGACCCAAAAATAACCCGTTGAGTCAAGTCTTCTCTCAAAAAATAAATCAACGCAAACTTACTACAATATTCTGATGTACTCGGAGGTTGACATCGATAGGCCGTGGCGTTCAGTCTGATCATCGACACCTTCTTTCTGGGCAAATCGTCTGGCCAATCAGCATCGAACTCATGATCTTGAATACTGGTCGATTCCTCCCTTATGCAAATGATGATCGGGAATCCGTAAACCCCATTGTGATTTAGTTCTCCTAAAACAAAAAAAAACAATAATTTCGGTGTCAACCTTACTTCTCAGATAGGACTGCTCACTGTTCAGCTCCTTGTTCTCCCCTTTATCTCTGATATTGAAAGTCAAATCAAATGGCCGAAAGTTGGAGCTACCAATGTTAATGTTAACTCTAGCAGGCTCGATTCTCAGATCAAATAGCTCAAATTCGAAGGCTTCGGTTGCACTGAGCTTTCTCCAAAGAAGATCGTGAGCCAAGACCAATGATCTTCCACCAAAATTTCCAAATACTTCGATATTGCGTAAGATTTTTTCGTGGAAGCGCACCCCAAACCCATACTCATTCGCTGGCGTCAAACCTTCAAGAAGCTCATAGAACATTCTCATCATTTCCGGAGACAACTCCTGGTACAACTGATGCTTGTTCTCAAAGTAGAACTTGTTCTTTCTTGGCTCAAAGTCTGGACGCATAAATCCCCTCACCAGATCATCGCAAAGCTTTGGATGAATTTTGTAGGAAACTCGCCAATTATCAATGAAGGAACGGCATTTAAAACAAGTTTTGATTGGGCACTCAAATGTACGATGATTTTCTCTACAGTTGTCGCATACTCTGTCTTGATCTGGCGGCTGAAAGATGACGACAATCAACTAAAGCCAAGAAGTTTTCGAAAATGGCTGGAATAAATCGGCCAAGACAGTACCTAAACATAACAAGTCGTTCTCACTTACTGGACCAAGATTTAGAATTCCAAAATCATCATCATACTCTTCAGAAGCCCTAAGCAGCGAGCCTTCACTTCGACTTCTATGGCGAAATCCTCTTCGTTGATTGTCGAAAACCGATGCTCGTCGAGGCCTGCGAGTATGCTCTACATTGTTGCGGCTCCTGTCTCGACGAGGGCTGTGCCTTCCCTCGTTCTCCGCAAAGCAAGCTCTGAGAGACCTCAAGTTGCCCCGAACGCTGTTATAAACCGTTCCATTCTCTTGGTTCCATCCAAACCCTCCAAACCCATTGTTGGAATTGTCTTGACGAGTTGCAGTTGGCCGTTCGCCGAAGCTGTGCCTCCCCTCGTCTCCCAGAAAGCGAGCTGTGGACGACCTTCTGTTACCTCGAATGCCATGATAAACCGCTTCATTCTCTTTGTTCCCTCCAAACCCATTGTTGTAATCGTCTTGACGAGTTGTAGTTGGCCGATCTCCAAATCCAAAGCCTCCTCTTCCTCTGAACATGTTCTGCGAGAGTCCACGTGCTCCTCTGGCCCCAATTCCTTCAAAGAAATATAACATTCTCAAACCTCTCACCCCTAACTGTGCCCAAGCTTTCCACAGTAACTTCCGTAGATTCACTCCTTCCACTGCCATTTACAATGCTTGAGCAGGTGCTTCCTGCAGCAGTTACAGAAGGGGTACTGTGCCCAATACGAGAACCACCTCTAGAAAAACCGGCCGACAGAAAAATAGGTACGCGACGTTGGTCCTCATTGCATTCGACGACACGGTCGTGTGTGGGAAGGTTTGAAGCCATGCGCGGTTTTTCGGGAATACTTGCGAGGCCGAAGTGTGAAGACGCTAAAATTGCGGGTTGAATGCGGTAAGGCCGAAAAATTACAGGAGGACCGGCGGGAACTTTGCAGCAGGCCTTCTTGCTCTGAGATCCATTCATGAATGCGTGTGGCCGTCGAAGAATTGGAACGTCTGGCCGTCGAAGAACTGGGATCGGCCACTGAAAACAAGGAATTCTCAAAAATAGACCTAAACTTACCGTTATTCTCTCCTAGAGTTGGATATATGCGAGGTTCCGGCGGGCCAAAGTTGCTGTTTCTTTCTTCGTCGATTTTTGGAGTGGTTGAAGTTGATCTGTCGCTGGTGTTGAAGCCGTTAAATCTTGTCGTTGGTGGCCGCATAGTTGAATTGGGGGAGGAAGTTTGTTTCGTCGAATGGCTTTCGGTGGAGTTCAGGACACTTGACGGCCGGGTTCTCCTATTCATCTAAAAAATATCAAAATAACAAATGCACAAAAAAGTATTTTACGCAAGCACAACACAAATAGCTTGAGAGACTATTTGCAATAAAACGACAAACAACCAGAAAATTGCGAAACCTTCCCGTCGGCAAAACAGTTTTTCGTTTTCGCGCCAAGACCGAAATCCTTGAATTTTCTCAGGAAAGGCGGGAATTAAAATTATCTGAATGTTAAAAATCAAACGAGAGCCATGTCTGTTAGACATCGAGGAATTACTTATCAATTATCTCAATACCAAAGATAAATTTTATATATTAGGTTGATGCAAAAGGAATTGCGGATTTTTTAATTTATTCGTATTTTTTCATAGGATAGCTCAATTCAAAAATGGAAAAAGGTATATAGTAGTAAATTTTAAGAGGATTTTTCTGTATATGTGCTATTCTTATAAAAGTTATCAAACGTTACCATAAGTTACCACGAAAGTACCCTAAACATGTTAGTATATTTTAAACCAATTTTTTTACATATTGTTTTGCGGCGTTATCCATTTTCGAAAATATTTTGATAAAATACGTTATATTCTATCAAAAAACAAAAAAAAACCCCATTTTTGGCAAAGCGTTAAAACGCTATCCCAGAAATTCAAATTTCAGCAAATTTTACAAATCGTGTCATATCTTTTTTTTAATAAGTCCAAAATAAAAAATTCTTTTTGCTTTCGATTAGTAACAACATTTTTAAGATTTTTGTGACAAAAAAACATCAAAATCAAAAAAATTTATTTTTTGACATTTTTTGACCAAAAAATAAAATTCAAGATTTTGATGTCTTTTTTTCACGAAAGCCTTAAAAATGTTGTTACTAATCGAAAGCAAAAAGAATTTTTTATTTTGGACTTCCTAAAAAAAAGATATGACACGATTTGTAAAATTTGCTGAAACTTGAATTTTTGGGATAGCGTTTTAACGCTTTGCCAAAAATGGGGTTTTTTTTGTTTTTTGATAGAATATAACGTATTTTATCAAAATATTTTCGAAAATGGATAAAGCCGCAAAACAATATGTAAAAAAATTGGTTTAAAATATACTAACATGTTTAGGGTACTTTCGTGGTAACTTATGGTAACGTTTGATAACTTTTATAAGAATAGCACATATACAGAAAAATCCTCTTAAAATTTACTACTATATACCTTTTTCCATTTTTGAATTGAGCTATCCTATGAAAAAATACGAATAAATTAAAAAATCCGCAATTCCTTTTGCATCAACCTAATAAAATTCAGCCATGGCTGTAATTTACCCTCTCTTACCGGAACGGGTTCGAAAGCTTCGGCCTCATCATCAGAGAAAGAATTGCGTCGTCTAGGCAGTCCACTTTCACTTCGACTTCTCCTTGATCTGAATCCTCGCCTTGTCTCGTTGCAAGTTGAGGGCCGGCTATATCTTCTTGCAAAGTCCTTGCGGCTGCTGAAAATATTGTGGCGTCGAAGCCACTCGTCATTTATTCTAGGCCTTCTTGTGTAACGTCGATCATAACCAAAGAACAACCTTTCATTTTCGCGCCGCCGGGTTTGTTGTCTAAGTTCTTAATTCCGTATATTACTTATTTTTCTTGGTCTTCTTGTCACCGGGTTTGATGACCACCTACCTCTGAGTTGAGCCTCACGTTTTTCCTCTTCTTCTTTACGCCAACGTTCATGACAACTTCCAAATTTTCCGCCTCGAAGATGAGAACTGCCGCCCCGAGTTGGCTCACTTGATCTGCTCATTGTAGCTGAATAAGCCCGAGGAGTGTCGCTTTTGATAGTAGAGACATCACTTTGGCCTCCAAATGAAGTGTGAAAGAACCGGTTGCCGATGTTTCGATAATGGCCTCTAAAAGAAGAGCCTCCACGGTTATTTACTGTGTTATTTGGAGGGCTAGAGACTTCAACAGGCTCTTCAGTAAGCGTATTGGTACTTCCAAAGTCCGGCGATGCGATTTTGTTAGTTTCATCTTCGTCACTAGCCATGTTCTGGTCAAATACATCACCATCGGCCCGGCTACTAAAACTGCTATAAGAATCTCTGTAACTAAAGCTCTGATTGCTATGGCTACTGCTTGAAGGTGACCAAGTAGACCTGGAAAAGGGGGTATAGCTACTTGCAAAGTCAGATGACTTATAGCGATCTGTTTTGGCTTCTTCTAGCCAATTTCTTTGGCCAAATATGGCGCTATTGGAATTGTTCTGGCTTTGGAATCCTCCTCCCCCAGAATGAGTTGAATATCCACTTCCGTTTTGAAGCCCTAAACACTAAATTTTGAGCTTAAATATGATGACAAACCTCTGACAGTTCCCAGACTTTCAATAGTAAGATCGGTGGTGTCACTTTTTCCACTGCTCTCTTTTCCATTCACACTTGAACATGCACTTGTCGTAGAAGAGTTTGCGGTTTGCGACATGACGGTTGTTGAGGAATTGTTTGCTAAAAACAGTCATTTTTACAAAGGATTGAGGGAATATGAACTTGCATGTAGAAGGAAAAGAACTCGGCGATGCTGCTTGTTGCGCAATCCATTCATTCAACCGAGGATTTAAGGGATCAGCTTGAGAACATCCAGCGAGAGTTTCTAAAATACGAAAATGTCCGTGCAGGTTATGACAGTAATCAAAATACAGTCAAATCTCTGTACAGCGGATTGAAAAAGACAAAAAAATCGTTTTAGCGTGGTTTTGTTGCAAGGAGGTTGGGACTTCAGAAGTTTTTTTTATAGACATTTTTTATTCCACTTCAAGTCTAAAAACTCACTTTTTTGAGCTTTACAATCATGAGATGTTGCCGTCTGCAAAGTTATGGAATTCTTATTCTTGTCGATTTTTCTAGTCGTTGACATTTTCTTTTGATACTTAAATTTCCATTCAAAGATTACTGGTTTTCCTGTTTGTAAGAAAGATCAAGCACAAGTGAGAGAATCGCTCGTTGGCGTCTGCAACGAAAGTAAATTTAGTGCTTCAAGAGAATTAAATTTTTTTTAAAACTTTTTTTCGGATTTTGTCACAGAAATATTTTTGGGCCACGCATCTCATTCCTAAAGGTCTTTGTGAACGCTATCATTGTTGGAACGTATTTTACATTAGGTCTAAAAATTTTTGAAAGAAAAAGTGACTTTTTTGGCTACATATATTATATTAGACACATCAAACAAATTTCAAAAAATTCTGCCACAAACTTTTTATGATAAATCAGCTTCAGCCCTACAAAAAAAGCATCTCCGGAAAAGATGTTGGCCAAAAAATAAGGCCGCTCCCTTCTTTCTTTCTTAATTTTTATCTGCGAGTTGATCTTGGCGTTAGAAGCGATTCTTTCCAATTTCTTTTGAATAATTCGATTAAAACATGTGTTTTTCCTCGGCAAAAAAAATTTTTTTTGCGATACAAAAATCGCAGAAATTGGATTTTTGAAAATTTATTTATTGCAACAACATCAGATAACAAATGAAAAATAGAATTTCGAGATTTTTTGGCCAAGAAATCAGACCATTTGATTATAAAAATCTGCGGAACCTGTGTAGCAGCTTGTGGTGTAAGAAACCATGGGATCTCTGGAGTTGAGATGAGCAGCCGCCACTTTGTCGATGGGATTGGTTGGACGACCTCTGACATCCTCGTCGCGCACACTTCCAATGATGATCTGAGCGCGACTGGCACGACTCAACGAGACCAACAATCGCTTGGCCTCGGGGTAGGCAGGCCATTGGGCGGCCCTTCCATTCATAAATCCATTGGAAGAGGTGCGGACCAAGTCAAGGATCACAAATTGCGCTTCGGTGGAGAGGGCGCGGTCGATTGTCTGGCCTCGCACGGAACCAGAGGGGCCGGATTTCCCGCGACGATGGTAGAAGAGGGATTCTTGCACTGAAATTTGCAGAATTTAGGGGTCAACTTTAAAAATGAAAACAAAAATTATTTTTGAGATTATTTTTAATGTAAAATATGAATTTTCAAACCAAAAAATTGAGAAAATTCACCCTGTAAAAAAAATTTTGGATTGAAATTTGAATATTTTGCGTTCAAAAAAATCGCAGAAACTGTTGCAAAACCGATTTTTTAGGAAAAAAATCAAATTTCTCGGCGGAAAAAAACAATTCAAAAAAATGGGTTCAACTAAAATTTAAGAGCGAAGGAATAAGAGCGAAAAAAATCTTCTGAAAAAAATGCTTCAGCCTCTTTCTTTTTTTGTCGAAAGAGTCTCGAGCAGATTCTCACCACTTGGGAAAGCGTCTGCCATCACACTCTTTCTTCTCTTCTGGAGGAAGCGTCTGCGAGCAGGCTCTTCCCGACGTTTATAAGCCCCGCCCCCTCGATTTTGAGCCAATCGCTGAGTTGGTGGTTTTCTTGCAGAAAACGGTTGTCTTGGGTGAAAATTTTTGCCTTTTCATTATTCCGGTGATTTGGGCACGTTTTTATTTGTTTTAGAACTGTGATCCGCCTAGCCTTACTATGGCTGTCATTTGAAGATTCAATTGAAAATCAGATACATTCCTGGTTAACACAAAGGTTAAGAAAATATTTACAGAACAAGTTTCACAGATATATTTATGTGCAACACAAGTAACATCGAGTTACATTTAGATGTAGAGGGCCGCGGCGGATTCTGCCCATGGGCATTCGTTTCCATATTCACGGTCTCCCTTTCTTCCCCGTTGTTACTGAGATTGGGAGTGCAATTTTGGGACATTGAGGCTGAATTTGGAAAAATTAGTAACTTTTCGAAAATTTTACATCTAAAATAACATCACAACTCCTCAAAACAACTCTCTCGGTCCTACTTATTATTGGCGCACCTGCAAACACTCACTAAACTGCACATTTTACCTTATTTTAGACAAAGATACCTGAAAATTTCAAAAAATCTCGGTTTTGACGTAGGCCTGCAAAAAATTTCAAAAATAGCAACTAAATCACTATTCATACTTTCTTTCTCCGTCTCCTAGGTATTTCATCACTCACAAAAAACTGCACAAACAAAAAATAATATTACTTTAGGTCCAATCCGCTGAAAACGCCTCAAAAATCCCTTTCTTCTCCCTCAAAAGTCTATGAAACTGTTACTTACTTTCCATTCAACAAGTGGTGAATATCCCTGTCATTGCTGGATCCAGCTTCATCAACTATCACGAGGACCTTATCCATGGAGACCAAATTCTTCTTGTCGCATTTATATCTAAAATGTTAAAAACAAAAAATTCTAACTTACAAAGTCGTCCGAATTCATCGCTGTAGCGATCACGTACTGTTGAAGTCGAACATCAAGTGGGCCTGAAAGGTGTAAAACAAGTTCAGATATGGAGTTCGCAGTTGGCCAAGTAGGAAAGATTAGGCCTAAAATTACGTAAACATGCTAGCAAAATGAGGCAACTTACATTTCGCCGCGTCGGTCCGCACTCCTTCGTCAAAATTCGCTATCATTCATCGATGAGCTAGGTTCACCTCCATCTATTGTTGTCGGCCACTTTTCTTCGGTCAAAACGACTGAAAATTGTTCGGGCGCAAGCTGCGGAACCTTTTTTTCGCTTGGGCTAGAGAAATGAAGTTTTACCAACAACTTTGATGCCAAAAAAGGACGACGAAGATTGATATGCGATTGATGAAGGCCTGGAAACACCGCCCATAAGAGGTTGAACTGGATCTACTGCAAATCATGGACTTATATTCGGCCTCCAATGTCTGGACTCGGAAAAGGTACGTAGAATGTTAAATTGTTGATAGTATTGGTAAGTTTAAGCCGAAATATCTCCGCGCATGTGCAGCGAGATGTTTCAATAGTTCAGGTGGAGGACAAGCATAATAATGATGCGGCTTACGAAGTAAATGAAGTCCCTCTTCATCGGCTTTAACCCTTTCCGGACGAGTCGGCACCTCCATGCAGAAATGAAAGAGGGTACCCTACTGAGTAACGGCATAATAGTGGTTCAGCCCATCGAAGCGTTATTTGGGACTTATGACAAAAAATGTCCTAAAAAGTACCCCCAGTTGACATAACCCTTATAAAATTTTGCTAACGACCTGTAAATTAGAAACTACCCCTAAGTTAAAGTCTAAGACTCCAACTACTGTTACATCCAAGAACTGTCCAAATCGGACCACTACAGGATTAGTTGTCGACTTTTGGAAATTGAATTTTAAATTTCGACCAATTTTTGGCCCAAAATTGAGTATATCTTCCGCCGGAATCAACCATTTCGGTCCAAATGTGGTTTTTCTGAATCTACATTGATGCTAGCTTCTTCCTAGAATGTTTCCTGAAAAAACCTATAGAGCACTTTTCTGTAAAAAGCGAAAAAGTCGAAAACGCAAAGGTTTCACCGTATAAAATGTCGCCGCAAGCCGCGAAGGGTCGGGCGCAGCTCGAAAGGCTAAAATAATATTTTTTCTTCGAAAAATATTATTTTAGTGTCGACAAGCTGAATTCAGATGAAATACAGACAGACAGAGCACGCAAACATTAACTCAATGTCATTTTAATATTTTTAATGCGTTTTCAGGCAATTTCATTGGATTTTGCTTTAGTTTCGCACTAAAATAGTATTTCTCAAAAAAATATATATTATTTTAGCCTTTCGAGCTGCGCCCGACCCTTCGCGGCTTGCGGCGACATTTTATACGGTGAAACCTTTGCGTTTTCGACTTTTTCGCTTTTTACAGAAAAGTGCTCTATAGGTTTTTTCAGGAAACATTCTAGGAAGAAGCTAGCATCAATGTAGATTCAGAAAAACCACATTTGGACCGAAATGGTTGATTCCGGCGGAAGATATACTCAATTTTGGGCCAAAAATTGGTCGAAATTTAAAATTCAATTTCCAAAAGTCGATAACTAATCCTGTAGTGGTCCGATTTGGACAGTTCTTGGATGTAACAGTAGTTGGAGTCTTAGACTTTAACTTAGGGGTAGTTTCTAATTTACAGGTGGTTAGCAAAATTTTATAAGGGTTATGTCAACTGGGGGTACTTTTTAGGACATTTTTTGTCATAAGTCCCAAATAACGCTTCGATGGGCTGAACCACTATTATGCCGTTACTCAGTAGGGTACCCTCTTTCATTTCTGCATGGAGGTGCCGACTCGTCCGGAAAGGGTTAAAGATGGTAAGTTCTTTTCTTCTGTTTTGCGTTGTTGATTTAGGAAATATTCAACCACCACACCGTCTTCATCAATCCGATTACAGATGTGGGCTACAAATGAGAAACACGTGATCTTCTGGACCCCTCCTATTCGCAAGACTGTTTGCTCCCGGCGACTAAACCCAAATGTAAGGAGTACAACAAATTCTGGATAAGCTAGCTCCACCGAATGCATTCGCAGCCAGCCGTTCAACAACCCCATAGGTACGCGAAAAAGTGCACAACTTTCCGGCTATTATTCCTATTACAATTCAGCCACCATGGTTTATTATCTCTGTTACCTGAATTACATTTTTGTCACCTTCTTTATATCAGATTTATATATTATATCTGATTTCTCCGATATCTGTTTCTTAGACGCTTTTATTTATTGTTATTAAAGATTAGTTATTCATTTATTTTATAGAAAATGAAAAGAGTGTTAGATTGTACTGTCCAAACTTTGTTGTCAAAGAAAAAATGTAAAAAACATCGTATATTTGAAAAGAACAGTGCTTTATTTACTAAATGGCAACATTTCAATTCGCCATTTTTCCCCAAAATAGAAGTGGGCGGAGCCAATAGGCGGAAAGAGTCTCGACCCACACTCTTCCCCCACCTTGATGGCGGGAGCGTCTGCTCGAGACTCTTTCCGTCTCTCAGATTCTTTCCCAAATGGGAAGAGTTCGTAAACACACTCTTCCGAACGAAAAGGAAAGAGGCTGAAGCATTTTTTTCAGAAGATTTTTTCCACTCTTATTCCTTCACTCTTATTTGTATCCAAAAAATCGAAAAATCATCAAATTTAGAAAAAAATCCAAATTTAACAACAAAAAAATCAAAAATAAAATTGATTTTTGAAATAATTTTTTATATAACAAATGAATTTTCAAACCAAAAAATTGAGAAAATTCACCCTGAAAAAAATTTAGATTGAAATTTGCATATCTTGGGTTCAAAAAATAATAAAGGAAAACTGTTGAAAATATTAAAATACTAATTTTTTAATGAAATTTTTATATAAAAAATAAAATTCCCGGCGAAAAAAAATAATTCAAAAAATGGGTTCAACTAAAATTTGTATCCAAAAAAACGAAAAATCATCAAATTAAAAAAAAAATCCAAAAATTAAATTTTAAAAAACTTAAAATTAAAAACCAATCCAATAGCCTACCTCTATATGGAGTCAAGTACAGACAATCCTTGCTGGAAATGTCCGGATTGTGCATCAAAATCGAATCCAGAATCTGCGAAGCGACATAAACATTGCGTCGGTTGGTGAGGCAAAGTTTTCGCTCAGTCATTGGAGGGCGGCGTTTACGGAAGAGATATAGTCCTCTATGTTGGGCCGCATAGTCATCCGCGTCGCAAAAGTGTTCCGAATTGCGGTCGGTGGCCGGCAAATTGACGAAAATCGACAAGAATTTTTTCTCTGGAAGACTGCCAAAACTGAAGTACGGCAGATTGAGAGGCCGCGCTGGTGGTGAATAATTGGTGGAGAGGGGGAAATCGCTGAAATAACGAGAAATTTTTCGAGCAAAACCCGCTAAAATAAGGTAAACCAATATAATTTTTGGCCTTAGCTTGGGTGGAAAGAAAATAAATTCTATTATTTTCCCACTAATTGACTTAGTTTCACCTTAGGGCGCGCTAAAATTAAAATATTCCAATTTATGCAAATTAAAATTTGAATATTCAAATTTTCTGAAAATTTTAATATTGGCTTTCTGAGCTCAAAAACGATAAAATAAAGCTCTAAAAAGGACTCACTAAAAAGGCTGGACAATTTTGCTCAAAGCCCTGGGCGCTTTGGCAATCTCTTTCATCTGGGTGTACGGTAGTTTGCACTTCAAAAGTTGGACCAAAGCCGACTCATCAAAGCCCGATTCTTGCTCGTCCTCGTCGCTGAGGAACGTCTCTTTCGAAAATCGAGCACTCAATTGAAACTGATCACCTGCAACATCAAATTTTTCTTCATGATGACAAACAAGTCATGTGTAATATAAAAAATTGCCCATTTCTTACCGAACATGCTCAAATGTCGTGGAAGATGGGACCGATTCTCGTTCAACATGACCAAAAGAGTGTAAAACGTCAATGTGGAGGCGGACGACGCCTCATCCAAGAGGACAAAATCGGCCTTGAACTGGAGGAGAAGATCGGATGTTGGGAGGACCGCCACGAGAAGAGCGATCCACGCGGGAACCTCCTGACTCACCGAACACACCGCCGCAATCTCCGGCTCTCTGGGCTCCAGCGCCGAGTCCTTCTCCAGCTTCCACCAGATGAATTGGCGCCCATTGTCCAGACAACTGAACTGCGGGAGTTGAAGGAGAAATTTGGACATTCGAACGAGTCGCAGAGTGATTTCCTTGGCTGCTGCTCGACGCGTGGTGAGCATAAGAGTCCTTCTTCTCATTACAAAAAAGTTGTAGATGGCCAGGAAGCAAACAATCGTCGTTTTTCCACTTCCAGATGGTCCCTGGAGATGAACAAGGTAAAAAATTGCCAGGGGGACTTCAGATTTAGCTTGAGGCCGCCCTAAAGCTCACCGTAAGCCCAATAAACCACATCAAAATATTAATTTTGAAATAAAATTGATAGAATTTCCAAAAAAATGTAATCAAAAATAATATAAATTTGTGGTATAACATGTCGAAAAAATGATAAATTACCCCTTATTTCGTCTTAAAAATTAATATCGAGCCTTTACAAACTAATCACGATCTTCAGTCGTCCAGAAAACACCAAAAAATGAAAAGTAAAATCATCATCCAAGTACAATATCGAAAATCCCCTCCAAATTGTCCAAAACTCACCAAAACCGCGTGCATTTCGTACTCGTAGGCGGTCATGGCATTCTCCATCTGCTCCGGCAACAATCGATAGGGACTTGGAAGGAGATCATTGAATTTTTCGAGGTTATGTCTCTTCAAATAGCCGAATTCCTTTTCCGTTTCCATTGTGGGGTTATAAAAGTTGCTGACCATTTCCTTCAGGTTCTTGGGGAAGGTCGGTCTGGGCTTCGACGAGTCCACGAACTGTTTTATCTTCTTGGTTTCTTCGCGCATTCGATCGGAACGATGATTGAAGGCGAGAAAGATCTTTCCACGCGCAATAACCCTGCCAAGATAGGGCTCGAGGTCTCGGAGAGGGTCGACGTAAAGGGCTGAAATGATTGCACAATTGTTTCGAACGCCCAGGACACGATTTTCGGCAATGGGTCAAGTGTTTCCCTCAGATAATTTTTTGGGTCAAGTCTTTTTTTTAGAGGAATTTCATTAAAAACGGGTGGGACTACAACATAACCGCAAAAAATTTGATTTTCCGCATGAAAAAGACAAAAAAAACAGCAAAAAAGGTTTCTATCTGCCCATCTCTCCTCATTTTCCATATTTTCTCGCAAAAAAGGGCATTGAATGTCTCGGAAACGTAAGGAAATGTTCACCTGGAATTCTCAGAAATTAAAGTGTCGCCCGGCCAAAAAATTTCGAGAAAATTTTAAGAAAATTGGAGCATCATACATACACATAATGGTGCAGTTTCAAAGTAGTCCAATTTTGTCCATGTAGGCCAAAATAAAAAATCCCGAAACGGCCTAGGTCAAAATAATTTTTTTGGACTACGTGTCGCTTCTTTACACAGGCCAAGGGTATTTCGAAAAAGGCAAAAAAATTTTTTTTGGCATGGTCCAATTTTGTCCATATAGGCCAAAAACAAAAAAAACCCGAAAACGGCCTAGGCCAAAAAATATTTTTTTTTGGACCACGTTACGCTTATTTACATAGGCCAAGCATATTTTGAAGTAGGCTAAAAAATTTTTTTGGCCTAGTCCAATTTTATTCATGTAGGCCAAAATCGAAAAGCTTTTTCCCCGAAAATGGCCTACTTGACATTTTCTATTTACGTATGCTGCCATTAATTTGAAGTAGGCCAAAAAGCAATCTAGGCCGAAAATGAAGTAACTATTCAAAGCTGAATTTTCCATGGGCAGAAAAAGCCAACTCACTGCACACTTGTCCACCGTTTGGCGGACAACATTTATAGACGGTGGCATTCACGCGGATGTTCGAGATCTTCTTCCGCGGGATGTTATCCGGCCACTGTTCGTCCACTTCCTGATCACAGACACTGGTCGACCGTTCGCGGACACAAATGAAGATCGGAAATCCATAAACTCCATTGTAATTCAGGTTTCCTGAACAAATATATTGCAAATACACTGCAATTGGCCTACTTTTGAGGTAGGATTGGCCACTGAAGAGGGGCTTTTTGTCGACTTCTTCGTCTCTGATCGTGAAAGAAAGCTCAAATGGGCGAATGCTATGGCTTCCGAGGTCCACAGAGAAGTTGGCTCGCTCAATGGAGAGGTGGAAAAGCTCGAGTTCGAAGGCTTCGGTCACACTCAGCTTCCGCCAAAGCAAATCATAGGCCACAACCAGCGATCTTCCTGAACAAACGACCCCAATAATTGACAAGGGAGGTGCCTCAGGTGAGACGCTCAGATTTTCTTTAAATTTGGCACACATGTCAGACATTGGCCACATACTAGTCGCGACATAAAGTCCGTAGAACTAGGGCTCGAGACTAACGCAGCCTGCGGCTGCTACCGTCTCTCGGGCAGCCATGCGCATAAAGGCAACTTTGCGCCCGGTTTCCCTGCTTTGCGCGCGATTTGGGCAACATTCCAGGTCCAAATGTGATGTAAAGCTCGCCAACGCTTTGCCGACGGCCTCCGGCCGCGGCAGAAAAACGCTACGCGTTAGACTGAACCTAGTAGCAACTTGTGGCGCTCGGAACGCTGAGCCGACCTTGTTTTAGTTAAGATCGCCAAGCTTACCCTAATCGCTAAGCCCGGCTAAAGAGCCCGCCGGCATGAGGCGACGGCCTACGGCCGCCGCGAGACTGCGTTTCGTTACCTAAAATAATTTCCCTTCCCCAAAAGTTGATCAGAAACACTTTCGATAACCAAAAATCAACCAAAAAAATATTAAAAAATGGTCTCAGCACTCAAAAGTATCCTAAGACAATATTTTTCCCGAAATTCCCATCAAATTTGGCCCTAAAACGGCCAAATCCCGAGAATCCAGGACAAAAAAAATAATTTTACAAAAATTTCTCGAAAAAATCCAGAAAACCCCGTCATGATGACCGGTTCCTCACCACCCTCCTCATTCTCAGCACTCTCTCCGTCTTATCTCTGACCGGAATCGAAAGAGAAAACCTTTGTCTAAGCACCCTCTACCCCTTTCCCACTCTCTCTTTTCTGCCGCCAAACGAAGAAGGAAGCGGTTGTCTGCCCGCTCTCTCTCTTCGCCGCGCTCTTTTTTTGTGTTTTCGTCCGTGGAAGTGGGCGTTTTTTCAAAACTGGCACTTGTTGCACTAAAAATACCGGGGAAAAAGGTACTACCGTATCCAAAATCATGCGGAGATTCCGAATATGTAGCTTTTAGACGAATTTTAGTTGGAAATTTTGGAGATTTGACGACTTTTCCGATTCAGGATTTTTTGGGACCGCCGCTTCAAACACGATTTCTGATCATATCTCTCGGAATCGTATCCCAGCTTCTGGTTGTAGAATCCATACTAAATTGTCTATCATGTGACGGGCGGGATTTTTGAATTTCGACCTTGTTCCCGAGCTATAGTAACTTTCGCCAAAGTAGGTAAAATCCAAAAATTCCGAAATTTCAACACTGCCTTTTCACCTTGTCCGTATTTTAGGAGTGGATAGCCGTTTCTACATCAGTTTGCCGCGCTGAATACGATGGTCAAAATTAAAATCCGAAAAAATTCAATTCCAAGCCCTCAGGGCCGAATATTGGCCGAAATTTCAAAATTTTTTTTTGACCGCACGGTGCGCACGGAATATTTCAGGTAGAAAGCTGAAACTTGGCATGACGGTAGTTCATTTTGTGTCCAATAGCACCCATATGATCAATTTGTTCAACTCCGCTTGTTGCCCTGAGGGCGATTTTTTTCGCACAGTGCACCAAAAATCGACCGAAATTTCCGGCCGCTCTGTCGGCCGTAATTTTAAAGATATGCGAAAGATGTAAGCGGGTAGATTGTAGAGCTCTTTGAGCTCTACAATCTATAGTTGGTCCTTTTTGACATCGTTGTTGTACATCAAGGAGAAAATTTTGAAAAAGTCAAAATTTTGAAAATTACGAAAAATTTCGTTTTCCGTCGGGAGATTCTATCGAGGACATGGCTACGTAGAATGTTCTGAAAAAATTTTGGAACGATCTTCGAGAACAAAGAAATCGATTAGCGAGCCGTTTTTTCGAATTTCGACCTGGAAGCCGAGAACGAATTTTTTGAAATTTGCACTGTGCAAATCGTATTTTTTACAGTATGCCAGAGCTAAAATACGAAGGCGAGTACGGGAATGAAAGACACGTACTAATAGGAAGTCGGACATGCAGAATTCAATGGAATCGAAAAAATCCAGAAAATCCGTCATCACGACGGGATTTTCTGGAAGTGTAACTTTGTACATGGCCGCATCTACACATACATCAAGATATATCTTAGTTATGAATTTGCTTTCCCGATATGGACCTGTAGAAGCTTGCATTTCAATAAAGCTGGACGCGTCGAACGTTTACGAAAAAAGGTCATTTTTTGAGATTTTTTTCGTAAATTTTGAAATTTCGAAAAAATCTCGACAGTGATTGTCCCATTATGTACCATACGCGACGAAACCAAAAATCAAGTCGGTAGCTGTAAAACAGAGCGAGATACAGAGACTCAAAGTTTCGACCTTTCATGACGTCATAGGTCACTCAAAATTGAAAATTTCGAAATTTTTTTTCAAATACTCAAAGAGAGCGTCTAAAAGAACCACCACGCAAAAAATCAAGTCAATCGGGGCAAAACAAAAGTATAACCATGAACGCTACGAATACTTGTATTTTTTTTTAGATTTTTCGCGGCCCCCAAATTCCGTCGCGCTCCGAAATGTTGATTTGTCGCTGCGAAAAACGGGAATCGCGCGCGACAATAAGGCAAAATCAACAAAATTGCACAGTGCAAAATGTGTTTTCGGGTGAATGCACAGTGCAAAATGCTTTTTCGGGTTTATGCACAGTGCAGAAAATTCTACGGACTTTATGTCGCGACTAGTATCAATTTCCGAAAGTTTTATCTCTCGCTTTTCAGGAACGGCCGAGAAATTCAACAATTTTTGCAGCCGAGAGAACACGCGAAACGCGGAGAGCGGTCGCAGAGAAAACCATTTTTTGCCCATAACTTTGCCAGTTTCGCATGGAAAAAATCGATTATTTGTGGAAACATTACCCTCTACAGTAGAAAACGGTATGAAACTTTCCGTGTCAAAACTCGAAAAAAAAGTGTTGCATTATGCCAAATTTTGATATAAAAATCTCGGTTGTTTCTGCAAAGTGCGAGCTGGGAGTCTCGCATATGATATACAGCGGCGGGCCTGATCCATTGGCCAAAAACGTACCATTTTGCATCCAGGGAAGTAGCAAAAATGCAGCAAAATACCTCCCTCTCCAAGTGAAAAAACACGATCAGATTTCAAAAGCGCGCCCTTGTGAGAGAAAGGAGGACTTCAAAACGGAGTTTTCTTAGTTTGAGAGGGAGGGATTTTGCCACATTTTTGATATTTCCCGGATGCAAATTGAGAAGTTTTTGGTCACTGGATCAGGTCCATCACTGTAGAAAAATTAATCTAAATTTGTGCAAAGTTTCATCAAAATCTGAGCGTCGCACTTGAGGTACTCTCCCTGATAGTTTATACGTCTGTCGGGAAAATAATGTGGACTTGTCGCAGCGAAATTTAATTTTAATGACGCCAAATCCTTTCAAATCCTAGCACAAAATCAAAGCGATGACAAGCATTTCCAAAACACGACGAATTCACATTATTTTCCCAACAAACTGATATCATCATCAACCCACCTCCGAAATTTCCAAAGTCATCAAGATGGCGGAAGATACGATCGAAATCCGACCCAAATCTGTACTCATTGTCGGCGGTCAATTCTCCAAGAAGCTTATAAAATTCGCGCAACCTGACTCGGGGCATCTTCTGATATTTCTCATGCTTCTTGTTGACGTAGAACTTTGTCTTCCTTATTTCAAAGCATCCCTTCATAAAGCCGGTGAGAGCGGCCTTGCAAAAATATGGATGGATTTCCTGGTCTTTGCTCCAATCAGTGAACTCGGCGCGACATTTGAAGCAGCGTTTGAGGGGGCATTCCACAATGCAATGAAGATCTGATAAACAGTTGGAACATCTTTCTGGGCGCATTATTTTCTAAAAATTCGGCAATTTCAGCATGTATGAGTGGTGCTTTGTATTCTTCCACAAAGTTCCAAAATTACTTGATTTTCGGCCTACATCATTTTTCGTGGCCTACTTCAAAATAACGTCCGCCTACGTGTACCAAGCGACTCCTCACATTTTTTTTGGCAAAAAAAAAGCCATTTGATTTTTGCACAGTGCAGCAAAATTAAAAAAAAATTGCACGGCGCAGTCTTGACATAGTTTCTTCTTGCACTGTGCAATCGAAATGTCTGTAGACGTTCAATTCTAGGCACAGTGCAGTCAAAAAATGGTTCTTATTGGACAGTGCGAAACATCATCAAATTTTGGTTTTTTACCGTGCGATTCGACTTTTGCGACATGCAAAAAACGCACTGTGCACTCATCTTCCAGTCATTTTTGCACGGTGCGATCGAAACTTTCTTTTTTTAAGTTTGTCCGCACAGTGCAGTTAACAAATAACTTTTTTGCGCACTGTGCATTTGAAATATCGCTGCGAAGTAAGCTTTTCTCAACTGCGCCGCTGTGCCTTTGCTCAAAAATGTGCACAGTGCAATCGGCTTTTTTGAGGTTCGCACGGTGCGCAAAGGCAAAAATCCACGGTGCGTTGGCGACAGAGCAAAAAAAATTTTTGATATTAGCACCCATGGACTAGGCCAATAAAGAATTTTCCATGGATCGCATACTTCGAATAAAATCAGAAAAATGTAGGCCAAAAATGAAGTGATTTTGTAACTGCTTGGAAGACTATGAAGCACAACTCATACGTCGTTGCGCAACAAAACTAAAAAATAATAGTGCCTACCTTTTCAACTAAGACTTCAGTGGCATCCTCAACGACCGGTGCGCCATTGGCATCGGCTTCATTTGGATTTCTCTTCAGCCTTTGTCCAAATAAAACTGGATCATCCACGTCGTTGTCATCACCGATGTTAGTATCATCCTCGGATTGCTGCGTTATGGTGTCGGAGCTATCGTCTTTACAAAACCCGTCGTCCCACACTCCATCAACATCTTCGGTCGGGCTAATTGACCCATTTCCCTCGCTTCCTCTTTCTCCGGCCTCGAATTTCTCGGATCCATTAATCTTCCCGGCCCCAGCACCTTCAACCCCACTTTGATAAAGACAAACAACCCCACCTTTGACGGTACCCCAACTTTCTATAGTCACACCCGACGAAACACTTGACCCACTGGGTGTAGATTTGTCCACTCCAGGCCAAGTGCTCTCTCTTCCGAGGCCATCATTTGTTCCGATTTCTACGTTGCTGCGGCCATCCGAAGGAATGGAGTCCACGGAATGGTAGGAAAGTTCGCTTTCCGAACGACCTGCGCGAGCATTGGAGTTACCAGTCCGTTCGCAAAGTCGCTGGAGTAATTTCTGCGATATGCACTGCGAGAAAAAACAAAAGTGCAGCTTGCACCGTGCAAATAATTTTTTCGGCTGCACTGTGCAAATTTTTTTTACTTTGCACAGTGCATTTTTCGACTTTTTGCACCGTGAAATAAGCTTTCTTTTGTCGCTCGCACCCCGATTTTTTTTGCACAGTGCAAAAATCAAAAATCACTGCGAGAAAAGACAAAGGCGCACTTGCACTGTGCAATTTTCGACTTTTTGCACTGTGCAAGTAATTTTTTCGGCTGCACTGTGCAATTTCTACCTTTTTGCACGGTGCAAGCTTTTTTGGGCTTTCGCACGCACCCTGACTTTTTTGCACCGTGAAAACATAAAAAATTACTCGGAGAAAAAAGTACACCTTGCATGGTGCAATTTGTTGCTTTTGCACTGTGCAAGTAATTTTTTCGGCTGCACTGTGCAAAAAATTTTTTACTTTGCACTGTGCAATTTCTTCATTTTTGCACCGTGCAATAAGCTTTCTTGAGCTGTCGCTCGCACCCTGATTTTTTTGCACAGCGCAAACGTCAAAAAACACCCCAGCGGCTTTGCGAACGGACTGGTATGAGAATATGCCAATGGATCAAGGTTTGAAGCCATGCCTGGTTGTTGAGGAGAATGCGTGTTGATGGGAAAGGTCACTGAAGCTAAGACTAAATCAAAAGTCGTGCACAAAACTTACAATCACAACGTCGGGAGCCCAATTCCACTGTTTTAATCCACTCTCGGAGAAAGCTGGCGGGAGCAGAATCAACCGCAATGAGGGCCTTCAGACATTCCAGACATACCGCTTCTACAACATAATACTAGTCGCGACATAAAGTCCTGACACATTTTGCACCGTGCGAAAGTTCGGGGTTTGGACGTCGCGCCCCCAAATTCGTGTTTGTCGCGCGCGAAAGTGCACGTCGCTAGTGCAAAAACGGGGAATCGCGGCGACAAATGCGAAAAGATGCACAGTGCGGATGAAATGAAAGAAGAATGCACGGTGCAAAATGTGTCAGGACTTTATGTCACGACTAGTATTCCCAGAGTCAATACCTACTTTTATCCATGCCACAGTCTCCGCATTTTTTGGGAACTTTGTCGAGGCTCCGGTCGATTTTTGGAGGGGTCGAAGGGCGCATTTCGTCGGGAAAACTGTCTGGAGGCTTCTCGCTTCGTGTCCCCCGTGATGACATGGGTTGTGGTGTGGGGAACGGTTATAACGATCGCTCGGTTGAATAATCTGCAAAACAAGTCGCAAAAAATTATATAACTTTATATAAACGCTATAATCCCCGAAAACTAGCCCACCACAACTCCTTCGACAAGAACTTGTCCAACGAAACGATTGGCGCCAAAATTCTTACCGTGTTCGGCCGAAGGAAATAATTATTTTTTTTTCGTGTAAGGACCCAAAACCAAGTAGGCGGAGGCGGCCATGGCCCAGACCACCTTCACAGGGAACTCAAAATCACTTATAAAAACTTTTATTTACTTATAAAAACTTCAAGTTTTTATAAGTAAATAAAAGTTCTTATAAGTGATTTTCAAATCACTTATAGGTAATTTTTATTTTCGGTGCCCGGGAAATTCACTTATAGGTAATTATAAATACTTATAGGTAACAGAAAATTATGCACAGTGCAGGATAGATAAAAATTTATTCAAACAAAGTAAAAAACAACTTGACTCTGATATATTACCGGTTACACATGTGGTTAGCGCATCTTCTGTGTCCTGACGGGGCTAATTTGCTTCTGTGCGGATTTTCTATGGGTACTCCTGCGGCTAGATGCACTGAAAATAGTCAAAGATAAAGAAAAAGTGAATAAAATTTTCGGAGATAGTTTATTATGAGATCTCATTGAACTCATTTTTTGTGCTTTTCCATCCCAAAAATTAGTTTGAGGTTCAGAAATTTAGCAATGAGATTTCGAGACATCAAGTTTTTCATGTTGTACTAGGTCCAGGTGAATATTATCAACATACCTGAGGCATCCGAGAGTCATTTTTTCCAGACACTGTGTGCACGTTGCCCATTTACTTCCTCCACGAACATTTTGTGATTATCTGAAATAGTGGGTTCACCTGGACCTAGTACAACATAAGAAAACTATGTCTTGAAAAGTTTCTGGCCTTCTGATATGTGGAAGCAGTTTAAAAAACCTACCAAAATCGAGGAAAGAGTTCTTCATCCAAATTCTTGATTGATCATGCTTGTTCCTAGATCTTCCCAGGCTGTCTGCTCTTCCATTTTGACATGTTTCCTAATCGGGAAGTTTCTCATGTTCCGGATTTTTCATCTACCCACTGTTTACAGTCCTGTAAAAGAAAAAAACTCACTAGAAACCCCTTACCTTGTTCCATCCAACGTTTAAATACCCTCTTTGACCAGTACTGCTACGAAAAACTTATTATTAGGGTGAACCAAAAGTTTTTGCCGTTTTTTCATGAAAACTTTAAACATGATTTTACAACAAATGAAAACCAGTTAAGTTTCAAAGTAAAGGCCATTTGAATCTATGGCTTGAACCCATCTATAGGCAAGTTGTTCGATCCCGCTGCGGTACCACTCCTTTTTCTTAGAAGCGAAAAACTCGCGGCATCCGTCTTCGACATCGTCCAGATCATTGAAGCTACGACCACGCAAAAAGTGTGCCATGGAGCGGAAAAGGTGATAGTCGTATGACACAATGTGCAGACTATTCGCTGGATGTGAAAGAAGTTCAATGGCGTCGAGAGTTTTGATCTTTTCCTTCGTTTGTTTGGCGGTGCGAGGTTTTGCGCTGTCTTGTTGCAGGGGTACGCGGGTTCGATTGATCAAATCGGGATATTTTTTGCCAATCGCTGCATACATTCGATTGAGTGGAGCGTAGTAGAGGTCTGCGTCGCTAGTCCGACCATTTGGAACCAACTCGAAGTTAATTACGCCTTCAAAATTGTTTTTTAAGATGTCTTGCCCTCGAGGTCCGTGTCGTCGTCGTTGAATCGTTTGAACCAATCGCGCAGTACGATCTGAGACCACATTGTAGCCTTCAACTTCGCTTATCTTCTTTACTGCTGCAGTTGCGTTGAAGCCTTGTTTTCGATAATAACGTAAAAAAACACGAATTTCGGATTTTTCCATGTTTTTTCTACAGGTTAAAAGATTTTAAATAAAAGACCAATTAAAAGTTTTAATATATATTATGATAAAGCAGTTCACGACCTTTAAAAAATATATATAACACATTCATATAAAAATATTTATTTCGTAAAAAAACAATTGGACAAAAAGAGACCTAAAAAACGGCAAAAACTTTTCACGAAGGACGGAAAGGTCCGCCGTGCGGAAAGGTCCGCTGGACGGAAAGGTCCGCTGTGCGGAATGGTCCGCTGCGGAATGGTCCGCTAAAAAAAGGAAAAGGGGGGGGAGGTTTTCGATGGCGCGGGTTTCAAAAATCGTATCCATTTTTTCTGAATTTTACAATTTTGCTTAGGCAGTAGTGTTAATTAGTAATTTTTTAAAAATTGTTTTGAATAATGGATTTAGGGGTTTTCGAGGGTGCTGATCTCAAAAATCGTATCCATTTTTTCTGAATTTTACAATTTTGCTTAGGCAGTAGTGTTAGTCAGTAATTTTTTAAAAATTGTTTTGAATAATGGATTTATTTAGGGGTTTTCGATGGCGCTTATGCGAGATAACAATGATTGATTTTTCTTTCTTTGGGTTTTTCCGATGACACTTCGCCGATTTTCTTAAATGCTACATTTTGGAAAAAAAAGGTGTTCTTAATTGACCTTTCAATGCCTTCCCAACGTTTAGAAAAATTATTTTGATGAAAAAAGTTTCACACGTAGCGACGTAGTCAGGCTACATCCCAACGCAGCTTGTATCTAAATTACAACATCAAATAAGTAAATGGAAAACACCCGCATTTACTAAAGTTAAAACCACCGTTACAATAAGCACAAAATAATTCATATTTCACAAGGCTGGTAGCCGATATTTTCTAACAAAATGATCTTTTCCAGCTGTATACAGAAGATGTTCGTTGACTGCAAAGTCATAAACGGGTTGCAGATAGGCCTCTGTAAAAAGGCAGACTGGCTTTAGAGTTTGCGGCTCCCTCTTGCAAAGAATGACTGACCCTTAGCTGAAATTGATAGGTTTGTAGCAAGTGTAATATAAATTATATGTCATAATAAATAAAAGGAATTGCCACGTCACTTACCAAAAGAAAGCAGCAGGCCTTCGCAATAGATTTGAATTTAGTGAACTCTACCTCTATTTGTCGATCGATAGAACTTCCCTAAAGCAAGATAAAACATTTAAAAAAACTTACTTTGATCTCGATGGTCAATGTCGAGCCATTAAAGACAGCAGCCGCAGTAATTCCTTGATCTTGGTCAAATGATACCTAAAATAAGATAAATTACTATATAAAGCAAATTTTTGATGCCTGAACAAAATAAAAAGCATTGACTTACAACCTCCTCGAATTCAGCGGATACTAGTGTGATTTGGCCTTTATTGGAAGTTATCAGCCGGACTTAATCCTTTTCATGTCAACTTAGACTTCTCAGCTCTGAATATTCGTGAACAATCTGCCCAACGGACTTTCCAACCGCACAGTTCCACTTATTCAACGATCCATCAGCTCGAGAGACAGAACTTCAGCTCCTTTATCGATAAATTCGAGACCAGTCACACCTAAAAATGAAAACACCAAGTAGAGTATAACTTACGTCTTTTATGACCAATCATTGTTATCTCGCATAAGCGCCATCGAAAACCCCTAAACAAATTCATAACTCGAAACATTTTTTTTTAAAATTACTAACTAACATTACTGCCTAAGCAAAATTGTAAAATTCAGAAAAAATGGATACGATTTTTGAGATCAGCACCCTCGAAAATCCCTAAATCCATTATTCAAAACAATTTTTAAAAAATTACTAATTAACACTACTGCCTAAGCAAAATTGTAAAATTCAGAAAAAATGGATACGATTTTTGAAACCCGCGCCATCGAAAACCTCCCCCCCCTTTTCCTTTTTTAGCGGACCATTCCGCAGCGGACCATTCCGCACAGCGGACCTTTCCGTCCAGCGGACCTTTCCGCACGGCGGACCTTTCCGTACTCAATCAAAACTTTTGGTTCACCCTAATAGAATTTCTAAGTCTCGCCATGCGTTCAAAAAGCCAAAAGCGTCTTTGGCGCTCAACTGTTTTCTTTTCGGAGTCCTTATTGGTAATTATAAGTAAATAAAAGTTCTTATAAGTAAATAAAATTTCTTATAAGTAAATGAAAATAGGCTCCGCCTTTTTTTAACTTATAAGTGAATTTTTGGGAAATATTTTTACCTATAAGTAAATAAAAGTTTTTATAAGTAAAAACGAATCCCCTGTGTTGAAGAACGAAGATGGCCTACATTGTCCGAGGAAGGAGTTGGACGATTTGGGGAAACCTAAAAGTGTTATTCGATACAAGTGTCGAAATTAGGATAATCGATGGTGC
Organism: Bursaphelenchus xylophilus; assembly: GCA_904066235.2. NCBI lineage: Eukaryota > Metazoa > Nematoda > Chromadorea > Rhabditida > Aphelenchoididae > Bursaphelenchus > Bursaphelenchus xylophilus. The sequence goes on from CAJFCV020000001.1 coordinate 4,043,644, forward strand.
TGATTTTGAAAATCTTATTCATTTTTTTTGATTTGAAAGCAGCACCATCGAAAACCCTCTAATCGAGTATTTATGAAAAAAATCAAAAAATTACTAGTTTACTGTACTACTTAAGGAAAAAAGTAAGAATCAAAAAAAAATGAATGTGATTTCGAAAATCAGCACCCTCGAATATCCTAATTTCGACACTTGCATCGAAGAAAAGTACTTTTCGGTTTCCCCAGACGTCCCAGTCCGAGGAAACAGAACCGGAGAGGAGAGGTCATCCCGAAGTACAGGGCATTCTCGTCCGTTCGTAAAGTCGCTGGGATTGATTTCGGCGACAAGCACTGCTAAAAAAATCAGGGTGCGAGCGACAGCACAAAAAAGGCATTTGCACGGAAGCAACAAATTGCACAGTGCACGTTCGTTGTCTCACAGTGCATGCCACAAAAATCACCCCAGCCACTTTGCGAACGGACATAGAAATGTGTGTAGGACATAGGAAAAAAAATTTTTTGTTTTCAAAAGGTGAGCTATCACTGTGTCGCGACATTTAGGAAAAATAATGTGGATTTGCCGCGCCTTGGGATCTCCTTTCGTCGCTATACGACGGACAGCGGGGATTTGGGACGAGGCGAGACATCTTACCACGATAAATTCACATCATTTTCCCTACGTGTCGCGATACAGTAAAAGCGTGAGATAGGTCACCCTTTTGAAAACAAAAAAAGATTTTTCCTTATGTCCACTCCTGACGCTGTGAGCTGAAAATCGTCGCTCAAAAGCGAGGTCTCAATTCTTTGCCCCCTATTCCCCTGCATGAGATGCCATCAGACTGGTAGTATTATGATTTTTATTCATCCGAATAACGCGAGTGCAATATAAAAATTAACAAAAGCATATTAAATTCCAATATTAGAGATTAAAAAGAGTATGAAAACGTATTACATTATTAAAAACTATGAGATATTATAATAACAATATAAAATTTAGCTATAACATTGGGTCAAAAATCTATAAATTCTTCTCTGGAAACGTTAGAACTGTGAATATCCACAAAGGAAACCAAGGGATCGCTCGAATTCAGATGATACGCGGCCAATTTCTCGATAGGATTTGTGGGATTCGTCTTGATTTTCTGCGTTTCCACACTTCCAATGATGAGTTGGGCTCGGGTGGTTCGGCTGAGGGCGACCAAAAGTCTCTGGGAGTTGTCATAAGCGGGCCATTCCTCCGGTTTTCCATTCATAAATCCATTGGAAGAGGTGCGAACCAGGTCAAGGAGCACAAATCGGGCTTCGGTGGAGACGGCGCGGTCGATTGTTTGGCCGCGGATGGAGCCAGTGGCGCCGGGTTTGGTGCGACGATGGTGGAATTCGGATTCCTGGACTGAAATTTGCGCACTTTAGAGACAAAATTTTTAGAAAAACAGGCAAAAATTTGCCAAAAAAATTAATACTTTTTGATAAAAAATTTCAATTTTTTATCTGAATCACATTGTAGCGCCCCCATTTTTTGGAGGCGGATAGATGAAATTGAGGGTTGATCATGGATTTTATGAAAGAATAGGGATCGGAGAGCGAATATTAGGGGAGAATTTGGTGGGTTATGTTAGTTTTGGAACTTTTTTGACTTGAAAATCGAATTTCATGGTATAAAATGGGGAAAATTTTAATTTTTGGAAATTGTTGTGGATTTATTTGAATTTGAAGGGTAGATATACGATTTTTATTTGATTTTGAAGCTACAATACGGAACTGGCACGATTGGCGAAACCGAAAAGTATTATTTTTCTTCGATGGAAATGTCGAAATTGGGATAATCGAGGTTGCTGATTTCGAAAATGACATTAATTTTTTCATCTTTAATTTTTTCCTCAAGTAGTACTGTAAAGTAGTAACTTTTTGAATTTTTCTTTATGAATACTAGATTTGGGGGGTTTCGATGGTGCTGATTTCGAAAATCTTATTCATTTTTTTTTTTTTTTTTTGATTTGAAAGCAGCACCATCGAAAACCCCCAAATCGATTATTCATGGAGAAAATTCAAAAAATTACTACTTTACAGTACTACTTAAGGAAAACAGTAAAGATCAAAAAAATGAATTTCATTTTCGAAATCACCACCCTCTATTATCCTAATTTCACATTTGCATCGAAGAAAAATAATACTTTTCAGTTTCCCCAACCGTCCCAATTCCGTATTGTAGCCTTAAAATCAAATAAAAATCCCTTATCTACCCTTCAAATTCAAATAAATCCGGATTTATTTGATTAATCCACAAAAATTTCCAAAAACTAAAATTTTCCCCATTTATACCAAGAAATTCCATTTTCAGGTCAAAAAAAAGTTCCAAAACTACCATAACCCACCAAAGTCTCCCCTAATATTCGCTCTCCGATCCCTATTCTTTCATAAAATCCATGATCAAACCTCAATTTCATCTGTCCACGCCCAAAAAAACCAAAAATTATCTTCCCCTACCTCTATATGGAGTCAAATACAGGCAATTTTCGGCGGTGACCTCCGGATTCTGCCTCATAATTGCGTCAAAAATGCAAGTGGCGTAGTAAATGTTGCGTTGATTGACCAGGCCCATTTTATTCTTCCCATATCGATCATCGCCAGGGCAAAAATGTCGTCCATTCACGTCTTTCGGCGGTAAATTCAAGAACAATGAGAGGAATTCTCGACTTGGGACTGTTGACAGCTCACTCTGCATACCGTAACATCCATCAAAATTGAGTAAAAGCGGCTCTTCCGGCGGGGATTCATCAGTTTTGAGGGGGAAATCGCTGAAATTGAGAGAAATCGTCATGGATAATATAAAAATCCCAAATTTTTCTTCGAATACTAAAAATATTATAAAATTTTCTACTCTCAAACTTACTAATAAGGCTGGATCAGCTTGATCAGAGCTTTTGGAGACCTGACAATCTGCCTCATTTGGGTATACGGTAATTTGCACTTCAAAAGTTGGACCAACGCCGATTCATCGAATCCAAAATCGGCTTCATCGGTGATGTTGAGGAAGGATTCTTTCGAAAATCGAGCGCCCAGTTGGAATTGATCACCTGAAAACTCAAAAAAAAAATCACTTTTTTCTCCCAAAACCTCATGTATAATATAGTCCCAAATCTTACCAAAAATCGTCAAATTCTTCGGTAAATTGCATCTATTCTCGTTGAGGATGACTAGTAATGTATAAAAATCCAAAGCAGAGACCGATGAGGCCTCATCCAAGAGGACAAAATCGGGTTTCAATTGATGGACCACCTCCGAAGCGATGGAATTGATGACAGTCACCAAAATTGTGGTATTTTCCGGAATTTCATAGCTGAACGAGCAGAAATCTTTGATCTCAGAGTCTCTCTTCTCCATCAGACTGTCCTTTTCCATATTATAATAGATAAATTTTTGGTTATTCTTTAGATTTTTGAATTGGGGGAGTTCAAGGAGAAATTTGGACATTCGAACGACCCGTAGGGTGATTTCAGAGGCTGCGCCTCGGCGAGTAGTCAGGAGAAGAGTCCTTTTCCGCAGTTTGAACCAGTTGTAGATGGCGAGGAAACAAAAAATCGTCGTTTTTCCACTTCCAGATGGTCCCTGGAGATGAATAAGGTAATATTAGGTGGAAATTCATGTAAACCCTCATTCGCATTGACATATTTATCACACCAATACCTCTAAATTTCTCTACAACCAAAATTCATTTCACTTTTCAACCAAATTTCGACAAAAAACGTCAAAAACTTAAAATTTGACCTCAAAAATCAAGTATAATATAAAAAATCCTCAAAAATTCCCTTAAACTCACCAAAACTGCATGCATTTCATTCCTTATCGCTCTAATCACTGTCTCCATTTGTTCTGGCAACAATTTGAAAGGGCTTGGAAGGAGTCCATTGAAATTTTCGAGGTCTTCTCTGGTCCGCAACCTTGAATCAGTTTGAATCTCCATCCTCGGATTGAAAAAGTTCCTGATTATGCTGTTCAGATTCCTCGGAAATGTCTCTTGATCCACGGAGTGGTCAATGAATTTCTTCAACTTTTCCGTTTCCTCGCGTACTCGATGGGAATGATGATTGAAACCGAGGAAAACAGTATTTTCTGGGACAACGCCGTCGCCAACGTAGCGGTCCAGCATATGGAGATTGTCAATGATGAGCTCTAAAATGACTCAAACTTACAATGATTTCAAAAATATTTGAAATTGCCAAATTTAAAAAATTTTGGGTCAAGTGTTTCCCTCGATAAAAACAACAGTAACTGCAGCAAAACAAAACTTCCAAGCCTTCAAAAAACGACAATCTGATCCAAAAAAGTAATAATTCTAATCCTAAAACTAATTTTTTGGACGAATGGACTCTTTAAAAAAACCTTCGGTCAAGTGTTTCCCTCGGTAAATAGAACAGTAAATGCAGCAAAACAATGCTTACAATCTTTCAAAAAACAAAAATCTTATCCAAATAGGTACTAATTCTAACCTTTCCGGTACATTTTTGGACGAATTGACACTTTAAACACCCTTGGGTCAAGTGTTTCCCTCGGAACAGTAAAAAATAACTTCCAATCTTTCAAAAACAAAAATCTGATCCAAATAGGTCGTACCGGTACTAATTCTAATCTTTCCATTATATTTTTGGACGAATGGACTCTTTGAAAAACCCTTGGGTCAAGTGTTTCCCTCGTTGCATTTTACCGTAATCAAGACTCATTCATAAAAATTCAAGACCAAAAAACCAGACAGATATTATCAAAAACCCATTTACACTCCCAAAACTTACTACATCTCCCTGCTGCCGTCGGCGGCTGACATCTATAGACCGTAACCTTCTTTCTGGTCCTGGAAACCTGTTTTCTCTGGATGTGAGCGGGCCATTCTTTGTCGTATTCATGATCCTTCACACTGGTGACTTGATCTCTGAGACAAACAAACATCGGGAATCCATAGACTCCATTGTGCTTCAATTTAGCTGAAATTTTATCTTATACTGGCCTTAAAATCAAAAAATTATATTTGGACCACGTACTTCTCAGATAGCGCTGTGCATTTCGTCCCTCCTCCGGGTCATTCGGGCCATCTTTGATTTTGAAACGAAGTTCAAAAGGCTTGAAGGGGCCGTTCTCGCCTTGAACATAGAAGTGGGCTTCCTCGACGTTTAGGTCCAACAAAGGAAATTCGAAGGATTCGGTGACGCTGAGCATCTTCCAGAGAAGTCGGTAGGCAACGACCAACGACCTTCCTAAAAAAATGAAATTTTAGGTAACAACTGGAAAATAATATAAGAAAAGCAAAATTTTTGGGGAATTTAGCACCGCCATTCGCAGCAAATCCGTCTAGCTTCATTTCCCGGCCAGCAGTACAAATCAAAACTTTCTCCAAAAAATTTTATGACCAAATCTCTCAAAATTCCTTGTCGTTGACAAAAAAATTTGCTCAAACTAAAAACTAGAAGCCATTGAGAGCTTCTAAACTTCTTTTTATACTTCATAACACCTGAATTATCCTCTAGAAGTACCAAAAATCAATATTGAGACATCAAAGTTGATCATTATTACCTAAAATCAGAAAACAAAATCAAAATTCCTTACCTCCATAATTTCCAAAGTTGAGTGTCAACCTCAATACTTCATGAAACTGATCGCCAAAACTCTCATCTCCACTTGGTTCCAATTCACTGAGGATTCTGTAAAACCTCTCCATGGCCTCCGGGGGCAATTCTTGGTAGGCTTGGAACAGATCTCTTGAGTAAAATCGGGTCTTCTTGGCCTCGAATCTTCTCTTCATAAATCCTTTGAAAGCATCTTGACATAAAATTGGATGGATCTCCGCAGCCACCAACCAATTTGAGATCTTCGCTCGACATTTGAAGCAATATTTCTCCAAACATTGACGAGTTTGGTGGTTCTGGCAACAATTTAGACATCCATTGTCTCGATTTGTGAGCTGAAAGTGTATACGACTTCATGAAAATTCCTAAACACTCCAAGCCCCATCAAAAATAAACTTTTTTTCAAAAACCATCAACTTATTACCTAAAATAATATAATTTTGATCAAAAACTCCGGGTTTTTCTTAAAAAATAATCAAGAATGACAAAATACATCATAAACATTCCTCAACACTCAAAAAACATCAAAATTCCATCAAAAAAGAATAATTTTTGCAAAAACATTAAATTATTACCTAAAATAATGTAATTTTGATCAAAAACTCCAATTTCCCTTCAAAAAAATTTAAATTCATGACCCACCGGATTTGCTCTAAGTCTCTCCACATCTTCAGACAAGTTTTGAGAGTCCAAATGCTCTGCATTTTCCACAATTTGACTTGATATTGCACTTGCCCTTGGATTCTCTTGTTCCAAGTCAAAATCCGACATTATTCGATGTTCACTTCCGTCCTCTGTCATTTGATCCTCATCTCTGTTCACAATAAACCCTTCTTCATCAATTTCGTACATTTTTCCAGCGATATTATGGTCTCCGACTTCATTTTCATCCCCAATATTGTTGTTTCCTCCAAATCTGCCAAAATTTCCATCATGAGGTCTTCCACGAGCGGAACCACGGGCATTCGATCGAAATCCACCTCGAGTTATTCCATTTCCTCCTCGATACAACTCATTTCCATCCGTATTTTGGTCAAATTCGCCTTCATTTTCACCAAAATCGTCGTTACTTCCACCAGGTCTTCCGGGATGGTGAAAAAATCCTCTTGAAGCTTCATTAATTCCACTGTAACTTGATGCAAATCCCTCGTAGAGGCTTGACGGAGCTTCGGGACCTTCTTCACGGCAGCTTATGCGACTTCGACCCACATCTTGTCCAAAAACCCCTCCATTTCCTCCAAATCCCGATGTTGTACTCCTCACACTTACAAATCCAGCATTATCGCTGGCGCATCTGAAGCTTCTGTCGCGACCAGCCCTCGTATTCTTTTCTTGGTTTCTTCTGAGCTCTCCGATCGAGTTGTAATATCGAATGAGTCGCTTCCTGTGCTCGCTGATCTCATCTCTCAGCCGTTCCGGGCCCGGTTCGCGCACACTTCGGATGGGTGGATCCGGCGGTTCGACATTTTTGTATCCGTAGAATCCGTTGATCGGGCCCGTAGAGTCCGTGGCCAATGAGGAGAAACTTGTGTTCAGACCAGGGTCATCTTTCCCGAAGCCAATTCTTTCACCATAGTTAGTAAATGCACTCGACTCAGATCCAAGTTCACTTGAAGGACCTCGTTGAGTAGGACGGCCATTTGATGGCAGGAACTTTCTTCGGTAAGTGAGACCTAAAAGGAAAAAAAAATAAAAAAAAATTTTTTTTGCGAGCTGCTTCGCAAATTTTTTTATTTTTTCAACTAAAAAAATTGATTTTTCTAAATTTCAAACCTCCAGAAGTTCAAATCGAGACTTCCCCAAAAAAATTCTCACCTCTCACCGTTTCCCAGCTCTCGATTGTAATGTCGCTCGTATCACAGGATTCACTTTGTGTATCGGAACAACTTGAAAGACCACCGTCATCTTCAAACATGTTAACGTTTGACGTCGAATTGCAGCATTGCGAACGGCTCGATGAAGTGGCGGAGGTCGCGCAAGAACACTCGTGTCTATCCGAAACATCGTGAACCCAAGAGCCATTCGAAAAGGTCTCACTATGCGCATGGTTAGTGTTGTTCAGATCAGGAGACATGCCTGAAGCTAAAATTACAGGGTTACTTGAATAAAATTACAATATTACTTCAATAACACTCTTAACTTACTGGTTGGAAAGGTGGAAAAGATGTCTGAATGCACAAAAGAATCGGCAGTGAAATGGCCGCTGTCGATCGAGATGGATGGACCATGTCCCAATGTACAAAGGCAAATTCCGTCGTCTGAAACACTCTAGTTCACCGTTTCGGGAAGTGTCTGCACCTCCGGATAGAAATGAAAGAGTTTACGTTAGCGGGTAACAATGTCATAGAGGTTTTAACCATCAAAGCGTTATTTGGGACTTGCAAAAAACTCCTAAAAAGTACCCCATTATGACGTTCGTTTTTTGGTGTTTTGTGGTGTACACAAAGAGCTAAAACTAAAAAAATTGGGAGGTCCTATCAGTGTTACATTCAAGAACGGTTCAAATCAGACCACTATGGGACTTTTCATCGATATAAAATCGGTGATTTTTGAGAGGGTTTCATGAAAACCCTATAGCAGTCAGATTTGGACCATTCTTGGATGTAACAGTTATTGGACCTTTAAATTTTTTTAGTTTTAGTTCTTTGTGTACACCACAAAATACCATAAAACGTACGTTAACTTGGGGTACTTTTTACAAGGAAAGTACTTTTATGGGGGCTCCTACTTTTTGACGGGACATATTTCAAAAAATCAGAAAAAATTTGCTGATCAAGGATATATAAATCTTAGCTGCCCATTTTAGGTTTTTAGGGGTGAAAATGCCCAAAAACTGGCTTAATTTCCCTACAAAAGGCGCAGGCATTCGAAACGATAAAAAGCGCAGTCTTTTTCTTCCTTCGGAAGAGAGCGGTGTGGCCGAGTGGCTAGTGCCGTAGTCTAGGAATCAAGAGGGGGAATGCCGCACGGGTTCGACATCCCTTTTGGGCTGAATCAACTTTTTTGAAGCTGAAGGTCGGAAAAATAAATTTTTGTGCCAAGACTGATTTATAACGTCTTAGAAACCCAATAAACATCATTTTAAGACAAAATAAAAATTGTAAACCTGTGAAAAACTAAGCAAAAAGGGGTTCATATAGGACTTTAAGTCAACTTCCGATTGAATTTTCCCCCCTAAAAACCTAAAATGGGCAGCTAGGATTTATATATCCTTGATCAGCACATTTTTTCTGATTTTTTGAGATATGTCCCGTCAAAAAGTAGGAGCCCCCATAAAAGTACTTTCCTTGTTAAGAATTTCTTTTCGTAAGTCCCAAATAACGCTTCCGATGGTTGAAACCTCTATGAAATTGTTACGCACTTCGTAAACTCTCTTATTCCTCTCCCGAGGTATTGACACGCCCGGAAAGGGTTTCAGCGCGATTGACTTACGAAAAACAGCGCAACACCGATCACAAACCAGATTAGTTGCTCCACCGCTATTTGAAAAAGTCGCACGTGACAAAGCACCGTCTACAGAGTTAGTATCGGAGCAACCAAATCCGGCATTCCTGGACATCTGTAGAAAAGGGAGACCTTTAAATTTACATAATTGCACGAAGAAAGGCTTGCGACTTGCAAACTAAGAAAGTGTACAAACTCATATCGCGAAATAAGAAGTGACATACAAAGGTGGTCATAAAACGACAGTCATATAATATAAGTCGTTAAATTTTTCCCCCCAAATCGCGATTTTCGGTGCAAAAAAATTTAAATCCTGGCTATCAGCATCAACAAAAAAAAACAGTGATCAGAAAAGTTATTTTTCGCGGGTGTTGCTAAAAGCCAAATTGATTTAATGTAAGCGCGAAGGAACAAGAATTCTTTCTCAGCTCAAGAATTTTTGCTGGATTCCCTACCAATTTCAAAAAGTAGCGAAACGATCGATATGCGAAGTCGTCTCGGTAGCGAATCCTTCTTTTCGCGACCTCCGATCAAAGTCGGCCGCGAATCGGCGTTTTCCCATCTCCGAGAGTAGGTAGCAAATCGGCCATTTCGTAACGACGCGTCGCGACGCAAAATTGGGAGGTAGCAAATCCAGGAATTTGCTACCTCATAGATGTTGTTTCCGAAAATGCCAAGAGCTACCGATCCAAGCGCTGATCCACGTCAATCCATAATAGAAAAAAAATTTCCCGCCCCTTTTTGGTGATTCGTTCAAAACGAAATGTAACTATCCGATAAAAAGCATTTTCTTACCTTTCTTCTTCCCTTTCGAGAAAAAGCAATTATTTCGGTCAAGAAAAAGTGCCGATAACTTGGCGACATTTCGTCTCTCTTTCAAACCAATGAAAACGACACGAAGTTTCGGTTCAGGAAATGCGCTGGATTGACGTGTGATCCTTCTTTACAAATGGAGGTGTTGTGTCCCGAAACAGGAACTACGATAACATTGGCATTCAGTTTCATTCGAAGCTTCTCGAAGCTTGGAAGAGAAATAGGATTTCAGTGGTTATTTTCATTCATTGAATGTTTCGTCTTGTGCTACGTATTGTTGCTTTTATATGATAATAAACTTATGCTTATTCTACATCTGGCTGACTCCATATCTTCACCACCAGTCAAGATACAACAACTGGCGCGTGAAGGATACAACAATTGGCGCAGTCGACACGAATATAACAAGTGTAGACAACAATTGACGCAGTCTACACGACCAGAAGAAATTACGACGTGGAACCAGCTCAGATCACTTCTACAGAAGCCGTTCAGCTCCCCCACTACCAAATGTTTCCTCGCGGAAAACAGAATTTCTACACCCCCCCCCCACGCAAGGATCTGCTATACTGGTTGACAAAATTTTCTTTCCACCTCGTATCTCGGGAACCGATGGGCCTAGAACCTCCAAATTCGGCATAGAAACATCCTAGGACAGTCTAACACTATGCCCAAAAAATCATATCATTTGATGCACTTTACATGCCCTTTTTCCAAAAAAGGCAAAAACCCGGATGACAAAATTTTCTTTCCACCTTGGAAAAAACGTTTGTACCTCATAAGCCAGAGGGTTTTAAGGCATGGTTGTGGTATCGTTGTGTTTGCGAAGAAGTCCTCTCTCGATTGGTGTCACAACCTTACGGGGGTTTTAGTTTCTTCGCCCTTGGGCGTCGGCTCATCGTTGCCTTGTCCATTTTCAGCCAAATTCGTGGCCAGAGGAGCTCGCATAACGCATAAGGAGATGAAAATCCCTTTAAAAAGTCTGGCATTCATTTTTACAACATCGTTTCCTCCGGCAGTAGAATTCGATTTAATTTAAGTGCGTCGCAGGGGAAAATGAGCGTTGCCTGGGTCCGTAAAACCGAAGAATCACTTCTGTACAGAATGGAAACGTCCAAATTACATCCATTTGCTATACATACGGCGTATTTTAGGGCTTATACGACAGCATGTGTTGAAGTTTACCAGCTTATCTTACCCCTCTCTGGTCTATGTCGTCTCAAGTAACGCAGGTTGTTGCACTAGGCCTTAGCATTACTTAAGCTTGGTATATTGGGACTTTTGGCTACCAGACTACTTTAATACATTGACCTTGACAGGCCTTCAACGTTTTTTCCACGACGAATAGCTTGCGCAGGAAGCTTAGAGTCGCAAATTTTGTACATGGGGCGTTTGGAACCTTTCTTCTGCTCACATCTAAGCGCGACATCAGTGATTAAAATCGGCACTATTTTTTAACTCTGTAGTATCATAGAGAATATATAAGGAGGAAAAGTTACTTGAATTATCTGCAGTGTTCCCATAATAGCGTAATTTTCTGGTAACGAGAACCCTGGAAGCGCGCGTTTTCCCCTGCAACGCACTTAAATTAAATCGAATTCTTCTGCCGGAGGAAACAATGTTGCAAACATGAATGCCAGATTTTTTAAAGGCATTTTCATCTCCTTGTGCCTTATGCGAGCTCCTCTGGCCACGAATTTGGCTGAAAATGGACAAGGCAACGATGAGCCGACGCCCAAGGGCGAAGAAACTAAAGCCCCCGTAAGGTTGTGACACCAATCGAGAGAGGACTTCTTCGCGAACACAATGATACCACAACCATGCCTTAAAACCCTCTGGCTTATGAGTTACAAACGTTTTTTCCAAGGTGGAAAGAAAATTTTGTCATCCGGGTTTTTGTCTTTTTTGGAAAAAGGGCATGTAAAGTGCATCAAATGATATGATTTTTTGGGCATGGTGTTAGACTGTCCTAGGATGTTTCTATGCCGAATTTGGAGGTTCTAGGCCCAGTGGTTCCCGAGATACGAGGTGGAAAGAAAATTTTGTCAACCAGTATAGAAAACGGATTTTTCGACCCCTACAATCCTCGTTCAACCCCTTACAAGGATAATTTTTGCTTTCTCTGTCAAGAATTATATTACACTGGACATCAGAACCAAGAATTCCCCCAATCAGGACTTTTCACTCGAAATACCCTTACAAGGACCTAAAATTGGAGCGGCATGGAAAACTTACCGGATGTGTTGGTAAAAATGGGCGAAGCCATCAAGAACTTAGCAGAAAAGATGGAACGAGCATGAAAACAACTTCCAATGACCGAACCACCGCTCTCACTCATACAATGTCTCTCCTTGGTTAGTTCAACTATGATCCAGACCACGATTACACATTCAACGAATGGTATTGACAGAATGAGAGCATCCTCACAGACAATTGCAAAGACGATTCGGGAAGGAAGAAAATCGTACTCAATGCCCTTGGAAAAGAAGAATACGTTCAATTAAAAGGAAGAACCTCACCCCGTACACCGGAATCCATGGAAAATAAGGAATTATTACGCACATTGAAGGAAATCTTTGGCCCAACCAAGTCCCTCCGTCGTCGCAGGCACGAAACGCTACCACATTTCAAGTACGAAAACGAGTACGCGAAGGCTACGAAGAGATGATTGTTTGAAGATAACGCGGATTCTTATTTTCAGGCAGAAATTCAAAAGTAACCTCTAGATGTAAATACATATAAGCAATGAATCTCTTTATCATTCTATTTTCCAATTTGTCAAACGCAATAATACGATTTAAAGTTTACTTTAAAGAAACATAGACAAAATTTATACCCCTGTTTACACAAGGAGCCAGTATGAATTTGTGGAAGGGTAGATTTACTATGGATGAGGGGAGGACGTTCGAGCCGTTGGGGTGGAAGCTGTACACAAGGCTTCTTGAGTGTCGGTAAAGGTCGACGAGGAGGGCACCGATGGGATTTTAGTGGGCAATGAAATCTGCTTCTGGACGATTTTGCGTTTGGGCGACGCTGTTGTTCCAATCTAAACCGAGACAAAGAAATAAACATGATAATTGTTGTCTTACCTTCTTCATTGATTTCTGAACGATTGAACTTCTCCTGGTTTTCCACAAGATCGGTGTGGACGAGGTCATCCGTGCTAGAAGAGGAGGCCATGCGACCAGCTGCTCCAAATCTTCTGTCACGAGCTTCTTGCCGTTCTTGTGGTGTTGATACCACATCCTTTGTTGTTATTGTGTTCCTAAACAATTCAAAATAACTCAACTTCACTCACCTCATAATTGAACAAGTAGACATACGGGTTGTTGCTGTTCCTGGCGTAGAAGTTGAGGAAGTCGATGCCATTGCGTAGCCTAGTAATTCCTACTGCAAAAATCGGTCGAAGTCGTCGTAGGACAATGCACGTAATCGATGAATTCGTTGTTGAATGGGAGATTGTTGCCCAAATCCATCACGATCTTGAAGTTTACACGTAGGAAATGACGTGCAGCCCCTTCATTTAGCAGTGATGATAGCTTGAATTTTAAATGGCCCATGGAGTAATCAAATGATTCCCAAAATAGCAGCTTTTTGTTAATGAGAGAGATCGTGGACTACAAGTTGAACACTAAAACATTTGAAAAAATCATGATTACTTACAATTGGTGTTCAAGCAAGTAGGAGGCGAAAAAGTTGGAGGTTCCAATGGTGAGCCAACTGCACATGTGTTCTGTGCAGTACAACGTCCGAATGGATTGTAACAAGAAGACTTATTTATCCCAGGCCCGAGCCCAATGAAGTAAACTCCTTCGCGTCCATGTAGAATGAAAGGAACCTTCTCAGCCTTGATGCGGGCGACTCTTCACGAGACTGATGTGCACTTTGCAAATCGGTTGGTTTTTAAAGTAATGGATCTTCACGCTTCTTTTCCTTTTTACATTCATTAAATTGTATTTACAGTCTTTAATGCCGACGAAGTAACATCCTGAATTGTGGGAAGCAAACACAGTTGGAATATCTTTGACCATACGGATTTTCTTTTTATAACCGCGTAATCTATGACCTTCGATGTTGCTGTAGTGGATGACGTAACTTTCTTGTTTCCTCTGATTCCAGTTCAATTTCTACATGCGGTGTTAGCCATCTCTTTTCCAATTTATAGTTGTTCTTCTTCAAGAGAGTTGCTAATCCTTGCCACAAACCCCGTTCACGTTTTCTTTACAGGAAAGGAGGATGTGTGGAGGTTACCTTCTATCTTTCTGATCTCCTGGAATACTATTTCACTGTAATCCTCGAACTAAAAACCAATAAAAATTCATTCTTAAACAACATACCTAAGAGGTGTCGACGAAGATGGAAGAATCCTTCGTATCGGCTTCTCTGAGGTGGTCCAAAGTCTTGCACAAGAGGAAAGCTCTGGAGTGTCGACGATAATAAAGAGACGAGCTTTGTTATCGTCGACACATGCCAAAATCATTTGTCCTCTCTTCGCCCTGCTCATCCCCATCAGAAGTATCCTCACATCAGGATAACAAGGCCATTCTGTATCAGATTGTAGAATGAATCCTTGGTCTCTGGTTCTGACGAAGTCGACGATCACGAGCTCCGCTTTCAGGCTGATGCTTCCGTCGAAATTATTATGTTCGTAAAGACCCAAACCTCCTTTCTAAAAAGGCAGATTCCACATTAAAAAATTTTTTTAAAAAACTTACATTTTGATCATGAGAAATATCTGCTGACTCTCAAGAAGCCGATGATTTCGACCCATTTATGGATCGCTAAGACAAATACCGTTCATGTTAATTTTAAATTGTATAAAAACATAATAGAACGAGATGTAAACACTAAAAATGTTGTCTAAAAAACACAAAATTTCACCTAAAACCCTAAAAGTTATTGCTATACTTTTGCCAACTCTTCTACACTACTTGGTCTGATAACTATGATACTACATTCTAAAATAGGAAAAAAAAAATCCTCTAAAGAAGGTGAAACTTACTCCGTTTGTGCCTACTACAATACAATTTTACTCTAAGAAATTGGAAAATGCGGGAGCTGGACAACAAACTAGACATTAGTGCCTAATACAATATAGAAATTTCCCTAAAAATTCGGGCGTTCACCCTGAACGTCGGCATACAAAACTGTCTATAGGGGATTTGAAGAAGACCTTGGCCTTGACGTCGGAATTCTTTCCGAATCATCGAGCTGAGGCGACGTTGCCAACGTGGTGCAAGCTTCCCAGGCCTTGTTCCCCGTAGAGCAACCACGAAATGTGACGAAATCGGCAACGTGGCCTTCAAGGAGATGCAACTTTTTTATCGCACGAAGTCCACTGTGTCTCCATGCGTTTGACAGCAGAAGAATGTACCGTTCAATGCTGTTTCATGTTCAAGCCTAGCTCGTCTATATTCTTTCTCTTCGTTGGCGAGTTCAGGGCCGACGCGCTTTCGGCCCTCTCCAACTTCTTCTCCAACTCGCTGTTCCGCAGACGCAACTGCGTATTTTCCTGCGTAAGTTGAACAAGTTGTTTCTTGAGGACTTCAACTTCAGACGGCTGAGGAAGAACTGGAGGAGTTGGAGATTCGGGTGGGCTTGGTCTGGCAAGACGTCGCTGTCTTGCAATTTTCCACCTGCTCTCTGCTAACTTTATCTTCCTTTGTTTCCTCTGCTCCAGCTTTGCTCGCGCTTTCTCCAGCCCTTTCTTGCGTTTCTCCCTCAATTCCTGCAAAACGATGCAATAATAAATTTACAAGCGCCTTTTGCTATTGTGAAATTTCCAGATTTCTTCTTCACAGCGCCCGCTAGGATGTTCCACACAAACACCACATAACGATGGACCCCTAAAACTTAAGGACAAAGAGAAAAACTTACATTTTCTTTAGACACTTCGATAGATGGAGAATCAGTGTTTGGGTCACAGCGCGATGGGCCGGGCTCCATGGACTCATCCATTATATTCAACACTTGAAACTGAAAACAACGTAATTTTAAAGATAATATACATCTCCAAAATATCCCAGGCGTAACAAACGATTAGCGGCACAAAAACGTTTTCGCAACACGTAACTTTATAGTCCAAAAACATAATAAGAAAAATCTTATTCATGCTCGTCGTGATCCATCAGATCTTATTGGTTGCCTCGACTTCGTCGTCGAACCCTGTGTTACTACCGTTGGTTCTTTGTGGGCTACATTACCTGGTCGGCATCACATTTTCTCGGAGCGACTGTAAAACTTGCACAGACCGTGTTTTTGACCGATTTCTTCAATTTCGGCACTAAATCATAAATACGGTTTCAGAAAGGCTTACCTGTCCAGAACTTCGTCGCATCTTTTGAGAGATTCATGGTTTCCAGCTTCCCCTTCTTCGACACCATTACTCTGCTCTTCGCTGAAGGTGCTATGAAGGTTTGGGTGTATCTTGAAATTGCCGGCATCTTGTCTTAGCCGCGCAGAATTTGGGACAGAGCTCTTAACGAACTTTGGGCGCAAGTGTAATGTGTGTTTAGTAGTCCGATCTCTGGACTAACATCAGCGCCAATTTAGGTTAATTTTGGCAAGGAGCAACTCTAGGGCGAATGGAACGACCTAAAATGATAAAACCGGTGGAAGAAAAAACTCACATCTCGGTTCACATAACAAGCTGACATTGTTGATGGAAGCATGCGGGTCTGAAAGACGGGTAGGTGGGAAGACTAAAACGTTTCCGCTCCCTGGTGTTGATTTGGATGGAAGCTGCTGAAGGAATTTCTCCGACCTCGCATTGTACAGGTTGGCCGACAATCAAGTGACTAGAGAGTTCGATAACGCTCTACACTCTCCGTAAAAAGACGCCCCAAAATTGAGAAAAACTCCTACAGCAATATCAAGATTCCTTGCAACATGAGCAGGTTCAAGAAGCCAGATCTTGCGCAGACAGAGTTCCGTCATTCGTTTGATGTCTAAAGTAGTATAATAATATCCAGACAAATCCTAACTTACCAAGATGCAACACTTGAGCACGAACTTCCTGCTGTAGTTACAGACCGGTCACTGTAAACGGTATGAGAAACCCCTTGAGGAAAACCGGTCGACGCTACAGCAGGTACGGGACGTAGGTCATCGGTATGCTGGACGGACATGCTTGTGTGAGAGAAAGTTCGAATGTGTAAGGAGGAGCATCTGAAATCGACAACTCAAAGACTAAAAAAATAGGGAGAAACAGTCAATTTTATCTTGCCTTCGGTACTTTTCCCTGTTTTCGTGCCGAAACCCGCAGTCCGAAAGTAAAATATCAAATATCTCGATGTAAATGTCATAGGATTATGTTTTCTACAATGTTTCACGGTGTAAAGAACTCCACAGAGCGTGTAGGAATCAAACTGCACATGAGAAATACCACTACCACCAAAAAATTAAATATTTTAGGTGTAACAACATAGATAAACTCGGAAAATTCCCTGTAAAACTTATACATCCACAAATTCCTATTCATAAAGTGCCCTTACAACTCCAATTTCCACAAAATCTAACGAAAATGCGACAAAAATTTGTTTTGAGGAATCTTTTTTGGAACATCCAGGAAATGCGTTATAATGACGAAATTTCCAAATTTATCGGTGAAAACAAAATCCTGGCAATTCTTGACAGCCTCTTCCAATGAACGGTTGCTATCAACTGTCATGAATCTTTCTCATGTCCTAAAATTTCTGGTCGGATTGGCTTTCATCTCGACCCTCGGATTCGTCACCTGGTTTTTGCTGCGTTATAGTGATGTAAGTGTAGTTTTCATTGGTGTTTTGAATTTTTAGGCGGTAAGATATTGCGTGAAGTGATGAATGATACGCTTTTTATTGCTGTTTTATCTGAAAATTGGCTAATGGTTTTGCCCCGACATTATTCTTGATGGGACAGACGGTTTAGCGATTTTAATGGGTTGTTCCTGGCGGAAACTAAAGATTTTTTGCGTATTGAGAATGCAGACAGCACGAGCTTGCCTTTGAGTAGCATTTTTACGCTGGCAATACACAAATTTATAAATTTATTACACAATCTTCTTCTAGGATACTGGCATTTCCAAGAGTTTGCCGTTGATCCGGAATCCAGACATTATCCCGGCACCTTTGCCAAATATGGATCATAACGACAAGGAGGATGTCACGCAGAAACTTTCCGAGGTTTTAAAGATCACTGAACCAGAGCTTGATCCTCTCCCTCCAACAGTTGACCCTATCAAGGAGAACGTCGCTAAAGTTGAAGAAAAAGCCGAGGAACCAGCGGATCAAGTGGAAAAGTCGGTTGACGAGGTCGAAAAGGATGAACTGCCTGACGTAAGAAGCCATAATAATTTTTTTTGGCAGTTTTTATTGTTTTGGTCGAGCGTTGTGACTAAAGTTATATAATTTTTCTCGGTTGCAATGTAAATACGAATATTTTCAGCCCGATAGACCTCCATCTGTTCATATATTTTACTACCCATGGTATGGCGATGTGAAAAATGATGGAAAATATTATCATTGGGATCATCGAGTCTTCTACAATCGGGAGCCCAGAGAAGGCGAAAAGGGTAATTTTTTGTTATATTTTTTGTGATTTAGGTACTCAGTTGTCTTGTCAGATAGGTTTTCATCCGCCTGTCATTGATTTTTTTAAAATAAGTAACAAAAAATAGTTTTGAGATATTGCACTAGGTGAGGACGAAAAAGTTGCTTTCCAAAACGAATTTGTTTGTTCAATTTTCCAGATATTATTATTTCCAGAATGTGTAATGTCTATTTCAGTGAACCATCTTGCTCCCGGCGACATCGCATCCGTTTATTACCCTCAACTCGGCGCTTATAGCAGTAAAGATACCTATATAATTGACAAGCATTTCAAATGGATGAAATATGCCAAAATTGATGTTGTTGTGGTCTCCTGGTATCCAGTTGGAGCTCTCAGTAAGTTTTTTCTTACTTTTTTGTTCTGTTTTTTAGGAAGTGTAGCTGATTTTGATGATATTTCTTCAGAGTACCCATGGGAAGATTTGATGCCAATTTTCCTTGATTCTTGCGCCAAATATCACATGAAATTGGCATTCCATATGGAACCATACACAAATCGGAGTGCTCTGAGTGTTAGAGACGATCTCCAGTACTTGGTGAAGACCTACGGAGATCATCCCGCATTTTATCGGACAAAACCAAAAGTGGGCATCAAATTGTTGCCCGCAGTTTATGTTTATGACTCATACCTGGTAAAAGACAACGAATGGAAGGAGATAACCACCCCTGGAAAAGAGAATACGATTCGCGGAACGTGGTTCGATGCGATGTTGATTGGTAAGATGGGTTATATTATACATGAATAATATTGCGAAAATTTTATGACAAATAGTCATCAAAGCAGAAGAAGGAAGCTCTCGGCCCAAGTAGTATAGTGGTTAGTACTCCACGTTGTGGCCGTGGCGACACAGGTTCGATTCCTGTCTTGGGCATTTTTGGGGTTTTTCAAAATTTTGCTGACTTTTTTTTACAAGGAAAGCCCTTCTATGGGGTATGGAGTTACAGGTCGTGACATATATCAAAAAATTCGCAAATTTTTTCTGGTTCAGAATATGAAAAATTAGCTACCCAATTTTGGTTTGCAAGGGCGAAAAAACCCTCGGAACTTTTCTCGCAACACCACGCAAATGCCTTTTGACCAAGTTTTTTACCAATTCAAAAGCTTTGTTTTGAGCTAAAGTGAACTCTGGCATCTTCTTGACAAGCCTTATAATATCAAATTTAATTTATACTACACCTTAATTTTATGGTTACAATGTAAAAAAAGGGGCATTTACGTGGTGTTGCGAGAAAAGTTCTGAGGGGTTTTTCACCCTTACAAAATTGGGCAGCTAATTTTTACATACTTTGAATCAGAAAAATTTTGTGGTTTTTTTGTTATATATCTCGACCTGTAACTCCATACCCCATAGAAGTACTTTCCTTGTAAAAAAATCAAAGTCAGCAAAATTTTGAAAAATCTCAAAAATGCCCAAGAGAGGAATCGAACCTGTCTCGCCACGGCCACAACGTGGAGTACTAACCACTATACGACTTGGGCCGACAGCTTCTTTCTT
Source organism: Bursaphelenchus xylophilus (assembly GCA_904066235.2). NCBI lineage: Eukaryota > Metazoa > Nematoda > Chromadorea > Rhabditida > Aphelenchoididae > Bursaphelenchus > Bursaphelenchus xylophilus. The sequence continues at coordinate 4,063,581 of CAJFCV020000001.1, forward strand.
ATACCTTGATGACTATACATTTGCCATTTTCGCAATATTATTCATGTACTAGCCACTATTATTTCTTTTAAATTTTTTCTATTTTTTCAGGCCTCGCTCTTCAACCACGCGATGTAGCATCGCTGAAGGCAGCTGGATTCGACGGAATCTACACTTATTTTGCCGCTGATGGCTTCACCGGAGCCTCATCGAAACGGAATTGGAAGGACATTGCGAAGCTCTGCAGAGAACATGAGATGCTGTTTGATTTGTCGATTGGCCCGGGATATGACGACTCGAGAGTCCGACCATGGAATGGGGCCAATACGAGGACGAGAAATGATGGAAAATACTATGTGGAACACTTTGAAGCGGCGTATCAAGCTAAGGTAAGATGCTACACATAAGAAATGGGAAGGGATAGAGTGGAAATGAGGCGAGGAATCTTGATAAGTCGTTTGGAAGGAGGTTGGACGTTTGTAAAATACGGTTGTCCTACTTCTAGCTTCTTATAATTAAGCATAAAAGGAAGAGTAGAGTTGCAGACAAGGAAAGTACTTCTACGGGATACAGAGTTACAGGTCGAGATATACATCAAAAAAATCGCAAAATGATGTGGGATTCAGAATATGTAAAAATTAGCTGCTCAATTTTGGTTTGTAAGGGTGAAAAAAAAACTCAGAACTTTTCTTGCAACACCACGCAAATGCCCCTCTTTTACATTGGAACTACTAATTAAGGTGTAGTATTAATCAAATTTGATATTGTAAGGCTTGTCAAGAAGATGCCAGAGTTTACTTTAGCTCAAAACAAAGCTTTTGATTTGGTAAAAACTTGGTCAAAAAGGCATTTGCGTGGTGTTTCGAGAAAAGTTCCGAGGGTTTTTCGCCCTTACAAACCAAAACTGGGCCGCTAATTTTTACATATTCTGAATCAGGAACATTTTGCGATTTTTTGATGAATGTTTCGACCTGTAACTCCATACCCCGTAGAAGTACTTTCCTTGTGAAAAAATTAAATGAATCGCTTGTCTAGGTTTGTTTATTCTTCAATTTTAGCCCGACATCCTCTCGATCACCTCCTTCAACGAATGGCACGAAGGAACGCAAATCGAGCCAGCTGTCCCTTTCACCGACAAATTGACCAATTTCTCGTATCCTCCCTATGAAAACGGCACGGACACGTATCTAAGACTGACCAAAGAGATGATTGAAAAATATTTTAGTCAACATCAGAGATTTATTCGAGAGGGACCTTGAGATTGTGATAAAAATTAACGATCAAGTCTGATAAAGTCATGTATTTTTGGAATTTTGATTTTTTATACCCGAATTTGGGAAAAATAGGGCTGAATTAGGAATATAAGGGAAGATTATGACATGATCTTACTTGTTATAACACTCGCTGAAAGGTTTTGTTATAATGGAGAGGGGAAGTATAGATTTATATTGTACATGATACAGATGAAAAGGAAGATGTTTATGAAACATGTTATATGAATGTGTGAACGAATAGACTAAAGAAGAAGATTAGCAGCCTCAGAATTGCTGATTCACGACCGTCTCAGTCTTCACCGTGGGAAAGGCGGAACATCGGAAGTTTAGAATAGCATGGAGAAGATGGTCGGACGTGAGGATGAAGAGTGTTACGTTTTTTACTACGCAATCGTCGTATCAGAGGTTTGGGTTTGCCCAAGATTTATTGACTTGGCATTTCGCAGCACATAATATTTGTTTTTCAACAAAGAACACCTTGCGTTCGGTTTGGACAGCGTCGAGCTGCGCCCTAGGTTTACTTTTGTAGTTTGTAAATTGGATTTGCAACAGTAAAATTTTTTCTACAACGTAATTTTCGTATACTACAGGTGTTTCAAGCATGACTAGTTGCTATATTTCCAAAAAATTTGAGAAATTCCCACAATTCATCTTTCTGATATTGCACTAGCTAAACCCATGATTTTTTATATTTTCCGTTTTTGCATATTTGACGTTAATGGTCTTTGAAAATCTTTTTAAAACCATGACGATTACAATAAAGTGCTTTTTACTTGTCATTATCTATTTGTCTCGCGAAAAACCCCGCTTTTTTATGAATGACACAGGGCGCAGCTTGCGCAATTTCCTTCCGACTCAAACCAATTCTTTCCAACTCCGAAAAAAATTATTTGTTCATTAGAGAGAAAACGGGTCGAAGGGGCGATAATAACTTGCTTCTAGTCTTCACATTCCCCCTGCTCACTTCTATCGACTCATTTTCTATGTTTAATATCCAAAATCGGGCAAGATGAATGTGATGCACTTGCTGAAGACGTTGATCGCCTTCACCTTCGTGGCCAGCTTCATTATCGGCGCCATCTTCATGATCCGATCGGCAGACGACGATGAGGTGTGTTTGCATTTCAATTATTTGTTTGTTTGATTTTTAGGCGTTTCCGAGAATATTATACTAGGTGTGGCTGTTGAAAAGAATGTGGTTTAATGGAAATTAGAGAAAATTGAATGGATTTAACTTTTATTTATACATACATCACATGAGCTCTATAAAACATGCAAATTCAGGACAGTTTAATGGCGTTTGAAGCTGGAATTTTACACTAGATAACATCTGGAAGATACGATCACTCAGTTAATTTAAGATTTCTTGTACCAAAGTTTGTTGATAAATCAAGTTCAGGTCATAACAAAGCTGTTAACTCCTCAAATTACACGAAAATAGTTGTTTTAAATAAGCGTCGATAGTTTTTTTACAATTTTTAATACCTAAAAATTAAAATTACCTGAATTATTTTCCAGTTCCGTCAGCAATTGAAGAGTCAGATAATGGAAAAGCAACTGCGAAGGTTGCAGGACGAAAAGAAAGAAACAACAGAAGCTGAAGTCCCACATGAGCGGGGGAATTTACCAAAGATTAATGAGAGGTTGTCAGATCCGAATGGCCCTATTACCCAGAAGCCAGAAGATGTCAACAGCCTAAAGGAGGTATGGTTTGATTTGTTTTTGCTGCTTTTTGCGTTTAGGATCTTAAATTGGAAGTTTTTGTTGCATGTTTTGACTAGTATAAGGTCAATTATTCGAAAATGGCGAATTTTAGCGGATTTTTACCGATTTTTGATAGACTTTTTGCTTTGCTGGGTAAAATATACTGTTTTCTTATTGAATATATTTATTTCAGCCATCTCGAACCCCATCTGTTCACATTTTTTATTATCCATGGTATGGGAATCCGGAATTCGACCATGGAAAATACTACCATTGGGATCATCCTCTCCTCCTTCGGACTAAACCCAAAAAGTCGTTTGAACAAAGTGAGTTCTTTTTTTTTGAGTTTCGAATTTTAGATATTTTCATCTTATATTATTCTTCTGATGTCATGAAGAATATAAAAATCTTCAAGGTGATACCCAAAAATGTATCGTTCTTATGTTTGCAGCCCGTCACAAGCCTCCAGGAGATATTGCCTGCGTTTCGTATCCACAGTTGGGACCTTACAGTAGTCGAGATCCAGCAGTTATTGATAGGCATTTCAAGTGGATCAGTTCGGCTGGAATTGATGTGGTGGCAGTGTCGTGGTACCCCAAAGGGAAGGCTGATGACAATGGTGAGCATTTTCATTTTGTTTTCTTGAATTTTTAGGCGATCCTCGAAGTTGCTCAAAAAAAATTTTTTTTTTCGAAAGTCCTGGAAAACTATTGAAAAATTTTTCCAGGATATCCATGGGAAGACCTCATGCCTCAACTCCTTAATGTCAGCTCCCAATATAAACTCAAATTGGCCTTCCATTTGGAGCCTTATGACAAAAGAACGGCTCTTTCGGTCAGAGAAGACATCGAATACATTGTAAAAACGTATGGAAATCACCCCGCATTCTACAAAACAAAGCCCAAGAAAGGCGACAGTTTGATGCCAGTGGTTTATATTTACGATTCTTATCGAGTGAACAACAAGGAATGGGAAAAAATTGCTCTTCCTGGAGGCGAAAACACGATTCGAGGGACGAGTTTTGACACTTTGTTGATTGGTAAGGCTTTATTAATCTTTTTTACTATCTAAACAGTGAATTTGAAGCGCTTTTGTTTCACTTTGATATGTTTTTTCACCAAAAATATCAATTTTTGGTCATGGATAATATAAATTTTTTTATTTTTTCCAATTTTCAGGACTGGCATTAAAATTGACTGACCTAAATGGAATGAAAGCGGCTGGATTTGACGGAGTATACACTTATTTCGCCGCCGATGGCTTCACCGAAGCCGCTTCTATGGCTAATTGGCAGAAGCTTTCAAAGCTCTGCACAGAGAATGAAATGCTGTTTGTGCCCTCAATTGGGCCGGGATACGACGACTCGAGGGTCAGACCCTGGAATGGAGTGAATACACGGCTCAGGGAGACGGGGAAATATTATGTGGACCACTTTGAAGCCGCGCATACGGCGAAGGTAGGCATGGGGAATTTAAGGATAAAAGGGGGATTTTGAGAAGGTGAATGTGGATTTTGAGGGGTTACAGAGGTAGAATAGACCATAGAAAAGGGTTTGAGGGTGTTATGGAGGGATTGGTTTCGATTTATTTCCTGTTTTTAATTGATTTTGCGGTTAGAGTTAGTCATGGATAATATAATGGATAGAAGGATGAAGTTTCTGGAAGAAATGGGGATTTTATTACATAAATTTAGCAGCAGAAGCTTTGAGGAGAAGATTTAAACACGAAAAGCGGCATTTGACTTTGATTTATCATTTCATTTTGTCCGATCTTTCATCAGATGTCATGAATAATATAATTTGATAAATAGATGGGACTTTTGGAAGAAATTGGAGAGTTATGGATGCTTTGTAGATGTGAAAAGGTCTAGAGAAGATAATAGAAATAAAAAATTGACCGTAGATGTTGATTTACCATCCAATTTTTAGCCCGACATTGTGTCCATCACCTCTTTCAACGAATGGCACGAGGGGACTCAGATCGAACCTGCGGTTCCATTCACGGATAAACCCAACAACTTCACCTACCAAGAGTACGAAAAGGGCCCAGAGATGTATCTCCAGCTCACGAACGAGATGATCCGCAAGTATTTTGTCCCCCATCACGAGAACATCCCCATGGACATTGCTAAAATTGTCTGATTTCGGCCGTTCCACCCGGATTAGAGCCCCAAATTCCGCTCAAAACTATCGAAAATAAAAATGGAGCTTATGGGCAACACTTTGGCCCCGAGACTGGTGCTACGTGGCCATCCACTTCTGACATTGTTTTACATTTATTCAAAGTTCCGGTGCATTTTTCTCCCTTTTTTCTACCGTTTTTTCTACTTTTTTTGATGAAATTAGAGTTGTTTCGTCTTTGAGACGTCTGTATATATAATGTTATTGTGAGATGTTACGAAAATTGTGATTTTTTTTTGATTTTTTTCACCTGATTTTGATGAGAAATTGGTGATGTTAGATATTTATGTGTATGTTTTGGTCAGTTCTATTGTCTTGAAAAGACGTTCGCATAAAGTACTTACTGGTTTTGTAATGACTGTAATGAGTTTGGATGTCGCAAGGGGAAATTTGAAGGTTTTGGGTTTGGCAGACTGCGCCCTAGGATGTTGAAACTAAAGTAATGTTTAGAGTTGGGATAAGTATTCAAAATGGAGACTATGTATCGAAATGCTCATTTGTGATGTAAAATACGATTACAGGTTTATGGAAAAACAACCCTGGGGCAAAGAAAGAAATACGGAAATTTCTGCAGCCTGCGTATTTTTTGGCGCGCGAAAAGTCGTTCAAAAAATTATTTTTTTCTTTTTTTCGGAAATTTTTTTCTCGGAAATTACTCTCCCAAAGATGGACTACGACGAGTATGGAGATTATGACGACGAAAATGACTTCATGGACGTTGAGGAGGCCATTGAAGTTCCGGATAAAAAAGCAAAGAAATGTGAGTTTAGATGTCTAGTGTAATATAATTTTTTCTTTTATTTTCGACGAGCTAAAAGGTCTGTCTACTGCAATTATTGTCTAATTATCTCGTTTTAGCTGATGTCGTCGACATTTTGAATGATTTGGCCGATGGCGAGGGGAAGGACGGGTTGAAGAAAGGCCGAGTTGAGCCGAAGGTCAGAAAACCCATGGGAAGTCGAATTTTCTTGACTGAACGAAGACTGACTGCTCCAACTGGCATCCGAGCGTTGATCAACAGCTTTAAGGGCTATAAACCACGAACTGGAGGAAAGAATCCGGTAAGTCTTTAATTTCTTGTTGTCTTCGAAGTTTAGGTACCTCCTGATAATTAATGTCCAAAATATTTTTTGGAGTTGCAGCGCATTTGAACAGGTGGTGTATCTGTAAAGTAGAGGACAGATTTTCCCGTAATGGAGATTTTTTCAATGCGTTTGTAAATTTTCGCAAAATTTTTTATCAGACGGCTAGTGCAATGTAAGAATTGGATCTCTGGCTAAGTAGGAGCAACGTTTTTACGTCGCTTAGAATTTTTCGAGCTAGTTTTGATAAGGTTCTAAATTTTTTGACTCTTTCGGCCATTTTTTCAAAGATTTTTTTGCAGTTTTGAATTAAATTCTTTTATCTTACCTACTTCAATATCCATCCTTAAATTTCTTCTTTCAGTACGCCGATCTCAAGGATATCATGAAGAAAATGGAGTTGTGGGCCCACAGTGTTGCTCCGAATATGGAATTCAACGATTTTATCGCGAGGGCTCAGACGCTGGGACGGAAAAGAGCGGTGACGGTATGGATAATACAGGGTGGGGCATCTTTGTGGCCCGATTTGAATTGGCTATAACTTCTTTAGTTTTTGGCCAAATTTTAAAATTCTTTTTTTCCCTGAATCGTCAGCCAACCCCATTTTGTTTGATACCAAATACGTTATACATAGGTAAGTGTCATCTACAGTTATTGGATTTATTCTTGGAGTTCATTTTTTTGGTCGTTTTTCGGTTGTTTTTTCGGTCTTTCCCGGTGTGTCCGAAAATGGAGTCCGGTGCGGAAGAAAAAGCTTGGTCTGTGGTTTGGTATAGCAAGTACGGTTCGGCAATAAATTTTCAAACGGGGATACCGCATGAAATACGGACGTAATGCCTAACCTCCAGATTGCAAGACAATTCGACGTTCGTGGTATAAGTTCCTTGAGACTGGCAGCGTTAACAGGAAACAAAAAAAGCAGGAAACATGAGTTCGAACGGAGCTGAAAATTTAAGAAGTTTTGTCAAAATTCCGAAAAACCCCGCATATCAGTACACGAAGCTTGGCCAGAACCGAGGGAATGCCTTCAGAAAGGACCATTCGACGAACTCTGGAGGTTGATCTTCACTTTTTGTTCTTATTCTCATCGTCGATTTTCGGGAGGGGAAATTCCACCGTATTTTTCTTCCGCACCGTACTCCATTTCCGGACACACCGGGAAAGACCGAAAAAACAACCGAAAAACGACCGAAAAAATGAACTCCGAAAATAAATCCAATAACTGTAGATATACACTTACTATGTATAACATATTTGGTATCAAACAAAATGGGGTTGGCTGACGATTCAGGGAAAAAAAGAATTTTAAAATTTGGCCAAAAACTAAAGAAGTTATAGCCAATTCAAATCGGGCCACAAAGATGCCCCACCCTGTATAATTTTTTCATAAAAAAATCAATCTGTCTAATTTCTTTTTTATTTTCAGACTCACATGCTTAAAATACGAAATGGTATGGAATACTTTGAGGAGGACGAGGAATCCGAAAAAAATGATAATGATGAGGGCGGAAAGGAGAAAGTCAGCAAGCCCAAAGCCAAGAAAGATGCCGGTGAACCTATTCATTTCTGTTGAGAATGCTTTATATAGCCTCTACTCTTCCTTTTTATCTCAAAATTTCCCATATTATCTATCGCTTCTCAATTTTTTGATGAAATTTCTCCGGGTAGCCATGTATAATATCAATTTTAAATACAAACCACTTTATTACCCTTGTAAATTGAAATTTAAAATCATTTTTTGATATCAATCGAGTATAAACGGATGATAAATTTACATCAATTTAGATAGTTCCACATCGCCGAAAAAATTTTGAAATTTGTTCCGATTGATTCTAGGTTTGTTCGACCTCAGCGCACACCCCGAAACTCCGTCGTATTAGGGGATTCTGGAGGGCGGCGGTGTTGGGACGGGGTCGGATTAGAAAGGGTCGGATCCCTTGGCGGAAAACAACCTAAAATATTTTAAAACTTTAAAAAAAACATCAGGAATTAATAATACAGTCTAATTTATTAATTTTCGGTTGGATAACACCGCTGGTTTCGTATTTTACCACCAAATTATCGATTTTGAGGGTGTCACGACTTCGCGTGCGAATTTGCATATTCCCACGGAATGACCGACAAATTGCTATAAAAGGAAGAGAAATCGCCAATTATTATTGTATTTTATTTTGTGTCTGTTCTTTCCCGGTTGTGTTGTATCCAATAAACTGTCATATTTCTACTGTCTATTGTCTGGAGTCAAGCCTGTGAGTTCATTTATGAAGTTGTTGCCTAGGGCATAGTTAGTTGTATTGTCGCTAGTTTGTCATAGTATTGTTAGTCGTTTGTCGTCGTGCGTTGTTTAGTATTATTTGGGCTTGGGATCATAAACAGCAACTAGATTAGGGACTTTATACACGTGTTCTCAGTGAGCTCGTGACATGGCGACCACCTTTCCGAACCTTCGGTCATCCCATCTAGGTTCACGTATTTTTGATCCAGCGTCCCTTATTCTCGGTGCTACAAGTCCTGTAGACCGAAATTCCCCCGTTTTATCGCCTCGTGTTGTTCCCGGTAGCTCCACTCAGATTAGGAGAGAGATTACCCGTCGACTCAATCAGCTCAATGAGGAGTTGCCTGAGATTTTGACTTGTATTGGAGCCTTGGAAGTTATTGATTGTTCACCTGAAGTTTTATTCTCCCCCGATTCCCCAGTGTTGGAATATTCTGGTTTTCCCCATGACATTTGTATTTTTGAAGACAAAACGAAGATTATTGAATCCGAGTTAGTCAAATGGGATAGAGTTATCCACCATCTTTCGTTGTCAGATTGTAACGCTTCTTTGGCTGAATTGGAGATTCAGACCAAGTATTTCAGAGAGAAAGATTTGTTAAATAAGCTTAGAGAGTTTCGAAGAGCTATTTTTATTGGTTTCATCCATTCTGAACGGCTGCAATTGATTGAGCCTAGTGTTGTGAACTCCCTAGAAACTTGTATTGCGGGTAGTTTATCACAGAATTCTCGTGTATTGTCCCCTCAGCCTCGGTTTCAACCCGAATCCCATCAGATTTATTCCGATCCCCCTCAGATTTCTCCCTACTTGAGTGATTTCAGACCAACCGGTCAAGTTTTAGTTGAAAATGAGAATCGATTTGTCCATCCATCTCAGGCTCCCGCTAGAAATCCGTTTTTGAATCGTCCATTTCCTGTTCGTCCATCCCCTCCAGAGAATTCGTATAGTGTTCCGTATCAGAAACTTCCGAAGTTCGATGAAATTCCCTTGTTTAGTGGTGACCTCACTGCCTTCAAGCCATTTTGGGATTATTTTGAGCCAAGAATTCATCTCGTTCCTGCCCCCGCCTATGAGAAAATGATTCGGCTTCAGCATGCTTTGAAAGGAGGTTCTGCCGCCTATATTGTTGAGAATCGTGCTCGCACCCTTGAAGATTATGAGTCTGTTATTACCATCTTGACTACTCGATATCTTGATCAGTCGAAAATTGAAGATTTCCTCGAATTCGAATTGTTGGCCATTTCTCCTCCAATTCATGATGATTCTCGGTCGTTGCTCGAATTTGCAGATAAAATTGATACATTCAAGTCTCGATTCAGACATAATCGTAGTGAAATTCCTAGAAACGTAGTCAAGAAGTTGTTCTATAAGCTAGACACTGAGACTAGACGTCATGCTACTTTGAGAAGTTCAGTCAAAGGATATGACTTGAACAATGTAGATGATTTTCTCAAGTTTTTGTATGAGTTGGCTGCGGAAACAGAGAAATGGTTTTTCGCGCCAGGAAAGGAGAACGTGAAACCTCAGACTCGTTCCAATCCCGTTGTCACTCCAAAGAATCACTTTCGTATTCATGGTAGCGTAGATACTCCTTCTGGTTGTCCTTTTTGTTCCGAAAATCACAAGGCCAGTGATTGTTCCAAGGTGAAATCGTATGATGCTCGAATGCAGTCGTTGAAAGTCCAAAGGAAATGTTATCGTTGTTTCGATTCAAATCATTTGTCCTCAGCTTGTGAGAAAGATTTTTCTTGTAGAAAGTGTGGAAAGAATCACCAGACTTTCATGTGCCCTCCTCGAAGAGATCCTCCCGTTATCATTCCTAGTAATTCAGTCCCAGTCGGCGACTCAGAGTCGAATGCTTTGTGCTTTACTATTGTGAGTAAAAGCGAGCCACCTCCAGTGTTTCCAAGCAAGGTCGGCACCAAATTTTGTATGCTATCGGTTAACTGTCAGTGTTCTAAGTCCGTCCCTCCGAATCCAGTGAATTTGTTTGTGGATTGCGGTTCGGACATCAATTTTATGAAGAAATCCGCTGTGATCTCGGATATCCCCCTTGTATTTGATCGAAATTTAACTGTTTCAAGTTTCCATGGATCAGTTAGAGTCAAGTCTTCTCGTTTGAATGTTATTTTTACTCCGAATCAGAATCAGAGATTCAAATTTGTTCCCGATGTTCCCCCTAACCAAGTTGTTTTTCCTGTTCATGTTGTAGATGATAGTTTCTTTGACCGTTTGAAAGGTTCTAAGTTCTCGAGAGATGTCGATGTTCTTCTTGGAGTTGACGCCATGATGGCACTCCAATTTACGGTGACCGAGTCTCGAAGTGATGCTGGTTATCAGCTTGTAAAGACAAGCCTTGGATATTTTGAAGCTGGAGCTCGTTCTCCTTATACTCAGTTGCACCCCACCAATATTGTTCCCCCTCCGGTGTGTCCAACCAGAAAGTGCGATGGTACCGATGGCAAGCAGAGAAGATCATGCCCGGCCCCGGAGATCGCATCAGGCCAGCTGATGGAGAAGAGCAAGTGGCCCCCGGAGTGTCACGACTTCGCGTGCGAATTTGCATATTCCCACGGAATGACCGACAAATTGCTATAAAAGGAAGAGAAATCGCCAATTATTATTGTATTTTATTTTGTGTCTGTTCTTTCCCGGTTGTGTTGTATCCAATAAACTGTCATATTTCTACTGTCTATTGTCTGGAGTCAAGCCTGTGAGTTCATTTATGAAGTTGTTGCCTAGGGCATAGTTAGTTGTATTGTCGCTAGTTTGTCATAGTATTGTTAGTCGTTTGTCGTCGTGCGTTGTTTAGTATTATTTGGGCTTGGGATCATAAACAGCAACTAGATTAGGGACTTTATACACGTGTTCTCAGTGAGCTCGTGACAAGGGGTTGTTGCAGAATGCCAAATTTGGCGAGAAAATTTTAATTCAAAATTTTGCGATAAAAATGGTGAAAATTCGCAGTATACAGTGACGGACTTGATCCAGTGGCAAAAAACGTACCATTTTGCATCCGGGGAGTATCAAAAAATGTCGCAAAATGCCTCCCTCTCCAAGTGAAAAAACTCCTCTTTTTGAATTGCCTTTCTGTCACAGAAAAGAACGGTTTTGAAATCGGAGATTTTTCACTTGGAGAGGGAGGCATTTTGCTACATTTTTTGATACTTCCCGGATGCCAAACGGTACGTTTTTTGCCACTGGATCGGGTCCGTCACTGTATATTGGGAATTTTCACCATTTTTATCGCAAACTTTTGAATAAAATTTTCCTGCCAAATTTGGCATTCTGCAACAACCCTTAAAATTGATAAAGCCATCCAAAAATGACTTTGTCAAAAACGACCCGCGTATTTTACCCCCATTTTTTGCACCTTCACCTTGTTCCACTTACATATTTGATGGCCTGATCAATATCCTCATCCCAGATGGTCTTCGACCCTCTCATAATGGCCAAGCTCGCGGCTCGTCGACAAACACAATACAGGGCCTTTACGACATGCCCGTTGAGCCGTTTTACCAGGCTTTCCACTCGAATCGCCTCTTCGAAGGCCAAGTCGGCGGTGAACTTTCGAAGAATGTAAAGTCGCTCTTTGTGCGGTTTGAAGGGGATGTGTTGGACGTTGACTAGGAATTCTGGAAAATTATAAATTTTTTTCAGGCCGTATTTCACATAAAAAATCAAAAAAAAAAACTTTTTGAATTAACTTTTAATTTTTTTTTGATTTTTTGTTGAAAATTCATAACTATATTTGATAAACTCGTATTTTAAAACCCCATATTTTCTACTCCATTTTCATTTATATCCAAAAAATGCCAAAATTTCAAAAGATTTTCCAAAAAATCCTAATTTCAACCCAAAAAAACTTACGATGAAACTCTGTTCTGAACAGCGTAAGCTCGTTTGACGTCAAGATAATCCTGAGTTGTTTGATTTTCTGGACCGATGTCAACAAATCCGCGAATTTTCCTTTTTGCAAAAACCATTCGTCCGCTGAAAAAAGACAAAAAATGTCGTGTTCAAATTGTAAAAAAATCACAAAACTAGCTCCAAGAATTACTCAAATACTCACCATTCATCGATTTGTATTCAAAAATCAGCTTGTCCGCGTCATCAATGATCAAAATGCAAGGGGTGTTGCTTCTAAAATAAGGCCAAAAACTGCGTATTTTACCAATAAAAATCTGTTTAAAAAAGTGAATTCTTATTTCGATTCTTCAATTTACCGCTATTAAAATGCCTTTTTCTTCAAAAAAAAACAGCAAAATTTTGACAAAAACACCAATTTTTCACCTAAAGTAATATAATTTTTCCCAATTTTTCGTCATAAATATCTCAAATATCACAAATAAAGCCTTTTTCTAGCTATAAGAGACCTATTTTAAAGTTAAAATTCAATCCAAAACCATAAATTTCTTGCAAAAAAATTTTTAAAATTTCCTAAAAATCCAAAAAAAATTCTTTCCAAAACCCCCAAAAACTCCTCCAAAATCCTTACAAAGCCTCCTTGAACACCGACAACAGCCTGTTCCGATCAGGGGCGATTGACAATGCCGTTGCAGGCATATAAACAACATGGTAATCCTTTGAATACTGTCTGGCGATTGCTTTCAAAAGAAAAGTTGTTCCATTTCCACTGGTCCCGTGCAAAAAGAAGACATTCTTCTCTACCCTCGGATCAGGTCGTTCTAGAAATTCTCTGAGGCTAGTATAATCTGGGTTATTCAGCCAGGAATATGGGGAAGATGGCTCTGGAAGATAGCGCTCTTCATCCTCTTGGACCAGGGTTGCCAGGCCTTTCAGGGTCTTGGAGGTTGTTGGAATGGTCGGCTGAAACAATAAAATTTAATTTCTCAAAAATTTTAATTTCTAATTTCGTTGCACAGTGCAAAATTCTACTTGAATTTTCGCACGGTGCAATCAAATTTTATTTTTTGCACTGTGCGGTGAAAAAAATTTTTTTAAAATACGGTTTGCGCAGTGCAACAAAAAAATCTCAAAATTAGATAGATGCCTTGAGGGTAATAAAACGCAAAACACAAAAAAAAATTTTAAAATATTTTTGCACTGTGCCAAAATAATAAATCTTTTTCTCCGCACAGTGCAATGACAAAAAAAACCTTTCGAATGACCACTGCACTGTGCAAAAGCAATAAATTTGAATTTAATAAAATACCCCGAGGGCAGACAATCTCCAAAATCGTTAAACAAACTTTAAAATTCATCGGCACAATGTAAAATTTGCCAATCTTTTTTTCCCGCACAGTGCAACGTTCAGAAAAGCCTTCGAATGCCCCCGGCACCGTGCAAAACCTCTCAAAACTTGCTTACCATATCCTTGAGAAGTCCAAAGTCGAGTCGTCGCTTTTGGATGGTCCAACTTCGATGTTGGAGGACGGTTTGGACCAAATAATTCCATTTTTTACTGACTAGACGTAGACGAAAGAGGAAGGTGGGGTCGTTGAAGGTGACAAGGTCACTGAAAATTTAACAAACGTATTGTAAAATAGGCTCCTCACTAAAAAATCCATCAAAATTCCTAAAATACGACGATCATTTTTTTTTAAAAAAATGATTCGTGAGTTTGTAAAATACGTTCTTGTCACATTCTATTATATTTCTAAAGATAATTCCTAAAAATCAAAGCAAAAAAGATTAAAACTCCACTTACACGACCTGTCTTCTGAATAGGAATGGCAAATCATCGATGGAAAGTCGGCCATTCATTCGAAGAATCGGGGTTTGGGGCCCGATTCAATTTTGTTTCGAATACCCTGAAGACAAATCATTTCAATTTTATTGCTTTTCCGAAAAAAAATATTTTTTTTCCGCATAAGGCAAAGCCAACAGAAAAAGATTTTCGCACAGTGCAGTGATCAAAAAGCGCAAAAAATCTGCACTGTGCGAAACAAAATTTACCGCAAAAACAATTTTTTTTCATCGTGGAAACAAAAACTTTTTTCGCACTGTGCAATTTCAAAAAAGTCGTTTGCACTGTGCGCTCAACAACGATTTTCTAAACTCTGCACCGTGCAAACCAAAGCTAAAAATTTCGCACAGTGCAGTCCTTAAAAAATTGCAAAAAAAAATCTGCACTGTGCGAAATGCAATTTGTCGCAAAAACAATTTTTTCATCGGGGAAACAAACACTTTTTTGCAGTGCAATTTCAAAAAAACTCGTTTGCACTGTGCGCTCAACAGCAATAATCAAAAATCCGCACCGTGCAAACCAAAAACAAAAATTCCGCACAAAAATAAAACAAAAACTTTTTCTCCACTGTCGCAAAATATAAAACTGTGATGAACAGTGAACCCAAGGCCCAATCCAACCGTATTTTACATAATTTATTTGACAATATAAACAAGATTTTTATAAGATCACCGGTAGAAAGACCAGAAATTCGAAGAAAAGGCACATGGCGGAGAAATAGACGGTCCAGAATAATCGAAAATGACAGTGAATCAAACATAATGACGATAAAAGCGTTTTCAACAGATCCTATTGCAAATTACAATCGTTATAACCGAATATTGAGATATAATAACAACCTGGGCTGGGGCCTAGTGTAATATATGCATAAGTGGAAACGGTGTAGATACAATTCCCCTATAAATCTAATTTCTAATCCTAATTCACTTTTCTGAGCAAGTCGCAAGCCATTTCGTAGAAGAGAAAAGAGCATCCCGAGTTGGCTCCGGCCTTGATCATCGATGGGGCCAGGCCTTTGAACAGGCCCAGGGCACCCTCTCGTTTCACCACTCCGAGCAGCGATCTAATCATTCCTTTGTGGACGGAAGTCTTGCCAAATCCTTGTCGAAGAGCGGCCGTTACCTAAATATTCAAAAATCAAACTCATTTTACAAAAAAAATACAAAAAAAAATTCAAATTAATATCTAAAACAACATAAACCCCCACCTGTAGCCTGTGTCGGATCAAATCCAATGGATATAGGACAGTTTTGGCCAGTGTCCCGGCTGCAGCGCCACAAAATAATGCTCCAGTGGCTTCTGGAAGAAAAAAAGTTATTGCACAGTGCAAAAAAAAACGATTTCTCAATGCACAGTGCGGAAAAATAAAGATTAACTTTTGCACCGTGCAATCAAAAAGTCGCAAGAAAATGAGAATCCGCAGAGCAAAAACGAAACAAAAGATTCAAGTTTCAGCGCACCGTGCAAAACAAAACAAAAAACTGCACGGTGCAAGATGAAGAGAAATTTGCGACAAAAAAAAATTGGTCGCAAAAATTCAAAGGTGCAACATCCTTTGCGACTCCACTCGCACCGTGCAGAGGGGTTCAACTCTGGCCGCACTGTGCAAAAAACAAAAGCCCGAGTTCTGTCGCACCGTGCAAAAACAAACTCCAAACGAAACTGCACCGTGCAAACTTCCAAAAAGCCTCTTTTCGCACCGTGCAAAAAGAGATTCCAAATTCAATTGCACCGTGCATATTTTCTTTCTGCTTTTTTCGCACCGTGCAAAGGGGCTCAACTCTGGCCGCACAGTGCAAAAAAACCCCGAATTCTGCTGCACCGTGCAAAATTCATTTCGCTTTTTTTTGCACCGTGCAAATTTCAAAAAAGCCTCTTTTCGCACCCTAAACCCTCCAAAATTCCCCCAAAAACCCACCATGTCCAACATATTTGTTCCAAATCCTATTAAAAAAGTTGTACCAAGCAAACTGCAGTCCCGTATAGGGTGCCACTTGCGCCAAGGACGGCACAATTCCCCTAAAAAACCCGGGGATTTTCTCGGATTTCCATATTTTTACGGCTGCATCCAGTGTTGAGTGATAAACTTTGGGCTTTCCCTGCGCCACCAGCCGCGTTCTGATCACATCCAAGGGCATGGCGGAGGTCATGGCGGCGCAGCCGGCTAGGGCGCCGCAGATGAAGTCGTTGGTCTTTTTATTGTTCTTGATGCTCTCCAATTGGGAGGCCTTTTTGGTGAGGACCTCGAAGGTCGCGAATTGCATGAGTCCATAGACGGCGGAGAGGCCTTGGGCCGGGATGTGGCCTGCAAAATTTAGGGGTAAAATACGGGATACATTCTTATGCTATGACTTCAAAAAAATTTCTCAAAATAAAAATAAAAAATTTCTATCAAATTGCCTTAGGGAATATAACAAAAAAATGTCTGAAAATCACTTTCAAAACGCATGATTAAATTTTTTTTGGTAAAAATCAAGATTTTCAGCTAAATCCCCTAAGGGCATACACCCCAAAAAGTGTCTACAGTAAACAAAAAAAAATATTTTAAAATACGGGGTACATTCGAACAATTTGACTTTTAGAAAAAAATTACTCAAAAAATAAAAAATTTCTATCAAATTGCCTTACAAGGGATCGGCAAATAGTTGCAGCCTGCTTTCTTAACAAAACCTATATCATTTGAAAGAGCGTTAAAAATAGTACACAGCGCAAAAAAAATTAGCTGCCCAATATATGTTTGGGCAAAGTTATGGCCAAAATACAGATTTTAGCCTAATTTCCGCCTCACTTTATAAGGCTCTTCGAATTACAACGAAGTTGTGTCCAGTTGGCCGAGTGGTAGTGAGCCTACTTCCGGCGCAACAAGTCGTGGTTTCGAATCCGGGCTCCGTTACTTTTTTGCATTTCGTTTCTTATGTACCACAAAACCATGGTATGTTGACATTTTTAAACAATTTTTGTTCCTTCACAGACAAAATCCATATTTACGGAATTTTTGGGAGTTTTTGGCTTTTTTTGAAACGACCACAAATTTGATGGTGATGAGAGTGGGGTTGCCACTATCGCATTATTACAATGGTGTCATGCCAGTAGCCTGACCGATTATAATTACTGGGCGATAATTCAATTTACAAGGACATATAAATAAATTTTTTCGAAAAAATACCAAGAGAAAATTGCAAAATCGGCTAAAAACGCTATTGTTGACATAGTGGACTAATCGTTGGTAAGGCTAGGACATACAAAATTTTTGATTTTGAGATTTTTGTTTGTGAATGACCACGGTGATGATATGAATGTATTTCCAAAGCTTTTTGCTCCAATTTTCCCATTAACCTAGTTTTATTTACAATTTTTTGTAACTAGCAGTAATGTCTAATAACTCATAACCGAGGAATGGTAAATCCATAAAACGTCCGTGATAGACGTTTTGGGATGCTAAGAAATCAATGGAAACGATTTCAGACCGCTAGGATTACTGTAATATAAGCAACCGGCGTTTTGGCAGCATACGACCCCTTTAATAAAACGGCCATAACTTTGCCCAAACATATATTGGGCAGCTAATTTTTTCTGCTTTGTACACTATTTTTAATGCTCTTTCAAATGATATATGTTTCGTTAAGAAAGCAGGGTGCAACTATTTGCCGATCCCTTGTTAGGGCATATAACAAAAAAATGTCTGAAAATCACTTTCAAAACAGAAGATTTAATCCGTAGCCAAAAAATTTCAAATTTTACGTTTTTAAGGACAAAAATCAAGATTTTCAGTTAAATCCCCTAAGGGAATATACCCAAAAAGTGTCTGCGGTCCACAAAAAATATTTTAAATTGATTTCAAAGCCATTTTCACTTGCTTTCCATCACAGATAACATTGTACAAATCGCCTAAAGCCAAATTTCCCACAAAAATTAACTTTAAATTGTTCTCAATTAATTTTGGATGTACTCAAACCGCACTTTCAGTCAAAACTCTTATCAACTTCGGTCGTACAAGGCCGTGTTTGAGGGGAAAAGCGCTGATCAGGGGGAAATTTATATTACACTAGACTCAGCTCATCACAAGGTCATCTTTACACAAAAAACGTTGTTATCATTGTTCATAACAAAATTTCTGAGAAAACTTGAGTTGTAAAATACGCCGTACTTTTCTACAAACGTATCAAAAAATGTAGCCAAGTTCTCAAAATCGGATCAAAATTCAAATTTTTTGAACGATTCCAGGAGAAACTCGACTTAAAATATGATTTTCCAGCGGAATAGAACAATTATGGCCATGTTTTGGGCCATTTGCTACTCGAGGCTGGTAATTGTGACCAAAATATTGTGAATCTCACCTTTCCAAAACGCTGTTCCTCCTTCTTCCTTCCATATTAGCCGGACCGATTGGAAGACGGTGTTGTATTTTCCCTTCTGATGGCCTCTCATGGGCTCTTCTTGAAGCTGGAATAGAAAATCGGTAAGTTTTGAGAGAAAATTATATTATCCATGAGGTATGTGAATCTTTTTTGACGATAGAAAGGTGAAAACTCTGCAATCTAGTATGAAAAACAGTTGGAGATCTCAGCGGAATTTCAAAACTTGTAACAGTAAATAATAATTTATATTTTCTTAGATCAAATACAGGGTGACCCAAAATAACGGAGACAAATTTTGGAAGGGCCCACCGCGAAACACAGGCGTTATAGAAACACAAGCGACAGTGGGTAATATTCCATAAGACTTTCTCTATAATCCACGAAAATTTGGCGGAGTCGTCATGTCGCAGGAAAAAGTTACAGCTTAACAAAAATGCCTTGCGCCATTTTTTGGCCCTCAATTTTGGTTCCTTTGTATTGTGTAGAGCATGGCTGTACTACAGCTGCAGAAATGGCAAGTTCATTTGTTTTGCTAGACTACTACGTCTCTAAGCAAGCAGTTATGTAGGTTTCTGGGCTACGGTTTTTATTTCTGCGGTGGTACCAATCTCAACATTGAAGATCGCCATTTTTTCCAAATTTTTTCGATAAAAAATTCAGTTTTTTTAGAATAAAGCTAAAACCGCTAGAACGTATTCTATTCATAAATACAATAATTCTGGAAAAAGCTGTGATTGCTTGCTGGTTGCAACAGATTTTCCTTGACAAGTTTCTCGCCCAGAACTACCCATGGCACGCGGCTTTGAGAAAGATGGGTTATCGATAACAAAATGACAAGATAGATAAAAACGGCGCATTCTGCTCTTGTACACTTATGAATACGACTCTTGAGAATCGGCCTAGGGCACTTTCGGTCTTTATGTGTGACCGGCTCGACTGGTATTCCGCCTAAGGCAAAAATAAAGCACAATTCTAGTGATTACCAAATAACATTCCGTAGCAGTTACAAAATGTTTCTCTTTTGGTTCTATGGTGTTCCTTTAATCATGTTCTAGTAACTCATATTACATTTTGCCTTATCTAACATTTAAACTCCTTTTTACCGATACATTTTCAAAAAAGGCCGATTTTTGCACTTCAACTCCCTGAAAATACTCGGCTGTAACTTTTGAACCATCGATAGTTGAGCTTAGTATGATGGCTCGTTTTAAAGGCCATATTGTGATAATTAAGGACAGCAAATCTCAAACTATTCCGAATTTTCTTTTTTGAGTAAGGCAGCTTTCTTGCAAAAAGACCCCACGGGCAGAAAGGTCCGAGTCAATCGGATATATTGATGTGGTTCAAGGCACAAGAGCGTCGTACAACAAAACTTCCGGTATATAAAACTACACTAACGTGGTACTGTAGCATAAATAAGGAATCACTCATGAATCTTCATAGGCCGCAGAAAAAACGGGAAATCTTTTGTCTCCGTTATTTTGGGTCACCCTGTATTGTCTATGTCACCTAGATTAACAAAAATGGACCGAAACAGAGACACACATCAAGAAAAACAACTTCTAATACCTCAGGCACCTTTCTAAGTAACCTAGAAGCAACCTGGGTTCTTAAGGCCGTCAAATTTATATTCTCCATGGCCATCAATTTCAAGATCATAAAACTGTTGTGAAATTTGTTTTCAATTCCACGTCCATATTGTCAACAAAAATAAGAGGAAAAACTACAGCTAACAAAGCCAAAAATCTCCTATTCTCCCTCCATCTTCATCACAATCTCGCCAATATTCTTCATCATGCACCTAAATATCGAAAACCAACAAAAAGTTGCAAAACCTCACCTGAAACCGGATCTTCAGCACGTCCAACGGCTGAATGATGGCCCGAGTCATGAGGCCCGAGATGACGCCGGCTTCGCTGTACTCGTACGCGGAGAGTTCGCGCCCATTGATGGGCTCCGGATGCATTCCAACCACCATTTTCGCACGTCTTGCATTGAGATCGGGGCGCCCAACGAACGACGGGTCCTGTTACAGTTTGTTTGTTGGAAGGCACAGTTCGAACGGAGATCAGTGATCAGGCGAGCCCATCCAGCTCCCTGGAATTCATCATGTTTGATAAGAGCACAAAAAAGGAGGAAAATAGCGAAAACAAAGGGAAAATCGACCAGTCGATAAAAGAAAAATTAAAATATTGTAAAATACGCAATGCCTCCTTCCTATTTCCCCAAAAATTCCGGTTAGAAAACATGCAAAAATTAAAAATTAATACCTAAAATAAGGTCAACATACAAACTGATGCCCAAAAAACTGTTTACCTTAAAACAAAATTATTTACAGCCTAAAACACACAATTTCATTACCAATCACAAGTTTCCCCTGATTTCCACAAGAATTTTTTTCTCGAAAAAAGAATAAAATATTCTTTCAGTCTCTGGCCCAAAATATTTTCGTGGTGGGACTCAAAAAGAGATTTGACAATCAAATTTTGTAAATTCAACTCGCCAAAATTAGGGTTTATGATCTAGAAAAATGGCTAAAAATTTTTTTTCGCACAGTGCAGCTAGCAAAGCTCTGATTTCGCACTGTGCATCAAAATTTGTATATTGCTAACGGGCATTCAAATAAAAATTCAGGAATTTGAATATCAGAAATGTTGTATCGAGGCATTTTGAATAAATTCAGTAAAATTTTACTTATTTATCCACAATTCTTTACGGTAAATTACAACTCTTTTTCCCTTGCACTGTGCACTCTTTCATTTTACTTGGTTGCACTGTGCAGTCAAAATCATTTGATTGATAATGGATAATGAAATAGAAAATTGGCCAATTTGAATAACTCTGATGATTTTACAAGTTAAATCAAGTAAATTAATAAAAAATCTTTTGATTTTAGATTTCTGCACTGCGCAAAAATCGAATTTCTTTTTTCCCGCACAGTGCATCTCTTCCATTTTTCCGATTGCACAGTGCAATTTGTCCCATTTCGTTCAAATCGCCGCACTGTGCATTGTCTTTCGGTTTAAGCCCCTCGAGCGCCATTATATGCAAATTTCGGGCGGAGTGCTCTCGAAATACGCAACAAATTTGCGTCTTGCGCACGCGGCGCTTCATCGCCATGGAAACGGATTGTTTGCGCGGAAGGGGGTCACGTCGGGGGCGCTTGGAAAGGCCAGGTAACGCGCCTCAGGCGCTGATTCACTTCTAACGGAGAGGGTGCAGCTCTCGCACAGACCGGTCATTCGGAGAGCCGAGAAGCGAAAAAGGGGTCCCGAAAGTGGTGGCAATAGCATTTTTACTCGAAAATGGACGGTTCACCATGACTTATGGGATATGCTGATTATATTTGACCTTTGTCAGTACCTATATGACTCGTATTTTACATATTTATTCTTATTTTTCCATTGTTTCATTTCGCACGGTGCAATGAAATTTTTAAAATTTTCGCACAGTGCAATTTTTAATTCCCTTTTTTTTGCACTGTGCAGATTAGAATTTTCCTTTGCACCGTGCAGAAAACCTTTTCTCAATTTCTCCAATTTGTCGCAGTCCAATCGTTTTGTCGCAACCGCACAGTGCAAACTGAAATGTGCACGGTGCAAAACGCCTCTTTTTGTCGCTGCTCGAAATCTTTGCACAGTGCAATCTTTTTTTCAAAAAAAAATTTTTTTGTTCGCACAGTGCGGTGCAAACAAAAATTTCGTCTCTGCACTGTGCAGTTTTAAAATTTTTCAGTTCAAAATTTGATTATAAAATAAATAATAAAAAATAATAATGTTACTGTTAATTACGTGAGGAATCTCTCTGTTTACCTTCCAAAAAATGCTTTATTTACAAGTCGGGAGAGGGAAAGCGCCTCAGGGCAATGGACTGATAAGGCTGGCCATCTGCATTTCAAATATTTTTATCACACAGCCCTTTCTTTTCGGTCTTTTTCTCCTCTCTCTAAATATGGAAGAAGAAGGGCGATGACACATACGACGGGAATGATCTCTTGGCCATTTTTGTGGGAAAATGAAAGGAATTAGTAATGTTCCGTCTGCGATTGACCTTAATCGGATAAGCACTTTTAAAAGCGATTCATTTCACGGATCTTTACCGTTTTCTTTACTGCACAGTGCTGATTTTTCAACTTTTGTTTTTTGCACGGTGCGAAAATAAAATTAAAAATTTTGCACTGTGCGATGGGTAAATTTGAAAAATTTCTTGTAGTTATCCCTTATCGGAACGTATTTTACCATGTTATTTACTTCAAGTTTAAATTTACATACCGCTCGGAATTTTTTTGCACTGTGCAAAAATAAAAATTAAAGTTTTTGCATTATGCGATTTAAAAATTTCGAAATCAAATAAATACCCTTGTACAAATTTGTTGTTTTTTACACTGTGAAATTTTTTAGTCCTCGTATTTTACTGCACAGTATATCTTTGCAAATTTCAATTTTCGCACAGTGCGTTTTTTTATTTTTTTTTTTCTGCACTGTGCGATTGAAAAATCATGTAGATTTATATGCCTACGATGTCAAAAGGCGTCGTATTATTTACGTTATTCGTATTTTACCCGAAATTTTTCTTTTTACAACCATTTTTTATCCGCATTTTTTTCGCACAGTGCAAAAACCAAACAGCCAAAAGCTCCTTCCCAAAAGTTGATGATGCACCGGTAACCTTGTTCTAGTGCCCGCCAATGTTTACACAGCCAATTTCACTGTCCGTTGCTCTCTTTTATTCCTATTTTCTCTCGCTTTTCTTCGAAAAATCTTGGAATTTCGATAAAAAACCCAATTTTTTGACCGGAAAAGGATAAAAAATTGATTTTGGTTTCAATTAAAAATTCATTTTATTTTCGTATTTTACCCTAAATTTTTATTAGAATTTTTAAAAAAAACCCCAATTTTTTCCGATTTTCCCTCAAAGTCGCATCTTTTTTGTGCATCACAGCTCAAAATGTCATCAAAAGAGCGAAAATACCGCGAAGATCGGGGAGAGCCCCCAAATTTTGCGAATACCATCAAAAGCCCGAGCGCAAACACAAAAGTTTAAAACGATTTCGTATGTTTGACGGGTAAACCGATACGCAAACCGGCCGAAATCTGAATGAGGCTCGAGGTGAAGGTCAATCAAGACGCCGGGCGAGGTGACAAGGGTTGGCGGTCACGTTTGGCTGAATATTTTTGTTATAAAAAGTGAGATTTAGGGATTTTTTAGGGAAAAAATCAGATTTTGGCTGATTTTTTGGGAATTTTGCACTGTGCAGCCAAAGTTTGAGACTCAAAAAATGCAGAAAACAGTTTGCGATGATCCACAAATTTTTTAAATTCCAAAACTCCCTTTTTTATTTTCTTTGCACAGTGAAATGAATGAAAATTTGCTGCTCTTTTTGCACTGTGCAGCTAATTTTTTCGTTTTTTCACCCTTTTGTCTTTTCTGTCGCACAGTGCAAAAAAATAAAAGTTTTTGTTCTTTTCTTGGATCGATTTTCGCACTGTGAGAAGAACATTTCGAGTCCGTCGCGCTTTTTGCACGGTGCATAAACATTTGCTTTTCCGTTGCACAGTGCAATGAATGAAAATTTGCTGCTCATTTTGCACTGTGCAGCCAATTTTTTCGTTCTGCACCCCTTTGAATCGCACAGTGCAAAAAAATTTTTGATTTGTTTTCGCACTGTGCAGCGAAAATTCCGAGTTCGTCGCGCTTTTTGCACGGTGCATAAGCATTTGCCTTTCCGTTGCACAGTGCAATGAATGAAAATTTGCTGCTCATTTTGCACTGTGCAGCCAATTTTTTCGTTCTGCACCCCTTTGAATCGCACAGTGCAAAAAAATTTTTGATTTGTTTTCGCACTGTGCAGCGAAAATTCCGAGTTCGTCGCGCTTTTTGCACGGTGCATAAGCATTTGCCTTTCCGTTGCACAGTGCAATGAATGAAAATTTGCTGCCCTTTTTGCACCGTGCAGATTTCTTTTTGCGCTTTTTTTCTTTTTATACTCGCACAGTGCAAAAAAATAAGTTTTTTTTCTCTTCTTGGATCTGTTTTCGCACTGTGCAAAGGCAATTCTGAAGCCGTCGCGCCTTTTGCACAGTGCATAAGCTTTTGCTTTTCCGTTGCACAGTGCAATGACAATTTTTTGCACAGAGAATTTGTGGAATTAATTTTTTGCACTGAGCAAGGGGAATAAATGGAAAAATTGAATTTCTAAATTTATAGGGATGTAAAATACGTGTTTAAAAATGTAGTGCAAATTAGAAATTTTTTCTAACGTTTTTATATTTTTTGCACGGTGCATTTTTTAAAAATTGTAAAATACGGGCTCCTATTTATTGTATTTTTTTAAATGACAAAAAATAAATAGAATTTTTAACCGTTTATTTTTTCATACCGCTAAAAAAATCAAAAAAAATTAAGTTTTTTAAATTTTAAGTAAAAAATGTAAAATACGTTCTATTTAACGAAATTTATAAAAAAATCCACCTCAAAATTTAATTATTTTTTCCCATTTCCCTCGCCTTTATCTCGGCTTGAACCTGTAAACCTGGGTGTCGCGATGACTTTTATTTGCCTTTCCACAGTGACTCATATTGGATTGTTTGGTCAGGGCGAAGGGGCGCTGAGACGTCCAGTCTTGTCTCGAGCGTCTTTTTTTGCATAATTTAGGTAAATTCTTCTTCCAAATCTTTGCTTTCCACTTTTTTTAGAGCTACTTTTTACCATGTAAAACTTGTAAAATACGAATGATAATGTTCTTTCCATTACTTTTGAGAGATCAAAAGATGGTATCGGTATTCGAAAACCCGCACGATTGCCAATAAAATCGCCTAAAAAAGGCTGATATGACTCAACGATGAGAAATTTAATGTCTTCTCGTGGGGTTTTTCTTACTTTTTTGTCTGATTCAGGATATTTTTGATTGGGAAATGCATAATCTGAGGTGATTAGGTGATAACAGAGGTAATAATTGACCCTCTTCTCTGGTCACTTGATCTGCACTGTGCGAAAAAATAGATTATATTTTCTGCACAGTGCAATCATTTTAGTTATTTGGAACGGTATCATCTGAATCAATGATCGTTTTATACTTGATTAGTACGTAGTTAGTCGTTCACCCTTTTTGGACTTTATTTTACAAAGAATTTCCTAACTGCACTGTGCAAAAATTTCAGAAATCACTTTTTTTGGCACTAGCTGTTATAACATATAAAGTTAGGTATATGTACGTTGTCGCAACGAGCATTTTTCAATTGCCGTACTTATTTTTTTATAATTTTTTACCAGTCATTCAATTGATTCTAATAAAAATTTTGGAATGCACGGTGCAAAAATCAATGCTTGCAAAAATTGCACAGTGCGGACGATTTGATGGAATATCGTATTTTAAAAATATTTAATTTTTTTCTTTTTTAAAACCAGTATCCATCGTATTTTACAAAACATATTTAGCATTTTCGCACAGTGTGGAAATTTCATCTTTGATTGATCTCTGCAATTTATTGCAATTTTTACTCAAAAAAATTTAAGTCTTTTTTCGCCTTTTCGAGTAAAATCTGTAACTCATTGCTCGTATTTTGCAGTTATTTTTTATTTAATTTTTCTTTTTTAGGCCATTTTTTCCAAAATGTTGCCTCGGATCCCGGCCTTTATCTTGTCCAGTACGGCATTCCTGTCAATATGTAAGTGATTTTTCAATGAAACAAAAATATTTTTTTTTGTCCAAATATAAACGCATTTTTTAGTATATTCAAATTTCCAAAATATGCAAATTTAATTTTCACTATTCAAATTTCCTAATCCTTCCGATTCCAGTGAAATCCGTGGATTCCCAAGCCCTGAACGATCCGATTACACAATACATCGAGGGTCGTCTCGGGAATCGGCGGATATTTTGGTGTCCCTCAGGCTATGGCTACCTGGCCTACTGTCCCCAGCCCACGGATTGGGACAATTACAATTGGTGTTGCACTTGGCCTTATATGGGATCCTGGAAGCCCTCCTGTTGTCCGTTCGCCATTCCCACCGGCGCTGTGGTCGCTATCATCATTGGGAGCATTGTGCTTGTGGGGAGTGAGTTTAAGAATTTTTGGTGGTTTTTTTGAAAATTTAGGGAAAATTGAGAGGGAAAACTTGGGTAAATAAGGTAAAATACAAGGAATTCAAAGGTCATATACAAATTTGCACAAAAAATATTAAACTTTTGCTTTTCGAGCCATAGTTTTTTAGTAACACTGATAACGATCTATGGTAAAACAGGGAAGGAAAAAGACCGTGATTTTGAACAAAACCTTTCTAAAAACTTAATCAGATTTAGGGTAAAATACGACTGTAACGGGGTTACTTCCCCGCAGAAACAACACAAACCCGTGAAAAAGGGTCGTGTTAAAATGTTCACCTCTCTATGAATATAAATACCGTCATGAAAATAATTATAAAAGAATTGCGAAAGATTAATGAGGTATTTCTGTTCAAAAGAAGAGTAGCTGAATAGTCATCAAGGTGAAGAAACAAAGTCGCCGGCCCAAGTAGTATAGTGGTTAGTACTCCACGTTGTGGCCGTGGCGACACAGGTTCGATTCCTGTCTTGGGCAAGGTTCAGCTTTTTTAGAGTTTCATTTTGATTTTATATTCATAATGAAGAAAAGTCGAAATGTGTCGTATTTTACAATTTTGTAATCCTTAAAAACTGGCAAGGCTTAAAACACGATTTCTGACTCACTGAATCAGCCGTGTGCAAGGCCGGGACATAGGAAATTTTCGATTTTGAGATTTACAGCTGGATATGTCCGCACCCATCATATAAGTGTGTTCCTGAAGCCTTTTGCCCTAATTCTCCCGTTAACCTTGTTTTATTTACAATTTAAGCAATTTACAGTAACGTCAAATAACTCAAAATTGAGAAGATACTGAGCCGTAAAATTGTTACCATATATGTTTTTGGGCACTGGGAATCCAATGGAGGTGATTTCGGATCGAAAGGATTACTGTAACATAGCAAACTTACGCTTCGGCCGCACAAAATCGGCCGTAAAAAAGTTATTTCTAAAAACCCACAGCTGAATTTTTGATATGTTAATCAGCATAAAATTCTGCCCTAGAAACATTCAAAAAAAGTCCAAAAATCCGTGTTGCTATTTTCGTGGTATAGTGGATTTTGACAAAATCTACCAATCTGACGTCCCGGGTTCGAGTCCGGGTGGGCGCAAATCACTGAGAATTGATCGGGAATGACTTCAATGGAGAGAATATATAAGCTTGAGTTTATTTTAAGTGATTTTTATAAGATTCTGAAGAGTTTTCAGATTTTTTGGTGGAAAAAAGCCGAAAATACAACTTTTTGACAAATCGTATTTTACACTGTTTTTTTGTGTTCATGGCACAATAAAAACTTATATGTAACAATTTTAAGGGGTTCTTCGACAATCCCACCCGTTAAAAAATTTGTTTAATGTTGTACTTGACACCTGATAAGCAGGAAGTGGATAGATCTTCCAGATTGCACTTCCTTTTGCTCTGACTTGCCAAATTGTCCGTAAATGGTATAACTAGCATAAAATTTCAATTATTTGGCGGGTAACCATAAGAAATCTAGTTTGAAAATGAAATTTTCTCCGCGTTTCATCAATTGTTCTATAGAAGAAAATCACTTCAATAATGAACCGTTTTCTGAAAAAAATGTGAAGTATGGTCACAAAGCAGTGAATTACGCTGTCACTAGCCAAGATTATAGTTCCCACAGATGTCTGCATGAGGCAAGATTAACAGATACCAAGTATAATGTCCAAATACTCAGGAAATGGTTTCTACTTGTTGGAGACCCCTTAGAAACACTACATATACATTCTTATTGTGTCATGAACACAAAAAAGCAGTGTAAAATACGATTTGTCAAAAAGTTGTATTTTCGGCTTTTTTAGGCAAAAAAAAATCTTAAAACTGTCAGAATCTTATCAAAATCACCTAAAATAAACTCAAGCTTATATATTCCCTCCATTGAAGTCATTCCCGACCAATTCTCAGTGATTTGCGCCCACCCGGACTCGAACCCGGGACGTCAGATTGGTAGATTTTGTCAAAATCCACTATACCACGAAAATAGCAACACGGATTTTTGGACTTTTTTTGAATGTTTCTAGGGCAGAATTTTATGCTGATTAACATATCAAAAATTCAGCTGTGGGTTTTTAGAAACAACTTTTTTACGGCCGATTTTGTGCGGCCGAAGCGTAAGTTTGCTATGTTACAGTAATCCTTTCGATCCGAAATCACCTCCATTGGATTCCCAGTGCCCAAAAACACACATGGCCACACTTTTTCGGCTCTACGTCTTCTCAATTTTGAGCTATTTTACGTTACTGTAAATTTCTTAAATTGTAAATAAAACTAAGTTAACGGGAGAATTAGGGCAAAAGGCTTCAGGAACACACTTATATGATGGGTGCGGACATATTCAGCTGTAAATCTCAAAATCGAAAAATTCCTATGTCCACGGCTAATTCACCGAGTCAGAAATCGTGTTTTAATCTTTTTTTGCTTTCTTGTTCTTTATTTTTTTTATTTTTGCGGGGACTAACCCCGTGGGAATGGTATTTTACAATTTGCAGTAGGCGCAGTTGTAATATCAAAAATGTGTATATATAGTGTTTTTTCAAAAACAACCGCTTGAAAAGTAAACTATGCGATATTTTCGTGTAGTTTTTAACTGGAACTAAAACAAGAATTTTTATCCGGAGTATTTTTTTAACAAAA
Source organism: Bursaphelenchus xylophilus (assembly GCA_904066235.2). Lineage (NCBI taxonomy): Eukaryota > Metazoa > Nematoda > Chromadorea > Rhabditida > Aphelenchoididae > Bursaphelenchus > Bursaphelenchus xylophilus. Next base: position 4,092,880 of record CAJFCV020000001.1, read on the forward strand.
AATCGAAAAATCCCAATTTCCGCGGAAGTTCTAAACTCCATAAAAATTGAAATTCATAGTCTAAGAATCGAAAGTCGGGGTTTACACCCCACCAGCTTCGTATTTTACAATTAGAAAAAATAAAATCAGTATTGCTTTTGAAAGTGTAAATTTTGGCAAAACAATTACATATTTTTATCACTTCGATGGTGCAATTGTTAGGGAATTGCAAGTTCCGGTTACGTATTTTGTCCCAAAAAAGTTTTTACATTCACAAATTTTTATCTATATTTTTTCGATACCGAGTTAAATTGGCCGTATTTTACCTTCAAACCTTATAAAATTACATTTTGTTTTCTCTATTTTACCCTCTAATCTCCGCCTTTTTCAGCGCTCATTTTCCTCTCCTGTTGGTGCTGTTTCTGTTGTCCATTATACAAACAGCTGTACGAATACGAGGACGAAGAAGAGATACAGAATCCGAATCAGCAGAGATTCGCCTAAAATTCAAGTTTGAAGATAAAAAATATGTCATCATGACATGTTTTTTGGAAAATTTATAAGGATGACGTTTTTTTAGAAAATCGATTTTCAAGGAAAATGACGTCATTTAGAAGCAGGATTCAATCTTAAAAAAATACAAAAAATCCATCATTATGACGCATTTTTCGAAAAAATCCGTCATCCTGTCGAATTTTCCACCTCTTCAATTCGTTTTCAAAGATTTCTAGTACCTCTAATTGTAAATTCTAACTATCTTTACCCCTACCTAAAGTAATGTTGCTATTATTGTCTGAATTGTGTCACTTCCCCCAACAAAACATTATCCTTTTTCGTCTTCAGGGATATAAATGCAATTATGTTACAGTATGCCTGGTAAAACCATTGTTTTTTACATATTCACTTCATTTTTGGTCCATCTATTTTTGACTGTTATTCTACGCATTTCCATTTCCGTTTTTTTTTGTTCAGTAATTTTACTTTTTTCTTTGAAAAATACTGCCTCTATTTAAATACGAATTTTGTAATTATTTTTTTCTGATAATAAAGTTTGAAATTGTAAAATACGATCATTTAAAAATGTTTAGAAATCATTATTTTTGCTGCAAAAGTTTCCACTCTGCCCTAAATTTTCAAAAAGAAATTTTGAATGAGCACGAAGGAATTGACCAAACATCTCCTGGGAATTTCCCTGCACAACTTGTATATAGAACTGCAGCAAAGGCACGGACAATGAAAGCGTTCACAGAGAGAGTCTACCCAATTCAAGCCAAAGTGATTACAATTTATTTTTAAGCATCACCATTTCAGACATTACAATTTATGTTCAAGCATCAAAAACAAACGCAGGTAAACGCCAAAAAAAGGCACCTGCATCTCTGGCAGTCACTTCCGCACTGACCTACGCAATCCCCATTCCGGTTGCAGTCTGGCCACGCGTCTACTAGAAGAGCGCAAACAATTAAGAGCACAGCAATCAACAGATCCTTCATGATGTCCAACTTCCTGGGGGTTCACGCTGAAAACTTCGAGGAGCACAGGATATTACTTTTGATAAGAAATAAACAAGGAGACAGAAAGGAACCGACCGCAGCGAAATCTTCTCGAAGAGAAATGAGCCGAAACCTAAAAGACTCTGGGAGACTTCGAAGTATGTAAATTACATGCAAATTCTTGGGAAATCGTGCGATTTTCAAAATTCAAATAAAAATTAATGTGAATTTTCACATGTTTGAAAGCTTATTAAAAATAAAATCCTTGGCGATCATGAAATTACATATTTAATACACAGAATTTTCAGAAAAGAAAAGATTTGAATTTTCTGCCGATTTCAGCAAATAACGGCAGAAAAACTTTGAATCAAGTTCCAGCGTAAATAAAGCAGAAATTAAAAAAATCAAAAACTTACGCAACAAAATCAAGTAAAATAAGTGTACATAAAGGCGGAGGAAGGCAATTACAACTCATCAGTGTAGCTGATATCTTCTCGGAGGGTTATCGATGGATTTTCCAACGAATGGTGCTTCTATAGGTTTTTAGGGGACTTTTCTGAGTTTAAATCGTGGGTTGGGGATTTACTAATCTCTTAGTACATGTTATGACTTGATAAAACTTCACATCATTCTAGGTAGTTTTGAATTTATAAAATACGAAGATTTTTTGTGAATATACGTAGAATAAATAAACTTCTATGGTAAAAGTATTTTACTCCTTAAAATCAATTAAGTTTACACTTTTTCGTACAAGAAGGGACTATGTAGATACCGTTTTCGTTAGCATAAAAAATCATTTTTGTATTTTATACCAGTAATTCCGAAAATTTTATTAGTCACCACAATAAATTAAGTATGCCGTGTTTTAACGCTCTAAGCGTATTTTTAATCGCGCAAAATTATCTTAGCTTACCGTGAATCTCTTTCAGCTCATTTTTTCGCAATTAATCATGTTCCCAACTGTCTTCTCTGGCTACAACACCGTGACCTTGGTTCAGCCAGCTTTTCCAGCCCAGCCGCCTTTCCATCCAACATTTGTCCTCCTTCAGCCAATTCCCATAATTTTCGCGCCGATCCAGCTGCCAGTCCAGAAATTTTCGCCTCAAGGAATTTTGGATGACGTTTATGGAAGAATGGCCGAAAAAGAAGTCTACTTCGCCGATAACTCCAGGCTCAGTAACTTCTCCATGCTCCCGGTCGCCTTGCTCGAGCCAGGAATCGAGTTCTGGATACTCTTCCGAAGGTGAAAACGACATTAATGGTATAGTACAATATAACTTCCGAGAAGAGCCACCATTGCCCAAAAGACTGCCAATCTTTGAGCGAATCCACCGAAGAGGACTTATGGAGCGAATGAAGGCCCAAAAGCTGATGTCCAGAAAGTTCAAGACGTCGTTGTGCAAATTTTTTAGAGCTGGGAACTGTGACCGCAGGAGCAATTGCGCTTTTGCGCATGGAGTCGGTGAACTGAGAGTGCCCGAACTCCCTCCGAATTACAGAACTAGGCCTTGTGTCAATTATATGTTGAGAAAATATTGCCGTTTGGGCAAAAGATGCGATTTTGTCCACGAAATGTAACTGGATTTTTTAATAATAATATTATGTTTTCTCAACTGTAAATTTAAAGTTGAACAATAAATAATTGAATTTTGATTATTATTTAATTTAATCATCTTTTATTTTCTGTGTTTTTACGGGATAAATTTGGTCAAAAAGCTAGGTTTTTTCAAAAACGAAAGCGCAAAAAAATAATTTTATTCCGCACAGTGCAGAAAGTATGATAAAAAATTGCACAGTGCAGGAAAAGGTTGAGTTTTCGGCGTAGTGCAAAGATATTGGAAATCGCATCGTCGCTGTGCGATCAAAGGTAGTTGACAAAAAACAAAAATGATCAACACAGTGCCGATTTAAAAAAAAATCACAATTTATCTACAATTCATAACGTCAGTTGTACAAAAACGAAAGATTTTATTTTTGCGTATAACTTTGCCGTTTGCTTTTCCTTTGGTTCCAGTGCCTCGCACAGGCCAGCGAATAGTCATGGAACATTTTCCTCAGCGTGAACCACTTGAAAACACACAAAACAAACAAAATCGACTCAAAAGTCCCGACTTGGACCCAAAAATCGTCCGTTCTCACTATAACCCCCAAATCTGCATAGGGTTCACCATGCGCGACAAGGAGAATGTCCATAAAGAGAAGGCTGACCAGCAAGAAAGTAAGCATAATCAGGGTCATTGATGTGTACATGTAGGCAAAAACGTATAAATGAGGTAGTCGAATGCGATTTCCGATGATCAGGATGACATAAAATACGAAACCGGCGAGAAAATAGGCCATGAGAACGTAGTGGTCGGAGTACAAAAATGCGATGAAAACGGCGATGGCAAGATGAGATAGGCACCAGAAAGTCGAGAGGATCAGGTTTAGGAGCTGAAATTTTAAGTTTTATATTTCTAGTTGCAAATTATTTTTTTATATTTTTTTGCCTCTGGCCCAGTTCATTTTGGCTTTTTCTGGATGTAAAAAGAATGACGACTTTCTCCGATGTCTCCAAAATCCTCAAATAGTATCCAATTCCCTCAAAAATTCGTCATCCTTTTTGCCACCTACCCTTACCGGCGTCGGGATCCATGGATTCCTCTTTTCCGGATGCTTATAATCACTCTCTCCACTGTCACTGCTCTCCTGATGACGGATCTTTTTCGGGTTGGGCTTCTTGGTCGAGGAGATGCTCGAGGTCTTTGTTGAGGTCGAGGTGACACTTCCATTGTTATAGCGGGACTTCATGTGCTTGGGCAAGGTGTGATTGAGAGAGGCGGAAAAGGAGGACTCGGCCTGGTCATCAATCACGACCACTTCGTCCGGGCCGGACCGGTTCGGCTGGATCGGCGGAGTGGAGTCGGAGACTCGCATTAAAACGGGATTTTCTGGAAAATTGGAGTGAATATTGATGTGAAATTTTGTATCAGAGATACAAATTTTAGATAAAGTAAACTGAAATAGAATTCGACATACGACAAATGATAATGTTTGTAAAATACGCCCTGCATGTAAAAATGCGCAAATTTATGTTTGAAGCGACATATCTTATGCCTTGCGGGTTTGAAAACAAAATCCCTTTGCACTTGCATGTAATAAGCTATAGCCATGACATACAAAAAAATTCAAGTTACACCGACGATTATTTTTCTAGTTACATCAATTTTTCCGCAAGTCTCTCTTTGCATTCTAATGTTATGGATACGGTCAAAAAAACCGATTAATAGAGGCAAACTGGCCAAAAAGACAATGCTAAAACGTATAGCACTTGAAACGCACTGCCTTGATAGCCAATTAAACTATAATCTAATTACGAACCCTAAGGGAAAAAGCCATCGAAACACAAAAAATTCAAAATGTCCCTTCAAAGGCCCAGTTGGATTAGAAAAGATAGAAAATCTGATAAAAAGCTTTACAAAAACCATTTCCCAAACAAAACAAAAGCGAAAGATCGCTGTTCCAATGTCAAAAAAATCGTTAGAGTCCCGCTGAACAAGGAGCTAAAGTCGTTGAAGTGAGACAAAATGAACAACGAGCCCCGAAAAGGGTTTGTTTTCGTTTTCATCTCCAAAAAAAGAAGTCCGAGGAGGTCGCTATTGAGAGGGCTCAATGTCAAAACGTGATTTATTTTATTATTCAACAGAAGGTTGCGCAATTTATCGCACGGTGCAAAATTTGCTTTCATTTGGGACATTTGCATTGTGCGACATTGGCGACCAGCTTTTGCGATGCGAAAACTGCGACAATGAATTTTTGCACTGTGCAGGGCAATCGAAATTTTTTTGCACTGTGCGAAAATCATGATTGATCTTGCACTGTGCAGACCATGCGAAAACTTTTATGCACTGTGCAATTCTTCTTTTCATTTGGACGTTTGCACTGTGCGACATTGGCGATAAGCTTTTGCGATGCGAAAACCGCGACAATGAATTTTTGCACTGTGCAGGTCATTCGGCATTTTTTTTGCACCGTGCGAAAATCATGATTGGTCTTGCACTGTGCAGAAATGCAAAAACTTTTACGCACAGTGCAATTTTTGCGACAAACTTGATAAATTTTTTTTGTTTCTTATTGTTAAAACCCAAAAAAATTCTATATGGCGTATTTTAAATTTATTTCACTCATAAAAATCTAATAAAATATTACAAAATAAAATCCATGGCACTGAAATTAAAGCTGAGGTAATTTGAGTTCATATTATTGCCCTTTCATCCATAAAAAGTAGTAAAAAACCACTTATACCACCACTCCCATCTCCTCGATCACATACACATTGGTCCTGTCGCAAATCACCTTCTCCGGATACAACGTATCATACAATTTTCCGGCCGCAAACATCTCAGCAATGTGCTCCTTGCCATGACTTTCGTAGAGCTCCACAAATCGCTGGATATAATGATAATCGCTGATCAACAGCATCAATTGCTTGTAGTAGAGATGAGCGACGAGAGCGCAGAGAATTTGGAAGAAAATGTAGGCAACCACAGCGATGTAATTGTCCAAAAGATCTTGGATTCCGTTGGAAGAGGTGTTCGAGTATTGGAAGAAAAATAAAACCGAAAGAGCCAATGATGCGAGGACCGTGGCCAGTGTGACGATGAAGAGAATCGCCTGGAAATTAATAGAATTGATTTTGAAATCAAAAAAATTTTTAAGTCATCAATTTTGCACAGTGCACTCGGATTGAGGACTTTCTTTCATTGCACTGTGCAAAAAAAATCTTTTTGCATTACAGATATTAGAAAAATAATGTTAAAAGACTGCCTCAGGGTATTTTAAACTCATTTTTATTTTACTCTTTGCACTGAGCCACAAAAATATCATTTTTATTTTTTGCACTGTGCAGAAAACAAAAAATGGGATTCTTGCACGGTGCGAGGATGCCCATAGGAAAAAAAATTTAAAAAAGGTGTACCTCGTATACTAAGCCACAAAGTTGTCTTTCCCACTTTTTTTACGCATTGCGTTTCAAAAAAACCCCATTTTTATTTACTGCACAGTGCGAAATTAAAAATCTTGAAATTTTGCACGGTGCGATAAAACAATTTTGTAAAAATCGACACATATAGATGGGATACGTATTTTACATTAATTTTCCTACAGCATACGTTATTTACACTCATTTTCAACATATTTTTATTTATTCCTTTCCACTGCACAGTGCAGCAAACTTTTTTCTTAAAATCCGTCGATTGCACTGTGCAAAAAAAATTTTTAAACTGACAAAATTCAAATTCCTCAAAAAATCACTTAACCCAGAAACCCCTACTTCCTGTAGCCCCCTGTTAACCCGGATCATAAACTGTTCCAGTTTTTGTTGTAACTTTCCCGTGTACTTCCGGTCATTACTCAAGGGCCGTCGGAAATGGAACGGAAATGGAGAGTTGAGCGGTTTTTTGAAGATGACAAACGGCGATGTTACCACACCTTTTCTCATCAACGCCGCTGTTCGATTTTGGTTTAATGAGTTTACAAGGTCATTCTTGCACGGTGCAAAAAATTTTGTCTGATGTGAATTAAAAATTCTGCGCGAAAATTTTAAATTGATTTTAGTGTAATGTGCAGACCAGAAGGAGGTAAAATTTTTGAACAACAAAATTTAACCTTCTGTTAGTTAGTCACCGCACAGTGCGATATGAAAAAATGACTGCACGGTGCAAAATTTCCACGTTATTTTAATTTTGCACAGTGCAATGGACAATATATCATTTTTCATCGTATCTAAAGAAATTTAGCCCAAAAATAAATGCTTGAACGATTTTCAAACCCTCAACGAATTGCAAGACGCAATTTGCAACCCAAAAATTCCACTGCACAGTGCATACAAAATAAAAAATCCAAATCCGCACAGTGCAATAAAAAATTTTCAAAAAAGTCAGATTTAAAACGGCGTATTTTACCCATCCAACATATATATGTATAATCAACCCACTTACCGAGCAGATAATAGCCGGGATATAGAGCCATTTTTTCATGAACAAATTTCCGATGACAAGCGCCAAAAAGCTGACAAAAATTAGAAAAGTGCTGATCATTGTGGGAAAAAGCCCGCTTTCTGGGAAGATTTGGGTGTAAATCGTGGTGAAACCCAATGGAAGGATGATTGTGACCGTGGTGATGACATATGTTAGAGCAATTAGGAAGGTCGCAAACTGAAAAAAAGATGATATTATACTTGATTTTTATGGTGGAAATGAACTTTTGAGCTGATAAAAAGAGCTAATAGGATAATGTAAGGCTAAAAAAACTTTTTGGCTTATGGAATTTAAATGGAAATTAAAATTATCACCAAAAAATCTTGTTTTATGCCAAAAATCATCAAAAAATCGCCGATTTTAGCCTATTAACCGTCTATAACATAACTAAAATACACTGTAAAATAACCACAAAACCTTGAAAACAATATTCAAACCTTTTTTCATCAAATTAAAAACCACTTCGACCCCAACTTACATGTTTTTTAGCCGTTTGCCAGGCAATTTCCCTCATTTCCACCATTTCCCAAACCCCGCATCTTCCGTCGCCGCTAAACGAGGACCCAGTCCCATAACGGGTGTAACCGAAATCCATTCTCAATTCAAAATTCTCCGGTTGTAATTTTGCGGACCGTTTTTATACCCGCGACCTCCAAAATCGAAGCAAGTGGGCGGAGCCGGGGGTGATTTATTATTTTCGCCCCGTCTTGCGGAGCAATCGGAATCCCTGCACGGTGTAAGATGTTCGAGCGAATCGGAAGTATGGTTTCGCGGTGTAAAGAGGGACGTGAAAACGCGAGGGTTCGGACCCTAAATCATCAAGGATCATGTAATTTTTTGCTCGGAAGTATGGGGGGTTTTCCATTTTGATGCATTTTATTATACCCTACAAATCTTTCGTGATGAGTTTATGAATCAAACATCATTGATTAAGAAGGCGTACAGCAGAAAATACCAAAATTTTTGAAAAAATTTCTAATTTTCAATATGATTTCAGTCCTCCGGGTGACGTATTTTACACTAAAATAGAATTTCAGACCTTCTTCTATCAGTCTAAATCAAACTCACAACATTTTACCTTCTTTACTGTACATAACAATCAAAAAATCAACAAATGTGCCTAGTGTAATATAAAAATCTCATCTTTTCTTCATTAATCCCAACGCCTTTACTGCATACATGAACACCGGTGAGTATGGAGCCTTGACCACCGAAAACCGACTTCCATTTCCTAGAGGAACGAGGGCTTCTGCGTGATGAATGAACATTGGCACTTTTCGAGCTTGAGTTTCGGGAAGACCGAGGTAATTCATGATCCTGGGGCCGAGTCTGACCGGGGTATTTGGATGTAAACCGTTGTATTTGGACTCTCCGATCAATGGACAGCCAATTCCATTGGATAAGTGGGTTCGGATCTGGAATATGAACGCTTTATCATCAATAAATTGAAAATTTTTTTGATACAACTCGAAGAAAGCCCAAAGAGGAGCTGGGCAGTATCGGCTTCCATTAGGGATAGCTGACGTTTACAAAAATTTGGTTTTTTCGTCGAATCTTTGGGCGGCGTTGGACGATTGGGGAAAGGTACGATTTGGGGAACCAAAAAGTATTATTTTTCTTCGATGCAAATGTGAAATTAGGACAGTCGAGGGTGCTGATTTCGAAAATGACATTCATTTTTTTTGATCTTTACTTTTTTTCCTTAAGTAGTACTGTAAAGTAGCAATTTTTTGAATTTTTTCCATGAATACTCGATTTGGGGGTTTTACGGTAGTGCTGCTTTAAAATCATAAAATGAATAAGATTTTCGAAAGCACCATCGAAAACCCCTAAATCGAGTATTTGAAAAAAATTCAAAAAATTGCTACTTTACAGTACTACTTAAGGAAAACAGTAAGAAAAATGAATGTCATTTTCGAAATCAGCGCCCTCGATTACCCTAATTTCACACTTGCATCGAAGAAAAATAATAAATTTCGGTTTCCCCAATCGTACATTTCCCCAATCGTCCGACTCCGCTCAAAGATTCGACGAAAAAAACCAAATTTTTATAAACTTCAGCTATCCCAAATGGAAGCAGATATTGCCAGCCACGTTTTGACCTCTTACTTGATGTAAATTCGTTCGATCTACCACCACATCCAACAAGGAAACATGATCCGCCCGGTTCTCATTCACAACCGAATATAAAGTCTTGCAATGGATAACTTCTTTTGTATTATCGACCGCCGGAAGCAATCTGACGTCCATTCCCTTTGAAACTTTCCTCAATGGAATGGTTATATTGGCTTTTTCTACGGTTGGAAGGCCCTTTACGATACATCGGAACCGATGTTGAACTCGGCCGTCTTTGATGGCTTCTTGAAGCTGCTTCTGACGATCCGCAGTTTTGGCAAAGAGCAACACACCACTGGCAGCACGATCTAGAGACTCGATAAGATGGAGGCGATCAATGTCAGGGGCTATCCTCTTCTTTAGGTCCTGAAATTATATTACACTTGATTGGCGAAAAACGAAACTTTAAAATTGTGCCCAAGCTGTACGATCATAAGAACTAATCCAGGAAAAACAACTGGTTATGTCTTCTATTTGAAAAAAAATAAGTTCTACTTCAGATATAAACAGTCAAAAAAGAAAAAGTATGTTGCACATAGCATCAAAACCCCATGTTTAAAAAAAATGAGATTCAAAGGTATTTCTTTATCTTAGAAGCTTCGTAGTGCCTTACTATACATGCAACATCGATTATCAATCCAATTCATACCTAAACTTCGAACAAAAAAAGCAAAATCTAATTCTTACCTGTAAAACCCTATCAATCTGAAGTCTCCCACTCTTAGATCCTGAATATGGGACCATCATTGGCTTATCAATAGCGATGAGGTCGTCTGCATTATAGATCACACGTTTCTCAAGGAAATCCACAAATTCTTCTGGTGTTAATTTAAAAATCCCTTGAATTGCCACAATCGGATTCTCTTGATCAAAAACAACCTTTGCTGAGCTGGGTAGCTGCTCGAATGTTGTGTCCATCATTCGTGCAAGGGCTAATTCACCAGAAAAACAGAATTCTGATAAATTTTGACAAAAATATTTTTTACACCTAGCTATTTATTTTCTCCCACAGCGAAAAAGTTCGCGGCAAAAATTGAAAATGTTTCTTGGCATTCTTTTGCAAGACTTCTTTCGGCAATCGTTTGATGTTTTCGCGGACTTTATCGTTTACTTTTCACGTGAATATTGCAAGATTGTTGATGTAAAGTCTATAAATGAGTATATTTGTCTTTTCTAGGGTATATTAACCAAAAATGGCCGAAGATTCGGGACCTGTCGATAATTTTAATGAAGATGGTGAGGACGTCGTTACTCTTGGTCAGTTGAAGGATGCGATTGAACAGAATGAGAGTGAAAGAGTTATGAATGGACCCAAATCGATGGTGTGCACTTATCCCGAGGTAATTTCTGAGTCCTTATTTTTGGTTTTTAGTGACTCATCATGGATAATATATTTTTTTTCCGGCTTTTGCTATTTCTTTCTAATAATTACACGAAATGGATTACTGTAGCCCGAGTCTAGCTTATGAAAGGGGTTGCAAGTTTTTATTCGTTCTATTTTTGCGATTTTTACTAGCTGGAATGGTTAACTTAATTTTTGCACCGTCGTCCCGTCAAATGTTTTTAGAAACTTGCATTGGGTTCGAAATTAAATTTTTGCTGCGTTTATCGTTGCTTATTTCCAGAACTACGTCCCTCGGCAATCTATTTTCTCATGTGTAACATGTCAAGAAGAATCAGAGGGAGAACTGGCTGGAATATGCTTTGCTTGCAGTGAAAATTGTCATGCTGGCCATGAGGTCCTTCAGCTGTATACTAAACGCAATTTCTGCTGTGATTGCGGAAATAGCAAGTTCAAGAACAATAAATGCACCTTGTTTGATGTAAGTTCGTTTTCATTCTATTTTTTAAATGTTTAGAGACGTGAAAGGCCTTTCGAACGTTACATTTCGTCTTCTTACAGGGTAAAATCCCCAAGAACCGCCGAAACAAGTACAATCATAACTTCAAAGGGCTATATTGTACATGCGACAAGCCTTATCCCCCGGCCCCAGATGATCCCATGTTCAAAGCCGAGATGTTCCAATGTTGTATATGTGAAGACTGGTTCCATGGGGAGCACATTGGAATACCGGATGATGTTTATCAGGACCTGGAACAGGAATTGGTCTGCAATTCTTGCTCCAACCAATACCCATGGCTGATCGTTTACAAGGCTGTGTTGGACAAAAAACTTGCTGAAGTGGTAAGAAATTGGGGGTTGCAGAGAAATTTAGACCTGTTTCTTCGGGTTTTTGACGTTGTGGGCAATAATTTTTTTCAAAAAATTTATATTATACAAGGTATTTTTAGGCAAATGTAACTCAAGAAACCAGTCCAACGACTTCTCAGGAGCCGCAACCGGCTACAGAAAAACAAGAACCCCCGAAAGAAGAGGTTCAGACGCCAGAATTTAATGGTTGTACCCTGGAAAATCCCGAATTTAAATCCTCACCAAACTCTAACGGATTTGTCTTCCCGTCGATAGAATGGCGCAAATTACTCTGTAAATGCGAGAAATGCAAGGTTAGTTGATTTTGATTATTTTTGGATTTGATTTTTAGAAAAAGGTCGGTATTTTTTCTCATGGATAATATAATTTCAATCTGAAATTGTATTTTTGCAGAGAATGTACGAAGATCTCGATATCGAATATCTTTTGGACGAAAATGACTCGGCTCTGAGGTATGTGGAGGGAAATTGGAAGGCCATGGAGGACAAGGACGGCGATATTTTCAATGAAATCGCTCAAACCACCTCGCATGAGGTCGCGTTGACTTTGAAAAATGGTATGAAAATAAGCGTATGGACATTTGTTGATTTGTTTTCAGGAGTAGCCAATTTGTCAAGCAAACTCAAAGAATTTCTGGACAAATCGGACCCCGGAAAAGTGATCACCAAAGAAGACATCGAAAATTTCTTTGATGGGGTGAACGCCAAGAAATTCAAACCCAATGAAGACTTGTAAATACAAAACGAAAATCTCCAGTGAAGTCCCATGGTAGATATGCGAGCTTGAATATAAATTTAATTTATCAGTTCTTCAAGTATGTTGGCAAATTTCCGCGGGGATTTGGGGGTTTTGGTATCGAAATTTCTACCGTATACGGCATGTTTTGCACTACGAAAGAGTTGATTTTATTTTGATATGCGTAAAAAATTCAAATTCTGGAAAATATTATTCGGTTCCAAATTAATTTATAAGGGGAACATCAAAAGATGACAAAAATAAAAATAGTTTTATCCCACATTCATGGTATATATCTATCATTCGGCGGACAACCGATGACAAATTTGGTATTTTCTGTGTTGCATATTTGAAAAGTTAATTAAAATCTTTGTTTCAATGAAGGAAACAATGGAATCCATTAACCATATGCACAGTAATCCTCTGTAAACGAATGAAAGAAGATCTATGGTATTTTAAAATTTTTTTTAGCTATTTTTTACAAACCTTGTGGCCGAAATTTTATCTGTTCCAACAGCTGGCCGACCTCAAAATCAAAAAAATGTCTCATAAAGACGGGATTATTATGATATCGGATATCAAAACTCAAAAGTAAAGCGAAGTGAGCTGTTATTTTTAGGGAACTCGGAAAGCTTGGCCTTGTTTTGGGCCAAGTTTTAAAGCTTTGTTGGGTCAAAGGTCAAAAAATTTTTAAAGCACTTATAATGATCGTATTTTACACTTTGTTGCAAAATTCACTTTTTTAAGGCACTTGTAGCTTACCTTCCTACGGCGATAATAAAAATTTTGTCTTTATGCCAAAGTATTCCAAAATTGTATTTTTCTTCTAAAAATTGCTGTGCACTTGTTGTATTTTCATTGTCTAAATGTCCCGCATGACACTATGTTACACTCTTGAAAGCTCGACTTCATTTTATTGAGAGGTCGACCAAGTTTTCGGAGCTTGCGGTTAGACTTTTTTATGGCTATTTAGACAGTTTTTACAGTACAAAAAAAAATAAATAATTTTTTTTATAAAGTCGTTGTAAAATACATACGAGATATATGAGGTAGATTTATGTAATAAGCCTATTACAGTTATTTTGGGCGGCTTGTCACGTATTTTATCCAATTTTTCGGTTGAACAAACTGACTTTTAGAACCGCAACATGACCAATAAAATTGACAATAAATAGGTAATTCTTGTTGGAAATGGAGTAGTTTTTTTGAGCGGGAGTACAAATACTGTGTATAGGTTTTATTTACAAAGTACGAACTGGGCGGGATTTCAACTTACAATAAGAAGCCACGCATAATAAAAAATAGATTTTAACTAAAATCTTTTAAAAATGTAAAATACGAAATCTAGAGGTATTAGCTGCATAGGAAAGAATAAAGTAATTCAACATTTAGAATCACAAGGGTAAACTACGTCATTTTAGACCAACAGGGATTGACAGAAGAAAGTGAGCTGAAGAAAAAAATTTTAGTCCAAAGTATTACATTTTTGATCACAACTGAAAGCAACCGGTGTTTGTCTTGACTGAAATTACACTAAAAAAGTCCTTAAAACGCGTTTTGCCACACTTTGGAGTTTAGCCTAACAGAGGGCGGACATTGTTAAAACCGGTATCTCAGAATTTAACCAAAATCGGTCAACTTGATCATCATGGCAGGTAAAACATTCGTTTTCTTTCTTTTTGCCCAAAATTACCGTATGACGGCATACTGTAACATTTTTTTTAAAAAAAGATATGGCCTAATCAAGAAAACGAAGCTCTATTTTAGCACAAATCGAGTTCAGGTGTATGTTTTCGACCATGTAGAACATTTTTGTAATTATGGCCAAAAGCTCAGAATTACGTCTAAGCAATGTTTCGCCTGCAGTAACATACCATTTCGGGCATAAAATTGGCTACTGTAACCAGATGCACTTTTAAATACGGTAAAAAGAAACTTCAACCTTCATCCAATAACCCATAAAAATTTCAAAAAAATCAAATATACAACTTTTGAGAAAATGGGCATTCAATATCTCATGTACAAGGTCATCAGAATGCCGAAAAAGTCTGGCATTCTTGGGATTCCAACGGGATGCACTTTTTCATAGTTTCTAATACATTCTGAGGATGAATAAAGATGATATGGCAAGTTTCAGGAGAAAAAATATACAACTTTCGAGAAATTGACCAAAATACCTTATTTTAGGTCATCAGAACGCCGAAAAAGTCTGGCATTCTTGGGATTCCAACGGGATGCACTTTTTCATAGTTTCTAATACATTCTGAGGATGAATAAAGATGATATGGCAAGTTTCAGGAGAAAAAAATATACAACTTTCGAGAAATTGACCAAAATACCTTATTTTAGGTCATCAGAACCCCGAAAAAACTGGCATTTTTGGGATTCCAGGTTGTAGCACTTTTTGATAGCCTCTAATACATTAGTAGCCTTGTAAACGATGATAATGAAAATTTCAGGCGAAAAAAATTCACAACTTTCGAGAAAATGACCAAAATACCTTATTTTAGGTCATTAGAACCCCGAAAAAACTGGCATTCTTGGGATTTGAGGTTGTAGCACTCTTTGATAGCCTCTAATCTTTATTCAGCCTCAGAATGTATTAGAAACTCTGAAAAAGTGCATCCCGTTGGAATCCCAAGAATGCCAGACTTTTTCGGCGTTCTGATGACCTAAAATAAGGTATTTTGGTCAATTTCTCGAAAGTTGTATATTTTTTTCTCCTGAAACTTGCCATATCATCTTTATTCATCCTCAGAATGTATTCGAAACTCTGAAAAAGTGCATCCCATTGGAATCCCAAGAATGCCAGACTTTTTCGGCGTTCTGATGACCTAAAATAAGGTATTTTGGTCAATTTCTCAAAAGTTGTATATTTTTTTCTCCTGAAACTTGCCATATCATCTTTATTCATCCTCAGAATGTATTAGAAACTCTGAAAAAGTGCATCCCGTTGGAATCCCAAGAATGCCAGACTTTTTCGGCGTTCTGATGACCTAAAATAATGTATTTTGGTCAATTTCTCAAAAGTTGTATATTTTTTTCTCCTGAAACTTGCCATATCATCTTTATTCATCCTCAGAATGTATTAGAAACTCTGAAAAAGTGCATCCCGTTGGAATCCCAAGAATGCCAGACTTTTTCGGCGTTCTGATGACCTAAAATAAGGTATTTTGGTCAATTTCTCGAAAGTTGTATATTTTTTTCTCCTGAAACTTGCCATATCATCTTTATTCAGCATCAGAATGTATTAGAAACTTTGAAAAAGTGCATCCCGTTGGAATCCCAAGAATGCCAGATTTTTTCGGGCCCAGATGACCTTGTACATGAGATATTGAATGCCCATTTTCTCAAAAGTTGTACATTTGATTTTTTTGAAATTTTTATGGGTTATTGGATGAAGGTTGAAGTTTCTTTTTACCGTATTTAAAAGTGCATCTGGTTACAGTAGCCAATTTTATGCCCGAAATGGTATGTTACTGCAGGCGAAACATTGCTTAGACGTAATTCTGAGCTTTTGGCCATAATTACAAAAATGTTCTACATGGTCGAAAACATAAAGTGGTGGTTTGGTCTCACTAAAATACCGCACCATATCTGCAGAAAAGGCAACTCTTTTCTCAGAAAGCAAGTTACAGTAATCCACCATATAACGACTATGGGCAAAAAAAAATCAAGCGATTGCTCCATACCGATTGATGATTCGGTTAACCAATTTTGGTTGAATTCTGAGACATCGACTCAACAATGTCCGGGCCAATCTACGATTTGTAGTAAAACGCGTTTTAACAAACCAAAAACCTGGTAAAATACGTCATCAAGGGGTTAGTTCCCCTTTGAAATTTTAATAAACTGAATAAAAAATATTTGATACAGCCTTGCGTTCAGAGAGGCCATAAATTCGTGTTTTAAAAAATAACGAGGAATTGGAAAATTGTTTGTGAAATACGATACTATGAGATTTCTTTCGAATATAAAATCAAAATGAATATCTAAAAAAGGTTGAGGTTTTCCCAAGACAGGAATCGAACCTGTGTCACTACGTCCACAGCGTGGAGTACGAACCACTACTATTTATTTGGGACGTGACTTTATTTCTTCACTTTCATCACTATTAACCTACTTTAATTTATGAATTCTAATACCTCATTAACTTCTCGAAATGATTTTGTAATGAACTTCCTGTGGTATTCGTATTCATAAAAAAGAGTAGGCGAATAGTCATCAAGGTGAAGAAACAAAGTCGGCCCAACTAAACAGTAGTGGTTAGTTCTCCACGTTGTGGCCGTGGCGACACAGGTTCGATTCCTGTCTTGGGCAAACCTCAGCCTTTTTTAGACATTCATTTTGATTTTATATTCGAAAGAAATATCATAGTATCGTATTTCACAACTTTGCAATTCCTCGTTATTTTTTAAAAACACCGATTTATGGGGCAAGCACGATTTATCTATGGTATTTTCTAATCAGAATCTGATCATGTTTTTGTGGCGTTTGGCCTAGATTAGACAAACAAATAATTCTAGCAGAGCTCTATGTCTAGTCTAGACGGGACGCATTTACCCTAAAATTCAACAATAGAATTCATTGTTTAGTTCTAGCTTTATTGTTTTTATAATCTTTGGAAGTGCTTCGATATTTCTTGAGATGTTTACTTAACTTACGGGGCCTAAGCCCCATGAATGGCGTATTTTACCCAATTTTGGTTGTGAGCTATTTTTGGTAATTTTGCTGGAGAAAAAATAAAGAGTTGAGATCCAAAATTAATTTGCATTATGTTTTACTAAAAAAATTGGAACGCTCGTATTCCTTCCCAAACATATTTTTTGCACTGAATTTTTTTTGTTTCCTTCACCCTTCAAAATTCCTCATTTCAAATTTTTTTCATCCATTTTAAATTGAAAACGGTAATTTCCTTCAAAAAATTCCAAATATTTATGTTTGAAAAGCCCAAAAACAGACAAGTTTTGTAATGTTGTTAAATTTATACTGCACTTTGTTCAAACATTGAGCTTATTTTTTGTTTACCGACCTACTTTGTCTTTCACAAATCCCTGGAAGGCCCGGAAATCTATTTGGGAGTGCATTGGAGGCCCGGAATAATTTGTTTTGTAGGAAGTATTTTAGGAGGAAGTAATGGTTAGAAAAAACAATAGCCCGGGCTGTTCCCAAGACAAATTGAGAAAGGTTTTTTGTCTGCAACGTGCTTTTCGGCAACAAACAAAATTGGCATACTGTAATCGTTTTATGGGTTAATTTTAGAATTTGTTTCCACAATGCCTCAATAGAATTCAGTAGCATATGGTATAGTATAAAATAGCAAATTTCACGTTGGGATATTTTACTTGCATTTTTATAAAATTTAAAAAAATGTTTTGGTCAGTAATACTAATTGCATGTTTGCTGTTTCCGTATTTTAAAATAATGTTTAAGTATAATACTATTTTTATTTTTGAAAATATAAAGTGCAGGAAAAACAATCTTTTCTAGGGAGCGACCCGTATTTTACCCTTTTATTTTTGAGTTAAAAAACATTCTAAAAAAACTGTATGTTAATTCTAAAATACTGATTTTCAACATGACTTTTTAAATATTAAAAATTGACAAAATTTAAATATAATACAAAAAATGCTCTTTTAAAATTTTTTTCACTGTACATGAACCGTAACAAATGTGACTTACAATTAATTAATTTTATATTTAAGTTTGCTGGAAAAATTGCAAATTTTGGGAAATGTTTATTTTTACGGCGAGTAACGTCAAAGATTATCGCCTCCTCAGGAGGCGCGCGTTTATTGCGAATAATTAATGAGAGAACATAAATTGGCAAGTAGTCGGAAAATGACGTCAGGATAGGAATTGGGCAGCGATCTTCTTCTAGTGGCCAAAATTAGAAAATTGCCGGGAATTTTGAATGATTATACATCTTTGAGGATTAGACCTTACTGCTCCGTACTTACACTTTTTGAGTGGTTCCCCGGATTACTTACGTTCCGCATTTTACCTTTCTATCTCTAACTTTGCTGTTTCAAAGCCGAGAAGTGGCTTTGTTCCGAGATTTTCTAAAATCACGTAGGGTCTTAGATTGAGAAAGAATACATTTTTTGATGACTTTTCGTGGGCTTACTCCGTTTATTCTTACTCTATTTTACATTAAAAATTCGTTCTTTGGGAAAATCACGTACGATTTCGGCGAGAAAACAAAACTTAATGCATTGTGCACTTTTATAAAGTCTGTAAACGCACAGTCCACGTCAATACATTGCATTTACTGACCAAAACATTTTCGATATCAAAATTATTTTTGGAAGGTTTTTAATGGACGTAATTGGTCTTAAAAAATTGAGCAAAGTTTGAAACATTATATAAAATTACTATTCTCTTTTATCGCACTACATTTTGATAATTTATAGGCTAATTTTGACTATGGTTTTTGGTTTTTGCTTCTAAAAAACAAATTCATTAACAGTTTTTCTCCACTCGATTAGAAATTTACAAATTTAAACCTTCGAAAAGGAAGGCTTTAAATTTTAAATAAATTTGGCCTCTGGCCAACAACCAATTTCACTTTGGCCGTGCACTCTTATCCACGTCGAAGTAGTCGAAAAATGCTCTCAAATTTCATAACATAACATTTGGGTACATAAAAATTTTTTTGGTTGGTCACTTTTGGTCGGCTTTTCGTTATTTTTTACTTTTTGTTTGTGAGCGCACCGTGCGAAACAACATTTTTAGCCTGGTCTCCGCAAACTTCCGCACAGGGCAATTTCATTAGGCTTCATTTTTGGGGGTTAAAAAAGGCGAGTGCACAGTGCAAAGTGGAACCAATTTTTGGACCCGCCGTGCGCGCACGTACAGGGTGGTCCAGCTAAGTTCGCGGATATAAAATGCTGATAACTTTTTATAGGATTGTTCAATTTTTATGAGCAATAGCTCATTTTATTCCTTAGTAGTTGCCATTTTTGGGCCAATTTTGCATAGCTGGGATCGCTCTGTTCACCATCATTTCCCGGTACCAGCGAGCGGTGACACCGCAATTCAAAAATTTTTGAAAATTAAATTTTTTTAAAAATTTACGTGAAAAACCATGTTTGACTTTGAAGGGTCATAACTCGACGTAGGATTGATCATTTTTAATGATCTTTTTTTAAACAAAATGCTAACTACTAAGGAATAAAATGAGCTATTGCTCATAAAAATTGAACAATCCTATAAAAAGTTATAAGCATTTTACATCCGCGAACTTAGCTGGACCACCCTGTAGTTTTCCCGCAAAAATGTTATGCACAGTGCAAATGGTCTTTGCGAAAAAAGCAGAGAGGATTGAAAATGAGTCTGCACTGTGCGCATTTGTGAGAAAGAAGGTTTCCCGCCAAAATTTTTTAGCCGTACGCACGGTGCAGTAAGCAAACGTCTTTCCGAACGCACGGTGCGACAAGTTTGTTCTTTTGCACAGTGCAAAGTAGGGCGGAATTGAGACTGCACTGTGCGTTTTTGCGAGCACGACGATTTCCCGCCAAAATTTTTAGCCGAGTGCACAGTGCAGTAAATTTTTTTCCGAACGCACAGTGCGACAAAATTTTTTTTTTTTTGATTTTGGACAGTGCAATTTTTCTGCATTTTCAATTGCACTTTGCGCCGACAAAGTTACTTATGATTGCACTGTGCGGTTCATATTTCTATTTCAACTGCACTGTGCGAATGATTAAATTACGGGATTTCCTGGCGTGAGCTTTTTCCAAGAACGAGATGGAGTTGAAAAAAGTTAAAATTATGTAAATTACTTACTTAGAGAGCTGGAAATTCTAACACAGGAATTTTTTAACCACTTTCCTTCCAAATTGTGCCCGAAATTTAATTATTTTTTTTTGTAAAATACGATGCATTTGCTTTTGATTTATTTAGCAAACAAAATAAAAAATTATTTACTACCTAAGATACGACATTCTCACATGATGACGGCAATTTTCGTTTAAATTCTAGTCTAATTCTTCAGTTGTTTCCAATGTATTCAAGTGGCTTGCGTCAAGTCACAAGTCCATTCAAAACTGGCAAAACAAGTTTTTTCCGTGTTCTATCGACCAAGTTTTGTTTACAAGTTGAACTTTCACATATTACCATGACTTTTTTCCAGTGTTTACAATTAGTTGCCTTTTGTGTCCTTTTAAAACCCGTAAATAAATTGCCTCGGGCGATGGGAGGAACATGCCCGAGGATCTTTTTTGGGACTCGCTAATTGCCCCGGAACACTGTAAATTTTAAATTGGACTGCATAACAAGGTGGAGAGGAGGAACGGATTCCTGTTTTTGGATGGGAATGATACAAGATTTGGAGCTTTTTTTGGATAAGTGTAATAATTGGGGGGAAATATTCGATTTTCAAAATAAAAGTTTAAAAAGAAATTTTTTTAATTGGCTTTTATTTTTTTGTAAAATACGTTTTGCATGGGGCGAAAGCCCCGAAAATTAAAGGATGATTAAAACATACGTGATATTTTGCCGTTAAAGCGTATAAAATGGAAGAAAAAGGATTCAATCCAAAATTTGTTGACGCTAATTAATTTTTTTTCCGTAGAATACGTAAAAACTTCACAGAAGCCCAAAAAAAGACGTTTGTAAAAAGAAAAAACAATAAAATGTTTAACCAAATCGGTTGTAAAATACGAAGCCAGACGGGGTTAAACCCCCTAAACTGATTATATAGATGGATTAAAAAAGTGCGCTTTTTGCATAAGATCTGGGCGGAAAAAATGACGTAAAATAAAAGGTAAAATCAATAAAAAATTTGATTATTTTGGTAAAATACGAGGCCAATGGGGTTAAAACCCCAATGCTTTTATTGTTTTTTAAAAATATTACAGCGAAGTGCTGAAATCAATTGCAGTACAAAAAAATTTATGGACAAAACTTCAACGAATGACTTACCAAAATTCGCAAAAAGAAAGCACATTTTTCAACTTTCGGTCTAACGGCATCGACCACATTTCAATAAGCAAAACGCGGAGGGCGGTCAGAGAGAAAAACACTTCATGGCCATGGGTTTTCCTGTTTCGCTCTGAAAAAGAACGATTTTTACGGTAAAAATGGGCATGGAACTTTTCATGCTAAATAGCAAAGTGTCCTTCAATTGCTAACTCAGCTTTAAGATTATTAATTTACTTTCTAGTCTTTAAAATTAAAAAAAAGATTTTACTTTTTTTCGTTTCCTTGAACTTGAAACTTATTAATTTCGAGGCTGAAAAGGACAAATTTAATTATCTTTTTTGGAGGAAACGAACGGATTTGAAAGATATTCTGGTTATGCGCTGGACGCTATTCGGAGTATTCAACAAAAGGAATACTCTGGGCAACAAATTATTAAAAAAAAAATTTTTTGGCATGGCTGTGCGGTGCCAAAAGGGGGAGGGCACAGCTATACAGGGTGTCCAGAGAAATGTGCCGGAAAGTTTTTGTCGATTTCTTGGCGCTCAATAAAGATATCCGAAAAATTCTTTTTGCAGGATAAAGAAGAATTTGGGCGGTTTTTTGTCCGAAAGAATCATTTTTTCCGCCAGCGCGGAAGGCAGTGTATTCGGCGGAGACTTTTGATCGCTTTTTTGGCCATCACACCAATTTTAAACGCATTATTATGATGCTGAAACTTCCGGAAAGTCTTCAAATTTTTGACGCAATAAATCACACAGACAGCGACATCGCAATGCGATCCCATATAGCGACTGCACGGTGCAGCCTGTCGCTGCAACACCGATAAAGTCCGGGTGCACCGTGCTGAGGTTTGAAACAGCAAGGCAAAAGGAAATTTGAACAAAAAATTTTTTGTTGTTTTCTGGTGCACCAAGTGGTTTTCCGATGGCTTAGCTTCTGCCAAAGCTTGGTGACAAAATTTTCGAAGGCATACGAAGCCAGCAGGGTGTTCTAGCCAGGCCATAAAAATTGTGTTGGACCATGTCTTGTCCGCAGCTGAGTTATGGCCTCCGCCGATTCGGCGAGCGTCCGCCATACCTTCGCCGAACACTTGGTAAACATGAAAATATGCAAATATCTTTGTTTCAACCATCAAAGTTCATAATAAAGCGTTTAAAGTTGGTGTGATGATCAAAAAAGCTATCAAAAGTCTCCGCCGAATACACTGCCTTCCGCGCTGGCGGAGAAAATGATTCTTTTGCACAAAAAACCGCCCATATTCTTCTTTATCCTGCAAAAAGAATCTTTCGGATATCTTGATTGAGCGCCAAGAAATCGACAAAAACTTTCCGGCACATTTCTCTGGACACCCTGTATTGTAGCAATACGAAAATGAAAAAAAAATTGGCGGTTGCCCAAGACAGGAATCGAACCTGTGTCGCCACGGCCACAACGTGGAGTACTAACCACTATACTACTTGGGCCGGCGACTTTGTTTCTTCACGTTGATGACTATTCAACTACTCTTCTTTATGAATACGAATACCTCGTTAATTTCTCGCAATGATTTTATAATTTCTTGAGGTACTCTTATTCATAAAGAAGAGGGTTGAATAGTCATCAAGGTGAAGAAACAAAGTCACCGGCCCAAGTAGTATAGTGGTTAGTACTCCACGTTGTGGCCGTGGCGACACAGGTTCGATTCCTGTCTTGGGCATGCTTTATTTTTTTGTAGAAAAATGGTTATAACTGTGTTTTTTACTCTGTAAAAGGTTATTGACGGGGAACTAACCCCGTTTCCATCGTATTTTACCAATTTTCTTGAATGTGATTGAATCATCTCCTTTTTCGCATGCATTTCTTTTTGTTCTCTCGCTCGCTCATAATTCTATTTTATTTATTTCGCAATATTTAATTCGAGAAATAGCCTGTCGCATTTTACCCGAAATTTGCTTCAACATTTTTTGTGAGTTTATTTCTGACTCCAGTCCCCTTTTTTTTGAATGTTTGTCAGTACATTTCCAGAACTGTTGACCCCCCAATGTTTACCATGATTAGCCGGGATCTCTTCGGCCAATGGTTCCGAGAAAAAACCCCCCGAATTTTGAAGGGCTCTGGTTACAAATAATCGCCTGATTATAGCCTACGGTCGGCGGAAATGGAGGAATTTGGAGACAAAAAATTTTTTGGGGAGCTTTGAAAATCTTTTGGCCTGGAGAACAGTTTTAGAATTTTGGGGATTTTTATAAATTTTTATGTTTCCTCAAACATCTCGGTAACAAAAAATCGTATAGTCAAAAAAAATTATTCGCTATAGACAAGTTTAGTTTTACGGAGATTTGTTGTACAGAGGTTTCACTGTGATATTTGATCGGTTTGTATTTCAACGGGCCACTTGACAGGCTCGTATTTTACAAATTCTTGCTGTAATTTTATTTTTTGCACTGTGCGAATTTTTCAGTTTTTACATTTTAATGTTGAAAAATTTTTGCCCGGAAATTGTTGACGCTGGCTTTCCAGTGGTCTCTTGTACCATTTTCCGGTTCCTTATCAGTCTCTTCACACTTCTAAACAAACAAATTTAATTTTTCAATCAGAACTTTTGTTGCAAATTTAGTTCTTGTAAAATACGCTGCGTAGAATGTTTGTTTGAAAAAAATGGCAATTATTCTTTTGTATTGTACTTTACCAATTCGATCTTTTTCTAATTTTTTATTTTTTATTAAAATTTAATTTTCAAACAAAAAAATAAAAAAAAAATCTTTTTTAATCTTTTTTTTAAAATTTTAATCAATTCTAAGGCTCTGTCAAGCCTCAAGCCTTCGAATTGTAGTCCATTGCTCAAGCGTTCTGCTGCAGAAAAGTTCGCAACCAGGCGGTGACCGCGCGTTCCCTTGGTATCCTTTGCTTGCCTAAGGGATTATTCGGCCGCTCTCCCTCCAGCGTTTCATTTGCCTTGAAATTGAGAATGGCGGATAATTAAACACTCCAACTCCGGTTACAGTGAAACCCTTTGCAGTGGATTCGACCTTATTTTTGTGTCAAAAATTGTATTATACTTGATTTCCGAGTACAATCTTAAGTCCTTCGGAGTTGTGAGCCGAAACATGAAGGGAGAGTTGATGTTTTCGACGGAAAGGCTCTTCCGTTGACGGCGTGAGGAGCTGCTTACATATGCAAAAATGTTTTACTTTCAAAAAGAAACTTGTTTCGAGGTTTCTCTCGCGGGGATCTTTGGAAAAGCGATGATTTCTCTTTGACATTTCAACCATTTTTAAACAGATTCAAAGGGTTCATGAGCGTATTTTACACTTTACATGGAATTCGTTAGAGCTTATGACCCGACGATTTTGCTAATCGTAAAAACAATTTTGAATTAGAGTTTTTACGGCCGTATTTACGGGGCTTTCTTTTTTTATTTCGTTCCAACAATTTTAATATTAACCCCATCCAGGAATTTTGTATTTTACATTCTAAGACTTACTGAATTGCATGAGATTAATATTAAAATTATTTATTATATAAATCATTGTCTATGCAGCCGACATTTGCCGATTAGACTTACAATTTTTCTATCGCAATCTACGTGGTAGTATATCATTTTTTTGAAGTTGAAGGTCTAAAAAGTAAATTTTTGTACCAAGACTTATTTATTACGTCTTAGAAACTTAGGACACATCATTTTAAGCCAACAAGGAAAGTACTTCTATGGGGTATGGAGTTACAGGTCGAGTCATATACCAAAAAATCGCAAAATTTTTCTGGTTCCGAATATGTAAAAATTAGCTGCCCAATTTTGGTCTGTAAGGGCGAAAAAACCCTCGGAACTTTTCTCGCAACACCACGCAAATGCCTTTTTGACCAAGTTTTTAGCAATTAAAAAGTTTTGTTTTGAGCTAAAGTAAATAAACCCTGACATCTCGACAAGCCTTAAAATAACAAATTTTATTAATACTACACCTTAATAGTAGTTACAATGTAAAAAATCGAGCATTTGCGTGGTGTTGCGAGAAAAGTTCCGAGGGTTTTTTCGCCCTTACAAACCAAAATTGGGCAGCAATTTTTACATATTCTGAATCAGAAAAATTTTGCGATTTTTTTATATACATGTCTCGACTTGTAACTCCATACCCCATAGAAGTACCTTCCTTGTGAAATAAAAAGTTTTAACCTATGAAAAAATGAGCGGAAGTGGGTTTATAGGGGTTTAAGTTAACTTGCGATTGATTTTTCACCCCTAAAACCCGCGATTGGGCAGCTAATTTTAACATATTCTTAAACAGCATGATTTTATGTACATATTTTTGAGAAACGTCTCGTCTAAAAGTAGGAGCCTCCATAAAAGTACTTTCCTTGTCAAAAAGGGGTTTTTGAACCTTTCAAAATTGTTAATTTTGAAAGGCAACATCCATTCATACACTTGGAAACTTACCCATTTACAGCAAATTTTTTAAATCATTTTCGGGATTTTTTGCGGCATCTAGGCCTTTCTGGCAATTTTCGTGTTTTCCCAGGCAGCCAAAGGTCATTGTCGGTTGTCTGGCGTCTACTCCGACAGCTGCACTTTCTACAGACACATATTTTTACTGAAATTTAATTAAAATTTTTGCAATTTGCCAATTCTTTCGGAAATTTGATGATTTTTCGCTAAAGTTTTTCTTTCGTTTTTGATGACTACTGTAAGTTCAAAGCTAAAACTTTGCATTTTAACCTTTTTTTCTTTACTTTTTCCTCTCTAATAACATTGTGTTGCACTATTTTCCTCGGGGTTTCGTGATTTTTCTAAATAAAACCTTCCTTTGTGATTTCAACTTCGCGGCCATGGGATTCTTCTCGTTCGAACCGAGCTCGGAATACCCTCTGAATGAATGCGTACTAATTAGGGGCCGAGAAAACATTTCTTTTTATGGTATATCATCATAGAGTTCAAAAAATAGCCTGAAGATTGCGTTTGATGGGTTCATTCGGGCATAGTGTGTGTTTAGTTGAATGCGAACTGGATTTTAAAAGCTTCTGGAAGTATTTTTTACAGTATTTTTGCGACGGAAATTTTATATTTTGTGTTTTGAGCTCATTTTTCGAACAAAAACGTTTCTTTTGTCTTTATTTTTTGTTTATTGAGAAAAAAAGATGACTCTGCTAGGAGCCGCAATTACTGATGTTATAATGTATATTTTTTCCGAGCCGATTCCCATCAATTTCGACTAAAATTCGATCGTTTTATTCAATTTTTACCGAAAGCCCCGCCCTTTTCTCTCTTGATCCGTTCCAAGAGAGCCGTGAGTGCGTGCTTCCGTGGCGCAATCGGTTAGCGCGTTCGGCTGTTAACCGAAAGGTTGGTGGTTCGAGTCCACCCGGGAGCGAGTATCTTTTATCAATTTTTTGAGTAGTAAAAAATTGCTGCAAATTTAAAAAAAATGTTCTGGGCCTCTAATTTGTTGGTTTTAACCACAGTTTTCCCGAAAATCCGATCGGTTTTTGTTGTTTTTTCGCACTTTAACATCGTTTTCCCGAAAATTTTCCAGTTTTCCCCAATTCTCGGCGCATAATCTCGAAGAACCGGCGGAATTGGTGGGTTGTTTGTGCAAACTTGGCTAAATGAGTGCCAAAAAACAGCTTGGGCTTTAATAACGCCTGAGGCGCGAAAACAACGTCCAAAATTGGAATAATAATGAGGCGAAAAACAAAAATTTGGAGAAGTTACGTCATTTTCCGGAGCGTTTTTCCCGACGATCAGTGTCCAAAAAAACGAAAAAATAAAAAGAGGCCATAAAGTTTTTATGTGTATACGGCTAGCCGGAAAAGACAATGGCAAAACAAAAATGTGTTTTTTACAGTAACGTATTTCATTGCGATATGTAAAGTTCCGTTGCTGCAAAAAATACATTTTTTTTTATTTTGTCGCTGCATTTCGTGGCTGGCAATATGCACGTAAAAACTTTATGGCCTCTTTTTTTCATTTTTTTGGACATCGATCGTCGGCAAAAAAGCTTCGGAATGTGCGTCAGAACGATCAAAAAACATTTTCCAATTAAAAAAAAAGTTTTTTTTGTCGCGTTCTTGCTGCTTCTTACATTGTAAAAGTGCATAGTCGTCGAGAATTTATAGTTAAGCCAATTTCTCAGGCGTGTTTTCGAAAATTCGCATCCAATGCCTCAGGGGATAAATAATAAACGCAGGACGTGATGGATGACGGAGCCGGGCCACTAATGAGGGGGTTGCAAATTTCGCGAACTGTCAAATTTTATGCTAATTTTCTATTTTTTTTTGTTGATAAAAATTAAAATTTTGTTGTGGAAAAAAAGTATTTAGTTTCTCAAAAATTAGTTGTCGGAAAAAATTTGGTCCCATTTTCAAATGGCTTCTTGCCCTTGGGGCATTAGCTAAAATACGGCTTCAATTTTATTATTTTTAGGAGATTTACATGGAATTTCAAAATTTTTTATCCGCCGGCATCGTATTTTACGAAACAAACATTTATTCCTGTCTTTTTCATTTTTCGCACTGTGCAGAGCTTCTTTATTTTTCGCACTGTGCGTTTTCGAATTTTTGCAGTTTTTGTCGCCAGTTTTTCTTCTTTGCGACAAATTCTTTTGCACCGTGCGACATCACATTTTTTGCACTGTGCACCAATTGTTTCAATTCTGTTGCACCGTGCAAATCCCAAATCTTTGGTCATTCAATTCTGTTGCACCGTGCAAATCCCAAATCTTCTTCCTCATTCTTTTGCACTGTGAAAAGTTCATTTATTACTTTTTTGCACTGTGCGTTTTCCAATTTTTTGTGACCGCACAGTGCAAAGAAAAAATTTCGTTGCACAGTGCGGAAATTTTTGTCGCTAGTTTTTTCTTCTTTGCGACAATTTTTTTGCACCGTGCGAACACATTTTTGCACTGTGCGGCCTTGCTCTATCTTCTGTACTGTGCATCAGCTGTTTCAAGGAGCTTTCAAGTTTGTCGCACCGTGCGAATCCCGAATCCTCTTCCTCATTTTTTGCACTGTGCGTTTTCCAATTCTTTTTGACCGCACAGTGCAAAGAGAAACTTCCGTTGCACAGTGCGGAAATTTTTGTCGTCAGTTTTTTCTTCTTTGCGACAAATTTTTTGCACCGTGCGACATCACATTTTTTTGCACTGTGCATCCCCTCTCAATCTTCCGCACAGTGCACAAAATTTGTCGCTTTTGCACTGTGCATGAACTGTTTCAATTTTGTTGCACCGTGCAAATCAATCCCGAATCTTCTTCCTCATTTTTTGCACTGTGCATCCAATCCCCAAGGCCAAATATTCAATTAGAGCCCACATACGTGCAGAAACAAGGACATTACGTACGAAAATTTCGGGGTTCTGGTATATCCCCGGGGGGTTTTTGTTAATTTATGAAACAAATTGAACCACCAGTTCTTTGAAACTTGTTTTCGATGGGGAACATGACAAATTCGAGCGGATGCTCGAGATTTTTCTGAGTTTACAGGGCGGAAAGTCTTGAAAATTGGTCAAGTGGATGTTCAGCACGTCATTTTGAAAAATATTTTTTAACTTTTCAAAAAAAATGTTTTTGAATTTTTGCTAAAAATTTTGTTTTTAAAATACGATGCAAACATTTACTGGCTTCTTATGATATTTTCAAGGTAAGAAAAGCAAATTTTTTGACTTTTTAAATTTAGGGGACCCAATTATTTCCTTTTTTTCGTGTAATTTTTGCCTTATTTAGATTTCCCACGATTTATTACTCATTCTTATAAGGCTCGTTTCAGAGAACTTGACATTTAGACGCTTGTACTTACATTTTAAACTCATTGTTTTTAGTTTTTTTTTCAGAAATTACAAATTTTGTTCATTTTGTTAGTTTTGGGTTCAAAATTGATTTTATCGCGAATTTACAGGGTTTTATGCCAAAATATGTCTGTTTATATCAATTTTACAGTGTTTTAGGAAGTTTGATATATTTTTTTGAAATAGTAATTGGCTCAAAAATTTTTCGAAAAATTCCAAAATCGCAAAAAAATTTTTTTTTCATTTTTATTTTTTATTTTTTTCGTTTTTAAAAAAAATTTCCCGTAATTCTGCTCTCGGTCTCCCCGCCAACCCTGAAGCGATGATTTTAACAAATTTTTATAAGCAAAACGGCAAATAAATGGGGGATCACAAAGCAGAGGGAGCGTGTGCTTTCTAGTGACTGTAAAACAAATAATTCCAAGTTCCGAAAATTCATATAAGCTTAGACGATATTTTTCTGAACTTTTAGCAGTCCGTTCGCGAAGTCACTGGAGTTATTTCGGCGAAAACAAAAGTTCTCTTTGCACTGTGCAATTTCTTGCTTTTGGCATAGTGCACTAGGTTTTTTTATTTTTCGGGTTGTCCCTCTCAGCTTGACTTTTTTTCTCAGTTAGCGTCGCCGAAATCACTCCAGTGACTTTGCGAACGGCCTAGTAAAACATTTCAGCCGGTTGAAACGGAATGCCAAAATTGGCGGGAAATTTTTAAATTTAAAATTTGAGCAAGGCATTGGGTAGAATATGCGTTACTGAGGCTAGCCCTTTATGAAAATCAGATAAAATGAAATTTTTTGAAGCTGAATATCCTAAAATACGAGGTTCATTTTTAGCGGGAAATTTGAAATTCAAATTTTTTTTTTGTATTATTGTATCAAAAATATGCAATGCACAGTGAATACAGACTCCGTGCTCTTGCCAAATCGTATTTTACCATTTCTCGAAAAATTAATTTTTGGCGGGAAAATCCAAATTCAAATTTTCAAATCAAAATTTTCCCGCCAAAAATCAAAACGATTCCGAACCCTTGATCTCAACGCTCTACCATATGTTTTGACTCCTCAATCTTCGATTTCCAGCCCCATCAACCTCTTGAACTCTTGATTTCCCCTCAATCTCGCACATCTTATATTATCCATGGCCCCGGATTGGGGTGTCTGCAAAAAAAAACGCTGGGTTTTTTTTCAAATTTGATATTTACAAAACGAAATGAGAGGAGTCGGCGGATATTTCTGTGCAAAGTGAGGGATTGTTTGCGCGGCCTTTCTCTCTCAATAACCAATATTAAATAAATAAATGGCAAAGGTCCTTAAAGACTGCAGGGAAAAAAGGTAGTCAAGGTTGTTGCGTCAGGGGTTAAAATGAAAGGTTTGGGTGTGAAAATGACTGGGATTTCCATTTTAGGACTAAACATAAAAAATAATTGGAGAAAAATCGTAAAAATCAGAAAATTTGATATTATTTGATGTTACACTAGGCAGAAAATATGGGCCAATTGAGCTATATGGAATTTTAAAAAAAGCTTAAGGTCCTAAAAAAGGCTCTAGACACTGTTTGGATTCTGATTTAACATTTTAATTTTCCTAAAATACGGATTTTTTTGGGTCTAAAATGTACATATTACACTAGGTAAAAAAGAATCGCCAAAAGCAAAAGAACGAGTTTGACTGTTAAAGTTTCCTTGTAAATGCTTGACGAAGACGTTAAATTTCTTATTATGATATTTCTGATTCTACGACATATTTATTTTTAAAAAATTTTTATATTGCTTTAGATGAGATGGTTGGCTAATTTATTAAATATTATTACTATTTTTATTGTTTTTTGCGTATTTTAAAGAAGTATATAGATTACAGAGGCCTCTAAAATGCCTGAGGGCCTTTCTTTCATACTTTTCTTTGCTAAAATACGGATTTTTTTTGAAATTTTGGCACATGTTAAGTGTATATCAAAAAAAATCGCAAAAAATGACTTCAGTCACCAAAATTGGGAGACTTGCAAAAAATTACAAACATGCTTCCAGTGCTGGGACGTATTTTACAATTTCATTTCCTAAACTACAGTCTGAAATCTCATTTTCAGCTAAAAAATTTCCAAAAAATTTCAAAATTAGCCATTGTTTCCTCCATTTGGAATACTGCCCTTTGTCCGTATCGGACTCCTTTCCGATGTTCTCGTCGATTTCCGAACGGCTATGCCTCGCCGAAACCCGTCAAATGCCTCGAAAATTCGCGGAAAAAAGGCAAAAGGACGGCTGATCAAACAGTGGTCTCGAAACGGAGACTTTTCGCTTATTTTTAATTTTTTTGACAATTTGATACTCCAAATTATCCTTTAGGGCTTTCATTCCAAGCATTTCGGGAGAGGGAAATCGATAATTTTGAGGGATCTCCAAGGGTTGATTTATTGCACAGTGCAAGAAAGAAAAATATTCGACTGCACGGTGCGAGAAAAGAATTTTTGACCGCACGGTGCAGGAAAAGAATATTCGACCGCACGGTGCGAGAACAATGTTTCGGTTGCACTGTGCGAAAACTAAAAAAAAGTTTCTCGCAATAAATTGCCAATTCACCGTGCGGCCATAAGACAACTTTCCGCACGGTGCAACAAAATTTTAAAAATTGCACTATGCTGTTTTTCATCGATTGTTTTTTTAGTTTGCACAGTGCAAGAAAACATTTTTCGACCGCACGGTGCGAGAACAATGTTTCGGTTTAACAGTGCCAAACCAATCGCGATAAAATTTGCCGCAACAAAATGCCAATGCACCGTGCGGCCATAAGACAACTTTCCGCACGGTGCAACAAAATTTTAAAAATTGCACTGTGCCGTTTTTTACCGATTGTTTTTTGAGTTTGCACAGTGCATTTTGTTTCGTCTCACAGAAATACACCGCACGGTGCAAATGCGACATTTTGTTTATTGCACTGTGCAGTTGATCGTTCTCCATTCCGCACCGTGCAAAGCTCGCGACAACAATTGTTTTGCGCACTGTGCAAATAAAAAAAAGGCTTGTCGCACAGTGCAGTTCTCATGTCGCTTGAAAAAATGGGTTGTGCACACAGAGATTGTTTTTTTTTTGCGCACAGTGCGTTTCGCACAGTGCAAAATCCGCGACCGTTGTTTCGCACAGTGCAACCGGACATCCTTTCCTTCCGCACAGTGCAATCCACTTTTCCCTGCCAAATTTCTTTGCACTGTGCAGAGCATGTTTTTCCAATAATTGCCTCGGGGCAGGACAAAAACAAATCAAATTCTTTGAGCGATCAGCCCTTCGAAATGAGGGATTTATGACACACAATTACGGGTTTTGATTT
The DNA here is from genome assembly GCA_904066235.2 of Bursaphelenchus xylophilus. Lineage (NCBI taxonomy): Eukaryota > Metazoa > Nematoda > Chromadorea > Rhabditida > Aphelenchoididae > Bursaphelenchus > Bursaphelenchus xylophilus. The sequence continues at coordinate 4,125,426 of CAJFCV020000001.1, forward strand.
TATGAGCCAAAACTCGGCCAGATGTTATGAAAAAAAAGGTCATGGGACTACCGAATATCCGGGTTATCGCCACAATTATGTGTTCCTCATGTTTTTTGAGGTCTTTGCAGGGAATTTTGGGCTGAAAAAATTATTTTTGAAGGTAAAATACGGGGGAAAATTTTATTCCAAAAAGCTTTTTTTTTATTTGAAAATTAATTTTTGAGATTTTTGGACCCAGGAATTGATTTCTTATCACTGAATTACAATTGCTACTGATAAAAAACAAAAAAATTAAATATTTTTTGATAAAAAGTTACTTTTTTTCACTAAATTTGCAACTTTTTTAACAATAATTTTTTTAAAATACGTTGGCAAATAGCTAGACGATAATTTTAATTTAATTTTGCAAGCTTTAAAATTATTTTTTTGCTACTCAAAATTGAAAATAAAACAATATTTTTCGCTGAATTTATGCCGTATTTGGCTCATTCTTTTGTTTCTTTGGCCTCGAAATTTATTAATTTCGGAGCCAGAAAAGGGCAAATTTAATTATTTTCTTGGGAATGGAACGGATTTGAATGATGTTCCAGTTAGGCACTGCACGCCATTCCTAAGAAAAGAGGGTCATCATTTTGGGTAATAATTGAATTTTTAAAATGCTTGGGTAAAATACGACAAAAAATTGCGTTTCTTTCAAAAAAAAAACTGAAAATAGTGAAAAAACAGCCCACGTAAAACAAGCTGTCCTTTCCGCCCTGTAACTTTAATTTTGCACGCAGTTTTACAGATGTTTCTGACGCATAAAATGTTGTCCGTCATGTACAATATAAAGTGCTAAGGGGCCGTTTCCGGCTTCGAATTATCCGTTCAAATGTCTGATAACGGGCTGAACTTTCTTGTCGAGCCTAAATATGATTTTGTAAACTCGTTTTTTGTCAGTTTTTGGGTAGATCTTGCCTTGCAACAGAATGCCAAAAAATTGCGGAGAGGGTGAACATTCAAAAATCTGTGGTTGTTCTTTATTTTGGCGATAATTGTAAGTCATTTAATGCTGTCTAATAACTTTTCTAGCCATTTTTAGTCATTTCTACACCTTGCAACAGAATGCCAAAAATTGCGGGAAAACAAAAATTTAAATTTTTTTGAAAAATATATTACAGAAAAATCAATTACAGCAGTTTTTACGTCTTCACAATCTTTCTGCGACATTTTATACGACATTTCTACACCTTGCAACAGAATGCCAAAAATTGCGGGAAAACCAAAATTTAAATGTTTGTGAAAAATATATTACAGAAAGATCAATTACAGCAGTTTTTCACATTTTTTCACACTTTTTTCGACGTTTTATACGCCATTTTCACGCCTTGCAACAGAATGCCAAAAAAATAAAAATTCAAAAATCAAGTCCAAATTGTTCGCGGTATTCTTGTGTGTTATCAGACGTGAATGTCAAAAATAGCCAACTTATTTTCCATCCCCTGTTGTGTTAGTTTTTATAAGCTCTTTGAACTGTCTTTGGCCCCAAAACTTCCGGACTTTTCTTTGTTTTCCGCCCTTTTCTAGTGCAAAAAATTCAAATTACCGTCGGCTCGAATATAGTACGCAAAAATGGGACCATAAACAATCTTTTGGCAAGGGTTTTAATCACTTCTCTTCTGGGGAAGTACTGTAATTTTTGGGATTTCTTGATTTCTTTTTGCTAAAACATTGGCAAAAAGTCGGAGATTTCAGTCGAAATACCCTAAGGGAATCAAAAGACGGGTTATTACACGTAAACTGGGGTAAATTTTAGATCTTAGTTTTTAATGGCTACTGTATTTTTTAAATTTTCCACGATTTTTGATGCTTTTTTTTGCAAAGAAATGCCTTTTCAGAGTGAAATTGCCTTAGGGAATAAACAAAAATTATGTGAAACCTAATTATAAAGAAATTATTTACAAGGATTACTGCATTTTTCAACATTTTTTTCAATTTTTTTGCTACAATTTTGATTTTTCTTTGAGAGAAAACGCATTTTGAATGTGAAATTGCCTCAGGCAAAATATAAAAATGACCTCAAATTAAACAGCGAAAATTTTGACATTACTCTTTTGTGATTGAAGTTGGGATTAATTTGTTTTTCGATTACTTTTTTAAAATGCTTTCCCCAAATTTTTGCCAAAAAAATTAATTAAGATTTTTTTACAGAGATCAACTTCCCGTATTTTACAATATTTCCTCCAAAATTTTTTATTTCCAATTTTGTTCTCAATTCCCTCACAAAAATTTTGATCTTTCTTGTAGAAGACGCATTTTGAAGGTGAAATTGCCTGAGGCAAAAAATAAAATATATGTCAAATTCAACAACAAAAAATTTGACATTACTTTTTTGGCATTTTTACAGAGTTTACTGTATTTTTCGACCTCTTTTTTTTAGTGTTTTCTCAAAATTTTTGTCAAAAATGCACATATTCTCAGATGCCGTATTTTACAATTCCCCCAAACTTTTTGACTTTGAACTTTGTTCTCAAAAGTTTGTCATAAATTGCAGAAAAAAATTAATTTCTTTTGAGATTTTTGTTATTGTCCAAACCTGTGTCACGCAACTTCCTGTTGACGGGCAGATTTGTAGTTAATTTGTCAAATCATCCCCTCTCCTACGCAATGTTATGAATGGGAGGGAAATGGGGATTGGGTCCGCGCTTTTTTGGGATCTCCTTTTATGCTTCTTGGAGGCCAAATGTTGACGATTTATTTTTGGACCGCGTTGTAAAGCACTTTACTGCACGTGTTTCGTAGAGTAATTGGGAGAGTTGTAACTTCGTAGAGACGGAAATTTGAAATTTTGAAGATTATTGAGGTTGATTTGATGGTATTTTAGGGTAAAATACGGTACCTAAAATACGATCAAAGTACATACGATTTTTATTTGAAAAATTTAATATATTAGGCAGTTAACGAAAGTAAAATACGCGTAAAATTGGTTCTATTATACATAGTATATAATAACAATTCTTTTACTCGTGTTTTCCTGAATTTAAACTGGTAAAATACGTTCTGCCAACTCGCTGATATTACAACGTAAAAACCACTCAAGCAATAGACCTTTAAATACCAACCAAAGAATATATAGTCCTGAGTATTGCATTCAGAAAGGTCATACAGTTATAAAATTGTATGCTTTTAAAAGATAACGAGTTTCAAGCGATTACTATAAGTGGAATACGCCCCCAATAGGGTTTGTTTCAAGTACAAACCAAAAATATTAGTCTCAAAAAAGAGTTGAGCCTTGCCCAAGACAGGAATCGAACCTGTGTCGCCACGGCCACAACGTGGAGTACTAACCACTATACTACTTGGGCCGGTTGCTCGGTTTCTTCGCTTTGATGACTACTCAGCTACTCTTTGAGTAAGGAACACCTCAGAAAGTTAATCGTAAGATTATTGCGAGAAATTAATGAGGTATTCGTATTCAAAGAGAAGAGTAGTTGAATAGTCATCAACGTGAAGAAATAAAGTCATCGGCCCAAGTAGTATAGTGGTTAGTACTCCACGTTGTGGCCGTGGCGACACAGGTTCGATTCCTGTCTTGGGCAAGGCTCAACTCCTTTTTGAAATTTTTATTTTTGCTTTGTACTTGACACAAACCCTCCATTTTGGGTGTATTCTACACATTGTAATCGTTTGAAACTCGTTATTTTTAAAAGTATACATTTTTATAACTGTGTGACCTTTCTGAATGCAAAACTATTTTTTTTTTGTACTTCAAACTCCTATAGATTTCGTATTTGCGAATTTTGTAATCTCTAAAAACCCAGAGGTCTACGACACCGTATTTTACCATCAGGTTCGATTCCTGTCTTGGGCAAGCAGATCTTTTTTTTTGAAAATCATGTCCGACATTTTTATATGAAATTTTCTACAGTGATCTCTGAACATATTTTTGGGGCGTTTGGCCCAGATTAGACATGGCTCTCTAAGCTGGCGGAACTATCTCTGGATCTGATGACGCGTATTTTAACCTGGAGTTCAACAATATTTAGACTTGATTTTTTAATCCTAAATTTGAGTTACAGTTCGGGGAACTAACCCCGAAATTTTCGTATTTTACCATTTTATTTTGATATATTTTTGAAAAATGAATCGTAATACAAAGATTATCCCGTGCTTTATTTTTATGTGTGTTGTATAGCTATCGTATTTGCTTGGCCTGTTCTATTCCCAAGGTCAGCAAAATTTATATTATTATTTTTACCAATTTCAACGGGGAACTAACCCCGTCTTTGACGTATTTTACCATCATTCAATCCTTTTGATTTTTCGAAAAAAGTTAAAATTTTTAATTTTCAAAGAAAAATCTTTTTACGTGCATTTGACATATCCGTGAGAAGAATTAAAAATCCCGGAAACGCGGTATTATTGTAAATAGAGCCTGGCCCAAAAACAATCTTTTTTAACTCCGTTTTTTAAGTTGTTTTTTCGCCATGTAAAAACAAAAGTGTAGAATTTGAACCGTGCAGGTGACGTGGTAGTAATTGCGGAGCTCTTTTTCTTACATGACGTAGGGAATTTGGCGGAAATTTGAATAAAATTAGGGGAAATTGTGATTGCACTGTGCAAAATAATTTTTTGAGGGTTGTGCACTGTGCAGTCCAAAAATTTCTTTGTTTGCACTGTGCAATCGTTTTTGGAAACAAAATTTTTGGTGCACTGTGCGAACTCTGAAGATTTAAGCTTTCTGCACAGTGCAAGCGGCAATAAGAATTTTTGGCACAGTGCAAAAAACACGTTTATGATTTCGCACAGTGCAGTGGAATTTTTGGTTTTTTCGGGTTGCACGGTGCGAAGACGAAAAATGTTCACACAGAAGGTGGTGCACAGTGCGATAGGAAGTTCTTTGCACCATGCGGAACAGTTTTTGACCTCGCCGCACTGTGCAGGAAAAGTAAAATCTTTGGGACAGTGCAACAAGTTTTTCTTTGATTCCAAAAACGGTTGCACGGTGCAATCAAAAAATTATTTTTCTGCACAGTGCAAGCGGCGACAAAAAGTCTTCCGAACAGTGCAAAAAATTTTTTTTTATTATTTCGCACAGTGCAGCGAAATCTTGGGTAATTGCACGGTGCAAAGAAGAAAAATTTTCGCGCAGAAATTGTTGCACAGTGCGATAAAAAGCAATTTTTTCTCTGTTTGCAAAATTTATCATCGCTGACTGACCGCACAGTGCAGGAAAAATAAATTTTGGAGGTCGCACAGTGCAGCGAAGAAGTTTCGTTTCCAAAAAAACTGCACGGTGCAAGAAAATCATTCTTTTTCTGCACAGTGCAATCGCAATTTTCCCGTCATTTTATTCAAATTTCCTTCAAATTCAATTACGTCATGTAACAAAGAGCTTCAAAGAAGGTTTTTTTGTATTTTTTCCGTGAAATTTTCCAATTTCCCCGGAGGGGATTGCAATTTGATTAGGGTGTTCCACAAATTGAAACCTTTCATTTTCCGGTTTCCTTTTTGTCATATATTGGGAACATGAGGAAGTCGGGTAGTTTCTTCCCTGTGGCTGTATTTTATTCTGCAATTGGGATACTGTAGAAAGTTTTGAACTAATTTTTGAAATTTCGATTTTTTTTTGAATATTAAAATTTTTAACTTCAGAGCCTTGTTAAATCGCCATGTCGTATTTTACTAAAATTTTACTACTTTTTCTTGGTGTTTTCAAAAAATGTTTTTCAAAAATTGTCTCCCAAATGTCAAATTTTATTACTTTTATCCAATTTGAGCGAATAATCCGAAACTAAGTCCCGTTACTGCCTGAAAATCCCACGCTTGTATTACAGAGTTTTCAGGAAATGACATGGGCCAATTTCAAGCCAAATACCACAATCTTTTTACATCGGAATCCTCCTTTATTGGGTTACTTAGAGGGCCAAAAAAGTAGCGTAAATTTTTGAGGGGGAAAAGAATGTTGCGGGCTTTATAGCAAGTCCCTTTTTTGTCTTTGATGATGAAAAAAATTTTAGTTTTGAATGTCCCGCCAAAAAATTATTTTCTTGGCATTGTGTTTTAGTGATGTTGGACTACTCTGAAAACAACCTGACTGGTTACTCGGCCGTATTTTAAATATTTCTTTGTTACTTTTATTCCCAAATTAATTCAAACTTTTGAATTTCCCGCCAAAAATTATTTTCTTGGCATTGTGTTTTAGTGATGTTGCAGTACTCCAACAAAAATATAGAGGGTTGTTCTTGCGTATTTTTAATATTTTTTTCTATTTTTACCGTCCTAAAATAAATTAAACTTTAATTTCCCGCCAAAAATTATTTTCTTGGCTTTCTGTTTTAGTGATGTTACAGTACTCTAAAAACAACTTTGACGGTTGATTCTCGTATTTTTACTACCTTTTGCTACTTTTAAGGCTAAAAAATATATTAACTTTTGAATTTCCCGCCAAAAATTATTTTCTTGGCATTGTGTTTTCGTCCTCTTACAGTAATCAAAATTGCCGTTCTTTGACCCTAGCACATTTGACCTTTGTCTATACCGCGGTTCAGACCCTTGTTTGACTTTTATTTTTCGAATTTTGCGCCAAATTAAATTTTTTTGGCATTGTGTTGAATTAATATTACAGTAAGATTTTTCTGTTATCCGCAGATAGAGGAAGTAATCCATTTCGTTTCAAATCTAATTTTAAACTGAATAAAGTAAATTTGACTACGTTTGGACGCTCTTTTCACATGATTTTTGGTTCAGACGACAAATATTAGGTCAAGTCTGAAGCAATTGTATCTTCTGACCTGAAGCCGGAATTAACGCATACACTTGGCTGAAAATAGAAAATTCTTGCGATGTCTTAATTTTGAAGGGCTGTCAGCCTTTTCCTTATAAGTATATATGCATGAAACATTTGGTCTTTAATCTTTCATTTTTCAAAAATTTTGACTATATTTGTAAGTCTTATGGTGTAAATGGATAGAAAATTGCTTGATGGTGAACCTGGCTCGCTCTGAAATTTTACGTCACACTCCAGGCCACCCATTTTGCCATTGTATTCGCATTTTTCTTTGAAGTTTGGAGAGATTCCGATGGTTTTTTTGCAAATGCCCTAAGGCAAGTAATCGGAATTTCTGGGAAAATCTTGTTGACCTATCCTAGAGCAGACGCCTCTCTCTCTAAAATTCGGCTGGAACCCCATGATTATCATTAAAAGTAGGAGAGTTATAGCCAAAACAAGTTAACCATCTCCTTGCTCCACGGAATTGTAGGGACCCTTCAAAACCTTCAATATCTTGAACCCACTCAACTTTTGGCATGCATATAGAATGTAGGTATGCTGTCAGAAAACCACAGTTTTTATGATTATAGTCCAAACAGTTTGATAGTATGACTATCTGCCATTTTGGCGGTTTTGAGTAGGAATTGGTCGTAAGATGTCTTGTAAACGAAATTATTAGAACTACTGGGTGAGAATAGGCAGTTGGGAGGGAAAGAGAGTCTGTTTACATTGACCTGGCGTTTATTATGATCCGCGCGACAACAAGATTGGGATTGTATTATTGTAGATGACGTCATTTTGCTAAATATAACTGGAAAGTTTTACTGGAACGGGGATTTTTAGACGGTGTAAACTACAATGCATTTCTTTTAAAATTTGTTGTTAGAAATTTTATTTTGTTATTTTACGAATTTAATCGGATTTTTTTTATTACAGTAACATAATTTTTTTCAATTTTTTTTGAATTTTTTTTTTGGGAAAGGTTTATTGAGTGAAACAAAAAAACATTATGCCTATCTTCTCGTATTTTACATATTTTATTATTTCTCAAAAATAAAAAAAAAACAAAAAAATTTATCGCTCAAAATACGTCACAAACTACTTTACTCATCAAAAACAGTTATCAACACCTCCAATTCCCTCTCATTTTACCTCTAAATCGCCTCAGGGCATTTATTTTTATCTGATTGATGTCATTTCCAAAAACAAAAATTGCCTGAGGGTGTGCTAAACCTTATACAAATACTCGATGAGTTGTAACTCAAGACAATTTGAGCTAGACCCACACATTTGTTCGATAAAACAGAGGGTTTTAGCTGTTTGAACAGGGTCATGACCCAAAAAATATTTTTTGGCCTAATTTTTTGGACAAATATTTTGCAACGTTCATTTGCGCAGGGCTATTTTCGACGACATGGTGTGGGATTTTGTGGTAATTTTAATTTTAAAAGAGCTTAAAAGGGTTCTTTCGGGATTTTTAGAGGTTTTGGGGCCAAAATTTAGGGATTTTGGGGGAAATTTTTGATTTTTATCATTATTCGCATTTTGTTTTTTACTTTTTATTAAATTTATCACTTTTTGAAACAGAATAATCTCTGTGACGTATTTTAAATCAAAGAAATTTATATATTTTTCGATTATTTTCATTATTTTCGCGATTTTCCCACCAAAATCACCGTTTTTTGCCTAAAACAATATAAAAATTGATATTTCAGATCATTTTACCTCCGGCAATTTCCTCAAAATTATTTCTACAGTATTCTCAGTTCTTCAACTTTCCTTATTCCTCTTCAATTCAACCCTATATTCAAAATTCGGCGGCCAAAAATCGGCCCGAAACAGGCTGAGCGATGGCCGGCTGCACCGAGCTCTTCCACAGCGCCTGGGACATGAGTAGTTTGACTCGACTGCTTCGCCGACCCGAATGCCAACAACTGGCGGCGGTTTTGTTGGCTCACGCGGGACCCACGGCCACTCCGACTCCAGGGTATTTCGTGGAGAATCGGCTGGGGTTCGGGGGATTTAACCAGGAATTCAACGGGATCCGGGGAAAGTAAGACGATTTTTAGCGGATTTTTGAAGGCCTAAAGGCTTGAAATTTAGGGTAAAATACGAGAAATTGAAATGATTTTTTTTTATTTTTTCAAAATTTTAAATTTTAAATTTCCCGCCAAAAAATAAAATCAAAATTTCTTCAATTTTTCAGAGAAAAAAAAATGATTTTTTGAGTTTCTCAATGTTTGTCATACCTATTTCCAACGTATTTTACATTTTTTAAAACAGGATTTTACATAATTTTAATACTTTTTTTGTAAAATACGACTAAAAAACGGATAAAAAACTCTTTGTGATGACTGAAAAAGTTTCATCATAATCGTGAATATTCATAAATTAAAAGTTAAAAATCCCAGTGACATCTGAAAACACAAGCTATAATGTTGCGTATTTTCTACGATATTTGAAATTATGCGTATTATAAATGTTCAAAAATTTGTTTTTCCCGAGAGACAGCTTGAAATTTTTGTAAAATACGATCTTCCATACGTTTGTATTTTCTCACAAGAAGCCTGACGTTCTGATTAATCACCCATTTTATCCGAGATTTTCAATTTTTTACAAGATTACTTTTGTCTTTTATTATGAAAAGGGGCATCTGGTCCGTTTCCAGTTTAGTCATCAAACTTTATTACGCGAATTCGCACGTTTCAAATGGGGGTTTTACGTCTGGAAAATAAAAAAATACTGTTTAGTCTACGAGTTTTCTGGTCGACGATGCCTTGGGTCGCTTTGATTTGTAGTTGTATGTATCTGGGAGGCTAGAGGAAGGCTTAGATAAATAATAAAAATAATAAGATTAATAATCTCATAGAATAGTTTATCACCTGTTTTAAGGCATTTTTGCATATATTAGACCAATAATATCTAGATAAAACTTACAGAACTTATCTTACAATAGCTATAGGTCAAAAAAATGGAGTTATGTTAGCAATAGCTAAAGTTATAAAAAGTTGTTGTAAGAAAAATGCAAGTAAGTCTTCGTCAAGTCTCCGCCGAGCTAGATCTTGGTTTTTGGAGCAAGTTTTGGACTTTTCTACGTTGAAATAGCTCAAAAAACTGAGGTTTATAGTAGCTAAAATTAGATCAAGTCGTCGTATTGGAAGTCTTGGCCAAGTCTCCGCCAAGCTTTCGTCGGGTGTCATTTTTATCCAAAAACTTTTTCAAGCCTCGTAGACACCTCCTACAACCTTTTCTTGGGCCCCTACCTGCTCTACGCCTCGCAGCGACCAATTTTTTGTCGACCCGAAAAGTGCGGATCCCTTTAATTTTATATAAATTTAGATTAGTAGCCTGATTTCAAATGAACCTTGTTCCTTTATCTTATCGAAAATCTTTCCCAAAAAGCAGTTTGAAAAATCCCCTGAGGGCAATTTAACACTGTGTGTTTTCTTTCGCGAACATTTAGTGGAGGGGCTTTTTAAAATACGATTTCTTTAAGGAACGCAGAATATTTTTTGAAGAGGATTTGATTTAAAATTCTGTTTAACCCTTTTTATAATTTTTTGAGAAATTTAGAATGGGCTCTTAAACAGTAGTCAAAATATATTTTTGAATTAACGGCTGTCATTTCGGATTTTTGAGCCCGATTTTTGTGGAAGATACGACGCACGGCAACCCAGGGAGTCTCCCGCCTCGTTTCGGCGCTTCGCCCACCTAGTATCGGTTGAATTCAAACGAAATGTCAAAAATGAATTTTTCGTGTGGTTTTCCGACCGAAAAATATTTTTCGCGGAATTATTTTATTTCTTTTGTGAATTTTGACACTTCGTTTGGACGAAATTCAAAAGTGGACGGGAGACATTTTTGTTCTATTTTGGGTTGCCGTGCGACGTACAGGGGAAGTACCCCCACTGCGACCCTCAGATTTTGATGAGACTTGGCACAAATTTAGAATATTTTCTTCTTATTTCGAGAATCCTAACTTGGGCTTTGCAGCTACAACTGAGATAGATTGAAAGTCGGCGAAGATTTGACAATTTTTGCCGAACTTCGGCATGAAAAGTTTCATACCTATTTCTACCATAAAGCGTAATGTTTCCACAAAAAATTAATTTTTTTTTCCGCGCGAAACAAGCAAACTTATGGCCAAAAATCGTTGAATATCTCGGCGGCGCCTGCAAAGCGCGAGTTAAAACTTTCAGGAATTGATGCTTAGTTCATGGCCTACGTGCGTGCAAAATTCAAAGAAAATCTGAACATCGCTCTTGGGGTACTTCCCTTGTTAATTTTATATAAAAAATGGCGATTTTTTTATGTACTAGAATTTACAAAATCTCCGATTTATCCTCAAAATGTTGAGAGCAAATGAGTATATTTGCTTTTTCAATTTCCTATTTCTCGTCTGCATGTTGACAATAGAAGTGATTGGTGGTTTTTGAAATGACGTCTTTTGGTGGGAGACAATTCTGCAGGGTGATTTTTTAAGTGTAAATCTATACTTGGTTCTGATTTTTGATCGCTTACTTTACTGTTTTCTTTACAGTAAATGGTAATACATAAAAATGGCGAAACATATCCACACGTATTTTAAAATTTCTTGATTTTTATTTTTCTAGCAAAAATTTTCAATATAAAAAAATTTACTATGCAAAACTGCACTCCCAAAAAAATAAAAAAAAATTTAATTTTTGAAATAAAAAAATCTACAAAACTATCTAATCCCCAGCCCTTTCAGCGGCCGAATCTCGGCCTTCAACGGGAACGCGGGGTATGCGAATCGACGGGTGGACATCATGAGCAACGCCGCCGACCCCACCATGCACACCTGGGCCGACGAGAACTTCACAATGGTCGACATCCTGGCCGAGATGGACCAGTACGTGGACAACGAGTTCTACCCGCTGTATGTGAGGGTCGGGATGACGTTCATCTTCGCGTTGTTGGCGGTCATGGGGATTGTGGGCAATATTATGGTGATCACGGTGGTGCTGAAGGTACCGGGAATGGTGAGTGAAAAGTGAAAATTTTAATCACAAGAAAGAGGAAACGTATTTTCCAATTCAAAATTTTTTATCCTACGTTGATATTTTGGCGAAAAAATTTGAAAAATTTGTTAAATATGGCCTTTCTACAGGAGAATTCGATTACTTTACTATAATATTTTTGATTTTAAAAAAGCACAAATTTTTTGTAGTATCATGGATAGGTGTGGGTGCCATTTTAAGAACCCCAACAAACCCCTGAAGATTTCAACTCGCCCTTTTTGGCGGCCGACAAAATATTAGTCGTTCCAGAAAGTGCATAGACTATTCGTCGAGTGCCTCACCGTGCAAAAGACTCATTTTTGCGGCGTGAATTTTACTTTCTGCACCGTGGAAGTGCAATATCGCAGCGGCGCAAGCTTTTCTCAACGGAGTCGGCGCGAATTTTGAGCTGACAAAAAGAAATTGCACAATGCAAAATGTTTCGAAAAGAATCGCAACATGCAGTGTCTGGTGCAAAAAAAGACCGAAAAAAGTCTACGCACTTTCTGAAACGACTAGTATCAGTCTGTCGGGAAAATAATGAACGCTCTGTCGCTGCGCCGATGGCGTCGTTGAAGTGAGAAGAAATTTGATTTTGCCGTGAAACAATTTTTTTTCGCAGCGGAGAGCGATTTTCGATGCGACACGGTGCTCATTATTTTCCCGACAGACTGATATTCTAAGTTCTAGAGAGAATTCTAAATGAGGAGAACCGGGCGAAAAAGCGTCTAAAAAAAGTTTCTAAAAAATTTAGAAAATTTTTTATGCTTTTCGGCTTCTGACTGGTAAAAACATATTTTTTAGTAGCAATTCTATAGCAATAAAAATTAGTCATGATTTTTTTTTAATTTCCTTACAACATCCAACCAAAAAAAATCGGAATTCTCTGGAAAAAACACGGGCTATTAATCTCGAAAATGCCTTATAAAACCACATTATAGCTATTGTCGTATTTTACCCCCAACCTTCCCAACTTTTCAGATCACCCCCACCAACTGCTACCTCACTTCTCTGGCGGCCTCCGATTGTTTATTTTTCATCGCTTCATTGCCGCAGGAGCTGAATAATCTTCATGGGACCTCGAAACAGTACATCTTCGGATCGATGGGCTGTTCCCTCCTCTCCTATCTTCCGTATCTTGCCATCAACACCTCCTCGCTCTCCATTACGGCCTTTACGATCGAGAGATTCATCGGGATCTGTCATCCCTTGAAGGCGCGCTACATTTGCACCGTCTCGCGGGCCAAGCTGATCATTGCGTTGATCTGGATTTTTGGCATCACCTACAACAGCCCATGGCTCTATTTGGCCACTGTTATGACCGACTCGGAAGGAGATTACTGTAGTTTCAAGTTGGAGAGATCAAACTGGACCTACAAGCTGATCTATGTCATCGATTTCTTGAGCTGTTATCTGGTCCCGATGATTTTATATTTGATGATTTATGCGAAAATCACGTACACGTTGATGAAATGCACTGTGAATTCGAACCAACAGCAACAGAATAGCCATAAAATGCGTGAGTCTTTGGATTTTATTGGCAAATCTTGAGTGAGAGGTCTAGTTTTATTGGCAAATCTTGAGTGAGAGGTCTAGTACAATATAAATTAATGTCCCAAAATCATATTTACTGAGACAGGTTGTACGTAAAAACGGAAAATTTTGTTTTTAAAATATAAATCAGCCTTTCGTAAGAAATAAAACTGATAAAAATTACATGTTTCAAAAGATGTTGGGTCCCGCAACGAAAACCTCAACTTGAATTTTTCGGGGAATTCATCGCGAAAATCGGTGGTTAAGAGTCCTGAAGGTTATGTTTTTCCATTTTTGACCTTTTTTACGCTTATAAATAAAAAAATTTTGGGTCCCACCACGAAAACCTCAAGTTGAATTTTTCGGAGAATTCATCGTTAAAATCGATGATTAAGAGTTCTCAAGGTTCTATTTTTGCATTTTTGACCTTTTCCTGGCCCAAAATAAAAATTTTTGGGTCCCACCACGAAAACATCATTTTCTCTAAAACTCAATTTCCCCTCAAAATCTTCCTTCCTACGACTAATTCAAGTGTTTTCAGCGATCCATCCAGACTCCCTGTCGCAGAACGGCACTGAAAGATCGCATTCCATCACGTTCTCACCTCCAGCTTTGAAGACAAAACAAAGCAATTCAATTCAAATGGACAAGAACTCCTCGATGAAATTGACGCTCACCATGAGCAATACGACCACAATATCGACAAAACGGCAGACGCCGCGCAGTCGGATGCAGGTTCAAGTCATCAAAATGTTGGCTTTTGTGGTCATCATCTTCGCGGTTTGCTGGCTGCCCTACCGGGCGATGGTCATGTACAACTCGTTCGTGGATGAGACTCAGATGTTCACCAAAGCATGGTATGTCACTATAACTAACTAGAACATTAAAACTAGTATTCTGATTTTCAAAAAATAATTTTTTCCCTTCCAGGTACCTTTTCTTCGCCAAAACCCTCATTTTCTTCAACTGTGCTATCAACCCGATCCTCTACAATGTCATGTCGGCCCGTTTCCGCAACGCCTTCAAACGGTGTTTCTGTGGCGCCGAGGAGAAGCCCAAAAGTACAGTGAAAAAGTGCACTTCCGTCTCCAAATACCCGCTCAGATCGGACGATCAGAAGCCGTTTTTGCCCGGCAATTATCATCGCGACTCTATTTATTCGTCAGGAAAACACGAGACTCTTCACGAAGTTGTATGATCAAATTATTTTGGAGTTGAAAGACGTCTGGGTTACTGTATTTTTCGAAATTTAGCTTGTTTTTGATTAAGTATTGTATTTTTTTCATTTGAGATTGTATTTTTGTCCGGTATTATATTTAATATTACGATTTGGAGAGGTCTGTGACTAGGCAGATTTTCCAAGTAATTTCTCTCCAAATTTACTACGCTTTAATCGCCAAACCTGTAAATATTCGCCTTGGTTTTCGGTCTACCTTTCCCCCACGGGTCTAATTCATATTCACATAATATTCAAGTCCCACTTTGTCAACGCTTACAAATCGAGTTTCGTATCACTATTATAATTTTATCTGCTAATTTCCACATGTACAGGGAGGAGTGTAATGTTCGAATAAACACTTGAAATCAGAAGCAGTCAAAGCAATCTTCGTCTACAGGGATTATCCTACAGTAAGATGGAGAAAGGTTAACGTTCGGCTGTCTGATCATGTGATCTAATCCACCCACTATAAGTTTATTACGGGAATGTGCGGAATTCAAGGATTATCCCGTGTTTATGCAGGCGCTGGAGAAGGGATGGCAGAGGGGATTGGAATCAGAATGAAAGCGGGGCTCGGCTTCTCATATGATGGGTCCAATTTTAGATACGTTGGGGTGAGTAATCGGGATATAGGGATCAAATTTGGACGATAAATAAAATTCTGATCTATTTACGTCACTTACATTTCCAATTTCAAACCATTTCAAAAAGTCTGATCGTATTTTACTATACAATTTATTGTCGACTAACGGAAGGAGTTGAGAGAAAGAGAACTATAAAAACAGACTATAATAAGATTAATAATGTTACAGTGATACAAAAACTGGGGGAGGGGGGATAGACTACTCAGACGCGTTTCGTGAAGAGGGAGATACAAAAAAAACCATTGGTTACAATAAACAAGGGCTTCAAGAACACGGCAAGGCTTGTCTGCGGGATGGGCAAACCTTACAAAAATTGTTACAGCACTCAAATCAAAGTAAAACGAAAAAATCGCAAGATTTCCAGAAATTCCAAGCTTCCTAAGCAAAAATTACAGTATATACAGTAGTAAAAACTTAGGATAGCTTGAAATTTCATAAAAACCTAGAATTAATCCGTATTTTACAATAATTCTCCTACTGTATCAAATTTCGTGTTCAGGGGAGGGTAAAAACAGCATACAAAAAAGAGAATGGTGAGAGTATTGAGTGAAGAAGATAGGAGAAATAGGGCCCAGGTCAGACTATAAGGTACGTCCATGGTCAGGCTGCCGCAGTTTCCAACCGACATTCTCGAGAACCACCGTCTACTGAAAATTCGACAGTAATCCTATAGAATGTCGGAAGGCCACTGCTTCAGCCTTTTGGCGACCATCGACGCACCCTTTCAAAGATTTCCCATATTCCACAAGGTATCACAAGCACCTTAAGAGTATACAATACTCGTCTTTTACATTGCGTTACCTTCAAAAATACGGAGTTCTCCAAAGTCTTTAGTACGAGACATCCGAAACAATATTAATACAATTTCTGCTTATAATATAGGATATTACATCGCAGAGAAAACTGTATTTTCATGGAACGGGACATCGCCGTACACCCCATATTCTTCATTGCCACATTGATTTAGATGTGGTAGACCATACAGAACAACTTCGACTTGTCCAAACACGATGGGAAGTGTTCGGGGGCAAGCACATTGAAGCCGATGCAACGTAGGGCCCTGGGGATTCCCTGCTTGGCGTCCAGACCGTCGCGGTTGAAGCAGGCGAGCACCTTGTTGAACCCGAGCTCATCTTCACAATACTCGAGGAGGTTCACAAAGTGCTCGCGGCTCAGCTTTGACGACAGTTGGTTGTGGGGCAGGAACAGGGCGAGGGTCTTCTTCTCCGGAATGTGGGCACACCATTCTTCGCTGACTTCTGAAAAAAATTATATTACTTTAGGGAAACAAATCTCTAGAAGGCCGTATTTTAGACGAGAAAATTCTTTAAACTATAGGAGATCTTATCCTTTCCCATAAATAACGACAAAGACCACATTCAAAAACAAAATTCCACCTAAAATACGACACAAGAACGAGCAAGAACTTACGTTTTACGAGACCGGAAAGCGCGTCTGAGTCTATACTTGCGTCTGGATCACTTGGAGGGGCGTCAAAAACAACACGGGGCGCCTGTACCGCCCCGACTGCAGCTGAAATAAAATTATATTATACTTGGCCCATCAAGTAAAATCAGCTCGAAACTAAAGTCAATAAACGAAAAATAAGTCTTCATTTGCCGTAGAGGCCTTTAACATTATTCCGAGTTATTTCCCGATTATATTATTTTCTACAGTAACCTAAACTCAAGTACAGTAACCCAAAGTCCACTTACAAATTAGACGAATTAGAGACGTTATTGGAAATCATGGCCATTTTTTCTCTTGAGCGCTGAAACGAGTCGAGCAAGTGAGCTAGTCTGAAATAAATTCGAAATTATATTACACATGAAGTGAATTATAAAAATCTCCGCCGCGACAAAATACACGTTCGAATCGATAATCATAGGACAAGCGGGGTCTCAGACGCCGTCTCCTTCGCCCTCTTTATTGGGAATACTTCTTCCCTTCTCGAGGGACAGCCCCAGTTGATAAGAGCTTATCAATGTGATGAAATCGGGGCAAAAATAAGATTGTGCTACGCCTGTTTGCGAAACAAACGGACTTTTTCGGAGAGTGGTAGTCACATGGAAGAGTCCGGAAGCTTACAGATCCTTCGTCCCAAATCTACATAAATTATCGGGTATTTTGTGAGGGAGAGTTCGAAGGGTTGTGGAAAACAAGGTAAAAATAGATGGCAGACCGTCTGAACCTCCATTTACGAAGGGCAAAGTGCCTTAGTTAGCAAGAGCAGACCTCAATTTGCCTTAGGACAAAGACACGCACATTGCAGACAACTATTTCCTCAGGAAATCGAGGATTTCCTTCGAAAACATCTAGAGTAAAGTAATTTATGCGAAAAATTTATCGGAACGGAAAAAACTGGAGCGTTCCAGTAGGCTTGCACTCCGTCATGAAATACCACATAAGATAATCCATCAAACCCGCGCGGAAAAAATATTTCTTGCACGAATCGAGGACATCTTACACTAAGCAATTACACCAGAAAAACTGATGGAAATCGATGCAGACATCAGTGTAACACCTTGAGAAGACTTTATCAACAGTGAAGAAGATATTCACAACAGAAAAATTGTATAAAACGCCGAGTCCAGAGCTAATCTTAAATCTGATGTCTAGTGTAATATAAATTTCGAAATTTTTTGTAAAATTTCTTAAGAAGTTATTATCTATTAGGAAGTAGAGATTCTGAGGGAATCTTGAAGTCTGATATTAGTCAATAAAAGGATTTATGGAGGTCTTATCCATTTATTTTTGTCTACTACAACATAGCCCTAAATACCAGAGGAATTGGAAGTAAATGGAGCCGAAAACATTATAAAAAGCAGTAATAGGCCATAAAACTGCTGAGCGACCAACTGGAACCCCGTTACTCATTAAAAAATCGGCCTTTCTATCACGATTCATATCAGATATCTAGTGCAATATAAAATTTCGCAATTCCCCTAAAAAATGATAATCCGAACGGCCGAAATGGAGCAAGTACAGTGTAAAAAGAAAGATCACGTCAACTGATACGATAAATAACCCTTGAATTCGAACCTTCTCCCTATTTAAACCAAAAAACTCTGGTCCGATATTTCGCAAATCCCGCAAACCGCACGAACAACCTCAACTTGGTCTGAATACGTCAGAAACGAACAACTTTCGACATAGCTTTCCGTATCAAAGTGCGTGGAAGGTGGGTTCGGGCCGGAACGGCCCGAGATTATCTTCTCCATGGGCGCACAAAACAGCTCTGCTCTGCGGCTGCTCGGCGCGTGATGAACGGCACCGGAATGAAGAGTCCGGTCCCCACCGCGACGCAAAGCTCGGCCCCCAAAGCTCCATAATCTTATCTGCACCCTCCCCGAGAGTCGGTTCGTCCGGCGCTCTCTTCGTTTCGCGCGCTCTCTCGCGGCTCTTGGCCATAGGCCCCCGCGAGGAGGGGAGAACAGAAAAAGCGAATCGATATGTGACGCAAACCCGACTGCTTTCGAGATAACAACGCCGTCGGGGAAACGACGAAAACGTCGGAAAGGAAAAAGGCGACATCTTGCGGCGGAATGCCAAGAAATTTGGAGTGCACTGCGAAATTGGCGGGACTCCGGGGAATTTGAATTTTTGAGATAGGAAAAAGAGCATGAAACAACTTGAAAATGTTTGGAAAGAGGGTGATGGGATACTGTGGAGCGATAAGAAACGAAATTACTTCCGAAAGGGAAGCAGACAGATGGTAAACACCTTCACATATTACACATGAGACATTAATCTAGCGAAAAGCGATTAGAAATGCCTACGTCCTAACCCGATTCATTAAACTAGAGTAGTTGATGGTCCAGAGAAGTGTTTACTATTAATTTTGGCCGGCTAATTAATCTCCTTCCCAGAAAAAATTTAAATTATATTCACCCAGTATAGCCTTTGCGTGGTTTATGGTAATTCGAGTACAAAGAAGTTGTAAATAACTCGGAAATGAAGCAATAATATCCAGGGAGGTATATAACCTCATTTCAACGTCAGTTCACTTTAAATAATCTATTAAAACATAAGGTTTTTTTGAAAAAATTCAATTTTTCATGATTTTAAAGCAAAAATCGAAGCAAACCGAGTAACCGAGGCCATTCTGATCCGATTAACCACTTGATACGTTTTTTGTAGACCTCCCTCTATCAATAAACCATTTTTGTGCTGCTTTACGCAGATGAATTTGCATAACAACGGGGAAAACTTTTTTTTATTTCGACGATTTTGGAGCCACGTAACGGATCCACAGAATCAATGAATCAAAAAAGTAGTCAAATTCGATTTTTTATTATATTAAACTACAAGTCAAATGCTGCTTTTATCATCAGTTTTGATTGCATTACTTTCCGGGGAAGCCTCGAATGTTAATCTTTATTTTAATCTCTTTGCAAATCGCTGAATATTCAAAAATCGACCATTTTCGGAATTCCCCAAGCGGAAACTCTCCGCAATGATAAGGGAATGTCAATTCGAAGCTAATGGGGAGTATAATTAAGACAAAAATTTGGGAGATAAGACGAGTTTCCCAATGAGAAACGAAGGGTTTTTGGGGGAGAAGACAGGTCAGCTGATGGCTTGGCTTTGTTTGATGACAAAAACAAAGGAAGTGGAAGGAATGGCTGCAGGAGAGAGGGGACAGAACTGATTCCACCGTATCCTTTTGGACAAACGAACTCGAGGCGGCGAGTTTCAAGTTGGGACGAAAAGTTTAAAAGGTTTTGCAAAAAATACAGTAAGAAAGAGGGAAAAGAGAGATAATGGATATGGATATAGAGGAAACAAAAAAATCATGACTTATTTTGGATACTGTTTATCTTGATGATCAAAAATTTTACCTGAAAAAATCAAAAAAAGTTTGTCACACTTCAAAAAAAAATCAAGCAAAAGCTCGAATTTTTTTAAAATGTTGTTAAGATACGCTCCAAGAAACTATCTGTTAGTAGAATCGAGTTCAAAGGACATTTGGGTCAAACACGAATATCAAGAATATTAAATTTTTTGTAAAAAAAAGAAGGTAAAATATAGACCTTGTTTCACCAAAAATTGAAAACAATATCACTGCGCAAGACTTCCAAAAAATAAAATCTAATCCGCTTGCCCAAGACAGGAATCGAACCGGGCGATTTCAAAGAGAAAAACAGTGTAAAATACGGTGATAAAATGAAAAAAGCAGTGTAAAATACGATAACTGTAGAAACGGTGTTGTTATACGTCTCAAAAAAAGAAAAGAAAAAAGCGCTTTGCCCAAGACAGGAATCGAACCTGTGTCGCCACGGCCACAACGTGGAGTACTAACCACTATACTACTTGGGCCGATGACTCTGTTTCTTCACTTTGATGACTTTTCAACGTCTCTCTTTGAATCCAGAACACCTCAGGAATTTAATTATAAAATCATTGCGAGAAATTAATGAGGTATTCGTATTCATAAAGAAGAGTAGTTTAATAGTCATCAAAGTGAAGAAACAGAGTCATCGGCCCAAGTAGTATAGTGGTTAGTACTCCACGTTGTGGCCGTGGCGACACAGGTTCGATTCCTGTCTTGGGCAAACTTCAACGTTTTTTGAGACTTTCACTTTTTGAAAAGAATACAATGATGGTCGTATTTTACAATTTTTAAGTCCCTAAAAACTCGTAAATTTTGAAAATCATTCAATTTTAAAATGTTATAACTTTACTGAATACAAGATGCAAGGTTATACAAAGCATTTTTTATTCAGTTTATTAAATTTCCAGCGGAGAAACACTATATCAGTCTGTCCGGAAAACAATGTGGATTTTTCCCCGGCTCTAAATCGCCCAGCATTATTTTGCGACGGCTAGCCGCAACTGGGAATTTATTATTTGGTGCGCGACTTCTGTGAGTCGATAAATTTTGCTGCGAAAAAATCCACATTATTTCCCCGACGGGCTGATATTTTGGCTTCAAAGTACGACGATTAAATCTGCTCTGTCAAACTTTTTTATCTCATATCAACAACCCGTGCTCGAGATAAAGTCTGCACTTTCACGTAAGCCGAAACTCGAGCCGACTCTTTGATAAGTTGAATAAACACGGCCAAGTCTGAGGCCAGAGGTCGAGGGAGGAGGAAAACAAAAATATTGAAAATCGAAAAGAAATTGTTTGAACTGTTGCTGGGGGACAAGAAGCATTGAAAAAAAACAGTTGAAAGGCACAAAACAGAAGGGCAAAAAAGTCAATGTTTCTTCTGGGAATGGTAAAATACGCCTTCCAGTATCAATCTGTCGGGAAAATAATGGCGGATTGTCGCGCCTCGGAATCGCCCATCATCGCTTTGCGACTTCAAGCCGCGGCTGGGAATTTGGTGCGCGATAGCGGCGAGGCGAGACATTTTGATGCGACGATCCGCCGTTATTTTCCCGACAGACTGATATAACAGTTATATCAAAGACGGTGCACGGCAACCCGAAGTGTTTCCTGGCTCCTTTCGACACTTCGCCGATTTTGTATTGGTTGAAATCAAACAAAATGTCACAAAAGAATTTTTCGTGGGGTTTTCCGACCGAAAAATATTTTTCTCGGAATTATTTTATTTCTTTTGTCAATTTTGATACTTCGTTTGGACGCAACTCAAAAGTGGGCGGGAAACATGTTTCTTCTATTTCGGGTTGCCGTGCGGTGGGAAGTTGAGTGGTCAGAGCTTTTTATACAGGGTGTTTCAAGAAATATGACAGAAACTTTTTGCGAATATCTTTGAGCTCTTGGGAGTTTTCACGCAAATTCTTCTTGTAATACGATTGTAATATGTAATACGATGTGATTTTAAAAAAAACCTCAAATGTCTCCGCCGAGAACTGGCCTCTCCGCCGACGAAAAAAAATTTTTTTGATGATTACAGAACCGCCCAATTTCAAGTTTTAGAAACAAGACGAATTTCCGCGATAACTCCCAAGAGCTCAAAGATATTCGCAAAAAGTTTCTGTCATATTTCTTGAAACACCCTATATAAGCTTGCTTGAAATTTCACTCACAAAAATCTCCTCCGGCAACAACTATAAGCTTCTAAAATCAGTACTAAAGCAGATTATGATGTCATCAAAACCTCGCAAATTTGTTGTCGACCACCTGAGTGAGTGTCACACGAACACTGCCCTTAATTTCCCTTCATTAGCCGTGTTTATATGCGAGTAAAACAAGGTGTAAGTGGCGGTTTCCCCGGGAGACTATGGGAATCCGCAGGCGGTGTGGGAGGGAGAAGTGGCTGACAAGTAAATGTAATGGGTAACAACATGACATGGTTAGGAAAAATAAAAATATTTATGTAAGACAATACAATGAAGTGGAGTAAGGAACTGGAGTTTCATAAAACTTACAATTAGTGGTATAATAACATAATTTTCTTCATGTAAAGGTTAGTTCTGCCATTATTGAAAGTTTTTAGTTTCTTCCTTGCAGTTATTAGAAATGAGTTATTCAGATACCGTCGCACACAAGAGACTATGGAAGATGATAGGGCCTATACTGAAGGTGACCGAGAAAACTCTTGCAATTTTAAGTGATCAGAAAGTTTTGTCCACCAATTTTTGGAAAACTTGCATAACTCGCCTAAGGACAGAGATACAAAAAACATTTTTACGTGGTAGATTCTGCTTGTCATCACTAACACACACGCCAAGTTTCAAAGTGATTGCGTTATATTCACTTGACAAGGAAAGTACTTTTATGGGGGCTCCTACTTTTTGACGGGACATATCTCAAAAAATCAGAAAAAATGTGCTGATCAAGGATATATAGATCTTAGCTGCCCATTTTAGGTTTTTAGGGGTGAAAACTCAATCGGAAGTTGGCTTAAAGTCCTATATGAACCCCTTTTCGCTTAATTTTTCACAGGTTTACAATTTTTATTTTGGCTTAAAATGATGTTTATTGAGTTTCTAAGACGTAATAAGACAGTCTTGGCCCAAAAATTTATTTTTCCGACCTTCAACTTCAAAAAAAGTTGATTCGGCCCAAAAGGGAAATCGAACCCGTGCGGCATCCCCCCTCTTGATTCCCAGACTACGGCACTAACCACTCGGCCACACCGCTCTCTTCCGAAGGAAGAGACCGAGTGCGCTTTTTATCGTTTCGAATGCCTGCGCCTTTTGTAGGGAAATTAAGCCAGTTTTTGGGCATTTTCACCCCTAAAAACCTAAAATGGGCAGCTAAGATTTATATATCCTTGATCAGCGCATTTTTTCTGATTTTTTGAGATATGTCCCGTCAAAAAGTAGGAGCCCCCATAAAAGTACTTTCCTTGTGAGATATGGGTGGTCAGAAATTTATGTCCGGGAATATACAATTCCTTTTGCGTAAATCTTGTAGCTTTCGCTTCGAATTGAAAAAAGTGCCTAACACCGCTGTAAGACATTTTTTGGAACATAGGTGAAAGTGTAAAGGAATATGCACATGTGCTGTGACAAACACCTGTTGATATACTTACATATTACATATTTACTTTTTAGGAACCAAAAAGTTTTTTTATCATCTCTATTCAGTTAAAGGACAATACATGCATATACTGTACAAAAGTAGAAAATGTATCTTTTACAAGTGTTTATAAACCCATTGTAGACAACATCTAAAAAATTTCGAGAATTGCAGAGTTCAACACGCGGTTGGCATAAGATCTACGCAAGTGTATCACAATACACTTGATGAGCAGACAAAAATACTTGGTAAAATGCGGCAGAGGCTACGATTGTTCAATATTTTCGATGGCTCGGCAAAGCGCGGGCTAAAACTGTCAGAAATTTATATGTGGCCTAAGCCTGACGTGAGGGTATTTGAAAAAATCTGAGCTTCACATTTGGAACCTTCCATTGCCACATAATTGTAAGACAATCTTATAAGCATTTCTCACAAAGTGCTTGGACATTTTCTCACTTTCGCACATTGCATCTTAAACTTATGTTGCGGATTTTTTCGAATTTTTTCCGTCACGCACCGTGCAACCCTCAAAAAAGCCGATTGCACTGTGCACGTTTTTGAGCAAAACCGCAGCGGCGCAAAATTTACGTCGCAGCGATATTTCAACTGCACAGTGCACCAAAAATAGTGCACGGGGCAAAAAATCGGGGATTTTTGCACAATGCGGACCGCGACAAACGTGCATTCCTTTTATGAAAATGCTAATATTTCGATGCACAGTGCAAAATCAAAAAAAATGTGGGGGCTAAGGTAAATAGTACAGCCCCCCAGTCCAGTTTAGCCCCCCATGACCCAGTACAACCCCCCTCGTCCATTCTGAACCCCAAAATTTATTTCAAAAAATTAATCCAAGTTGTATGGTCCAGCACAAGCCCCCTACATTTTAGGTCAAGCCCCCAACGTAGTAGATCAAACCCCCACTTACATTTCTTGTATTATTCTAATTTGTTCATTATGTGGGGTGTGAAACGGGCAAAACAGTGGGGGTTTGAACTACCGAAGCCCCAAAATGTGAAATGCGCGGTGTAAAATGGGATTGTTTGGTGCACGGTGCGGTTTTATCAAAATGTCTATGCACTTTATAAAAAACAAATATTATTGTAAATGTTTTAGTATTATCCATCGTATTTTACACATTTGACTTTCTTAAAACTTTCCAATAAGTTTCTTTCCAGTTGTTTATTTATATGTAAGCAATGTTTATTTATCCCTCAAAAATAGATCAATTTCACAAGGAAAGTACTTTTATGGGGGCTCCTGCTTTTTGACCGGACATATCTCAAAAAATCAGAAAAAATGTGCTGATCAAGGATATATAAATCTTAGCTGCCCATTTTAGGTTTTTAGGGGTGAAAACTCAATCGGAAGTTGACTTAAAGTCCTATATGAACCCCTTTTCGCTTAATTTTTCACAGGTTTACAATTTTTATTTTGACTTAAAATGATGTTTATTGACTTTCTAAGACGTAATGAATCAGTCTTGGCACAAAAATTTATTTTTCCGACCTTCATCTTCAAAAAAAGTTGATTCGGCCCAAAAGGGATATCGAACCCGTGCGGCGTTCCCCCTCTTGATTCCCAGACTACGGCACTAGCCACTCGGCCACACCGCTCTCTTCCGAAGGAAGAGACGGACTGCGCTTTTTATCGTTTCGAATGCCTGCGCCTTTTGTAGGGAAATTAAGCCAGTTTTTGGGCATTTTCACCCCTAAAAACCTAAAATGGGCAGCTAAGATTTATATATCCTTGATCAGCACATTTTTTCTGATTTTTTGAGATATGTCCCGTCAAAAAGTAGGAGCCCCCATAAAAGTACTTTCCTTGTCAAAAGTGAATCTCTGTTGCAAAGTAAGTAAAACGTAAAAAAAATCCCAAATAACATCCTATCACAACTAAATTGGCAATTTCTCATTATAAAAATCATCAAAAATTTTAAAAAATCTCAAAAATGGCAAAGCTGGAAATAAAGTCCAATCACTTTGTGAAAATGCTAATATAATAGACCTCGTATTTTAAGAATATCTCCGTAAAAAATCGGGGAAAAAGATGATTTATGGACAGACTACTTTAGCAGATTATTTTCCGCAATTCCCTTATTTTCCGATATACATAACCTTCGTATTCTGCCCATCTTTTATTTCCCCCCAAATCATCTGACTCTTGTTCAAAGTGGATCCAAAAAATACTTTTCCGAAAACAAACAATGCGCGACAAAATGGGGCTCCTTTGAATGCCAAGGAGCACAAAAAGTCGTCGGACCAGATGTCGAGTCAGCCTTTACTGTACTTGTTTTGGCAAAACATGTTTTTTAGAGATTATCTCGTCAGAGGAGCAAGGCTTCTGGATGGAAAAAGTGCTATAATCTGATAAAAGTGTAAGATAATGTGTCGGAAAACAATCTATTTTGTAAGGATAATAAAGGTACTGCAATTTTACAGTATAAAAATGAGTGTTTTTGCGGAAAATTGGGAGAGTTTGAGAAAAAAAGTGGAAAAATTAATAAAAAAGAGGTAAAATAGATGTTTTTAAGGTAAAAACGGGGATTTCAAAGAGAAAAACAGTGTAAAATACGGCAATAAAATGAGAAAAGCAGAGTAAAATACGATGAGGGTACCATCAAGGTGATTACACATCTCAAAACTGCAAAAGAACAGCATGCCCAAGACAGGAATCGAACCTGTGTCGCCACGGCCACAACGTGGAGTACTAACCACTATACTACTTGGGCCGGCAGCTCCTCTTCTTAATTTTGATGACTATTCAGCCATTCCACATTAAAAATAGGAACCCCCATTCATTTTACGCAGTAATTATTCATTCACAAAGAATTTTGATTAATTCTTCGAAGAAATTCACCTGTTTTAGCATGAGTAATATCAAGTGTAATATTTAAAAGCGAAATTACTTGGGTTTTCTCGCCGTTTTTAAACGTTTAGAACCTATTCCCTCTACAAAATGCACCTTCTTTTTGCTATATTCATCGTATTTATTCAAATTCCGATCAATTTTGGGTAAGAATTTGAATTTTTTTTTTTTTTGAATTTTTTCTCCAAAATCCAGCTCTTTGCGCCCAAAAACTTGGCCTATGGCTAATTATGACGGCCAATCTGTAATGCCTTCCCCTCCCCCGAAACGTAAACAACAAGAAGAGAGAAAGAAGGAAACGAGTGGAAGTTTCAAAACAAATTGCGAAATTTTGTTTTTTCTCCCCCCAAAAACGTCCCAAAAATAAGGTCGCGGCCGGCTGAAGAGCGATTTTTTTCATGGAAATTTACGCGGAAAATCGGGAAACCTCTCGAGCCGCGAGGTGTGGGTCAGTTCGGTCGCCGCATTTGCACACGTTTATGGCGTTGTTCGGGCAAAGGGCGTGCGTTTCTGTCAGGGTTGGGGAGGGAAACGCGCGAAAATCTTGTTTTTTGGTCATTCTGAAGGGGAAAGTGCTGAAATTTGGGGGGAATTTGAAATTTTTTAGGGAAAAAATAAGTTTTAACACTTTCCTGGGTGTTTTGATCGCACTGTTCGTCTTAATTTTTGTTGTTTTGGATTGCATTTGCTTCTAAACAGTTGTTGATTTATGGCCTGGGACTAATAAACTTTTGTGTGTCCAGAAAATGTGTCACGATGACACGGATTAAAAATGTGCCAGTGCTACAGACAACGGCTGGATATGACTATTAGTACTCCTTATAGTACCCAAAAAATGTTTGGCGCAAAACTTTTGCAGTGCGCAATTTTTAATGACGGATTTTATGGATTTTTTACGCAGCGGGTACCGTTGCAAATGCCCAAAATTTTTACCTGCTCTAGAGAGTGGTCCTACTCATTTACAGCCGTTGTTTGTATCACAGGCACATTTTTAACCGGTGTCATAATGACACATTTTCTGGACACACAAAGATTTATAGTCGCTACGACTTTTGTTAATGACAGTTCGCGTCAGCGATGCTATTGGCTCTAACTTGATCCTCGTTATATATATGCAGTGTAGGCTAGAAGAAGGCTTAATTAAACAATAGAAATAAAAAATTTTATCGGGCTATGGGATAAGTTATGACCTATTTTGAGGTATTTTGTATAGATATTATTGCTCACATCAGTAGTTATCTATATAAGACTTAAGAATCTTGGTTTTTGGAGCAAGTTTTGGACTTTTTAATAGCTCAGAGTCAAAAAAACTGAGGTTAACAATAGCTAAAATTAGATAAGGTGGTTGTATTGTAAGCCTCCGCCAAGCCTTCTCCGCTCGTCATTTTCATCCAACGGCTTTTTAGGCCTCGTAGGCGACGCTTAAAAAATTTTTTTTTATTTCCACTTGCCCTACGCCTCGTACAGATCGATTGTGTTTACCCGAGCTTTCGTTGACCCGAAAAAATCGCGATTTTTGATGTTTTGGATTTCATTTGCATTGAAAAAACAAGTTGACATAAAGTTGGTTCGAAAAACAAATAAAATACTGTTGGACTTTTGGCGTCATTTGGCCTTGAAATGATTACCGAGCGATATCAGTCTGTCGGGAAAATAATGAACAACGTCGCTGCGCCGATCGCGTCGCTGAAGCGAAAAGCAATTTGATTTTGTGGCGACGCAATTCATTTTTTCGGCGGCGATGCAATTTTCGATGCGACAAAGTGCTCACTATTTTCCCGACAGACTTGTAATTCAACGTGACGTACGATATCGCGGTCTGAGAAATCAACTCCAGGACTCATATAAAATTCCCAGGACTTTTTGCCACTAGTAATATAGATACGGTCTTTGTTGAGGCATAGACGAATAATTGTACAGAACTTAAAAAAACAAGCACGGGAGAATTAGGCATCTTACATACCACTTGGATAAAAAATCTCGTTTCAGAATGACCGATAAAATCATCTACATTGGCTCCTACACAGAGCCGCCGTACGCCCCGCAGAAAATAGAGAATGGAATTTATATTTTGAGATTGCAAGACGAGAAACTGAACATCATTGGAAAGAAGGACTTGAAGAACATCTCATGGTTCTTGAAGGACCGCAACGGCACCAGATTGTACTGCTTGACGGAGGGAAAGGCGCCGCTCAGTGGAATGCATCGGTTCGACATTGACCGGTATGTTTTTTGGAGCTGACAAGGGAAATGTTCGAAGTGCGACAATGTTGATTTTGATTAAAAAATTTTTAAATTGCACTTTTTTTCATTTTCGAGATTCCTAGCTCCCGTTTTGCAAAAAAAAATTACAGTTTCTTGCCACTTTCTGGCTAATTCAAGCCTTGTTTTGACCGGTGAGGACAATTTTCCCCAAAAAAGTCAATTTTTTCCTCGAGAAATTCACAGTCACGGCCAAAAAAATCTATTTTTTCTCTGACCTCTCTCCGTGTTTGGCGTAGCGCAGGTTGGCGTCAAGTTTTTCACTGATGTGTCAAGTTTCTCTGTCGCGGAAAAAAGAACTCGTTTGGAATATTTTGCAGCCTGTATCTTCATGAAGATGGGCTGAAAAGTGTTCAAGTAAGTTGGCATTAGCAAGAGGAGGTGTTCTTCTTTCATTTGATACCAAAAAAATTTGTTTTATTTCGGGGAAAGATATAGAATTTGTCCAACTCTCTCGATGGTCAAGATCGTTGAATATCTCGGCTCTCCTTGCAAATCAGGAGCTAAAATTTTCAGGAATTTATAAGTGCTCTTGGCTCAACTTGTATGCAAAATTTAAAGAAAATCTGAGCATCTGAGCGTCGCACTTCATACACTTCCCCTGTAAATTACGATAGTTTCAATCCCACATCTCTCAATTCTTTGATTACTTTCTTCTTGATAGATAATATTACCCACCAAATCATCGTATTTTAGGTCCACCGGAGAGCTGAACAACCTCACATCGATCCTGTTCCCCGAGCCCGGCGCTTGTTACATGAGCAGTTTGCGCGAAGAGGAGGATAATCTTCTGGCCATCGCCTTCTACGACGGCGGAGTTGTCCGGACTGTCTGTGAGGACGATACCGGCAGACTGCATCCCCATCCGCCTGTGGTCTTTCATGACAAAAGCGGAACGATCCCGGATCGGCAGGAAGCGCCGCATCCCCACTCGGTCCTCCCGTTGGAGTCGGGCGACGAATTTCTGGTCTCGGATCTGGGCGCTGACGCGCTGTATAAGGTAAATTTGAAATTTATATACTGTCGGTAAGATTGGTGCAGAAATTTTAAAAATTTTTTGACCATTCGTATTTTAGCTTCGTTGTCGCGAAAGCAAGACCAGAATCATGCACAAAATCTCGATGCCCCCGGGCTACGGGCCTCGCCATTTGCTAAAACACCCCAAATACGATCTTCTTTTCGTCATCAATGAACTCTCGAATACTTTGGTGGTATACGAGACGGATGGGTTGTATGCTGTGAGTTTTTTGCGGTTTTTAGTGTTACAATTTGAAATGGGTTCTTAGGAGCTTTTTATAACTTTAATTGGGTTGACAACCTTTGTTATGTCAGATCTTTCGGTCTTTTTTTGGCTAGGGAAATGCTCAATATGCGACGCTCATATTTTCTTTAGATCTTGCATACAATTAGGTTCTAGGCTCTAAATCAGCTCCTGAAAATTTTTGCTCCGGTTTTGCAAGGGCAGCCGAGATTTTCGGTAAATAATGAAGGAGTACGCAAAATGCCGAGAGTGGGCAGATTAAAAAAGCGCTTTTTGAACAAACCTCTGCCAATTTCGCGCGGAAAAAAGTGGTTTTCTTTATCAGTTTGCCGGGAAAATAATGAACATAATGTCGCTGCACCGATCGCGTCGTTGAAGTGAAAAGTAATTTGATTTTGCCGCAACACAATTCAGTTTCTCGGCGGCGATGCGATTTTGCATGCGATAGAGTGCTCGTTATTTTCCCGACAGACTGATAGAAGTGTTGCTTTTACCGATTGAAATAAAGCTGAAAATTGGCGTGGCTAAACTGGGGAAAAAATCTTAAATTTTGACAAACTTTTGGACAGAAAATCTTGATGATCTATGCAAATAGAGGGCTCTTCGAACACTATTCCTGTAAAAATTTAAAAAATTCGGTTGCTAAAATTTTTTATTTTCGAGCCTTATACAGGGTGGGCCACTCGAACCTTCCGTCCTCAAAAAAATAGGTCATCATTTTTCAGCAACTCACCAAGACTGACGAGAAATCGACCCTAGGAAATTTGGAGAACAGCTACAAAGTGGACGACGACCCTCTCCAATGTGCCGCCCATCTACAGCTCTCCGACTGCGGAAAATACGTGCTGGTCTCGAACCGAGGCCGTCATAACTCGATCTCCGTGTTCCGAATCCAGCATCCCACCGAGGGCAAACTGGAGTTGGTCGAGACCTTCTCAACCCACGGCTATTTCCCCCGATTCTTCCATCTGATCGATGATAAATACGTTCTGGTCGCGAATCAGCTGTCAAGTACAATATTATTGTTCCGTTTCAGCGAGGGAAATATTACGGGGCCTATTGCTGAGCTAGAAATCCCTAATCCAGCAGCCATATCTGTTTTGTAATTTTAAAAAATTTTAATTTACAGCTTTGCCATTTTTGAGATTTTTTGAAAGTTTGATGATTTTTATATTGAGTAATTGCCAATTTAGATGTGATAAGATTTTATTTGGGATTCTTTGATGTTTTACTTATTTTGCAACAGAGTTTCACTTTTCAAATTGATCTATTTTTGAGGGATAAATAAACATTACTTACATATGACATATTTAATTGGAAGGGAATTTATTGGAAAGCAAAAAAAGTCGAATCGAAGGGTAAAATACGTCAAAATAATATGCGCCACAGCATGTTTTGCTCTGTTGTAATTTTTCAAGACTTGTGTAGTCGAGGTCTAAAGAGGCCCCTATATTGCACTCTACTCCTGGTATTCACTACCCCTGATAACCCGGAGACACAACTAGAGAACTCTAGCAGTAAGACTGTGGACTCACGCAAAATTGATTCCACTTTGTATCGACACGACCGGACTGGATCAAACGGAACTTCCAACAATTCGAATTATATGTTTATTTCACCAACGAGTGACCGAAAAGCGGTCGATCCATTACATTTATATCAAAATATTCGTGTTTATGCTAATTTCTGAGAATTCTTCACGGAATCGTGACAAATTACAGAACAATTGAAGAAATTGGATGAATTACAAAAAGCGTTCCGTCAAATTTCTTGGCAAAACTTCATCGGTTTAAGGTTATTTTAACCATTTTTATTTAACAATAGGTTATTTTCATATTTCCCCTTTCTGTTCCCTCAATCGTATTTTACATTTACATACCTTTTCTTCAATTTATACATGTATATAATTTTAAGAGTAAACGGATTCGTTACGAACGCACCGATTACTGTGGAAGATGACAAATCATTGTGAAAGATCCTGGAAAATGACCAGAAATTGCGAAGAATAACCCACGCCGTTCTTTGTCCGATAAACTTTGCTTTCCGGATATTTTTTATCGCCACACCTGTCCTTTACACAACACGTTTCTGCAAGACAAAAACTAAAGGTGCGACGTCAACGGGACTTCCAAGTGATAAGGAATAAGCGCCTTTAAAAGCCATGAATTTTGGAGCATTTCTTTGACACTTGGTGAGGTGAGTTTATCGTTTTTTGGGGGTTCAGAATTTGCAAGCGCAGTTGCCGGAGCGACGACGCAGATTTTACAGTCACGGATCAATGTAGGAAATTTTCAGTATCTGGTTTGGAGGAGAAGCCGAGATATCAGTCTGTCGGGAAAATAACGAGCTCAATGTCGCTGTGCTGATTGCGTCGCTGAAGCGAAAAGCAATTTGATCTTGTCGGGACACAATTCATTTTCTCCATGCGATCTTCGACGCGACAGTGCTTCTTTCCCGACAGACTGATATTATAATAGATGATCTCTGTTGTGCCATCTTTTTTGTCGACGAGAGAGTGCCGGGAATGAGGAGACATAAAAATATATATAATGAATAAGCCCTTTTTTTGGTCGTATTTTTATTGCCACCTTTCAACTAAAGATCTCGGGGCTTAGGTTACTGCAAAGCGAGAACTAAAAAGTTGGCACATGTCTTAGAGAATCCCATTTTTGCAATCTGAGAGCCGCTCATAGGCTCGTTTCCTACCAGACATTCGTAGGGACTGGGTATTGTGTACCTCTAAGCCTTTGACCCGGCCCTACAAAAGTAAGGACCAACACCAACAGACATTAGACCGGGCCCAGCTCTGCTTTGGAAGGGGAATTCTTGGCCTAAATAAAAATTTCCTTCCCCAATCACTGTCCCAAAAAAGTGGGCTCGGCCCCTCTCAAACCGCTTCTCGACCCGGCATCAAGAGGCCAGAGATCCTCTGTCTGTCAAATGTAATGTAAATTACTTTTCTAGGGCATAATTATAGTAAATTACAGCTTTACTGAGAAGTAAGATACAATTTAGCACCTGTTATGTTAGTTTTGTTAGGCGAGAAAGCCATGTGTATGTTCTCGTTTTTTCCGCATTTCAATTTTACTTTTTGAATAGAAATCTGTAGAAATTTTCGATCAATTTCCCAATCTGTATTGTAATCGATTTCCCCTCGGATTTTCTCATGAAATGTCTGCAGCTGCAAGGTCTAAATGATTCCTTTGTTATTACGTAGTAAGGGCCTTTCCTTCGGCGATAAAATCTCTTTTTGCATTCAAAGACGCTGACTTTTTATTTGGAAGTGGGGATTTGTGGAGAAAAAAGAGCTCTTTCCAGATTCTTTACAACCAAACTGTTATAAAAGTAGTTGTCGCTAGAGATATCGGAGGTTTTTTGGGATTTATGCCTTGTATTTTGCTCAAATTTTAAATTGTCATCACTTTTTCTTATCATTTTCTGAATTCATTTTTCCTATTTTAGGTTGTAGATTGATCCAAAAATGGGTGTGGAACTGAACGAACGTCAGAAATTGTTGTTGGGAGAGTGGAAATTGGAGAGTTCGGAGAACTTTGATGAATATCTGAAGGTAAAGTTGTTTTTGCGGCAAAATTTCTAATCAAAATCATGCAGCGACGGACCTGATCCATGGCAAAAAACGTACCATTTTGCATCCGGGAAGTATCAAAAAATGTAGAAAATTTTCTAATTCTCCAAGTGAAAAAACTCCAATTTCAAAAAAAGGAAAAGGCGCTCATCAAAATGGAGTTTTTTAGCTGGAGAGGGAGGCATTTTGCCACATTTTTTGATACTTCCCGGATGCAAAATGGTACATTTCTTGCTACTGGATCAGGTCACAAAACAAAGCCTTTTGCACAGTGCAAATCAATTTTTGTTTTCTCACTTTGCACAATGCAGAAAAGTCAGGGTGCGAGCGACAGCCCGAAAAAGCCTGTTGCACGGTGCAAAAAACAAAAAAAAACTTTTTTAATTTTTCTTTTCGCACCGTGCATGTCGCAAAAATGGCTCCAGCAACTTTAATAAACGGGAAATTCATAAAGTGCATGGAATTTTCGTCATGCGTCGCACTGTGCAAGAAAAAATGTTGACTGCACATCGCTGCGACGGAAGCTTTTTTCCATTGCGCCGTTGCAAAATCTGAGACAATTGCAACGTGTAAAAATGTTTTGAAACGGATCGCGTTGCGCTAAAAACGAAATGCACTGTAGTCCATGCACTTTATGAAAATGCTAATACTAGTCGCTCCAGAAAGTGCGTAGACTTTTTTCAGTTTTTTTTCGTTTGTGCACGGTGCGGTCTGCGACGTTACATAAAGTGATCTACGCACTTTCTGCCACATATTCAGCACTAAACAAAATGGGGATGTCTGAGGATTCAGGGAAAAAAAGAATTTTACAATTTGCCCCAAAATTAAAGAAGTTATAGCCAATTCAAATCGGGCCGCGAAATTGGTACACCCTGTTGTAACATCCCCTTTTTCAGGAGATCGGAATCAGTTATTTGCTGCGAAAGGCCGGAAGTGCCACCAAGCCCAACCTGGAGATGTCCTATGACGGCGAAACTTTCCATGTGAAGGTGACTTCCACATTCAAGAACGGCGAATGGCACTTCAAATTGGGCGAGAAGACCAAGCAAAAGACCATCGATGGAAGAGACTTTTACGTTGTCGCCGAACTGACCGAGGACGGCAAAATCATCGAGCATCAGAGTAATGTTGAGGGCGATAAGAGTGTCCCATCGCTGATCACTCGATGGGTCGATGAGAATGGAAAATTGATCGCGATTTGTAAGGCCAATAATGTTGAGGGAAAACGAGTCTACGTCAGAGCTTGAAAATCGTTAAAATGTCATAAATAAACTATAATTTGTTATAATAAAAGTGATGCATTTTGATTGGAGAACTACTCCAATCTTTTTTGACTCATTTTTTTAGTCAAAAAATTAATTTCTGAATAAATATTTATTTCTGGATATTACACTAGACATTTTTGGCCAATTATTCTTTTTCTTTAGAGGAATGCAAGTCAGTATCAGAGTCAATGGGCTGAAAATGATGTCATTTCACATAAAATGAATACTCGTCTCTAAAATACGTCAAAAAATCAATTATCACCTTCGTCAAAAGAATTTTTGGAATCTGAAGACTGTTTGAAAAGACAGTTATTTTTCATGGATGTGTTGTTTTGCAAGTGATTCATGTCGAATTTCTGGTTTGATTACTAATTAGATTCCGGGTCATTCGAATACTGTTAATCACCAAACGGAACAAGAGTTAGTTCATAACACACAACTCGTGGCTTCCAGAATTTTTCGTTCCTTTCTGGGCCATTTTTATGGTCAAGCGGTTAGAGAAAAAACACTTCTTGGCCGTATCTCCGCCAGTTTTGCGCGGAAATAATTTGTTTTTTGTCGCAACATTACTTTCTACAGTAGGAATGGATACGAAACTTTCCATGCCAAAGTTGGAGACAAAGTGTCACGTTTTTTCCCAATTTTAACCTATTGTTTCTGCAAAGCGCGAGCTAGAAATCTCACATGAATCATACAAACAATTAATGTAAATCTTCGATCTTATGATTGCATTAAACTGGCCCTCGAAGTCATGTCTCATTTTTCTTTTTAAATAACCGGGTGGTACCGCGGTATCTCTCTCTTTTCACGGATCCCACGCCAATCCCATATTCACCTTTTTGATGTTTCTCCCTTTGTTCGGATAAACTTTTTGCGCCCCTTATTGACTTTTGGGTGTATTGTAAATACATTATTTTTTATTTTATTTGCAATATGAAAGTTTATTTTCGGTTTTTGCACAGTGCTCAGCCTATGTTTTGAATTTTGAGCTGCACTGTGCGACAAATAATTTTTTTGTTCGCACAGTGCAAAACAACGAAAAGGATATTCGCCGCACAGTGCAGTACAAAAAAATTATTGTTTTTAAAATACGAGGGCTGCACTTTTCTTCAGTTCAAGCTCACGTGATAATTCCGCTCATCATATTATCCTGGAGATCATTAGCACTTATGGTTCAAGTCGCTTGAACAAACAAAACAACAGTTTCGTGGACTTTTACAAAAGAAAATTTTTGTCAGTTCGTGTTTCGAAAGAACGCGACTTTAAAAGTAGGATACTAACGTAATTTTGAGCAGTGATTCAGAGGTCGAGAGGGAGTAAAAGTAGTCGTAATAGTAGTTTCTTCGATGATAGAGTCATTCCCGTTCAGTGGGCGAAATATTACGCATTTTATAACCCCGTTGTAAAATTTTCAATTACTAAAGCAACTTGAAATTGCTTTTTTTTTATGTATTTTTGATTGTGCTGTTCAAAATTTTAACTCTCTTTTGTCGCTTGTGTTGCACTGTGCGGACATTTTTTTCTTTTGTGTTCTGCACGGTGCAAAAAATATTAAAAAACCCGCACAGTGCGGAAAACTCTCTTTTGTCGCCTGTGTTGCACTGTGCGGGGATTTTTTGGCCTCTTTTGTTTTCTGCACAGTGCAATCATCTCGACCGCACTGCGCAAATCAACGTACGGTTATAAATTATACCCTTCACGAAACGCTGCGCCAAAAAACCGGGCCCATGATTATATAGCCCACGCAGCAAGTTTCTCCGCGGTCTTTGAACGACCTTGCTTCCATTTTGACCTCAGGCGTTCATCGGAAACTTGATGCTACTCAAAGCTTTACAAACCCGTTCGTTCTCTCGTAAAGAGACAGTTTCATGGACTTTTCTTGTATTGACCTTGTCATCAGTCATTATACAAAACAATTTTTGTAATTTTGTGATCTTTAGTTTTTCGCAGTGCGATAAATTTGAGGCTTGATTTGTGCACTGTGCGATGAAATTTATGATAATTTCTGATTGCCATAGTAATTTTAGACTTGAAAATTTACTGTGACTTTACCTTTATGATACTGAGGCTTTTACTATATTTCTTCAAAGTTTCCGATATTTTTTAACGCACTGTGCAAAAACTAAGATTCAAATTTTTGCACGGTGCCGTTGATTTTTTGGATTTTTTAGGGCAAAAACAACATTTACCGGTCGTAGAAATTACACTAGCATTATTTTCACCACTTTAAAATTACAATTCAATAAAAAAATTTTTTTTTCACCACAGCACAGTGCAATATCCAAATTTTTCCGCACTATGCAAATCTTTGTCTCTTTTTTAAACACGTTCAAATTTTTTTAATTCGTAAAAAGTTAAAGAGTCATTGATCTTGTTGTACCACATATTTTTTGTTTTCATCCCTCCTGAAGTAATAATTGTTGTCTCTTGCGCGATGGAGTGCTTTTCCCCCCGAGGCGATGATTGTTTTCCTTGCACAAATAAGCCCGAATTTAATGAATAATTCGCGCGTTTCCGATACCTTCCGCTCACGTCTCTATTGTTTACAGCGTTCGATTGCTCGATTCGTCTTTTGTCATCGTTTTGTAAAAAATTTTTTTTGTTATTTATCTTCGAGTTTATTAGGAGTTTTGAAGGCTTTTGACAAGTCGTTTACTGAATTTGTAAATTGAAAATTGAATTTGAAAATTAAATTTTCAATTACAAATTAAAAAATTTTTGGACTGCACTGTGCAAAAATTAAATTTTCGTTTTTCGCACTGTGCACTTTACAAAAACAAAAAAAAATAATATCGATAATAAATTTTAGTCCGTTTCAAATATTTTTCTTCAAATTTTCAGTCATTTCTCTTATCCATCACACCTGCTTTTGGCAATTTTTCTTTGCACAGTGCGATAAATTCTGTTTTCTTTTTCGACGCACCGTGCAGCGAAAAAATTTCGTCCCGCACTGTGCATTCGCGACAAAATTTTTTCCAATGCACTGTGCAGTCTTCAACAGCGATGTGTCGAGCGCACAGTGCAACGAAATTGCCAAATCATTTCATCGCACTGTGCAATCGCCATTTTTTTATTTTTGCACTGTGCAAGACCAAATTCATCCAATCTCCCTCCGGATTTCCCCTTATTACTCATTTTTGCTCCCAGAGATGACCGGTTTATGTCATCGAGCGCCCTCTTTTCCCTCATTAATCCTGTCAGATGCCACGCTCAGTTGATTTTTGATTCATTTGTCTTCGGCTCCGGATCCAGGAAAGGAATTTTCGGCTTGCGATTTCTTCACCCCATTCCTGTGCAAGCGGAAAGCCGAGTTGAAGGTCAGATTCTTCCTCCCCCATGTTTTCAAAGATTTCTCCCCCAAAAAATCGCTTCTCAAAAACTTCTGAAAAGGAAAAGAGAAGATCTCGGGCGATATGTCAACAAAACTCGCGAAAAGGGGTGTTATTTTACCACGTACCGACGTGGATTTGTATGTACAACAAGTTTTGTCGGATGTCTTTTGAGGTCCGCTGGTTAATAACGCGAGGAATTCATTTGAGAGATTTACGAAACTTTATGGTTTTTTTCTAACGCATTTTGGCCTACGAAATAACCATTCGTTTTCGTCATGGCGTAACTTTGTAATTTTTACCGCAATTGATGCGTTTCTTGCAAAAATTAATTATTTCGAAGACTACTGAACTTTCACTGCTCTCTTCTCGTCTTCTTTCTTTTCTCTACCCACCTTCCAGGCCCCTTTCCGGGTTCACGAAAGTTCATGATTTTTTTCAAGCTTATTTCCCACGCAGAAATAACCATCAACTTTCGCCTTTTCCAAAAGCAGCGTAAAAAGTTGTAAAGCGCATGGATTCGACCGGAAAAACGTATTACAAACGATGTTCACGCTTTTGTAGCTTGATTTGAATCGAATTTGACGTGAATCAGAATCCATTCGAGGGTCCTTTTTTTACGATTATGGGTAAACTTATTACCGCAGGCGTTTTTTCATTCTTCTCGTATTTGAAACACGCGCTATCAGCTTTTATTCCAATATAAATCGCATTTCCTTTCATTATCATCCATTTCAATCCATAAAATACGTCATTACGATTCATTTTTTTAGATTATTTCCTTTTTTCCAATTTTCCCCAAAAATTTGTCGATTTTCTCGTTTTTTCTGGGTATTCCCACTTTCTTCAGGTTCCTCGTTTGCTAAATTGAACTGTTTTGACAGTCGTAAGCCTGTTCTCCACATTTTTTACACTGTAATTTGTTTTTCCCCTCGTTTATTTACTCGTTTTCTCCTCTCGCCCCTTCATTGAAGTCGTTTTGATGGTCTCATCGCTGAGTTCGTCGAGGAAACGGTCCCCTATTACCCAAACGACATTGCCTCACACATTTTTAGCTAATTTACGCCATTTCTCGAAGTATTGCTCAAGTTTCCGCGGGTTTCCTTATGTTTTATGGCTAATATAATGTAAATCGATGTTGCAGCTGGTTGTACGGCCGGATTTGGGGAAAAATGGCTGGAACAGAACGGATATTGGTCCTGACGTTCATTCTCGGAGTTGCGTATTGTGTAAGTTCATTTTTTTTTTTTGACTTTACGATGTTGCACTTGACCTTTGGTTGACCTTGACCGGAAATGCGAGGAAAACATGAGTTTTTGGAGTTCGAGAGCTCTGAAATTGGAGGTGAAGTTTGTTGTTGAGTTGATGCAACTTTCTAGACCACTTCGAGAGAGATATTCTTCAAAATTTTTGTTGATTTTGCCTCTCAGGAATTTCACTTGATGTCTTAGAGAAATTTGATATTTTTACAGGTGAATGGTTTGTTTTGCAGGTATTTTTTTTGTTTTGTGGCAAGATTATGGCTTTGTGCAGGTTCCAAGAGAACTTTCTGCCCAGCTAATCATTTTATTTTTGAAATTTCAGCAAAATTATATTGCACTTGACCTCTAAACTCCAAATTGTTACGTTTTTCTGGTTTTCCCCTTTTCCTTTAACTTTTTTTTTGTTTCAGGAGATCAACAAGACAGCATGCGGTGTTTCGGTGCATTGTGACAGCTCCGACGGCTTCGATGTTGCATACAGAGTGGATCCGGAGAAGAAGAATGTCTTGTTCGAAGTGTCCGCAAAGAAGACAAAGCCCGAAGATAACTATGTTGCAATTGGATTTTCAGATGATGATTCTATGGTACGTTATCAGAAACTTCTATTCCACCAATTTTTTTATACATAATCATCATGAGTAATATAATTGATGTCTAGTATAACATTCTTCTTCCTTTAGGGAAACGAAAAGGTTATTTCATGCTATAAATTGTTTGGCGAGGCGGTTGCTCGGAACAGTTTCAACAATGGCCGACAACATACGATGGCTCCCAATGAGTATGTCCATTCGGTCGCCTTGATCCAGTTCACCGAAGATGATGATCACCTCTACTGCTCATTCGAGCAACCAATTACCAGCCTAAGAGAGGATGAGTACACTCCGAAATTGAATGGCACATACAACTTGCTCATGGCCACTGGGCCAGTGAATAGTGAAGGTACCATTTTTGAGATTTTTTTTTGTTTTTAGAATTGTTGTTAGTTTGAAGAATAATTTGTCGATATTCAGTCAAGAACGACGTCCATTTGATCTTCCATAGCAATAGAGCGGTTATGCCGAAGGCTCATATCTTGACGAAGAGAACCCCGGACATGCCTGAGGAAACTGCCAAAGTTGAAGCTGACGCCGTCGAGCCTGAGGGCAAATTTGAAGAACCTACGAAGCCGCAGGAATCCCAGCCCGGATCAGGCCCATTCAGTTTGTCCAAGTCGGCCAAATTGTTGCTCTTGAGATACCATGGTAAGAAGGAGATATTTTTGCTTTTTGAATTGTATTTTAGGTGAAATTGAGTGGTCTATCGAATATTTGAGTTATTATGGATCTTTGTAAGGCCGTAGGGAGGATGTTTTTGGCGATTTTTGATGATTTTTGGACTTGAAACAGAATGCCAAGATTTTGCGGAATTTTTAAATTTGAATTTTGACCTATAAAATTTATGGCTATGGAAGTAATAAGAGCTGAAAATGAATTATAAAGTAAAATCAGATACAATTTCGATCTTTTTCAGGTGTTCTCATGCTTTTTGGCTGGTTCGGATTCCTGTATTCCGGAATCTTCGCAGCTCGTTATATGAGATCCCTGTGGCCGAAAACCACCGTCGGAGGCATCCGAATTTGGTTCCATGTGAGTTTACAACCCTTTTGATTGGTGATTTTTGACATTTAGATCCATCGCCTTATGAATTCGATTGGAATTGTGCTGATTGCGAGCAGCATTGTTTTGGTCTATATTTCCCAGGACTTGAGGTGGACTGGTCCGGCGATTTCAAACCCAAGTGAAGTCAACACGGCGCCTGGAGCAATTCACAGTCTTGTGAGTAATTTTGAACGTATTTTAGGACATTTTGAAGACATTTTTGAAAAAATTTTTGATCTAGTTTTTTTATCTAACGTTTTTTTTTATCTAAAATAATGTTTTGTACCATTTTATGCGATTATTTTTAGATTGGAGCCATCTCTGTACTCCTGGCCTTCTCTCAGCCTCTCGGTGCCCTCACCAGATGCCGTGTCGATCATCCACGTCGCAGAATTTTCAACTTTTTCCATCGAGGAATCGGATTCTTGGCCGCACTTTTGGCCCTGTCCGCCGCGATTATTGCCGTCTTCTATTTCAAGGGACTATGGCAGGATCAAACGATCACTATCTGGGTATTATTGGCCTTCATTTTCCTGGCTGTGATTGTCGCTGTCATCCAGGAAGTGGTCAAATACCGAGATGAGAATGAACAGCAACGAATTGTGGCCATCGAAATGAGAAATCGAAGCAAAAGCGCTGTCCCTTCGGATGTTTACTACTTCCGGTAGGTATTTTAAGGATTGTAGAGAAATTTTGGATATCAAAAAAATGATCGATGTTGTTTTAGACATCAAAATTTTGGGTTGGAAGTAATTTTTTTTTGAAATTTTTTTGATTTTTTAAATTTTTCCAATTTCAGCGAACGCCAAGCCCACTCAGACCGCCACCGAAGAGCCACCGTCGCCCTGTTCCTGGCCTACGCCCTAGCCGGCTTCGTTGCCGCCACTGTCCTCACATACTTCATCCTAAGCGCCTAATTTCCCCCCAAGTTTTTGCCCATTTCCCCTCAGGCTCACTCACATCTCAACTTTCACAATCTTGTAACAGTTTATTTAACATTCTTTTAACAGCCTTTTTATATCGAATTAATGTTTGTCAAACCGGTTATAACCATCAAGAAAAAAAGGTACTAATCTGTGAATTTCTAACTATTCTGAATAAATCTATGAAATTATGAAGTGGAATATTGCAATTTGAAAATTTTTGTCGGTTGTAAATGCATTTGTAAATATTGGAACCAAGTAAAACCCAGACTTTCGCACCTTGCGGATGCCTGTTTTAAATTTATATCAAAAACAATAAAAAACTGGCTTTAAAAGTGGAATCACATTCCTATTTTCGTTTAATCACTCTCTAATGTATTGAATATAACTTGATTCCCCCAAAACACTGAAATTTCCCCTCTTTCCTGCAGGTTTTCCACGTCCCGGCACGAAAAATTCCAGTGCTTGGCATTGTGTTATAATCGAAAAAATCGGAGAAATTTTTGTCGGTCAACAAATTCCACTGATATTTGGAGCCGATTAGCGCCCGCTGTCACTTCGCATCCATGTCGATTCCAAGGATTATGCTCCATTTCGATTAAAATTCTTTGATTCTTGAACTCTCCCACCGGAAAAGATGGCGAAACTGCGCGGAAGCCGGCTGGAGGCGGAATTGGATAAATGCCGAGGAGAGTGCAATTGGGCACGACTGGCCGACCTGTTGCCGCTGGTGCGGGCAAAGAATTCGGGCGTGGAGAAACTGACCGGTTTGGTGGAGGGGGAACTGTCTTTGGAGAATTTTCTGGAGCGACAGAAGCAAGTCAATGGTAGGAAATGTTTTGTTTTTTTGTTTTGGACTTTAGATACTACGTAAACAACGAGAGAACAGCTCGGAACTAGGGAGGGCGCTGAGGTTTTCGGCTATTTTTCGAGTGTTTGCTCTTGGCTTAGAGTATTATGAAGAAATTCAGAGTTTTACGGAATTTTTGTCAAGTTCAGATGGTAAAACAATGTGAACGAGCAAGAGCAATAAATCCACCATGTTTGTTGTGGGTTTTAAAATCCAGTAAAACAATTCTACTATTTTTTATGCTTAGTGATGCCTAAAGTTTTAAATTTTGATAATTCCAGGTCATGTCAGGCCAAAACCTCATATCGGCGACTTTCTTCGAACAACGGAGGGCATGCTCAAGGCTGCTATAGCATCAAATCGCGAGAAACCCACGGTAATTTTTAATTTCCTTTTGTTTTTTGGAATTTAGGTGTTCCAATACATAAATCAAGTTGTTTGGACCAAAATGCGGTTAAATAAAGCCATGATTTGAATTTCTTATCCAAGAACTCACTTCAGGTTTTGATGGAAGCGTATATTCTTCTGGCCAAAGTCCATTATTTCTCCTGTTCTTTCCAAAAATCGCTCGAAGACCTGGAAAAATCGCAACTAGATGCGGCGAAGACCCAATTTGAGACCCTAAGATCCCTGAAACTGGCTGCCGAAGGTTATGCCATCAAAGGATTTGCCACGGAGCGTCTCATGAACGCTACGGAGCGCGCGCGCGAAGTCTCTCGAAAACGTCTTATGAGTCTTTTTGAATCCGCCGTAGAACTCACAATCTCGTATATCGCGGAGTTCGAAAAGTCGATCGGAACGAACGGAAGGACCTTGGCCATCGCCTCATCAAAGACCGGGACCAGTCAGCTCGGCGATTTACTCGAATCCGCCATGGAAAGAGCGCCCTTTTTGTTGTTGCGGAGGTCGGTTTTGGAGCGGAAGTCGGACGAGGAGGGAGTCGAGTTATACCGAAGAATTATGACCGAATTGAGCGATAAAAGTGTGGTCGCAGAGACTCAGCAAAGACTGTGTAGACAGCTCGCTGAAATCCTGTTGAGGGGATCCATGGAAAGTTCGTTGAGCATGAGAAATGGGAGCAAGGCCATCAATGAAAAGAGCAAGATGCTAAAGTAAGTAAAATTGGGATTTTTTTTATAAAAGTGGATGATTTGAGGGTTAAAAAGAGCAAAATTAAATTTAAAAAGGCTTGAAATAAGAAATTGAAAAAAATTGAGAATGAATTTTTTGGGAAAACACATATTTAGATGAATAATAATATTAAAAGCTGGCCTTTTTTCAATTCAAGATAAAAGCGCAAAAAAACTCGTCGTATTTTACAAAAATAAATTTTATTTCTCCAATGTGTTTCTCATTCTTCTTCACTTTTTGGAATTCAAACATCAACTTGTGGGTAAAATAATATAATTTTTGAAATTTCTTCGAAATTATTAGAGCTGAAAATTGTATTTTGAACCATATTTAGTGTTTGTGGTTAATTTCGTACCCGTATTTTAGCTTCTACACCGGTTCGAACAAGAATTTTTACTCCCCGAACAGCCGGATCGAGGAGATCATTTTGCTCCTCCTGATCAGCGAAATGATCGCCTCTCGGGCAGTCAGGGCCTCAACATACGATGGAGAAACTCTCCAGCAATTCCGCCTTTTCCATAATCTGAAACAAGTCCATAATCTCCTTTCCGTGGTGCTGTCCCATATACGACAACATTCTTTGCTCTCGGCATTGCTGGATAATGCTGTGCAGTACGCGGGATCCGATCGGTAAGAGAAGTTGGGGGTGGTTTGAGGTGTTGGGAGTAATGGAAAATTGTGATTTGCATTGGGTGACATTTTATACGAAAAATTGGGATTATGTTGATTTTTGAGAATGAAATTTAAATTATATCTGATTTTGGTCCTGATATGGCACAACTAGTCGTCGTCTTATTAAAATTTTAAATTGTTGTGATATTTCGCAAGCACTGGTGACATTTTATACGAATAATTTTCATTTTTGAGGATGAAATTTGAATTACGATTTTTTTTT
The DNA here is from genome assembly GCA_904066235.2 of Bursaphelenchus xylophilus. Taxonomy (NCBI): domain Eukaryota; kingdom Metazoa; phylum Nematoda; class Chromadorea; order Rhabditida; family Aphelenchoididae; genus Bursaphelenchus; species Bursaphelenchus xylophilus. The sequence continues at coordinate 4,170,279 of CAJFCV020000001.1, forward strand.
GTTCTAAAGTGGCATAACAAGTCGTCTTATTCCATTTTTGAACTGCTGTGATATTGAGTTTTTGATTGGGTGACATTTTATACGAAAAATTTTTATTTTTTTCATTGTTGAGAGTGAAGTTTGAAGTATTCCTTTTTTGTCCTGATATAACATAATAAGTCGTCTTATTACATTTTTGAACTGCTATCATATTGTGTTTTTGACTGGGTGACATTTTATACGAAAAATTTTTAATTTTGGACCTTTTGTTTTTAGAAAAATGTCGACGTTTTTGTAGAACCTAATTCAATTTTTATGATGTCCCTATGATTCCAGCTACATTTGGCGTCAATTCGGCCTGGCCTTGGCATGCACTGGCCGAATCCCTCGGGCCACTAAGATCCTCCATCACTCGGCCAGCCTCTGCTTGGATGAACATCATCCCGAGGAGAAAGTGGTCGAATTAATGCAGATTGCAAAGATGGAGATTGAACAGAATGGCGATGCGGACACTGTGATTAGATGCGCGGAGGAAGCCCTAAGTCTCTGTCAAAGTGATACTCTGGCCGGAAGATGCATGTTGTTGTATGCGTTGGGATATAGGTAGGCGATTTTGGAGGTGTTTATGGGGGAATATGGTTAGATTTGGGTTGGAAATTGAGGTTGGTTTGGGTTGCGGTAGATTTTTTTGTGATTTTTGAGAATTTTGAGATTTTTTTGGAAAATTTTTGTAATTTTTTAGGTAATAAAATGTTTTTTTGAAGTCTGGAGATACTGTAATTTTATGGTTGCCTTTAATTTTTTTACTTTTTGTGGTAGATTTTTTTGATGGTTTTTGAGAATTTTGAGATTTTTTTTGGAAAATTTTTGGAATTTTTGGGTAATAAAGTGGTTTTTTTAAGTCTGGGGATACTGTAATTTTTATGGTTAGTTTTTTACCTTTTCTAAAATTTTATTTAAAAAAATATTTTTTTTCAGCCTCAAAGTCCGAACCGAGCCCTTCTTCGACAAACGCCGCCAAATGTTCAGAATCTCCATCCAGAACTTTGAAAAGGCCCGAAGCTCCGATCCCGCAGACGATCTAGTCCATTTGTTCTGCGCCCTCGAATACGCCGAGGCCAGGAATCTGCAGCGGGCCCGAGAAGTCTGCGAAGAAGCGATCGATCGCAACCCCTATAATGTCTCGGCCCAAATGCTTCTGGCCCTCATATTCACCGCCAAACACGACTACAAATCGGCCATGCGGTTGGTCCTAAAAGCCATCGCCAACTTCCCCAATCACTACGGATTAATGGTGCTGAGGCTGAAGCTGGAAAGCAAGTTTGGACGCGTCGATAGGGCCTTCAAGACGTCCAGTAAACTGCTCAGGTTCTGGCAGAGAATCCCCGAGTTTGTCACCGAAGAGGAGGGCCAAAACGGATTCACCGCCAATGGAAATGGGGAAGCGGCGGCGTTGGGAAGGGGAGGCAATCAGGAGACCAAGGTAAAATAAGGTCATTTTTGGGGAATAAGGGGGAAATTTGGGGAGCTTTAGATTCAAATAGGTAGAGTTATAATCAGAGAAGGTCTACTGTGATTTTGGAGCCTAGGGTTACTGTAATTTTTGAGAATTTTTTGTTTTGGTTTTTGATGATTTTTTTTTGAAAAATTGTTTTTTTTTGTGTAAGTTGCGAGTAAAATTAATAGAGGAAAGTATTGTAGAAAGAAATTAGAAGCTTTTTATTGAATTTGGAAACTTTGGATACTGTAATTTCCCCATTTTTTAAAGGTATTTTACATTTTTTTAGTCGACGGCCCAACTGACGAAGGACGGTCTGGCGCCGGTCGCCCCGTTCCTCGCTGCCCCTCTCGGCATCAGCAACCTCCCAGTGCATAATATCAGCGCCAGTGTGAATGATATATCAGGTATATTGAACTTGATTTTTTTATTATTTTTATTTTGCTTTTTTTGGTTTGCAATTTTTATGTCTAAAATTTCAGAGCTCGCCTCGAATACGATCGGAACAAGGATGTCGGAGTACGGAGCGGCAACCTCGACAGTCTCGGAGAGCCTGGGAATGGGGACCAGCTCGAGTTTGGCGTGGTCGGCCACCAATACTTTTAGATCAAAGGTAATCGTAAGACGGCTTTGTTTTATTGGATTTTAATTTTAGGCAAATATCTGGGTGGAACTGGCCGAGCTCCTAATTGAAGCCAACAGACTGGCGGACATTCAGGCTTGTGTTGAAGAGGCGTATGGCCAATTTCCCAACAGCTATCAGGCCACTTATTTGAAGGTGAGAAGGAGAATATAAAGTGGTTTTGAAGATGGATTTTGGCTTGGTTTTATATGAAAACGGGATTTGAAGGAACGAAAAGTATTTTAAGTTATAGTTTTTGTCGTTTGGAAATTGATTTATATTGTTTTAGGTCTTGAAATTTTAAATTTTTAATTTTTTTCATGTTATCCTTGAGAATTAGACAGATTTTTAATCAATTTTGGCTTTGCAGGGTCGAGTATTCCTAACCCAAGCAGACAAGGTATCAGAGGACCTCAAACCGACCCTCCATTCGGAAGCCCGCGCCTCGTTTCTGGCCGCTCTGGTCATAAATCCCACTCACATCCCCTCAATCATCCAATTGGCTCAACTTTACCGCTTGGAAAATAACCCCAAAATGGCGGAGAAGATGCTCAGAGACGCGGTGAATATCGACCCCCTCCGGGAAGAGGTTTGGCAGGCGTTGGGCCGCGTTTTGGCCGAACAACAGATCTTCGACCAGGCCAATGAATGCTTTCAAACGGCGGCTTCGATCGACTCGACGGTGCCGTTGATGCCGTTTGATGTGATTCCAAGGCTTTTGAAGTCTTGTTTTTGAGGATTGAGTGAGTGGCGGACGTTTGATTATATTATACTTGATGATTTTAAAAATTTTTTATTTCGCAAAGTTTTGAAGATTGTCTGTAAAGTCTAGGTTAATACAGCCTCCTGACCCCATAACGAAGCCCATTGTACCATCTCACCCTTCCCCTTGCCATCTAGACCCATTTTTTATCGGCCATCTTAAGTTATATTACAGTAGATTCGATCAGATCCCCCAAAGCCCGGTCAGTGTAATATCACGGTGAATCGAATGAATACAGACGTTGGATATAGTGATTTACTTATTTTTTTAGTTTTCACCGTGAAATCTGCAGTTTTAGTTGAGGTTTTCAACTTTATTTTGTCAAAAATGGAATTTTTGATGAGTGTTAGGATTATACAAAAAATTTCCGAGTTCCCCCTCCGTCTCTCTACTTTTAACCGTCTCTAAATTGCTCTAACTTTATTGTGATACCCTAAAGACTTCTAAATTGCAATCAGTTCCCGATAAAAAGTCTCAATTCTTTTAATTTTTTCGATTTATTCAATTTTAGTGAGGTTCAATAAATTATTATTATTTTTTTGTATTTTAGAACTTTTTTACTAGTACTTCTTATCAATATAGTAAAGAAAAATTATGTAGAATGCATCTGACATCCTCTGGATCAAATATTTATTCAAAGAAATAGCCTACAAAACACTTCAAAAAATCGAATATCTTCCAAGCTAGGGTAACATAATATGGCCTCTAAAACGGGTCAGAATTGGGAAAATATAAGTTAAAGACCGACTATATCCCATAAAACACCTTGATCACTCCACATCCACCTTACAATTCGGGCTCGAACTCGACATGAGTGAGGATTTTGCTGATTTCCTGGACCAGGGGCTCCGAAGCGCCGCACAAAACTTTCCTCGACATCAGGTTGAATGAGGTGCCGGTGGGATCGATCAGAACACCGCCAGCTTCCGAGACAATGATAGCGGCGGCGGCAATGTCCCAGGAGTGAATTCCGTATTCAACGTAGGCATCTACCGAGCCCTGCGCAACGTAGACCATGTTAATGGCGGCCGAGCCGAAAGCGCGGTGTCTGAAAGAGAAAATGCGGCAGTTAGAGCGAAGTAAATGCAATGGACATGCACTGTAAAGTATACGGAATACAACACTCAACATTATACAATAAATTCTGTGAGATTTTAGTCAAAAAAAGATTATTTTTGATACTTGGACATCTAAAGTAATATCACCGAAAATCTTAATGCAAATCCGATACAAAACAAAAAGGATAGGCTTAAATAGATTTAATATGGGATGAAAAATAATACCTAATATAAGATTTCGTATTTCCTACAGAAATTTCAACGATTTTCTCATCAAAACATTATTTTAGGGGGCTAAAACAATATCCATTAAATTTAAATCTAAAAACTCATCTATGGCTAAAAAACTCCCCACAGTTAGAAAGTAAATTACTTATTCTGTCAACAGGCAAATCTAGCACCACAAAAAATATAGTAAACACCCCACCCATGCATGTTCTTATCGACCATTAAGGCGGTGAAGTTATTGATAAAGGAGCGCATCTGCGCGGGAGAACGATCGGCGCCGAGCTGGGCTAGGACTACGGCCTTGGTCAGGGCTGAAATTCACCAAGGCTATCAATGGATTCGAAAAAATTCGATGATTTTTTTAGTTTTGTAAAAAATTTTTGTGATTTTTGCTTATCTTTTTTTCATACTGTATGATTACTGACGTTTATCATAATCTTTAAGCCTTATTGTCAAAATTTATATTCATTTCAAGGATATGGGAGACCATTCTTTCCATATTTTTAGTAATCTTTGACCTTCGCCTACCTAGCACAATATAACCCAAATTTCGTATCGGCAAATACGTGCGTAAAACACTCACAAACATCAGACACATCCTCAAAACAAAAAATAGACGCAGAAAACCACAATTCACACGCAGACACATCAACATCTCACTGATATTACACCTTACACACCCAAAAAACAAATTACAAAAATGAGAAATTTCAATCACAAATCCACAAGACAGCAAAAAACGCACCCTCGGACGCCATTCTGAACGGATTTGCGGTGATTATCGAGGGCCGTCTCCAGCCATTGCTGGCCCTTTTCCACAATGTTGTGGATGCCGAGACTGGTGCAGATGACCGCCTTGTTGAATTCTATAACACCAAAAATGCATATAAACATTCATTCTGGGCCAGTCTGATCATTTTTAGCCATTTACCGAAATTCCCCGCCGAGCTTAAAAATGTGTCATCATGACCGAAAAATTTTGTCATAATGACATATTTTTGCGAAATCTAGTATTCAAAAAAAAAAATCAGTTGTCTAAAAAAGTAAAATACGCCGTTGAAATTTGAAATCAACAATTTTTTCCGCGATATTCTCCATGTCATGATGACAGTCATCGTGACATTTTTTTAATGGTGCGTAATTCAAAATCTTACCTGTAGTTTTCGAGACATGGATTGGGAAGCCATTTTTGAGAGCACCTCTTCCCTTCAACGCAGTAAATAGCTCATCAGTGATCGGGTTGTAAACAATCCCACCTCTGATCTCCTTATTGATGGTGAGGCCAACGCAAATCGCGATAAATGGGATCCGATGGACAAAGTTGGTGGTCCCATCGATCGGATCAATGATCCAAGTGGGGGCATCAGTCCAGGGTGAACGTTTGCCAGCAGCGACGGATTCTTCTCCAATAAATCTGAAAAATAGGTAATAAATTGAAAAAATTGGTGAAAAAAAGATGTAAACCAATGTAGAATAAGACTTTTATGGTCTGAAATCACTCTCCATTTAATTTTACAACTATTTCAGCATGAATTTCAGCTTTTATAAAAAAATTTTATATTATCCATGACAAAAGTTGGTTGCAAAAAATGGGTAAAACAAGGTCAAATGAAGCTCAAATGGTCTGAAATTACTCTGTATTTAATATACTTCATATTCCAACATCAATTTCTCTAGTCCTCCAAAATTTTTATATTATTCATGACATCATTTGCCAACTTACTGATGATCCGGGTATTTCTCGGAGATGCTCTTGATCAGCAGCTCTTCGACGGCTTTATCAGTCTCTGTGACCAAGTCCGTGGCCGACGCTTTCGTCTCCACATTGCTTTCGGGGGTCGAGAACGCAGTTTTCACCAAATGACCGGCTTGTTTCACTACCTCCAGGGCAAATTGAAGATATTCCTCTTCACGGGCAAAGGCGGACATTTTGAGCTTAAATTTAAAGTTCATTATGATCTTTCAAGATGTGAATATCACAGTAAAATTCGCGAAGAACGCACGGTGCAATGAAACTTTCCCATTGCACTGTGCGGAGGGGAAAATGGAAGATGGGTTTGCACTGTGCAGACGGAAAAGATGTCGCCGATGGAGTTTCAAAATTCTGCACAGTGCAATCATCTTTTTGTTTCTTCCGCACTGTGCAAAGAGCAATTTTGTCGCACTTTTTGCACTGTGCAGTCGGAAAAGATGTCGCGGACGGAGTGCGACAAATTTTGGAAAGAAAAAAATCTTTTGGACCGTTGAAACAATCTTTCAAAATCTGCACAGTGCAAACACTTTTTTTTTTGTTTTTCCGCACTGTGCAAAGAGGAATTTTGTCGCGCTTTCTGCACTGTGCGGTCGGAAAAGATGTCGCGGATGGAGTGCGACAAATTTTGGAAATAAAAAAGTCTTTTGGACTTTGAAAACAATCTTTCAAAATTCTGCACAGTGCAATCATTTTTTTTTTTTGTTTTTTCGCACTGTGCAAAGAGCAATTTTTTCGCGCTTTCTGCACTGTGCATTCAAAATTAATTTCGGACCGCACAGTGCAAGAAAATACAATAAAATTTTCGCACTGTGCAGTCCAAAAACCAAACTTGAAAAGCGATGATTTCACGCACTGTGCGACGAATAAAAGTGCAATAAATTGAGACAAAAACTGGATCTTTACACAAAAAATGGAACGTTTATAACGCCAAACAATTGGCCTCATCACTTTTTTTGTTTATTCTTTGTTTACACTCGAAAAAAAGTGATGCAAAAGCTCCGTTTGAAAGTTTTATTTATATCGGAATTCGAAATAAAACTTGACTTTCAAAAATCTGCGGGCCAAATGAGGCAAAACGGCAATAAAAAGGAAGCAAAACAAGTAAAAAAGTAGCGGAATTCGATGAAAAGCGGGGCTTTTTTGCCAGGAAATGGGCCAAAATTAGTCGGGGGAAGAGATAAAAAGTAACGCAACGTGTCATAGCGTAATTTACCAGCACTTCCGGAGAAAATAAAAAGTTTTGAGATTATTTTAGGTAACAAAAAAGATAGAATTAGCAAAAAATCGGAAAATTTTGGGGGAGAGATTGGGGAAATAAAACATTTTGTAAATAAGAATAAAAAGCATCCTCGAAGAATCAAAAGACGTATTTTACCTCAGTTTAGATAATGTAATCACAAATTTCGGAACACATCGCTTGGAATTAACGAAAAAAATTAAACTTGGAAATTTTAATATAGGCCTAAAGATTTTCTCTATTCTTCAATGTAAGATTTGAAATCTACTGCACATCAGAACCTTCGGCCTCTCCAAAAACGGCTTTTATCTCGGTGAAAACTCCGGTTTTCTTCTTGAAACACAATGCCAAAAAATCTTGGCAATGCCAAAATTTCGACGAATTTTGAAAAAAATAAGACCAAAATGGCATGACCGACAGTCTCCACAATCGTTGATCCGCTCATATTTTCAATTTAAAAATAGTCGGTCCCACCGCGAAAACATTGAAATTCGGCCTTTCGAAATTTCGTCAGCAGGAAGGGGGTATAAAAGCCGGACGAGCCAGTAAACTGAGGAAGACCTTGCTCTCTTTTTTTCTTTCGAAATTGGAATATTTTCGGCTCTCCCAATTTCTCGCTTTGGAATTGTTTTTGCCAAGGTAATAAAGGCTTTTTTCACAAAGCATTTCATAGGTTTTGTACAATAAAACTGTTTGATATTACATCCATGGTATTCGAGGGTAAATGAGAGATCATTTGGAGGGGAAACACACGTGAAAAAGAGGATTTAGGTAATAAATATTGGAAAAACAACGAAATCATTGCGAAATGTGAAATAAAAAATAAAAATGAGGGTTTCTACTGGTGAAAATGTCGCCAAACACCTACACTAACCGTTCCATCAATTTACTCATATCAAAAATATGTTTGACCCATTAAAACAGCAATTTTCGGATATTACTTTAGGTCCAAAAATTGGAACATTTAAAATGGATGTAACTTTTTTGCCAATGTGAGGATTTGGCTGAATTTTGGAATATACCTGCCCACATTGGTCTAATTTACCAGTATGAAATATCATACCCTTAGGGTCACTGCAATTTTGGAAAAATAAAATTTTCATCACAAGGTCTAATTCAAATAAAAAAGTCGGTGAAAGAACGTCAAAAACGATGTAAGTTGGTGTAAAAAACCATTGACAATTCTAATAAGCTTCTAATAAGCTCTTCGGATTTACATTTTCACACCCCTTCCATGATTAGGCAGGGCGCAGCTCGCCGCCCATCTGCGAAAACGTTCCAAATAAAGGCGTCGGCGCGAGCCGCGCCCTATATTTCCAAATCAAAAAAAGTGGAGGAATTCTTTTTCTCGAAAAAGCACCACCAGCCCCGACCTTGACCATCTTCCCCGTTCTCTATGACATCCACCCCCGCTTCCCTCCCCGCTCTCCGCTTTTCGCGCCCTCTCTCGGCGGCATTTCGTCGGTCTCGTTTTTTGAGGTGAAAATGCAGACAAAAGGTGGTAAATACAATGAATAACCGCTCCCGGTGAACTCCTCGCCCTTTACCCGCCGGTAATCAGGCCGGATTTCCACGCCTAGACCTATAAAACGGGGCGAAAATCGTGGGGACCATCAAATTTTCGGTAAAATTCCACGGAAATTGGTCGATTTCCCGGCAATGTTGGGCGAAATGCCGTGGGTTCCGCTCGTACAACATGGTAATTTGGGCGGTCTTGGGTTTACGAAATGTTTTTGGATTGTTTATTGGAGTTTGGTTGAGTAAATATTTGAATTTCTCCAAGTATATTGACCTTACAGGGCTTTGTTGTGAACTTTGGCGAAATGAAATTGATAGCGTTCTATTTTATTCAAATTTTGATGGAAATACTTGCCCTGAGGGTCTTGTGGTTGTGTACTTTCAAGAGCGGCTATTATAGACCGGTATTTTCAATGATTTTGAGACTTTTTTGATGATTCATACCTAAAACAATGTGTAACATCAAAAATAGGGGAAAATTTTGATGTTTTTGGCCAAGTATTACGCCAAAAAACCTCCTCGAGAACGTCTTTTACCACGTTCTCGGTAATTTTGCTTCTTTCCCAACCTGTTATTCCCTTTCTCCATCTAATACCATGGATAATATCGAGAGATGAAAGACTCGACTTTTCCCCGCAAAATCAAGTTGTAATGCTTGTAGTAATGTACTGCTTGGCTCCTCCAACCCAAACTCACCAGACTCGCACCGAACCCGCGCCTCCAGGCAATCCCTCCACCAGCCAGGACGCGCCCAATGTCGAAAGTGAGGAAATCGACATTCAGGTATGTTCTCTTTTTTTGTGTGTATTTTAAGTTTAGGAAAAGCAGAAGAAGACCTTGAAGGAAGTGTGAAGCTATAAATTAGTAAAATTTATGGTCGGTTTTCGGAAATTCCGACCGATTTTTGAAGAAGCCGATAATTTCAAAATTTCTTTGCAAAATTTGAAATTTAAGTATTTTTTCAAATTTGTTGTTGATTATACGAGAAAAAATGCCAGATATAACACTTATGATTCTTGAGGAGTCACGAGAGAAGCTTTTTCCACATGAATTTCCGATCTTTTTATTTCGCCAAAATACTATCTTTTTTGATTTATACTCGAAACATATGTCCTTCTCAGAGGCTAGACCTCTTTATCACTCAAAAGCCATGCCACTCAAAGAAAAAAAATCAAAAATACTACGAATACACATCAACAAGATAAAAAATTACATATTTTCAGATTCGGAACGTGGTCTGCAACTACTCATTGCCATTACACATTGATCTCCGGAAGGTAGCCATGAATAGCGGGAATGTGACGTTCGACCGGGACCGTGGTGTGCTCTACAAACAAAAGAGGAATCCACAGTGCCATGTGAAGGTGTACAGCAGCGGGAACGTGTACATCGTGGGTTGTAGGAGGTAGGTGAAGTTGAGAGGAGGTTTTCGATGGGATGCAGATGGATGGTTGATGGGATAAATAGCTTAATAGAAGGACTATGATGTCTAATGCTAAGCGACAAGAGGTTATTATAATCTAGCTACTTTTTGCTTAGTTTCTAACAATTTTTCGTAAACTTGGGGGTATGTGGATAAAGTAATGTTTTGATAAAATTTTGTCGGCTTCTGGCTCAACTTTGATGTTAGAGTATATTAAGATGTCTAAATAGATTCAGAATCTGTTGTTTGCGATTGTCTACCTTAATTTTTATATCTACTTAGGGTCATTTTAAAAAAATAATATCAGCTTGATGAGCAAGGTGGATTTTTTTGGAATTTTCTCAAAATATTGGTATTTTCTTGAAGAAAGCTTTTATTACTAGGTTTTTCAAGCTATTTGAAGTATATTTTTTAAAAATCATAATTGGGGATACCGTATTTTACAATTTACTTTCATTTTTTCCCTCCAAAAACCCCTATTTTTTCAGCGAAGACGACTGTCGCCGCGCCGCTCGTTCTGTTGGTCGAATGATCCAGCGCTCGATGGGACTACTGGACGCACAACTTCGACTGCGCGATTACAAAATATGCAACGTCCTGGCGACGTGCCGTCTCCCGTTCGGCGTGAAGATTGAGGAGATGGCGGCCAAGTACAAGGAAGCGCAGTATGAACCCGAACTCTCGGTCGGATTGGTTTGGAAATTCACGGAGCCGAAAGCGTCGTTGAGAATACATACAACTGGCAGTATTACGGTCACTGGAGGTATGGATTTTTATATATATATTTTTTTTTGAATTTAGGTGGAATTTTGATGATTGTTCGGAGAAATGGAAAAAATGTGATGGGAATTGAAAGCTAGCTCTTGTTTTTGGGATTAGAAAAAAATGGAACTGGGACGATTGTGGAAAGCGAAAAACATTATTTTTCTTCGATGCAAGTGTCGAAATTAGGATAATCGAGGGTGCTGATTTCGAAAATGACATTCATTTTTTTGATTTTTACTTTTTTTCCTTTAGTAGTACTGTAAAGTAGTAATTTTTAATTTTTTTCATGAATATTCGATTTGGGGGTTTCGATGGTGCTGCTTTAAAATCAGAAAAAATGAATAAGATTTTCGAAATCAGCAGGGTCGAAACCCCCTAAATCGAGTGTTTGTAAAAAAATTAAAAAAAAAATTACTATTTTACAGTACTACTTAAGGAAAAAAGTAAAGATCAAAAAAAATGAATGTCATTTTCGCAATCAGCACCCTCGATTATCCTAATTTTTACACTTGCATCGACGAAAAATAATACTTTTCGGTTTCCCAAAAATTCCTTTTCCCCAATCGTCCAACTCCGGAAAAAATTATGGCGTATTTTTCATTTTCCCCCAAAATTTTTTTGTTTTTTAGCCACCTCCGCCCAGGGTGTAATGCAGGCCATCCAGAAGATATACCCGATCGTCAAGGAGTTCCGCTGCTCTCTGCGCCATCGCGCCGAACGCGTGACCGGGCCGCGGAAGCGCGCCGCCAACCCCCAGTCCCATCCGCTGCCCGAGTTCGCGATCGCCAGACGACCGCGCATGCGGGCGCCGCAGGACGGGGACGAGGACGACCCGCACAACGAAAGCGCCTTCAACCCGGTGACCTTCGACGACGAGGACGAGCTGTACGAAGAGCTCATGTAACAACAACCCAGGTTCTTTCCACCCAGCCCAGTCCCCCATCTAATTAATCCATCCCCCCGAGTCTCGTTAGCTCCGAATCTTCAGAAAATCGCTCTAAATCTTTTGAATTTCTCTTTATTTTGAATGTAAATCGATGTGATCAAGGAAACTGGTGGGCATTTCTGTGTTCCCCGGCTAATATTTGGCTTTTTATATTGATATTTTGGTTGCAAATGCGAAATTTTGGGTTTCCTCGGGCGCAGCTTGCGGATTTTTTTTTGCGGATTTCAGGATTTTTTTAGTTGTAATAGACTGTTAGATGGCTGAGGGTAGATTATTTGATGAAAAAACATTTTTATTCATCAATCAAGCCAAAAATCGGCCGAACGCTAGGGCGCAGCTCGCCAATTCGAAAACCTTGATCGCCCTCGAAATGCATAAAGTATACTCATCCCAATGGATATTCAAACAATTACCTTGTTCTCTCTCACATTTTTTTATAATCAACCAAAAAATGACGTCATTATGGCGGATTTCCCGCAAATTTTTGTCCTCGTGACGATTTTTCCCGAATTTCGATCATTTTGTCCGAATTTTCTGGTTCATAAAGCATTGTATTTTGTGGTCGTTATATCGGATATTCACCAGAGAAGTCTCTCCCTCTTTCTCTTTCTCTGCACCCTCTCTCGTCATTCTTTCCCCCTCTCCCATGGTTTCTTTCAGTTGTTTCTTTCTCTCGTTTCGCTGTCACTCTCTCCTTTTCCAGTTAACTTTCACAATTTCGCAGCACTTTTAGTCTAGTTCTCGGGTTTTTCGCAGTAAAAAAAGCGGTGAAAAATGGAGTAATCCTGATGAAAAATATAAATTTACGGTAAATTTGGTCGTTATAGGGAGTTTTTTTACCTATAACAAACTTTATTTTTGCGATTTTGGCTAGGTTTTTTAAAAAAATATCAAAATTTCGATGTAAAAAAATTTTAAAAATTAAAAAAAATTTTTTTTTGAGAAATGTGGATTACTGTATTTCACACCGCCCCCTACTGTTTTATAATCGAAAAAAGCTTTCGTCTTACGGAAAAAATGAAAAAACGGATCGTCTTTTATTAAATAAGTGTTGTAATCGAGTATTTAACGGCCGAAACTAATCAAAAACTTGCCCGAAATATTATGTCAGATCAAGCTATGAGATGTTGAGGCCATAGATTTAATCGTAATGAATATTTAACTAAAGTTTTGGAGATTTTTTTGGGGATTTGGGGAAAAATTTGAGGGATATTTTGGGGTATTTTGATGATTTTAGGGCAAAAATTTCGAAAAAAACGCGTATTTTACAATTAAAATTTATTTTTGCCTCGAAAAAAATCCAAATTTTTGTTATTTTCACATTTTTTTGATTAGTCATCAAATCTACGAAATTCGATATTAAAATTTGTCGCATTTTTCAACCAAAAAAAATTTTTATTCAAACCCCACTAATATTGGCTGTTAAATTGACTGATGTAAGCGCTGGCTTCGGCTTCATACTTATTGGCGTCGAAGCCGATGGACTGGAGCAGGCCCAGGATCTCGTCGGAGAAGGCGCGTTTGCCCATTCGCTTGTCGGCCAACTCCAGTTTCTCCACAACACTTCGGACTCTTAGTGTATGCTAAAAAGATACAATTTATATTACACTTGGCCTAGTGTAATATCAAGTAAAAAAAATGGTAAAACTTTCCTTCAATCGGAACTCCCAGACCATCAGCCACGCAAATATCATGTTTACAGCGCCGAGAGTTATTCCCAGGCAGGACAAGAGGACCAGAATCGCTTGGCCAATTCTTCCATCATGTGTAACATACTCACTGGTTGTTGTGGGCTCCGTCCAAGCTGTTGTGGCGTCAGAGATGTTATCGTAGGGAGTTGTAGATCCAGTGTGTCTTGTGGTTCTGCTCGAAGTGCCCGTATGAGGCACACTTGGTTCAGTTGGAGCGTCCGTAACTTCAGACACTGTTGTTGGTTGTGGAGGCGCAGTTGTTGGAATTACAGGAGGACTTGAGCTGGTTGTGGGAGCATTCTGGCTTGCTGATGGAAGTTCCTGGATCAGAAGCAGCGAGAAAATCAAGTATTCGGAGAAAGCGACCGATCTCATGGTGTAGAAAGAAAGGCGTAAATGGTGTAGTGGTACACTATCTAGACACAAGGGTCCCAGCACGAAAACCATGAGGAAGAAGAAGCCACGTCAACAAAACAACACGAGGATTTTTGGCTGAACAAAAGGAGTGTGGTTTTTGCTTTGGTGAGATACAGTTGGTTTGAGTTGCATTTGTTTATTTAGTAGTTATTTAGTTTAGGTTAGATACCATTTGAGTATTATTTTGTCCCTTTTGATAGTGCTATTTTGTCCTTTTTAGGTAGTATTATTTTGTCTGTTTAGATAGTATTATTTTGTCTGTTTAGATAGTATTATTTTGTCTGTTTAGATAGTATTATTTTGTCCCTTTTAGGTATTAATTTGTCTAGTTAGATAGCTAAATTGTCCCTCTTTAGTTAGTTTATTCTCCCTTCAAATTAGTCTAAGTTATTCCCTTTGTATTAGTCTCTGTCTTTATAATATTTCACTTCGCTTTATTGTATTACGTCTTCTGCGAGTTTACCGTGTTTAAAGTGGTCAAATAAACTGACATTTTTACGTTTATCGGATTTCGAATTGTATTGAGAGAATCAGGTGAACCAAAGTAATTGGATTAGCCGCTAAAGGAGTTAAGAGATCTGGTGTTTAGTCCATAAAGTCCGAAGAATCTACGTTATATTCGGTTACAAGCCGACCAATAACGTTTACATGGCGACCACGGAAATAGGACAAGGGGCATCACCAAGAACCTCGACCCCAGCGGGAGAGCGAATGTTTCCTCAAATTCCGGTTGATCAGGAAACGAACACGTTGATCACGACTTTTATAAGAAGGGGAATCTCTCAAAGAATTAATTATTTAATAGAACGCCTCTCCGGATTAACAGTTTGTATTGAGTCGGTCGAAGAAAATTGTAGAAACACAAAAACTCAGACTGAAAAAGAGAGTAAGGTGAAAAAGATCATAAGCATCCTTGAATCAGTAGGCAAATATAAGGCCACAGTTGATAGTTGCATTGAATATTGGAATGAACACATTGAAAACACCCCACATATAAATGCAGAACATGAGAAGCAAAAACTGCATGAATACACACAGTCTAAAAAGTACATGAACATTTGCTCACTTTTCAGTAAAATGCAAATACGCACAAAAAACATTATTGACATTCACAAGTTAGACATCAAGGTTACTCCTGACATCTTTGGAGATATTGCCATTAGCTTATCCGATTCGTTGGCAGAGATTCAACCTCAAGATACAGAAGATGAGGAAATTGATCAGATAGAACTAGATATCGCAGAACTCCAGTTAGACCCTCTTTCATCTGACCAAAACAGAGCCACGCAGAACATTTCCACACGTCATACACTGTTCCCACAACAGTCCAATCAAGCGCCGAGAGACTCGCCATTCAATGAGCTAATACAAAGAGCCATGAACTTGAATATTCCGGTTAACCAAAATCCTATAGGCAAATCAGAATCGAGCTTGATATCGTTAGACCAATTCCCCTATTCCGACAGAAATCTCGTTAAATCTAAAGTAACTCCAGTATCCAGAACTCAGGAAAGTCATTATCTAACTCCAAATACCCCTCAAGTCAATCGAGCACCTCCGGTCCATCAGGCTTACCCACACATGCCAGGGGAACATCAAAAAGGAGTCGTAGATCAACACCAGATCGAACATTCAGTTCCAAATTACACAAATCATGACGGATTTAGACATTACAATCCATACCAACAGGGTTATCCATTAGGTATATCAGGGCCTACTTATAATCAATTTAACATCGAATCGGCAGGACCGATTTCGAGTAACTTCTCTAGTTATATTACGGGAGCGGCAGGACCGACCCTACATTGCCAAAATCAGGCGCATCTCAGAGAAGATAATCCTTACATACATCACCCGTACATAAATAACAATGGGTACATACAGGATCGTAACGAACCAAATCCAGATCCCAATCAAAATCAGAAATACCCTCCGTATCCTCATTGCGGACCCCCCAGTTGGACATATAGTACGGAACACAAACTCCCAAAAGACCAAGATATCCCTACGTTTTCGGGAAAAGTAGAGGACTTCCCAGCATTCTGGGACTATTGGAGCTATCACATACATAATAAGAAAGTCCCAGCAATTGATAAATTGTTAAAATTACAAAGAGCTTTAAAGAATGGGTCAGCGTTCGGCATAGTTCAAAACCGTAGATTAACTGAACCCGATTACAATTCAGCCATTCAAATCTTGAGAAATCGTTACAGTGACGATGAGAACATTATTTCCACGTGGATGGACAAATGGGAAAAAATTCGACCTCCAAAAGAATCGTCCGCAAGAGACATGAGACGATACGGTGACGAATTACTTTCCATCCACGACCAATTAGCTCATTATAAAACGGAAATCCCACCTCACATGATAAATCACGCATTCAAAAAAATGCCATTGTCATCCAGACTACAAATAAAGTCCACACTAGCTGAAAACAAGTTAGATAGAAAAACAGTAACAGAACTAATTCATGCTATTCATTTAACAGCCAGAGATCTAGATGACGACTCAGATAACGTAATAGTAAAGGGTGAACGTAAACCAGTCAAAGACTACAAACCCCAATCTCAAAGCACACCTACCTGCTTATTTTGTTCCAAAGATCATCGAACTTCTCAGTGTTCGACTTATCCTAACCACGAAGATCGTGTCCAATGGATAAAAGATAACAAAAGATGCTTCTCATGCCTTCAACAAGGTCACAGTACAAAAGACTGTACCAGGCATATATCGTGTTTTTCTTGTAAAAAGAAACATAATACGGCACTCTGTTTTAATAACGCTAAACGCGAGGCCGGTCACATTAACACACGAGACACAAGAAGCATTCCAAATTCGACACCTTTAAGGTCAAATCATAACCCTTTCCAAACGAATTCAAATCAAACCAGACCCATCCAAACAGAGTTAAGTATTAATACTCTAACCACTCCAAGCTCGAGTAATCACACCAGCAGTACTCCCCATATAGTAGCAGAGACACATAACATCCAAGACAATAAACAAAAACCAGACAGATTCTGTTGCATCGAAGCTTTAATTAGCCACGAATCCGATGATAGTAAAACATTGTCAAATATATTTATTGATACGGGGAGCCAAAGAAATCTGTTACGAAAATCCATCGCAAATAAACTCCATATACCCATCAGTAATCAAACAAATTTGCATCTAAAAACCATTACGGGGACACTTATAACTCCCGCATTTGATACCACAGTAACCCTCCATGCAAAAAAAGATCGAGTCACCAAAGACACAAAACCCATCGTTATTCCAGTAACAGTTGTGGATGACATTGTTCACGACGAACTAAAAGGCACAGCATTTCCAGTACAAATCGATTTGATACTCGGAACAAGTGGAGCTTTCGCCATTAATCTCACTCTTACTGATCAGATATCAGAAACAGGATCCAGAGTGGCCGTCACAAACATCGGTAAAATCGAAGTCAGTCAAATTCGTTCAAAATCATTGGATCCATTAGAAATTCATCTCATGGTAACGTGGCCTGAAAATAATCATCATGAGGATCCATTTAATTCACTAAAAGAATTCGAACTTCAAAAATATAGTAATTGGACTGATTCCATAGGAATCACAAAAGAAGACAACGAAAGCAAAAGAGAGTCAGACATTCAAACGTTTAAATTTGTGCTTGACAATATAAAACAAGATCCAGTCACAAACAGATACGCAGTTCCTCTCCCCTTTAAAGACAAAGATATCAAATTCGACTCAGAATTTAGAAAATGCTATGGTAGATTATACCATATTTTAAAAACATTCGAAAACAAACCACACTTAAAAGAAGCATACCACAATAACTTTGTGGAATACCTCGAAAAAGGCATAATTGAACCATGTCAAAAAGAAAATGAATTAACAAAACGGTGCCGTTACATTCCCCACTTACCTGTCGAACGACCAGGGCACCCAACCACACCAGTTCGAAATGTATTTGACGCATCAGCAAGGGATAAACAAGGGGTATCATTGAATAGTACACTGAACCAAGGGTTCACGCTGTTACCAGATCTCATTGATGTAATCATAAAGGCAAGAAAACATCGGTATCTGCTTACAGCAGACATTGAGAAAGCCTTCTTGATGATCGACCTAATCGAAGAATATCGAGACTCCACGAGATTCCTGTGGTTGATAGACCCCTCCAAACCATTATCATATGATAACCTACAAATATATAGATTCAGTCGGGTTACCTTCGGCCTTATTTGTAGTCCCTCCTTGTTAGCAACAGTAATTCATCATCACTTAAGCCAGTACGTTGAAGAGTTGGGTACCAAAGAACTTGAAGAGATTCTTTCTTCATTATATGTTGATAATGTCTTCTTCGGATCGGATTCGGAGGAAAAGTTGACTCAAATCGGATTGAAGCTGAAAGATATATTTACACTCGCAGGAATGAATTTAAGAGAATTTTGTTCAAACAGTCAAAAACTTATGACACAATTAAATGAAAAAGATAAGATTTCGGAACCTATTCAAAAAATATTAGGTACTCAATGGAATCGAGATACAGATTCCATAATTGTAACCCCAAAAGGTCCTCCCAACCAATTAGAGGTCAATGGAGATTCATTGAAATTTCAAATGAAAAATTTTGACCCAATTGGGTTGTATTCACCAGCATTATTGCCACTTAAAAGATTAAATCAAAAATTGGCGAAATCTAAAGGAATCTGGGCAAAGAAACTTGACTCTGAGATCAAACAAGAGCTCGAAATTATTATACAAACTTGGGATCAATCTCCCATTACAATTCCCCGTTATATTGGGCCACCTCCGTACAGTATTCACACGTTTGTGGATGCATGTCAGTACGGAATCGGCGCAGTGATATACATCAAGTCAGCAAATAATACAGTCTCCTTTGTATTAGCTAAGAGTAACTTGATTCCTTCACATATATCACAAACAATTCCCAAATTAGAGTTATTAGCAATCGAAACGGGACTCCGGGTTCTATTAACAGTACTTAGGTGCCTCAAAGATCTCAATTCCGAGTTATACTTATGGAGTGATTCGGAAATCGCTCTTAACTGGATAAAGAACACTACATCGAACCAAACTCGATTTGTAAATAACAGAGTCAAAAAGATACATACCTTAGCCCCAGTTAACATGTGTTTTCGTCATATTTCTGGCATTTCCAACCCAGCAGACATCGCATCACGAGGCTGCACCTTTGAAGAGTTGAAAACAAATCCTCTTTGGTTAAATGGTCCTCCTCAAATTCATTCAGATCTCATCGACTCGAACTTATCGTTTCGAATTAAACAGTCAGACGACCTCGACAGAGACGTTGAACCGACTCCGATATTCGTATTGGAAGATGCTGGTTCAACTGAAAATAGACAATTTTGGGATAATTTAGTCAAGAATCGAAACATTCCATCTCTTCAAGAATTTGTCGACAAGCATGACCTTGTCAATGCTTTAAAATCCGAACCATTTGAGAAAATGACATTGTTTGAAAAAGCAATCAAACTCGAACAAACACAGCATCCCCCGAGTAAAGTACAAATCCGATCTTTAAACCTCCATCGCGACCAAAACAGCAATTGGATCGTAGTAACACGAATCCAAAACGCATCTTATCAATTCAGACAAAAGAATCCTTTCTTCTTACACCAAAAAGCCGACCTAATACCCATCATGATTCGAGAATTACATGAAACATGGGGTCACATGAATTCCTCAACCACGTTAGCGGCTCTTCGGGAAATAATTTGGGTTCCCAGAGCATCAAAAGTAATTACGCAGTTGATTATAAAATCCTGCATCAACTGTTCTGTTGACAGACAAAGGTTTTACCCACCCAATCCCCTTCCAAACCTTCCGACAAGTAGAACAAATATCACTTACGTATTCAATGATATCGGAGTCGATATTGCAGGTCCATTCGCCTTGAAAGGAGACGAAAAAGCGTACATCACATTATATACATGCCTTGCAACCAGAGCAGTAAATCTCCATCTTTCAAAGACCATATCTGCAAAAGAATTCCTAGAATCATTACAGATACTATCAGCAAAATACGGCTTCCCGCGAACCATTTTGAGCGACCAGGCTTCGTATTTCAAATTAGCTGAAAAAACATTGAATCAAACAGTATTCGAAAGTGAAGACATCGATGAGTTAGTTTATTCTCCCTTCAAATTAGTCTAAGTTATTCCCTTTGTATTAGTCTCTGTCTTTATAATATTTCACTTCGCTTTATTGTATTACGTCTTCTGCGAGTTTACCGTGTTTAAAGTGGTCAAATAAACTGACATTTTTACGTTTATCGGATTTCGAATTGTATTGAGAGAATCAGGTGAACCAAAGTAATTGGATTAGCCGCTAAAGGAGTTAAGAGATCTGGTGTTTAGTCCATAAAGTCCGAAGAATCTACGTTATATTCGGTTACAAGCCGACCAATAACGTTTACAAATGGCAGCATTTCAAAATAAATTCCGGAAATTCATGGGAAGTTTGTGACTGATTTGCGATTTTTTATCGTTACTAAAGAGTTGCAATATAACTCGTCGACTTTTTCCAGCAAGAGGAACACTTGACCCATTTGGCCTCCGATGGGTCAAGTGTTTCTCTGAGCGGTAAATGATAAAAAATGCGGTAAGTCGTCAACCTGTGACTAAGATAAAGTTTTAATAGAGGTATTAAAGCCATCTAAGTCTATTTTCAACAATATTATTCATAAAAAAACAAAAAATCAACAAAAAATTACATGAGGTAAGTCTGTTGACAAATGCCATTACAGAATTTCAAGAAAGGCCTTTGTTGTTTCTCTTGAGAAGTTTCATGACTCTAGCCCGTCTAGCTTCCTTTTTTTTAACCAAATTGGCAATCATCACCTTCTCCAGCACATTAATCTCCACTTTGGTATCGTGTTCCGAGACAAAATCGGGCTAAAAGTGTAAAATACGAAACTTTTTACCATTTCAATTTGTTTCTACAGACTTTAAATATTCTCTGTGATCCAAAACCAAAAAATATTTTATTTTACACTTACAATATGAAGCTGCGGATACGGAGCGAAGAGATTGGCCAAATAGAGCCGAATTTCCCTTCGCCATGGGGAATCTCTTTTGAAGCAATGTTCTTGTAACGGTGGTGCTACGCATTTGGAAATTAAAAGCTTCTCAGAATCGGTCATCGCTTCTCCTGCCTTTAGGCGAGAAAGGACTTCTTTTGGGTCCAACGCATTCGTTACCGACTTAATACCATGTCTTCCAAGTCTCTAAATAAAGGTGGGTAGAATACGAACGTCAATCGTCACGGATCTAAACATCAGAAAAACAAAAAAAAGTGACTCACATGTTGATACTGCGACAACATCTCGTCCAGTTTGAGAATTGTAAGACATTTAGGCAGGATTGGCTCACCGGCATCGATTTCGACCGCGTCCTGTAGAAAAATTATATTGTAGTAGATAAATTTTATACAAAGACAACTCCAACTCAGTTTAAAACGGATAGTAGTCGATTAATTAGCATATACAACCTATTGGTAACATAAAATTCTTACTCTTTCCAACAAATCCAAGGTGATTACTAATCTTTCCTCCCTTTTTATCCTTCCCGTCAATTTCACACCGAGAAGTCGGTTTTCCCTAAGGACTTCCACAATGAAAACGTTCTTCATTTCAACTCCGAGGGACATGACGACTTCATTAACAATTTTCTGCACCACAATGCCAGATTTCGTCGGGATCAATCCGATTTCTTCTCCATCATAATCCACTACTCGAACTCGATGTTTCAGTCGTGTCTAAACTCATAAAACAATAAAAAGGGAATATGTACCTTCAGTGGATCCCGTGTGACTTGATAAACACAGTCTCGTTTGGGTATTTCCTCTTTCCACGAGATTTTGAGCCATTTCCCATCTTCTCCTTGGCGTTTGAGACAGCAGACATCTTCGAGCCGAATTTTGACCAATCCTAGAGCATTTCCGATGAGTTCTTTGAGTGTTGCCGCTGGCTGACAATCTCTAGTGTCCAAAACTGTCCCTCGAGTCGTATAGATCACCAATTTGTGCATTCGTTTGCCCAAAATCTTTCAAATTTCTGATTTTAGCGAGAATTTTTAATTCGGGAAAAGACTTGTCCCAAAATCAGATTATGGGTCAATTGTTTCTCTGTGCCGAAAATCAACCGAAAAGATGGATCCCCTCACTTTGTAAAGTTCTATCGCAACGAAATGAATAGTAATCGGGCACGAAAATTGTTTATTAGCTATGAGACCGGAGGCTATGAAAAAAGTAGATAAAATATCTCAAATTGTCAAAAGCTGGAGTTCCTTTGCAAAACGTTGCATGAATGGGTGCTGAGGGATGTCTAAAACGAAATTATGAGCATATACTAGTTTTAAATAACTGAGTATTACAATTAAAGTCAATAAATTTAAGGATAACATCAAGTATAATATAAAATTCTGACTTACGATGACTAAATAATCGGTTTTCAACTTCACAGACTAGCCTGGATACAAGCTGTTTCAATAGTTCGGGGGTGTCTTCGCGATAGTGCCGATATTCGATCTGAAATTTTAAAAATTAAATTTTAGACCTATTATAATATAAAAATTTTTGCCACTTTTCACCTATTTTAAGCAGCCTCAATGAAAATAAACTTAGGATACATGGATCGTATTTTACCTGCACATGTTCTTAATTCTAAAATTATTTTTGAACCCAATTTCACTCACATTTAAGTTGTCGACTCTCCAATAATCTGTGTGGGTGACGCCTTCAAATGGGGTCCGAAGCTCAATCATCTCGTAGAGGACAATACCAAGAGACCAGCAATCGAATGCCGTCGTAATTTCGCCTGAAACCATCAAGAATTACCTTATTTTAGATCCTCTCCCTATTAATAAGAAAAAACCCAAAAAACGTGAACTATTTTTGCGAGAATCGGACAAACAATATACCGCCGACACTAATGACAGCGTATTTTACCAATTCTATCTATTAAATTGCGCCTCTAACTTCATTTTTCCATCTAAACATCAAAAATTCAAGTATAATGTAAATAACTTACCACAGAACCCATCCGGAGCCATGTAGGCTGGCGTTCCTATCAACAATTTCTTGGCTTTGGAGTCCTCTTGTCGACAGCACGTCCCAAAATCTCCCAACTTGACAAATCGTTGATCCCGGTCCATAAAAAGAATGTTTTGGGGCTTGATGTCGCGATGGATAAATCTTTTTGAATGGATGTAGGAAACAGCCGAGACTATCTAGAATTGAAAATGTAGATAATTAACAAACTATAAACCGAATATTACATGACAATAAATTAGTTTTCAGAAAGTTATATCAAGTGTAACATCAGCTGTTTTATAATATTCAAGCCCAAAATAAAACAAAAAAACTTCAGGCTAATCAGGTAGCAATAAGTACAGACTTGAATCGAACATAAGTACCTGCATAAAAATCATGGACAACCGATCAAAATCCATGTAAACCTTCTCCATCTCTCCATTTATTTCCCCTTTTGTTTTCTTCTTAAATTTTTTGTGCAAAGCTGATCTCTCCTTCAGCTCTGACCCTAAACTTCCTCCCCATGCCAGTTCAAGCACCATAACCATATATTTTGCCTCATCTATGACGCAATTCAACCGTATAATAAAGGGATGGTGAAGCTGTTGGAGAAGCTTGTGCTCGTCTGAAACAGAAGAAGGTGTTGTAAAGACATAAATAAAGACAAGATAAATAATCTAAAGATAGGATTTCTGTGATTGGTTCACAAATCTTGTGAAATACCACTTCAAAAGAAAAATTACAAAATCCGTTACCTAAAACAATACAATTTTTGCAAACGCTCTCGAAAAATCAAAGAAAAAACGTCTCAATCAATAGAAAATAGCTCGAAAAACTTATGGCACAGCTTACGACTGCTAAAAAACGCCCAAACTATCCAAATTCTGCTTGCATTCACCTAAAATCCAAAGAAAATAGCCAAACAACTTGCTTTTGCAATTCGTCTCCAGCCTCTTCCCTTTTTCCATAATTTTCAGTGCCACCATCTTCTTTGTGTTGTAGTCAAAGGCTCTGTAGACAGTGCCGAAGTTCCCCGTGCCCAAAACATCCTTTTCTTCGTCAAAGTCAAATCGCTTTTTAAGCGGCCCCAATCCCGAGATCATAATGTGTGTAAAATACAAAATAAAGTTGATACCAGCAAATAAAAAGTACCAGAGTATCGCAGATTGATGCTCTCTCTAGAGAGCATCTTCTGCAGCCTTCTCGGAGAAAAAGTAAAGTTACGTGAGGGAAAGACTTGACTCGATGTGGAAAACTTGAATCAACTGTTGCATTCTTGAATATTATTCTTTTTTCTGGCTGTCCGGTGGAGAATATTGCTGTTTGTCGATCGAAATCGCTGTTTTCTGATGGTTATTGCGTATAATTAATGAGATATTCATATTAGAACAGAGACAGGCTGAATAGTCGCCGAAATTTCGCGATTGAGCTGCCGGCCCAAGTAGTATAGTGGTTAGTACTCCACGTTGTGGCCGTGGCGACACAGGTTCGATTCCTGTCTTGGGCATCTTCTTTTTTTAGTATTTTTTTTAATTTTAGCGTTGTCTTGACTGTTTTAAAAATATTTTTTAGTGTATTTCGGACCGTCTTCTTTTTTTAAACACTGTTCAAACATATTTTTGAAAGCATTTTAGGTAAAAATTGAAGTTTTTGGTCAAATTTTTAAAATTTTATTGGTAAAATACGTTGGAGAAGGGGTGTAAACCCCATTACATTGATTTACTATCAATTCGTAACTTACATGTCATCAAAACTCAAGAATTTTTTATATTACACTAGACATCGAATGTCTAAAAACCCTTGCAAAACTTATAAATTTATTCATCAACGTCGATTATCACATTTAAAATTATTTTTACCAAAACTTAGAGAACAATGTACATTTTTTTCCTTACAAAAATCCTGATATTATATTTAGTAGATGAGCTCTAATCAAACACTTCTTCCTGAACTGGGATGAATTCAAACTCTTCATCGTTGATTATCCTGTAGCGGTGGGCTTTGTAGGTGGTCAACGAGGTCTGTCGTTGTACATGAACATGATCGTAGAGTTTTCGGACGACCGGAGCAATCTTGTGAGGGCGATTCGAGAGTTTGGAGAGCAATTCGAAGTAATCCCATTGAGCGTTGTGCATTCTGTGGAAGAACTTGATTGGCTCGCCCTTCTCTTTCAGCTCTCTAAAAAAAAATAAAAATTTATAGATTTTGAGGCTCATTTCCATCAAAAATATTATTTATTTTTACTTCTTTTTGTACTTAAAAGTACAGGGTGGGCCAGCCGAAACTCCCAACCTCTTTTCAAGTATTTCTTCGCCAATAATGCACCAATTTCTATAAAATTTATATCAACTTAAAGCTGATACACCTCATTTCTTGTCCGCCAAATATGGCCCTGTCTTTTTCATTTCAAAAATTTTCTAATAAGTTTCACCGATTTCGGGCTCCAAAATTGGAAAGAAAATGTAAAAGATCAGTACGGGTGCTTCCGTGAACTTAGCCGGGCCATATTTTGTGGACAAGAAATGAGGTGTATCAGCTTTAATTTGATATAAATTTTATAGAAATTTGTGCATTATTGGCGAAGAAATACTTGAAAAGACATTAGGAGTTTCGAGTGGCCCGCCTTGTACTGTAATTAATGTTACAGTATATTTACTATGATCTTAAAAAATTTTTTCGCATCTAATTCAACCTAATAATCAGTACCTATACTATTTTAGCCAATAAAATGATGACTTAACCATTTTGGGACATGTTATACGATGAAACATGTTTTATGTCGAAAATGGGTAAAACACGGTGAAAAACTGGATTTTTGTTATTGAAAACAGTTTGTGGAGTCATACAGGAGTCCTACAAGACAGATTTTAGAAATTGTCCAGCTTTGAGACACATTTTTTCCATTTTTGGTATCTGATGTCTACTACAGTATAATTTAAACCAAACCCACTTTATCCTCCGTTCCTCGAATCCCCACATCTCCTCCTGCGATGGAATCGGCACCTGATTCAACATTAATGCCACACAATAATGCATTTGATGATCGAAACAAACGAAAGGAATCAAACTCCAACAGAGCCCAATGAAGAAGAGTGAATTTGGGTACAATGGATGGACGATATGTTGATATAACGGGGAAATATACGAGCCATTGCCCTTTACCTGCAATAATAAAATTATTTAGCTTGAGATTTAAAAGTTTTATTGGCAAATTTAACAAAAATTATATTACACTTGACCCACCTGAACCAACGGCTTGTTATTATTGTCGTTGCTGTCGAAGAATGGCAGATCATAGCTGTATCCGGTGCAGAACACCACCGCATCCACATTCTCGAGGGTTTGGCCGTTTTCCAAAATGAGATCTCGACCGTTTTCGGATACATCAGCCAGCCGGGCATTCGGCTTTACGTTCGACGAGAGACCGAACTCACTTTTCTGGTTGTAAAGGAGATGGACCTGGAAGGAAATAGATAATATGTATGTAGATATTTCAAAGGAAAAATTGTAAAATACGTTGAAAATCAAACTGAAAACTTGTAAAGGTGCTAAAAACTTTCAAAAGTGATCCAAAGGTGTCAAAAACTGTGAAAAAGTATCCAAAAACAGTCGGGGATGAAAGAAGGCTGTAAAAATTATTTTTTAGCATGAAACAGCATCAAAACTAAAATAAAGTTAACCAAAAAAAACACTCAAAATTGATCCAAAGTCTCAAAAGGTTTCCAAAAGTTTAAAAAGCTGCGAAAAAGTATCCAAAACGGCCAGAGATAAGTGAAAACCGATAAAAATTATTTTTTGAGCCTAAACCAGTATCAATAACCCTCAAAAGGTATCCAAAAATCTCTAAAACACTCAAAAGGTATCCAAATGTGTCAAAAGCTGCGAAAAAGTACAAAAACAATCTTGGATGATTGAATACTGATAAGAATTATTTTTGAGCTAAAACCAGTATCAAAACTTATCCAAAGTTATCCAAAACCACTCAAAAATGATCCAAAAAACCTTAAAAGGTATCCAAGCTTACCGTATCTGCATATTGACTAACTTGAATAGCAATATCCGTCCCGGATGGCCCTCCTCCAACGATGACCACATTCTTTCCCTCAAAGCCGTGAGGCCGTCTGTAGTTGTGACAATGAATCCATGGGATCTTCAGTTTCTTCGAACATTCTGGAACTTTTGGTTCGGCAAAATGTCCGTTGCAAACAAAAACGGCGTCAAATTCGTGGGACTCCTCGTTTTCACT
The DNA here is from genome assembly GCA_904066235.2 of Bursaphelenchus xylophilus. NCBI lineage: Eukaryota > Metazoa > Nematoda > Chromadorea > Rhabditida > Aphelenchoididae > Bursaphelenchus > Bursaphelenchus xylophilus. The sequence goes on from CAJFCV020000001.1 coordinate 4,197,495, forward strand.
TCCAATCGCGTCGACGGGTCGAGTCACAACTTCCCAGGCGTTCTCGTTTCGCTGGACTTTGACTACGGTGGTGTTGTACTGAAAGTTAAAACATGGTCATAAAAATTACTGGGAAAAATTTTATAATTGTAAATGTCTGAAGATGTCTTCAAAATTTCAAAAAGGACCCAAAAAACCCAAACTAAACAGCTTTTGTCAAAATTTTGGGTCTCACCACGAAAACAATCAAATTTGAAAAAACGGTTCCATTCGGCTCAAAAGAGGATTAGATTGATTCTAGAAGCTCTCACTCACCTTGATCAAGTGTTTGAAAGGCTTGGCGTAAGTCTGAAGATACCTTAGGACCTCTTGATGGGGAACAAAAGAAGAGGCGTCTTTCGTATCAAACGGAAGATCTTCAAATCGCATGATCTCTTTGGGAATGTTCGTACTAAAATTCAAAATAGATTAAAGGCCACAGAAACTTGAAATTGTCCCAGTAACGTCGCAAAATTAACATTATACTAGACGTTTTGATGATAAATCAAACAATTTGCTGATAAAAGGCCGAATAGAGGTTTCAAGTAACTGTCTATTATACCTAATTGATCCGTGAGACTTTCAAAACGCATTACTTGCAAAAAAATGAAAAAATCAGCAGTTAGCGACAAAAGTGACATTTTATACGACGAAACCTGCTTTAAGACATTACGTCTTTCGGAATGGCAAAAATTATGGTCCACCGTTTTCATTGACAGCTAAAATACGTAGAAAAATATTTAGAGTGCTCAGCATGTCTTTAAGATAATTTATGGGCACTTTCGGAGACTTTCTAATATTATCCATTAGAAAGTAGGTCATCTTTTCCCAAAAATTCTGATTTTTTCCCCGTTTCCAAGGATATCACAGCTAAAAATCAGTTTGCTAGGCCGTACTTACTTCATTTTTTCATACAAACTCGAGAAAACATTGGTTTTGTCGGAATAAACCCAAGTTCCACCCAGCTGATCCTGTTGTTCATACACAGTGACCTTGAATCCAACATCGCTCAAATGTTTCGTGGCGCAAAGGCCTGCGGCTCCAGCACCAATTACACATATCGATCGTTGAGGTTGCCTCACCATCTCTGAAAGATATATTTTCGCTTAGATCTCAAAAAAACAAAAAAAAATACGGGATTTTTTGATATTACACCGGCGAAAACAAGCGCGACGTATTTGCGAAGACTGTTTTGAGTGTTTAAAAAATTGGCGACGACTTTGGTGCCCTCCTTTTATGGGAAAATTGATAGCAAAGCAAAGAGCCTTCGGCTGGTGTTAAGTGTTATTTAAAGGGAAGGGGAGGCGTTCCAGAGCCTTCCACGCAACGCGTAAGATGATAAAAATTGGTCAACTTTTTGCATCGACAAATACGAAATCTTCTGGAGCAGTTGGGCGAACGAAAAAAGTGATTTTTGATCGTAAGAACGGGTTGAGCATGTGGGAAGAAAAGATCAGTCGTAAAGTAAAGGAGATTAAAAAATTATGTGTAGTGATGCCGTTATCATGATTTTTGATAAAATTATGTTGCAGTAGGTTGAAAAATAAGTCTTTTATCAGTCTGTCGGGGAAATAATGAGCAATCGGTCGCATCGAAAATGGCGTCGCCGCCGAGACAATGAATTGTGTCGCGACAAAAATTAAAAAAAAAAAGTTGTAGGAAGTGCCTACAAGGCCTAGAAAAGCCGTTAGATGCTCGCCGGACGCTTGGCGAAGGCTCGGCGGAGGCTTGAAGAAGAATTGAATATGTCCATTTTTTTTAATTTTAGCTATTACTAACGATTATTTTCGTTACACGAGTTAGTGTAACATATAAAAGACCAAAATTTCGGACAAAAAACGAAGACCCGTAACTTTTATTTTTATATTATTGATGTGAATACATGTAAATTACCTCAAAAAAGGTGATAAGCTATCATGGGACCCGATCAGTCTTATTATTTCTACTAACTCAGGCTTCTGCTAGCCTCTTCCATGAATACAACCACAAACCGGCACGATTTACAGAGTATTGTTGACTCGAACTGTCGCTGGCTCGAAACGTCGTAACAAATTTTTTTCTTTCTTCTTCCATTCCAAATATCAGTCTGTCGGGAAAATACTGAGCACTGTCGTTGCGCCGAACGCGCCGCTGAAGTGAGAAGCAATTTGATTCCCACTTGGCGCACTCCTTACAGAACCTCTCACTGCAGATAAAACGACAACCCGGATTATCGAGCGTCAAACCGACCCTTATAAAGAAAAGTTTGTCGCGTTACGTCAGTATGATCGTGAGAAAGAGGAATTTTTGCTGGATGAAGCGGGCGGACTTTGATTGATCGACATCATCATAACGCAATCTTCGGCGGAAGTTGAGTAGATATTTACAGCAAAAATAGAATGGAAAGCTGGAAATGGGAGTGGAGAATGCACTCGAGTTTGTGTACTCACGGCAAGTTCGGACAGAACTTGGCATCGAGCGTGGGAATTGGAGTTATCACGGGGAAAAGTGCAACGTTGCTGGTGCAAAAAACGGGAAATTGTAGCGAAAAAAGTGAAAATTCAAAAAAAAAAAATGCAAGTGCAAATTCAGCTAACAAGGGAAGTACCCCAAGTGCGACGCTCAGATTTTCTTTAAATTTTGCACACACGTCGGGAATAGACGAAATATAAATTCCTGAAAGTTTTAGCTCGCGCTTTGCAGGCGCCGCCGAGATATCGGACGATTTATGCCGCCGAGAGAGCACGCTAAACGTGGAGAGCGGTCAGGGAGAAAAACGCTTTTTGGCCATAACTTTGGCAGTTTCGTGCGGAAAAATCTGATTTTTTGTAGAAACGTTATCCTTTACGGTAGAAATAGGCATGAAACTTTTCGTGCCGAAATTCGGCAAAAAGTCCGAAATTTTCGCCGACTTTCGATCTAAAAATCTCGGTTGTTTCTGCAAAGCGCGAGCTAGGATTCTCGCATATATCTTAGAAAAAATTATTCTAAATTTGTGCCAAGTTTCATCAAAATCTGAGCGTCGCACTTGGGGTACTTCCCCTGTAAATTTGGCGTGAGTAATATCCGGCTGTCGGGAAAATAATGAACTCTATTGAAAATCGCCTCATCGCCGAGAAAACGAAGTGTGTCGCGGCAAAATCAAATTACTTCCCATTTCAGCGACGTTACTGTCATAACGACATTGCGCTCACTATTTTCCCGACATACTGAAGTCAAAGATGAAACCAAAGCAAACTACCCCAAGAACTTTTAGTTTTTTTTCGATTAAAAGTCCAATTGTTTTGGAAAATAAAAGAAAAAGCCAATCTTTTTTCGATTTTTGGTTTGTTCTTCGTTAAATTTTTTTTCGTTTGTTCGAAAAAAGGTCCTTTAGCAAGGAGAAAGGTGTTGATCTGAAAAACTTGACTAGATAACTTTTCTACAAATTTTTCTATGCACCTCGCAAGAATTTTAGCAAGGAAGTGTCGCATTTCAGAGGCTCGGAAGATATACGTAAAAGAATAGATAGACAGACAACTTTTTTTTTGCTACAGCTGCTGATTTTTCTTATTGTTAGGAACAAGTATGTTTTGTCGGAACGTTGCCCTCACTGAGAGAGGTAAAGCAAAATTTTTTCATTCGTAAACTCATAAGAAATAAACTGAATTTGGCCAACTTTTGGACTAAAAATGTTGGTTCATCCTGCAAAACGCATTCCATGGCTTTTCACTAACAGTCCCTCCTTATTTCCCATTTTCTGTACGTGCGAAAAGGTCTTGAGAAATCGTCTTGCTTTTTAAAGGGTCAATACAATGCATTGTTTCCGGTAAGTTAGACTGGTAAAAATAGTACAAAAGTAACATTAAACTTTTCGTTGAAACCAAAATATTGATAAGATCAACCGCTTTAGACCGATTAAAAAGTTTGGTCTTTGTTTACAATCTTCGAAAATTAGTCGCCACGTGACTTTTTGTAAAAGCGATAAAATTAATATTCTAGAAACTCTGTTGTTTGGTTCTTGTTTGAGACACCAAACATGATGGCTGATGGGGAATTCTGCGTGCAGACGAACTGGAATAAACAAAGTGAAAAAAGAAAAAGTTGAAGAAATGAAGAATGTCAAGAACGAGTCATAAACATGCTAATTTTTAACTTGGCCTTATAGATGGGTATAAAACGTTTGGCATCAAACAAAATATGAGATTCTGAGGATTCAGCGACGAAGAGAATTTTTGTGGATTCGGCATAGAAAAGAATGTTTCACACCGAAAGTATATTACGTATTTTACAATAAAAAAGCCAAGATGTGTTCTGATGAGAGTGGGATTCGAACCCACGCCTCCGAAGAGACTGGTGCCTTAAACCAGCGCCTTAGACCACTCGGCCATCTCACCACGATCAGCGAGGTTCTACTTTTTCGATTTGGGGAGTTTGGGAAAATAACAGTTTATATTTATAAGTAGTTCCCTCAAAAAAAATAATTTTTTCTGGTTGGCACAGCTATGACCAAAAAATGTCTTTCTCTTATGGTTAGAGCGCTCTCCGCTTTTCACCCGGCCTTTCCTCAAAACGATGGTTGAATATCTCGGTTAAAACACAATCTGAAATTTTCAGGGATTTCAGTTTCTGCTAAAAAATTCGAGTTTTTTACGGTGAAAAAACTCGCCGTCCAAAAAAAATCGGCAGACCTGATAATGTGTCAATAAAAAATATTGCATTTTTTTGTGAAAACAACCCTTTTTCAAGTGTAAAATAAATCCCAATAATCCCATTTGTGTTGTCTTAATCATGTCTTCATTCCCAATCTTCGGCCCATATTTAACCCCGAAATTACCTGGAGAAAAGCGAAATGCGATCTGTCATTTATTCGCCCGCTTTTATGGCCATTAAGCTCGGAGAGGGTAAATTAGAAGCCAAGGAACCTTTTCAAAGGGCTGAAAATTTTTTGGGGATTTTGAAAAATCTTTTACCACTGTGCTCATCGTGTTTCACACATACGCTTCGCAATTAATTACAAAGTTTTTTATTCGGGTTTCATATTAGAATTATTTTTTTTGTTCCAAATGTTATAGCAGTCAGGAGTTTTGCAAAGCGCCGGCAAAAATTTTAGGACAATTTAAAATGTGAAAGTTTTCATGCCAAAATTCACAATGCAGAAAAAGATACGTAGTTCATTTTTTCGGCGGCAATGCGATTTTAAATGCAGCAGAGTCCTTATTATTTTCCCGACAGACTGATAGAAGTGTTTTTTGAACGGTTGAGATAAAGCTGAAAATTTGCGTAGCGAAACTCGCAAAAAATTTTTAATTTTGACCAACTTTTCGACTGAAAATCTTGGTGATACGCAAAATAAGTGCTAGGAATGTCACATGAGTCTTGGCAAAAATTTGCCTTATTTTGTGACAATTTTTATTGAAATCTGAAGGTCATACTTCGAACACTAATCTTGTAAAAAATAAAAATTTGGGTTGCTAAAAGATGTTGTTCTTTTTTGTATCTTATAATCTTGGCCATCATTTTTCAGCAACTCTCCAAGACTGACGAGAAATTGACTTTGGGCACTTCCTCTGTAAGATAAATAACATAAACTTTCATGCTGGTCGTATTTTAAAAATTGATTTTTTAGACAAGTTTTATTTAATTTACATATTTCAAATATTTTTTTCAAATTTTGAAAGTTTTTATTAACTCCAAGCCATCAAAATCTCTGAAAATTCAATTTTAAAAAATCCACCTCAAATTTGGCCATTCCTTTCCGCCGGCTCGTCAAACCTCGGGCCATGAAGTGCGTACGGTAATTACGGATGCATATCGTATTTAAAAATGCTCTTAATCGTGAGTAATACGGGCCCATTCAAGGGGGGCCGGAGATATCCGGTTCCGGTTTCGCCTTTTCTCCTTAAGGACACCAATTATTTCGGCTACCTTTTTATGAATGAGAGATATGAGAGCAAGTTGGAGCGGGAGGCTGGGCATCCATGGCCGTCGTATTATTATTTTACGGCCTTGGAGGTATTTTCGGCCAATTCGGAGGCTTAATAGGAGAGTGTTGGAAGCTCACAAAGAGGCTTAATGGATGTACTGTGACTTTTATATATGGTTTTCACACATATGTATATGTACTCTTACAATATTTTGGACAGTTGGCTTTTTTCACTCCAAAAATTATAATTTTTAACAAAAAAATTGTAAATCACTGCAAATTTTAGCTTGCGTTTTACAAGGATAACCGCGATATTCAACCACCGCCTGTTTGGCGTCGCGACACTTGCGGGCAACCACTTTGCGGGCAACCAGTTTGCGGGCAAATTTTTTGCGGGCAACCACTTTGCGGGCAAAATTTGGGGGGTCACATTTGCGGGCAGCTGAAACATTTGCGGGCAGCTGAGACACTTGCGGGCAACCGACATTTGCGGGCAACCGGCACCTGAGGGTAACAGGGTGGAGGTGGAAATATTACTGCGATGTTTTGGAAATTTGCCGACATTTGCGGGCAGCCGACACTTGCGGGCAACAGGAAAAAACAGTCACACAAACTGTATAGGAACTTTTGGAACTGTTGCCCGCAAACGTCGGTTTCCCGCAAGCATTGCCTGCCCGCAAATGTCGGAAAGCTTCCAAAATATCGAAGTAATTTTTATACCTCCACCTTGTTATCCTCAAATGCCGGTTGCCCGCAAATGTCGGCTGCCCGCAAATGTCGGCAGATTTCCAAAATATCATAGTAATTTTTCCCCCTACACCCTGTTAACCTCACAATCAGGTGTCGGTTGCCCGCAAATGTCGGCTGCAGGCAAATCTTCCATGCTGCCCGCAACTGTCGACCCTGCCCGCAAATGTCCCAGGCTGCCCGCAAATGCCGGCGCTGGCCGCAAATGTCGGCTGCCCGCAAAAAATTTGCCCGCAAACTGGTTTCCCGCAAAGTGGTTGCCCGCAAGTGTGCGCCCGCCCTTTGTTTAGCGAGAGAGTATGCAAAATGCGGAGAGCAGTCAGAGAGAAAGAAATTTTTCTGGCCATAGCTTTGCCAACAGCGCGAAAAAATAGATTTTTTGTGAGAACATTGAAATTTGCTACATAATTTATGTATAGCCTGTTATTTTTCCAGACTCCTCAAATCGAAAAGTAAATCAAAACCTCGCTGGTCGTGGTGAGATGGCCGAGTGGTCTAAGGCGCTGGTTTAAGGCACCAGTCTCTTCGGAGGCGTGGGTTCGAATCCCACTCTCATCAGAACACTTTTTTATGCTTTTTTATTGTAAAATACGCAATATAATTTGCGATAACAAACTCTTTTCTATGCTGAATCTACGAAAATTACCTACTTGCAGGCTGAAAATCGCGTTTGTTTCTGCAAAGCGCGAGAAATTTCGAGTATGCCATCCAAAAAATTTGTGTAGATTTGTGGAAGGCCTTGTTGGAACCTGAGCGCCGCAATTTGATCATTTTTCTTGTGAATGAAAGTAGAAAAAAATCATTATCTTTCAGAATGGAACGTATTTTACCCTCAAATAATTGGTCTGTCGGGAAAATAATGAGCACTTTGCCGCTCAAAAATTGCATGGCCGTCGAGAAAATAAATTGTCTCGCCACAAAATCAAACTGATTTTCACTTCAGCGACGCGATTGACGCAGCAAAATTGTGCCCATTATTTTCCCGACAGACTGATAAAAAAATTGTTTTTTGAATTCCCAAAATCAAATTGATTTTCACTTCAACGACGCGATAGAAGCAGCGACATTGTGCTCATTATTTTCCCGACAGACTGATAAAAACTATTCAGTTGAATTAACCGTATTTTACCTTCCAATTACTTATTATTTTATTAAAAATCTGAATTGTAGCTTCTTCTTTTGTAAAGCCCTCTCTCTCATCTCTCGCACCGTGCCATGATCCTCTTTATTCTGTGTGTGCTTGACGTCCTCAAATCTGGTCGCGCTCCTTACGTATTTATCCGCGGCGACATTCTTAACGGGTCCGTAAATTCTGCTGTACCGGGTCCTTCATTAGTGTAATTAAATAATATTTTATGTGGCCGGCGGGCTTTTGAGATTATCGACGTATCTTTGTAAAACAAAGTGCCTCCGTTCCCCCTAATGTTTTCAATTAATTTTCTCGGATTCGGAGAAGTTTTCAACGGGTTTGAGGGGAGGGTTTCGATTTTTACATCGATCTTTGTGATGACTATTGTAGACGATTTTGGAAGTCTAGGATTATGCTAGTAATAGGAAAGTTTTGTGTCAAAATTTTGAGAATTCTTCCTTACAATTTGTCGAAAAAAATAATGAACGCGTCGTCGCTTGAAATATGTAAATTAAATAAAATTTATCCAAAAAAAAATAATTTTTAAAATACGGTACGCTTAGTAGTTGATTTTCTATCTTACAGGGGAAGTACTCCAAGTGCGACGCTCAGATTTTCTTTAAGATTAGCACACGTCGAGTATGGACTGAAAATCAATTCTTGAAAGTTTTAGCTCGCGCTTTGCGGGCGCCGCCGAGATATTGCACGATTTTTGCCGCCGAGAGAGCACCCTAAACGTGAAGAGCGGTCAGAGAGAAAAGCGCTTCTTGGCCGTAACTGTGGCAGTTTCGTGCGGAAAAATTTGATTTTTTGTAGAAACATTATCCTTTACGGTAGAAATAGGCATGAAAATTTTCATGTCGAAATCCGGCAAAAAGTCCTAAATTTTCGCCGACTTTCGATCAAAAAATCTCGGTTGTTTCTGCAAAGCGCAAGCTAGGATTCTCGCATATATCTTAGAAAAAATCATTCTAAATTTGTGCCAAGTTTTATCAAAATCTGAGCGTCGCACTTGGAGTACTTCCCCTGTTAGAAGGGAAGTTCCCCAAGCATCGGTCTGTCGGGAAAATAATGAGCATTCTGTTGCATCGAAAATCAAAGCGCCGCCGAGAAAATGAATTGTGATCGCCACAAGATCAAATTTCTTTTCAAGCTTTTTTGAGCTCATTATTTTCCCGACAGACTGATTTGGCTTCTGGAAGAATGTCGCGCAATGAAACTGGACTGTGTGTTTTTTATTCGCATCAGGGTGATATTTTGTCGCCCAAATGTTCGACCCGAGCTGGGCTGAAATTTCGAGTCACGGCCGGGTCCGCTCCGGAAAAGCTTTGTATCAGGTTGTCCAACAATTAATGTCGTTCTTCAAAAAATTTTTTATACAAAAAAATTTACCGTAATAACAAAGATATGTTTGATCAAAATAATCACCATGTGTTATAACGCGCTTATTGCAACGCGTTGAAAGCATTTTTTTGCCAGTGGCTTTGAAACCCCGGCTTCTGGAGCCGGCGAAACTTTTATAGACTGCCTAGACATGGCTCCCGGGCCGGGGCGAAATTTCGGCCCGTCGGCCGGATTTCAGGTTGGCCGGGGCCGGGCCGGCGTTTCGGCCCGGCCCGGCCCGAAATAGTAAAAATCCAGAATCTAGAAGCGAAAATTGGGTTTGATAATGAAAACAAACGAAATGTCAAGACACAATTGGTTTTTTAAAAGGTATTTTTGTTTTTAGGTAGCTATGGAACACAGTATTTATCCATTTACATGATGATAGAAAAAAAAATTTGGTCATAAGTTGTTAGACTTGGGGAGACTTTCGTTTCAATGGACCGGCCCGGGCCGGGCCAAAGCAAATTTAGAAAGGGCCGGGCCGAAAATTTGAAACGGGCCGGGCCGGCCGGAACCCTTCAGGCCGACGGGCCGGGCCGAGACTTTCGGCCCGGGCCGGCCGACGAGCCATGTCTAAAACTGTCCCCTCTCCAAAACGACATTACTTGTTGGACAACCTAATAGTTCCCAAATCTTTGTGCCGTCTTCAATGGAAATTTTTGAAAAATTTCCTGCCAAAAGTAAGCAGATCCAGCGTATCTTAAAAACTCAAAAATACCAAAAATTTTAATATTTTTGCCACAAAAACACAAATGTTTTTTTTAAAATTTTTTGTCAATTTACCATTGATTGTACATACATATAAGTGTTGCCTAGAGGGCCTTTTCTCTCTTTTCTTTGCTCTCAATTTGCCTAATTAGCGCTCTAATTAATTCTGAGAGTGCGAAAACGAGCCTGGCCCCTGGATCCTAACGATAAAAAAGACAAGAGAAAAAGGGGGAAACTAATAATAATTAGACACTCTACAAGCAATTTTAGTAATTTTTTAAAATTTTTTGATTGGATTTTTTTGGGGTTTTTTTAGTGGTTCTGGGAAATTTGCGATTTTTTTAAATGGTGTTTGCCAAAGTAGACTGATTTTTTTAATTTTTTTAAACATTTTTTTGATTTTTTAGGAATTTTTAGACATTTTTTTATATTTTCCAAAAATTTCAAAATGAGATTTTTTGCAAAAAAAATTAAAAAAAAAATCCTAAAAAACATCTTTAAAAAAATTTTTTGTCCTTCAATAAATTTTCCATCAAAAAATCGCCGGCAAAGTTGGCCAAACTTCAGAGTGCACAGTGCGGATCCTGAGCTTGTACTCAAATTAAGCACGGAGTTAATGGACGGCCCCGTTGAGGGCCCCAAGTGGCATTAAATTAAATGAGCGGCCCGCGCCTAAAAACAGGCGTTTGTGACAAGTAATTTTTAATTAAATTCCGACTTTTCCTAAATGCCTTCAATATGTACATTCGGTGGGGGTACAATGGGGGGTTTTTGTAAATAGTACAGCTTCAAAAATATTTTCAATCCCTATTTCGGGTCGCTAAAGGTCCATTCTTTCATTTCCCGGGCTTTCCCGCCAATTTCAAGGCACTTGAGGTTTTCGTGGTGGGACCCAGATTGAGTGAAATGTTGTTGAATTTCTAGATCTTAGGGGGTGTTTAGAAGTGAGGCAGGGCTAAAAACATTTTTTATTATTATTTTTGCTTATTTTAACGTCTAAAATACGCATTTTAACATTTTTTTCGTTTTTCAAAAAAAAATTTTTTTGATTATTTTTTATCATTTTTGTTGCTTTTATAAACGCAAATTGTTGTAAAATACGTTGTAATGCGTTGCTATTATCAATTTATTTTATTTTTTCATTTTTATTGCCCTTTTTTCTTAAAAATGAAAAATTTAAAAAATTTAAAGTTACAGTAACCCAAAACCCAAAAAGTTCAAAAAATTCTGTAGTCAGATATTTTACTGCCTAAACTCTTTGCTACTTTTATTTCTTGCTATTTTACAACCTCATATCCACTTAATTTGCTTCATCAAAATCATATGTTTATTACAATATTGGGCTTTATGCGGATGACTTTGATAAGACCGTGTAAGCGCCTTTTCCTCGGCAAATTAATTGAATCAGCACGAATAATGACGAGCGTTCGGAATCCTTAATTTTTTAATTAATTAGTTAATTAGTTTTTTATTTTTGAGAAAGTAAAGGAAAAGGAGAGAGTGGTCAGAGAAAAAAAGGAAAGAAAAAAGTGAGAAAAATAGAGTAAAAATGGATAATAAAGGGGGATTGAAGGCTCGGTGAGTCTGATATGGACATTTTTGGATGATGGAAATTTTAATTTTTTTATAATTAAAAATAGTTTTTTGGAACAAAATTTGAGCATTTTGATTTCTATTTTTTATTACGCTGATTTTTTTCTTTTTTATTTGAAAAGCTCTGGATTTTGTGTTCAAATATCCTGCACATAAAGTAGAAATAATTTTAAAGCTGTTGAGGATGTATTTTACAACACTGTTGATTATCTTAAGCTCCAGAATATTCGTTATGACGGCGAAGGACGGTAAAAAATCTCTGCGAAATTTTGTTTTCCAAGCCGTAAAACGAAGGAGCCAAAACTTTGTACTAGACGCGACATAAAGTCCGTAGAATTTGCACAGTGCATTCAACCCTTTTTTTCGCCGTTTTTGCACTAGCGACATGCACATTTCGGCGATTGCACCTGCGACGTCGGCGAAAAAAATTCTACGGACTTTATGGCGCGACTAGTATACCCAGCTATTTTTAAATTTTAAAAAACATGACTATCAGTGTGTCGGAAAAGTTTCAGTCTGTCGGGAAAATAACGGCGGATCGTCGCGGCAAAATGTCTCGGCTCTCGCCGCTGTCGCGCACCAAATCCCCAGCCGCGGTTTGCAGTCGCAAAGCGATGATGGGCGATTCCGAGGCGCGACGACCCGCCGTTATTTTCCCGACAGACCGATATTGTGGATTTGTCGCACCTTACAATTGCCCATCATCGTTTTGCGACGAGTAGCCACAGCTGGATGCGCAACTGCGACGAGAAATTTTGCTATTTTCACGAGAGATTCAACAGTCTTTGCAGATAGGAGAGAATGTAAGATAAGAAGAGACGGTCAGAGAAACTCCCTTTTTTTATTGTTTCAATAATTTTAAAGTTGATCTCTCATAAAGAAAATAAAATTCGAAATCAAAAGTCTCAAAATTTGGCCAATAAAATCGAAAGCCCTGCGGGCATGTATTCCTGAAGCGAAAGGAAAAAAAGTATTTTTAAGGCGCGGGAAATGAGAGAAAAACGAGAAGGGCTCGGTTAATTTGTTTAATTAGCTCTCGATGAAAATAAAAAAAGTGTGAAAAACGGGAGAAAGGCAAAATATTCGACTTTAAGTGCCGCTAAATGCCGTGCAGTTTGATGGGGCTTACAATTTCGGGCGCGACAGAGGGGGTGATTTTTGATCAGCTTTGTTGTAGTAAGGTTGTTTACGAATCTCGTAAGATTAGAAGAGGATTTTTGGAGTATTTTGATGTAAAATGTGATGGAATTTCATCTATTATCCACCTTTTTTATTGATTTGTATTAAGAGAAAGACTCAACTCAAAATAAGAAAAATGTGTCAACTCTTTCTGTCACATATTTCTGTGGATTTTAATTTATTTTTCATCCTAAAAATTGTTTAAAAAATCGTAATGACTTTGAAATATTTAGAGGAGAAAGGCTTGATAAAAAATAAAAAATGTGGGTCAAGTCTTTTCCTGGGTAAAAACTTATCAAAGCCCTTATTTTTTATTCATAGGGGTAGTTTAGATAACTCTCACACTTCTTTGAAAGCTATTTCAATCCAGAAAAAGGCATCAAAAATTCACAACTTAATTTTACGGCCAATGAACCTTGGGGAAAGAGTTGACGCGAAACTTATGAAATGTGTCAAGTCTTTTCCTCAAATATTTTTTCCGATTCTAATCTATTTTAGCTTGAAACTACAGTGAAACATAATTAAACTCGATTTTTCCACAAATCAGCCTTGAGGGAAACATTTGACTCAAAATTTTAAAATTGAGTCAACTCTTTCACTCAATTCTTGGCTTGCGCCAAATATTTTTGGCACTCTAAAAATTACCCAGTTTTGACATTCGCATTGCCAACTGCATTATTTTAGCCCTCCTCCGCAACAATTAACCATTTTTGATGGGCTTACCGTAACTGTTTGTTAATTTTGATTAAAATCTGCTTATTTATTTATTCAAATTACTTTTTCCCGCTTCACCTGGGCCAACAATCTCCGAAAAAGTTAATTACTCCCCAATCTAAGTTTCAATTAACACGTTGCGCTACTTTTTTGTTAACATTTGACGCTAATTCCCACCTTTTACAAACAATTTTCCGCTTTTTTTGCGACATTTTTATTGTAAACAACAAGTTATGGGGCAAAAAACGGGGCCTCAAACACTTTGTGGGGGTTTTTGCATCCGAATTCGCTTAAAAAGTAATGTTATTTCACACTTGGCCATTAATTTTTTCTGCTTAATTAGGGTCTGATTCCAAGGGTTTGCGGCCTAATTAGCTAATTGTATTGGGCCCAGCGAGAAATCAAATGTTTTGGCGTCGGAATGCGGGCCAACCCGGCCTTAAACACCTTCCACTTGGAGCAGTTATATACTCCCCGCCAAAAGTTTTGACCCCCCTTCTAACTCGGTCCAAAGTGTACCAATTTGGACCAAATTTGGTACGTAGTCTACTGACAGCCTAGTAGTAACAAATATCATAATAGGACAAACCATATAGCTGTATTTCAAAATCCAGGGACAATTTTCAAAAATCACCTCAAAAAAACGGGACAAAGGTTTTGACCCCCCTTAAGAAAATGTTAAATATCGGCAGCGGATGCAACCAGAACCTTTTGTAACCGGTGTCCCATACCTGAATATAGGCTACTAAACGATTTTCCGTTGAATGTTTCGTTACATTTGAGGATGCAACGCGTTAAACTGATTTTGGTGTAGGGCCGCCCAAAATGGTAAAAATCTTGTACTGGCGCTTTCTAAAAGTTCTAAAGTATGTTCACATCATGTGATCTTGACGGGTTGTTACCTGCATTAACCTTTTCCTTTCGAAAAAAGTCCATGATAGCCTAGCGGTATCGATTCGGCCGATATCCAGTTGTCATGGTCAGCCTTGGTGAGCCATTTGCTCTTTCACTAAAGGTCTAGATGTGGTCGCTAGGTCCTCAATCTAATCCTGAGACTCCTATTTACTCTCAGCAGTGTATAAATTTTCGATTTGACGCGTTTTGGAATGGGTTTCATTCGCCTTAATCTTAAGTTTGCCGTTACTGTAGATGCCCCCGAGTACGATGCCATCCCCACCGCCCATTTGTCGTTCCATACGTCTCAAATGAGTATGGCGTGAGCTGTAGCGTCCTAAATTACTTGGCCCATCAAATGAAAGCGGTTTTTGGTCGCAAAAAAACCATTCGGAAAAAGCGGGTTTTTCGTTAAGGTGCAGATCGGCAAAGTTGCATCTGCAAACCATATGAGATCGTGTCAGCGGGAGTTTATTCTTGGCTTAAGAGTTGATATGAGTCTCAGGATTAGATTGAGGACATAGCGACCACATCTAGCCCTTTAGTGAAAGAGCAAATGGCTCACCAAAGACGACCATGACAACTGAATATCGGCCGAATCGATACCGCTAGGCCATCATGGACTTTTTTCGAAAGGAAAAGGTTAATGCAGGTTGTTACACATCAAAATCACACGATGTAAACATAATTTAAAACTTTTGGAAAGTGCTAGTACAAGATTTTTACCATTTTGGGCGGCCCTACATCAAAATCAGTTTAACGCGTTGCATCCTCAAATGTAACGAAACATTCAACGGAAAATCGTTTAGTAGCCTATATTCAGATATGGGACACCGGTTACAAAAGGTTCTGGTTGCATCCGCTGCCGATATTTAACATTTTTTTAAGGGGGGTCAAAACTTTTGTCCCGTTTTTTTGAGGTGATTTTTGAAAATTGTCCCTGGATTTTGAAATACAGCTATATGGTTTGTCCTACTATGATATTTTTTATTACTAGGCTGTCAGTAGACTACGTACCAAATTTGGTCCAAATTGGTACACTTTGGACCGAGTTAGAAGGGGGGTCAAAACTTTTGGCGGGGAGTATATATCAATTACTTTGGCGGGATTTGGGGGAAATTTTGTTGTGATATGCGAAACAAGGACGATTTGCTGACATGTAACAAATTTTAATAGGTTTTTGAAAATGCATAATGATTTATTTTTTGACGTTTTGGAAAGGAGACCGTATTTTATAATACGTCGTAATTTCAAGAGTCGTATTTTACCCATTTTACAATGATTTTTTAAACTGAATGTTCGAGCTGAGATGCATAAGCTAATTTCAATTGATTCAAGGTTGGCGAATCGTGTAAATTTTGGTAGAAATCATTCATAAAGAAGCAAAACCTTCAAGTATCTAAAAACTGGTCGATATCGGTTCACATCAGCGTAGTCGAAGCTATTTTTTGACCAAGATTTAATCGATGTGGCGTTTCGTCACATATAGAATTTCGGATAAAATTTTTGGCTTTTTTTCTAGCTCTGACAAAGCTTGCTTTCTGGTCACATGAAGGTATCTAAAAAAATCTTTTTATCAATCGATAGTGTGTGGACGAAACGTCTAAACGGTTTCTGGATTGACGTGGGGTTACACTTTCTCCGAGTTGTAAAGATTGAGCTCTTTGGGAGAGACTCAAAATCAACCGGTAATAAATAAACAATCCGGAGAGCTGCTAGAGGGTCAAGAAAACCGAGGTTAGCGAAATGCTCCGCGGCCCTACAGCATTTCGGGTCAACGATACCGTCGAAAGGCCCGACAACCTAGTAACGAGACAAGACCAGAGCTCAAGAGTCAAGTGATTTATTCAGTGGAAAGGAGGTCTTTTATAGGGAAGTCCCACGTAGGAAAGTGCAATCAAATTTGAATAAATGAATACAGTTCCTCGTGGGAAACTCCTCGAAACTCGGTCGTTTCGCCTCACAGATAGTTTGGGTTGACTTTAGTTGTCGTTGCATGCATGACAGAGGCTAGGAGAAAACTCAGTTAATAGAAATACTAAGTTCGATCAGGTCTTAGGACAGTTTCTCACATTTTTTGAGTTATTATATTTTACATATGTATTACTGCAATAATATCCACACAAAACTTACGGATATTCGGGTTTTCTGAAGCAAGTTTTGGTATTTTCTATGTTACAGTAGCTGAGGGAAGAGAAAAATAATTTTAGCAATAGCTAAAATTCGAGCAAGTGGTCGTATTGTAAGTCTTTGCCAAGTCTCCGCAAAACCTTCGCCGAGCCTCCAACGTTTTTTCCCGACCTCGCATGTCCTTCTACAACATTTTTTTGTAGTTGGTTAGATTTTTTAAATACTTTTACAATGTCATTTATTTAATCCTTGTTTTAAACTACCATTTTTTGTCATTTTTGCAATTATTTTTATGTTTTTTCTGCATTTTTTCGCTTCTCTTCGCACATGTGACAACAACAAACGTTGCCACCCGCTTATTAAGTCATTTCCTCCACCTTTGGCATTTCCCCCCAATTAGGGCCGTGAAGTTCGCAAAGATTTGAGGTCGAAATTCCGTTTAATTTCTGAGTTTGAGTAATTAGAAGGGGGGTGATTACCGGTAATTAATGCGGGTTTAAATGCCCGCTTCTCACGGGCCGCGGCATAATTGCTATTTTGTTGTGTTTATGGGGCTGAATGGCGTTGAACTTGAGGCATGGGCCGTAAATTCGACTGCCTGAGGGCATGGAATTATTGGATATGATGATTTTCGGAAATTTTAAGTGATGTATTACATACCATCGTATCTTTAGATACTAGACTGTTGTAGTGAGCACAAAAAAAAAATTTTTATGCAAAGCTTTGATGATTTTATCAAAATTTTTTGATATTTTCGATAAAATTTTGATTTTTTGAAATTCCAAAAAATATGTCATCATGACACATTTTAGGCGAAATGATGGGTTTTTTGAGAGAAAGCTTTCTTTACGGCAAAAATTAAGCCTGAAAGACACAATGGCCAGACCTGATTTGCAAAATTTTTGAAAAATAAACATGTCATTATGACGGATTTTTTGGAAATTAAAATTTTTAGGTGATTTTCATTTCTGCGTAGAAAATATCGACCATTTCCAAATTCTTTTTTGCTGTAAAAAAATCAATAAAATATGTCATCATGACACATTTTTTGGAAATTTAAATTTTAATGTCATCGCATTTTTTCCAAGAGAAAATCATGTTTGTCTGAGATTTTCCACATTTCTCTACAAGCCGAAGTCATCGTATTGAAAAATTTTTAAAAAAATATGGCAAAAGTGGGATAAAGCGTCCAAATATGGAGTTAAAATTCAATTTCAGGATCGATTAGCCATTCAAAGGCCCAAGAAATTCGTCCAGCCCCTTCCCCAAACTTCCTTATCCCTCCAATTAACCCGATTACATTCCTATTAAGCGCTGCCGGCTGAAGAGGTCCTCCTTTGCGTGATACGCGGGCCGAAAGTCTTATCCCCAAATGACTAGCTCAAATATGCCCCGGCCTTAACTAACCGCCAACCCTTTAAGGGATCGGCGGAAAAAAACTTTTCCGGCCCCCAGATTTTCGGGTGCCCTTAATGAGAAGAGAGGGGGCCGCTAATTTGTTCGTTCGACTCGAATTTATTCGATTATGCCCTCAGGCTATAAGATGGCAAAGTTGGGATGGGGCTTGTTGACTAATATAGTAAGGGTTGGCTTAGGTCCGCAGTAGTGCCTACGGGTATTTTTGGGCATTTTTTTTTTGAAATGGAGGTGCTTCCGGCAAAATTTGGGGCGATTTTTGGAAAACGATTTCTTTAAAAGTAGTGTAAGGAAAAAATGCTGAAAATGGTGGAGGTTATAGAAAAGAAATAGTATTTTTAAATACACTAAACATTTCTACAAAAAACATAGCTATTTTCGAAAACTAGAAGCAATAAACTTTCGCCTATTGCTTTTTGGCATTCCGTTTCAAGTGCGATATACGATGCTTGAACGAAAAATCAAGACTTTTCACATTGAATTTGCACAGAACTGGTCAAAATATAAATTTTTCTATTATAACTTTCACGGATTTTTTACACTATTGTATACAAATTGTTGATTAACTTGGCTCAACTTGTATTGCGCAGGGTTGATTCTTCCATATTTAAGCTGTGTTTATCACAGAATTACTTGCAAAAATTTGACGGCAATCAAATTCTTGTGCTTCAAGAAATTTGCCTTTTGAAGAAATTTGCCATTCCTTAATGCTGAAGCAATCTCTTCTGGCCCTGTATAGAGCTTTTTGCGGTGGAATCTCTGTACAGAAAACTCTTCTGTCTGTAATGAACAACTCCAGGGATCAGAAGGATCAACTTTTTGCCAGAGTGTACTAGGCAGGCTAGAATTCAATTCAATTTATTTCCGCTGATCATCTATCAAAAGTAGAGAAACGTGCCATGATTTGGGGCCAAGATAGGGATGTCATGTCGGTTCTCCAATGTGCCAATCCTCAAGAAGGTCCTGCCACGGGTTGAGCTTCTGCCATCCAGAATATCAGGCAGGCCAGAAAATTTCTGAGAATTTGCTCATAGGCACCACGCTGCAAAAATCGCGATAAATCGGCTCCCATTTTTTCAGCGACGAATCATTTTTTTCCAAAAGCGACTGAAAAAAATCTGATACTGCCGCGATAAATTTTCAGGATTTTTTTGCGCCGTGTATACACTATAGTACAACATCCCACCCCATTCCCCGTCTCATTACCACTCCCCCATCCGACCAAACAACTGTGCGCCCTAACTAGTCGAACCATATTATCTCCCGTTTTCCGTCGATTTTGTGTTTAGTACAAATCAGATTAAAAACGGCTAAAAACTTTCTTCTCTCCCCTCCGCGCCTAATATCCCGGCCCCGGCTAACGAGCGGGGAGCCGGCGAAAAAGTGGAATTATTTGATTATCACATCCCTAATCATATTATTCATGCTCATCATGACCCGACCGAAAAACTGGCCATACGGAGTTGCGAGGCCGGCCCCCCGTAACTAGCACTTTTTCGCCCTAAATCGTTAATTTTGGGGGGCGATTTAGATTTTTGGTGGGTTTGTCGCGGACTGTAGGCTAGATTTACATTGAAAATTGAAAGAAATTTTTAAAATTTTATTTTTTGATTTTTTCAAAAAATTTTTTTTTTTAATTTTTTTGTCGTGGGTCATAATGGACATTTAAATTAGAATCGGCGACAAATTTAAAAAAGCTCATTGTCAGAAATCGAATTTTCTTCGATTTTCATGCTTTCCAAAGAAATTTTTTTTTAATTTTTTTGTCGCGGATCATAGTGAAAATTTACACTACAATCTGCGACAAGACAAAAAATCTCAAAAATCGCATTTTCTTCAGTTTTCAAGCTTTCAAAAAAAAATTTTTTGTCGCGCGACATAACGTAAATTTGCCTTATGTTCAGCGACAAAAAAAATAATATTTTTTTTGAGAGCTTGATAAACAAAATTTAGGCCATTTTAATGTTCATATCATCCACTTATTTTATCATTTTGAATTATGAAATTTGAAGCGCGTTTAATTTGTTTGCACGGTGCATTTAACGTATTACCCGGACCGAACTTTTTTCGATAAATACCAATTTTAATTTTCCGAGTAATGGGCAATAATGGACATTATGGGCCTGTGTTCAATTTGGGTTATTAATTTTGCGCGTTTGGGGGGCTTTGAATAAATTGTGTGACGAAATGTCAAAACCAATAATTGGTATTTTGGTGTGTTATGCTAGGCTATGCAAATTGATTCTAATTTTGCAGAGCGTATTTTACAATCATTCTTAGATTAACGTTAGATCTTACGTCAATTTTTGCTATTTGAAAATGTTGCGAAATGTCAAAAATCAATAAATCGGAAGAAATGAGAATTTTTTTAGATTAAGAAAAGTTATGTCTAAACAAGCCTATTTTACAACACTTTTTTATATAAAAAACCTAATCTCAGCTAAACTTTCAGTGTTGCGAAATGTCAACTATTGATTTTCTCCAAAAATCTTCTCATTCTTCCTCAAAATCAAAGATTTCCCCTAATTAAAGCCCGAAAGCCAATTAGCACTCATTCTGTCATAATTTCTTCACGCTCTCTTCAACGCGGCGGTAAATAAATAAATTATATTAACGGGGGGTCATAATCCGGCCCCAGCAAGAGGCCCGCGCTCCGAGGGCTGGCCAATCCGCGCGCAAACTTTCATCAATTTTGAATTGTCCACTGGAGTCTGAAGTTGACGAGGACTCTAATTTGAGATGGATTTAGCGCCTTCGGGGGCAAATTTGGAGGGTTTCGTGTAAAAAAGGTGATTTCTGGAGAGTTGCGGGAAAATGGAAATTTTCGAGTGAAGTGAGGGTAAAATACGTGGGTTGTAATAAAGTGTGTCACTTGGTGGTGACGTTGTATGACGAGAAATGTTATTTGATGACATTTTCGTCGGGTATCAGACTACATATTGAAGTTTCGAGGACAAAAATCAGAAAAAAAAACCAATTTTTCCTAATTTTGAAGGTAAAATACGATCTGTCGCACTTTATCAATTTTTTTATATTCCCTATAAATGAAATTGCAACCATTTCTCAGCCATTTTTTAACAAATTTTTTTTCAATTTTCTAAATTTATCACAAACTTCTTGCCTTTTCCATTAAAAAAATATCATTTCCTCACTATCTCTAGACTTCCACGTCACTCTCTCCCGTTGAGAAGTCTCGTCTCCGCTCTTCCGTGTTGTCTAACTAATCAAGACTTGTCTAATTGGCCGCAAATGCGGCCATTTTCGTCCGGAGGCGCAATTTTTATAATAATCGGAGCTCATTAGCGACGCCGAAACTTACGCAATACACATTCCTTTTGGTCTATTATTGTTTTCGAATATCGCTTTTTGGATTTTGAAAAGGAATTTGTAATTGGTTTGAATATTTGGAATTTAAATGTTTTCGCGGTGGGACCAAAAAATTCAAATGATTTTGAAAATGAAAAAGAAATTGAAGGATTGTAAAATACGCCGAAGTAATGGATATAGGTACGTCATACTTTTATTTTCAGTTTTCAATTTTGTGGATTTTACAAAATTTTTGGGTCCCACCACGAAAATTTGAAATTTTTATTTTTCATAAAAACTTGTTTAAAATTATGTTAGAACCGCGTGGAGGGTTCTAAAAAATGTTTGTACTCCATAATTTTCTAATTTCACTGTTTTTGGGTCCCACCACGAAAACCTGAAATCTCCCAAAAACCTCTAAAAACGCCCTCAAAAATCCATATAGCCTCTCATCAACACACTGGCCATAAAAGGACGTGCTCCGTCGTTCCCTTCTTGCTAATTAATTAACCAAATTTGGGCCTAATTAACTTAGTTTGTCCCATTTCATCCCTGCATTCCTCAAGTTTTTTCTACAAATTTTCTGGGTTAAATAAAGTTTAATGAATTTAACTCTGGATGTTAATGAGAGTAAATGGGCCCCAAACATTTTGTGGGCATTATTTACGACGGGTTTGCCTCGGGGCTTTTGTGTGTAGGGCAGAGAAATGGCTATGATATTTTGTAATTTTTGTGGGTTATGTGGGTTGAGAAGGGTGGGTAAAATACGTGCAAACTTGTCGTAAGGGTGTGGGCTTTGATTTTTCTAGTGTTTCAGGACTTTTTTCGTAAAAAAGTGTCATATTTTTGCAAAATTTTGGCCTAAAATCTCGGCCCTTTCTGTAAAGCGCGAGCTATCCGTCTTGCATATTTCATCAAAAGCTGAGTATTTTTCGTTTGATTGTTTCCGTGGCTTTTCAAAAAACCCGTATTTTTTATGTTGGTTTTGACACCTTTAAACATAATTCTCTGGTTTTTTTAGCTCCTAATTTTTTAGCGCTCTTTTATTCATAATTTTGCATAAAGTCGCCGTAAAAGTAGGTAAATATTCCAATTTGATTATTTTGGACAGTATTTCTTCAACTTTCTAATTTCATTATTTTTTCTATTATTAAATTTGATTAATTACACCTCCAAATTACTGATTTTTAATTTAATTTTTTTTATTTGCCCTCAAGGCTC
Source organism: Bursaphelenchus xylophilus (assembly GCA_904066235.2). Taxonomy (NCBI): domain Eukaryota; kingdom Metazoa; phylum Nematoda; class Chromadorea; order Rhabditida; family Aphelenchoididae; genus Bursaphelenchus; species Bursaphelenchus xylophilus. Next base: position 4,219,820 of record CAJFCV020000001.1, read on the forward strand.
GAATAACAGTTCTGTTATTTTTATCTGTAACCTTGCGAAAAGTTGTAAATATTACTATTTTTAACATCAAAAGATATTTTTTTTGGACAAACTTTTGCTTTTTTATATGTATCAGCTTAAATTTGAGTCTATTTACGGTCATCGGTTGATTATTAAGGTCATAATTTTATTGGATTCGAAACTTTCCCACAGTCTTTGCCCATTTCGAATACTTTTTTATTATAATATTCTAATTTGTGTCAAAAATGAAGTCAAGCGCGCAACTAATCGCTCTCTTTCGAACACACCTTTCAGATTAATGAGGTTCAACATGGAATATTATATTTTGGAATTTCAATATTTCGATTTTTAGAATTTATTTTGGTTTGTGAAATTTTGAAAAAAAAATATTTCTGAAAATGGCTTCTATGCAATCGTATTTTGCAATTTTTGGGAAATTTTAAGTAGAGACTTTTTTGAGAATTTTGGGATCAACAGTGTACCTATTTATTTTCTGCCCGAGTCTAACAAAGTTATGGCCAAAAAACTTTTCTCTCTGGCCGCTCTACGCAATCTGCGTACTCTTTCGGCGGCAAAGGTCGTTGAATATCTTGTAATCCTCTGGAAAGCGCAAGCTAAGACATTCCGGGATTGATATGTGGCCTATGCCCGACGTGGGTGCATAGTTGAAAGAGAATCTGAAGCCGCAGGGTGCTTTTCTTACCAGTCAAAGAAAGTCGCCGGAGTGAAATCGGTGTCACGCACTGTCAGAAAACAAAAGTTTTCTTTGCACTGTGAATTTTCTTGTTTTTTGCACCGTGCAATAGGCTTTTTTGACTGTCGCTCAACTCTGACTAATTTTGTACTAGGCGTTCCAGAAAGTGCGTGCACTTTTTGTCGTGGGCCGCACTGTGCACAAAATTGCCTTCTTGCGGGGTGCATTTGACCTTTTGCACCGGGCAATTGCAATATCGCAGCGACGCAGGCTTTTCTCAACGGAGCCGGCGCGATTTTTTAGAAATTGCACAGTGCAAAATGTTTCGAAACGGATCGCGTCGCGCGGGGAACCCGAAAACTTGCACTGTGCGGTGCAAAAAAGGCGGAAAAAAGTGCACGCACTTTCTGGAACGACTAGTATTTCGCAAAAGTCAAAAATCAGTCTGGAAACGTTCCGGAAAGGCTAGTATACATAGAGTAATATTTCCACAAAAAATAATTTTCTTACCCAAGACTAACAAAGTTACGGCCAAAAAGCCATAATTTTAAATTTTCTGTGTGACCGCTCTCCGCGATTTGCTTACTCTCTCGGCTGCAAAGATTGTTGAATATCTCGGCTACGCCTGCAGAGTGCGAGCTAAATCTTTCAGGAATTGATAATTAGACTATTAACAAAGGATGTAAAAAATTTAAAGAATATTTGAGCGTCGCCATTTATCTACTTTCCTCATTACTATAGTAACGATATATTTCACTTTTATGCTTTGATTTCTTTTGTATTTTACAATTTGTTCGAGCCTCGTATATCACCACTTCCCTCTCCGCCTTTAACAATCAAAGATGTCCGCATTCCCCTCGTCCATCCATTCTCCATTTCCGCCATTCCTTCCCACCTCATTACAGTACCCCTTCCTCTCCTAATTTCTCCCTTTTGAAATGTCTTCAATTTTTTCTCAAAGCCTCCGCTTAAGTGTTGATTAGGTCCATAAAACGGAATCACCTTTGCAACGAACAACATCTGGGGCCGTGTTCCTCTTCTCACAATGTGCCAAAAGTTGAGCGGCGGCTTCGCTTTTCAGATCTCGGCCCTTTAATGTCAATCATAATGACGGCGGGGGAATTATGGGCCCGGCAATCGGAGGGGTAAATAAATGTCCAAATTTTTTGTGGGTGTGGTAAGTGAGTAGTTGGAAAAAAGTTTTTTTTTTTTGATTTTTTTGGTAAAATACGAACTCTCCCATTGCGCCTATTTTTAAAATTTTTCTTCAATTTCTTGAATATTTTTTGATTTTTTTGCTTAAAATCGGATAATTTTTTTTAGAAAACATAGTTTTATAACTCTACAGAGTCTTTCTTATGATCTTTTCGCTTTTTGCCCTTAGGAATTTTCACTCAAACTTCAAAAAAATTTCGAAAAATTTTCAAAATTAAATTTCAATAATTCTGATGGGCGAATAAATTTTTTAAAGACCGCAAGCTTCCTGCCCTGAGGGGAAATTGCATTTTTACCGCAAATTTGCCGCCTTTTAAGGCCGTTAAAACGAGGGAATTGATGAACTTGTCGCGCCACTTATTTCGTTATTCGAAATAGAATTTTTGAAAATGCGGCCCCGAAGACGGTAATTACCATCTCGACGAGTCCACTGCTGCATGCCCTTAGGGCCCAATTGGCCGGAGAAACGAGCCCGTAATTTGCGGGGAGTTAAGGAGCTTGTTTATGAGAGGGGATGCCCGCACGGCTTGATTACATATTTAGTTTGGATTACTCCGGTCTTGGAGAGGAAATTTACTTTTTTTTATTTTTTTAAATTCAAAAATTTTTTCTTTAGTTTCGACCAGTCGATTTTTGAGAAATTCTATATGTTCGACTACATTTTGATTTTCGTATTTTACAAAATTTATTTTTCGTGAAAAAAAAATTTTTTATTTTCGACCAGTCGATTTTTTATATTTTTTTTTGCACTCGCATTCCATTACTATAATTTTTTGCTGTATCTTACGAAATTAAAAAAAAATTTTTATTTGCACTGTGCAGCCCATTTTCCCAAAGAAATCCCAATCTGCACAGTGCAATCGAAAATTTTTGTTTCCGCACAGTGCAAAATTTATTTTCTCACTTTTTGCACTGAGCAGGACTTTTGTCACAAAACTGCACAGTCCTGTCAAAAAAAAACGCGACATAGACCGCACCGTGCAATCGCAAAAAAACAAAAATTTGACCGCACTGTGCGATGAAGAAGCCTTGTCGCAAAAAATTTGCCTGCACCGTGCAAATTATCATTTTCAAAATTGCACTGTGCGAAATTTCAAATTTTATTTCTTCGCACTGTGCACTTCTCAACTTTATTTTCGGTGCTCCAAATTTGGATAAGCGGACCTAATCGACTTCGAATTTCAGCCCTGAAAAGTTGTCATTTCGCAGCGGAAAAAAAAAGTTTTTGTCTAATCCACTTGTGGCGCCTCTTTTTGCCTCGAGAAATTAGTTTAGTGCCCCCGGGTTTATATGAAGGCTTATGCATAAATTGGGCCCTCATTTGACCCTGTGCCGCAAATCGGATTACACCGTAGTTAAATTCGCATTTCGTCGACGAATGTTTTTAGCCACCGCTTAAGAGAGCACGGCCAAAATCAATGGCCAAATAAATTTAATTTTTGGCCAAGGATGCGTTGAGTTGGAAAGGGGTTTTTGAGGCCCTCGGGCGGTTAAATATGTTGATTGGATTGATGGATGAGTGAGGAAATTACAGTAGGCTCAGAGGTTGCCAATTTGGGGAAATTACTTCTTTTTTTGTTGATGCACTGTGCAGAGAAATTCGAACAGTTGACTGCACAGTGCAATCGTTTGTGCGAAGAGAATGCACGTGCGTCAGATTTTATCGGCCGAAAAATTGTTGCACTGTGCAGATTGAAGAAAATTTTTTGATTGCACAGTGCAACGAGGCAATGAGTCGAAAATGTTTTAAATTGCACTGTGCAATTCGTCCCAAAGATAATTCTATTGCACCGTGCGCAATTTTAGACGAGAAATGCACAGTGCAATAAAAAAATTTGCGACAACTCTTTGCACTGTGCAAGTTGAGGAAAATTTTTTGATTGCACAGTGCAAAGAGGCAATAAACCAAAACGTTTTCGATTGCACTGTGCAATTTTTTCAAATATCATTTTATCGCACTGTGCGCGATTCTATGAGAAAAAATGCACAGTGCACGTCAAAACAATTCTTTCAGAAAATTGAAAAAACAAGGAATCTCGGATCATTGATTTTTTGCGAAGTGCCACAGAATTATCGAGCTTGAAAAATTATTTTCCTCTTCGAAAAAACATTTTTCTCGAAATTCTCTGAGAAAGTTTTCTTTTGTGACTAGGCAAAATTTTCCGGCCCGGGCCGGCCCGGTTTTTTTGAAATCTGAGTTTTGCCCGGAAAAAAGGAAAAAACAAGCTTTTTCGATATAATTTTTCATTTTTTCAAACACAATGCTGATAAAAAACGTAAAGTAATCTTGTGTACCTAGGGTTTGCTAAATTTATCTTTACATTTTGCAAAAATTTGTCATAATTTTCCTTTCATGTCGGCTTTCTTTCTTTCCAGCCTAGTATAAAAATTTTCCGGGCCGAACCGGGCCGGGCTTTCCAAATTTTCCAAGCCCGGGCCGGGCTTGGAGATTTAAGCCCGGGCCTGCGGCCCGGGTCGGGCCGGGGTGGCCCGGTTTGCAGCCATGCTTATTTGTGACTCGATAATTCAGCGACATTTCGTCAAAAATCAATGGTCCGAGGTTCCTTGTTTTTTCACTTTTTCTTTGACGTGCAGTGCAATAAAAAAAGTTTGCGACAACTCCTTGCACTGTGCAAACTGAAGAATATTTTTGGGTTGTACTGTGCTAGCGGATTTCTTTCACAGTGCAAAAAATCGAAATATACTCTGCAAAAAATTGCTTCGAGAAAAACAAAAGTGATTACTGTAATTTCCGAAAAAAAATTTAAAAAAATTTTCTTGGTTTTCCACTACTTTTCATCAATTTTTTTCCAATTGCCGGCCAAATTTTAATGTCCGACCTCTGCATTTCTTCCGCTTCAAATTGGCGGCCCAACCAGCGGCCAGCAATCGTATTAATTTTTGACGAATCTGGAAAGTTTGGCGGACGAATTACTAAACACCTGAGGGCCTCTCTGCCCTCAGGGCCATTCATTCATAATAGCGCCCAAATAATATTTAAATATCAGGCAAAACGGGCCTAATAAAAAATTAATCGTGGCCATAGAATCCGGTTGTCCCGGGGAGAGGGCCGAAGGGAGGGAGAGGCCCGGAAGGCATGTGATTAGAACATTTGGTTTATTATTTTCCATATTATTACAAATCAAAGGGAGAGGCCGAGGGATGGGGATGGATGGGAGGGGGATTGGGGATACGGTAGGTTAAAGATTGGGGTATTTTTAGTGATCTGAGATTGAGTGATATCTCCATATAACAAATCGAGAGAAATCATTATTAAAATTTTTGTTCAACGAACAATATGGCGCTTGCTTTTGGCCAAATGTCAGGCTCTAAGATCTCAAAGATAATGTTCGTTATAGTAACACTTCTTTTTACAATAGCCTCAATGCAATTTTGCTACAATTAAAGGACAATTTATACGCCAAATGCACTAATTTTTACAATGACTTTTCTCCCCGAGCTATCTAAAAAATGTATAATTTTTTGTTAGTAAAGAAAACTAGATACTTCAAATTTTGTAAAAACATTGGTAAAATACTCAAAGGTTATATATAATCGTAATCTTAACTCTGTGACAGTCCCGGTAAAAGTTACCACTAAAAAGTTAAGTTTCTCCCTATCATTTGGTCCTCTACAATATCACTGCCATCCTCAGTTCAAAGAGCCGTTGTTCCTCCAAAAATAACAGTGTGTTGGTTCACAACGTTCTTTTCGTCATGTTTACAAAGTTAGCGACAAGGTTTCAACGATTATTTTTTGTCTACAGACCTTATACTACCCTTAAGACACCTAAATTTGAGACAAAAAATATCGGTAGATTTTGGAGATACCGGAAATTGCTGTTCAAGTCAAGAAAAGTGGGTGAAATTATCTTCTCAAAAATACCGATTTTGATCTTAATTGTTTAATAGTTTTTCAGCGGTAAAGATTTCAAAAACAGATCTTTTTCTGGCGGGAAACCAGGAGATTTTGTAAAAAAAAGCGCGCTTTATAGACTTCATTTTTTAGACATCACTTTATAGACTTCATTAGTTATGATTTACGTATTTTAAAAATCCTCATGATACTCTTTACATTTCTATTTTCCACTGTAGACCATCAAAATAAGTCATTTTTTGACTAAATTTCCCAATTTTTCCATGTTTCCTTATATTTCCTTTCCTCGGCTCTCGTTTGGCCATCTTTTCTCCCGCGAATACATTGACACCATCTTATTATCGCGTCTCGGATAATTCCCATCCTTTCCGCGGCCCCATATTACTCGGTATTATCCGTGGAATTACATGATTTATGAGATGGTCCGATCTCCCCATTACCCGGCCCGAAATTACCTCCAGGGCATATTGTACGAACGCGTTGTCACATCAACTTTTATTACCTTTGCAAAGTACCGTAATTTGCGACGCGGACGCAGGCCCCGCCCCCTTTTCGGGGCGTTAAACAGGGTGATTAGAAAGGGCGGCCAATGGCGGCCGAATGAGTGAAGAATTGAAAGGAGAGGGAGAGAAGAAAGGATGCCGCTCTGCCTCTTCTGAGACACTAATTTTTTGGAGAAATGGCCAGGATGGCCGAGGAAATGAGGTGGGAAGAATGGGGTGTTTAGAGGAGAAGATACGGTAATTAGATGGGATAGGGGTCTCAAATTATCCGGAAAATTGTAAATTGCAATAATTCAATAATTCTGCTTTAGTTTTAGTATCAAAATTTTTGTATATGACACCAAATAAAACGTTTTACACCTTTTGAAAAAACAAAATTTTTCGTATAAAATGTCACCCAATTGGTCTGAGACAAAGATTTTGTCAGAATTAGACCAGAAATAGTCTCAATATCGTCTAAAGCATCTGAAATCTCCATTTATCCCCGGTTTATCCCATCAAAATAACATTCGGCCGCTCTTTGGCCACTCTTTTTGTTAAAGTTTTTTTGCAAAAAATAATATTTTTCCGTGATTTTAAATTGTTTTTTGAAAGAGTGATTCCGAAACACGACGTATTTTACCCCATTTTTTCCACATAGACTTTCAATTCTTTACTTTCAGACCTTTTCTTTCAAAATGCCTTCAAACTCGAACTGATTCAAGAAGTCGATGTCCTTCTTATTGTAGTATGACACAACAGTTGTCCAGCTCAAGTTCCAGTCAAAATGTGAGTCGGATTCGTTGTTTGTGAACCACTTTTGCGCCTTTCCCTTCGGCTCGCCTTCGTTAATTAGTAGTTTATTATTACGTCGGCGTTCCCGACTTGGATTTGTTTATTCGAGAGCTAATTTTTACGCCGGGTTTAGGGAATTTTAATTTTTTCGGTGGTGTGGGGATTAATTAGCAAAAAATGTACGTTTTTCTCCTGTTAAAAGTAATGTTTTGAAATCCTCAAAACGATATGGCGTATTTTACAAAAGATAAAATAATTTCATCGTATTTGCTTCAAATTTTTTTCAGATAAACCGGGTCACATTCAGTCAGAAAGACGATGTTTTGATTATCTCTGAGCTCGAAAACTGCAGTCCATTTGAGCCCTCGCTTCGGCCAGATCTCATCAAGAAGATCAGTGTGCAATTTGCAGATCATTCAGTTCAAGAGTTTTGGGTCGATAAATCTGGAGCCAACAATTTTCCAGCAAGAAGTCATAGTGTGAGTTTTCATATTAAAAATTTGTCTGATAGTTCTTTTGCACCGAGCAAATTTCAAGAAATTTTGCACCGTGCCGTTTACTCGCAAGTTTTATCCAGAAAATCTGTCATGATGACTTAATTTTTTTCATAAAATATTGTCTGATTCTTTGAAGGTATCGTTCTTCTTTGCACACTGCAAATTTTTTGAAATTGCTGATTCTGCACTGTGCAGACTAATTTTTAATTTTTCATTTTGCACTGTGCAGTTTACTCGAAACTTTTGTCCAGAAAATCTGTCACGATGGCTTAATGTTTTCAAAAAATTTTGTCAGATTTCCTGAGGGCATCTCTCTGCTTTGCACAGTGCATATTTTTTGAAATGATCAATTCTGCACTGTGCAGACTAATTTCTCATTTTGCACTGTGCAGCTTACTTAAAACTTTTGTCTGGAAAGTAGGTTACGATGACTTAATTTTTCTCAATATTTATGGTCAGATTTTTTGAAGGTATCTTTCTTCGTTGCACAGCGATATTTTTAGAAATGATCGATTCTGCACTGTGCAGACGAATTTTTACTTCTTCATTTTGCACTCTGCAAAAACCAAATGAAATATTCCCAATTTCAGTTCAATTTTTGTGTGCAATGCTCCTCCAGATTTCTTGAGCAAGCCGATTTCCTCGCCCACTGTGATCAGACGCATTCGGTTCAGGTCCAAGAGACCGGTGATTTGACTCTAATGATCAGTGATCACACCATCCTCAACGGGTACAGCAAACCGGAAGAGATGGCCAGCAGTAGTATGGCCAGTCAGTTCATGATGAATATGAGTCAGCAGATGCTGAATGGAGGTAAGTTGGATAGAATGACATTTTTTTGAAATTTTTACGGCGGGATTTGGGGTTAAAACAGAATGCCAAGAATTGGCTGGAATTAGAATTTTTGAAATTGACGGTTGCAACCGGTTGGATTAGAGGCTTGGAAATAGAAGTTAATAGCAAAATACGCTTAACGACCCTATTTTCTCAATTAGTTTCAATGTAAAAACACAATGCCAAGGATTGGCGGAAAAATTAAAATTTGATTTTTTTTCTCAAACATAACCAAAACTTTATTTCAGAGCTAATGAAGTTCATGAGAGCCCAACAATTCCCCCAGAACGCTCCATTCGTCCAACGGAACAGCTCCAAAACCCTGAAATGCCCCAAGTGTAACTGGCATTACAAGTACCAAGAGACCCTGGAGATTCACATGAAGGAGAAACACAACGATTTGGATGTAAAATGCATCTTCTGCTTGCAGAATCAGGCTCATCCCAAGCTTGCAAGGGGAGAAAGTTACTCTTGTGGATATAAGCCGTATCGCTGCGAGCTCTGTAAATACAGTACGACCACGAAGGGCAATCTGAGTATTCACATGCAGTCGGATAAGCATTTGCATGCGGTGCAGGAGATGCCCAGCAATATTGGTGAGATTTTTTGAGGGTCTTAAGGGAGGTTTTGGGGGTTGAGACAGAATGCCAGAGTTGGCGGGAAATTTGAATTTTGAAATAAATCTTGGTGTATTTAGGAGCTTTTTAACAAAAAATGTTGTTAAAACTATAATATTATGGAGAAGTGCCCTTCGTATTTTACTTATTTTTTGACACCTTGAAACGGAATGCCAAGAATTTTTGCGGCACTCTTCAGCTTGAAACAGAATGCCAAAAGCTAGCGAAGAAGCTGAAATTTAATTTATAAACTGGGTTTTTGTAATATCACTTTGCCGACACCCGTATTTTACAAAGAACGCAATTTGTTTGTCTTGAAATATGATGTCAAACTTTGGCAGAGTTATGAATTTAAATAAATTTTTTTTTTTGCCATCGCTGGAATTTATCTAAAATACAATATCTGCAGGTCAACAAACCCCTATGAATCCGCTGGAAATGTCCTCTGACAAGGTCTTTTCGTGCCTTATCTGCAACAATTTCCGGACCAATTCCTCGGCCGAACTCTTGGACCATCTTGACCGCGACCGCAACAATTTGACCGTCGGCGATGTCAGCATGATCAACGGTTTCTACCATTGCCATTTATGCCCATACAATACGAATCTTAAGGCCAATTTTCAACTCCACACCAAGACGGACAAACACATCCAAAGAGTGCAGTTGGTCAGTTTGTTTTGGTCATAACTTTAAAACTATGGTTAACGTTGACAAGCTTCTTTTTTTGTATGATAGCTGAAGTGGTTGCCTTTCGTATGATAGGAATTTTGTGATCAAAAGGTAATTTTGGCCAAAGTTGTGGCCAAAAAACTTGATTTTTCGCTGTTCACTAATTTCCATTCCGCGGCCCATAAAAATTAGACGCCGCCGCAGTAAATGAGCGCCTCCTTTGTCCCGCTAATTGACTCCGAATCAGATTTATTACGGCTTTCGGCTTCGGCGGCCAAGTTTTTTTCTTGTTTTGAATGGGAAAGTTTTGGGAGTCATTTCTGGGAATTTTTTTGCTGTTTTCTTTTAGGACAGGAGAAAATGAAGTTTGTAAAATACGAGTAAGATTGTCATGGTTTTTTAAAACAAGGCGTATATAATAATAGTCTTTAATATTGAGCCTCATTTTTGCATTTTTTTTTGAATTTTTGAATTTTTTGATTTTGCGAGTTCAAAATTCAAATTTCTTAACTTTAAAAATTACCATGGTGCTATGATGAAACGTATTTTACACTATTCTTCTCTTTTCCTGATGACTTTATTCCTTTTTACACCCCTGAAACACAATGCCAAACTTTGGCGGGAAAGTAAAAATTAAATTTTTTCCTCAAAAACTATTTGAATTACTGTTTGTAAATCCGAAAACTAGGATTCTCAAGCCCTTCCGATTACGTAACCCCCCGCCTGTGAACCCCATCGTCGCCCCTTTTCACGGCACTTTCCCCATTCAAATTTGGCCATTCAGATGCGCGAAAGCGGCTCTTTATGTAACTTTCCTCCATTCTGCATGCACTGTGTTTGATCTTGGCCCGCTGTTCTCACAAGCCCGACATAATAGACAGTGGAATTGGTATTTGAAATCGGAAAAGAGAAAGAAAAAAAAGTTTTTTCGGTGTTTATGGGAATTTAATGGCAGGAAATTAGAAGAATGGTGGCCAAGGTAAGGAAACGGGTACTGTATTAAAACGGAGGAGCATTCTGTAGATTGTGAAGTGAGGCGTGGGCTTTGCAGAGCGTAGTTTACAAAAATACAACCAATTTTTTAAATTTTTTATGCTAATATCGATTAATGACAAAAAATTACATTCCCTCGATGTTACAAAAAAAATTTAACAAAAGATATGTTTTAAGGTTAAAGATCGCGCATTTTTTCACACCTTAGAACGTTTTGTTTCTACATAATTTTGTTAAATTTACATAAAATAATCGTTTTGTTGAGTTAGCCCCATCTGGTATGAAAATGAATTTAAATTCCAAATTTTTACAAGCTTGGACTTCAACGACGTATTTTACCCCGCCTTATAAGATGAGCTACAACTTTTTATTTAATTCTCACCTCAAGTCGGGTACCTGGTAATTATAATCGCCTTGAAAAACACTTTTTATTTTGGCTTTCCGCGCTTAATCGGGGTCAACAGGTTTGGACGGGTGAGAATCGACCGGATTAGAGGGATTACCTTCATTGTATGGGGGTAATTTACTTATCCTTGATCACTCTTCAGTTTTATTAATTTTTAGAAGCTTTGGATTACTGTAATTTCATCTTTTGGAAAGATTTTTGGAAATTGATCGAAAAATAAAGATTGTTTTTGTCATGCCGTATTTTACAACCCAGCTATCCTCCATTTTTTCCAAACACAGTTTTATTTATTAGGGTACCCTCGGATCCATAAAAGCCGACAAGTGCGAAATCCCTTGGCCAAACAAACCTGTCGCTTGGCCCCTTTTTTCTTGGCCCTTTCTTCTAATGAGCGAATTTAATCTCGGCCGTAAAAGGCCAATTGGCGTCGGAGAAACCGGAAGACGAGGTGACGAAGGGGTCACGCTGAGAGGGGGGTTCTATTGAACACATCTTGGCCAGATTTGGCCGATCTAGGGTGTGAAAATTAAGGAAAAAAGAGATGACTTTAATTCGAAATGGGGAGAAGGTCTTTTTTCGAATTTTTGTCGTATTTTAAGACAAAAGAATATATTTTTTATAGACTAATCTTACAGTAACTATCATCTTTTTTATTTTCAACGCAAAAAGTCCGAAAACAAAACCGGTTTTCCTCGATTTTTTAGGTCGAAATCAATCTCAGTACCCATCTGACTTCGCAAATTCCCAATTTTTGCCCTCACCTTTTTTGGGCGCAACATTTTTTTGTTTGTTTTACCCTCTTCTAGGAACAGGTGTGCCCACAAATTAATTAATTGCCCGTTTCCTCGAATTTAATTAATTTTAATCGCCCATTTTTTGCAGATAAATCACATGCGCGAAAACTCGGGCCCAATCACTCCGAACTCGCTGATGAATCGACTGGCCGCCGCCAAGACTACGGTCCAAGTGAGGTGTGGGGTTTGTCAGGAGATCTTGACCTGGTAAGGAGGGGTTTTTGAGGGATTTGTGGCGAGTTGCAAGGGAAATTTGTGGTGAAATTTGCGACAAAAAATAATTTTTTTTGTAAAAATGAAATTTTTGAAAAAAAAATTTTTTTTTTGATAAAAATGAAATTTTTGAAAAAAAAACATTTTTTTTGGCAAAAATGCAATTTTTGAAAAAAAAAAATTTTTTTGATGAAAATGTAATTTTTGAAAAAAAAAATTTTTTTTGATAAAAATGGAATTTTTGTAAAAAAAAAATTTTTTTTGATGAAAATGTAATTTATGAAAAAAAAAATTTTTTTTTGATAAAAATGGAATTTTTGTAAAAAATTTTTTTTTAAATACGTCGCAACTTTTAGTGCAAATTTAATAAAATTTAATATCTAATTCATCAAAAAAAATTTTTTAGCTTAGAAACTTTTAAAATACGCTATAGTTAACACAGAACCTTTTAAATTTATTACAAAAAATAAATATTGTCGTATGAAAAATCCATCCTACAAATTTCAAATTCGCCTCCCATTCTTCGGACGGTAATTTGATAATTACCTGCAGCGGATTCGATTACAAATTGTGTTCTCATTATTATAACATTACATGCTTTAATATTCCGGTCTCGATTTCATTTCCCAGGCCCTCCCCGAAAAGGGCATACGAGATCTTTTATGCAGGTAAAAGAGGGGGCTTGGAAACGAATCGAGATCCTTTGTTTATGCCGATGCGGTAAAGAGATACGTTTATTGGGATGGACTTGAGTGTCATTCTGCGAAATTTGGTTTCGTAAGCGCAGAAAAGGAGAAATTTTGAATTGCACGGTGCGAAAATTGGAAAAGCAGATTTTGCACGGTGCAGAAGAGAGTTTATAGGTAAAATACGGTGCGGAATGCAGCCTTTGACTCTGTAGAAAATTCAGAAAAATTCTAATTTTTTTATTTTACTGTCGCACGGTGCAATTTTCCCTTTTTTATTCAATGCACTGTGCGGAAACAAAAATAGATTTTTCACTGTGCCAGTTTCAATTTATTATCAAAAAATGACGTCATTTTTCTTGTCATCATGTCTAGTTTATATTTTATTGGTATTTTTATTTTTTTCGATTTTCTGCATCGCGCAGTAAAATTAAATTTTTCCGCACTGTGCAAATTTTCAAAAACATGTTTTGCACAGTGCAGATGGGGTAGAAATATAAAATATTTTTTTGACAGGTGCACGGTAGCGACAAAAATTTTGTCAAATATAAAATACGCCGCTTTGTTCAGTGTTTTTATTATAATTCACACATCCATTTCGCCGCACAGTGCAAAATCAAAAAATCGTTTTTTCTGCACTGTGCGTCGTTTCCGTGAATTAGCGCTCAATATTTAACCCGCAAATTAGCCGCGAGTATTCCCAAAAATACGCGGCGGGTCTCCAGAAAAAGAAGAACGGTAAACATTAACCGGAGTGAACTGCCTAAATACGGGCATAGACACAAACAATCGTATTTGTCTCCATTACTTTTTGTCATTCACTTTTCAAGAGCGAGTAATTTTTGACTTTTCGGGGTAAAATACGGATGATTTTCCTGCCACTCAAAAAAATTTCGCAAATTATTTTTTTTTCAAAAATTTGCATATTTTAAAAAAATTGCAAAAAAAATTTTTTTAAAAGGTATTCAAGTGAAAATTTCAGCACTACAAGTCTTCGCGAGCACATTGACAGCCGAATCCACCTGCATCGCGCCTCAGTTCTGATGCTCCACTCCGCCAGCGCAAATCCATCGCCAGGCCGAAGGGGGTCGGCTCTGATTTCGTCTCAAAATAACCCCGGAGGCATCGAATATGAATGTGTAAATTGTGGAGAAAGTTTTGATGATCAAGGCCTCGCAGCTGGTAAGATTTTTGATTTTTTGGTTTTTTAGCAATTTTGCACTGTGCAGAAGTTTTGTTTGAAAATTTTTGAAAATTTAAAGTGCTTACACATTAAAAAAAATTTTTTTTAACTAGGCAGTTACTGATTCTGAAATTTGCTCGTTGCACGGTGCAATGGAACTAAATTTTATGTCTGCACGGTGCAAAAAAAATTTTTTTTTTTTGCACGGTGCAAAATTAAAATTTAAGAAAACTGCACTGTGCAATGAAGAATTTATTTGAACTAAAAATTTTTTGGTAAAATACGGGAGTTTTGACTATGTTTAGGTTCGAAACAAAGTAAAAAATAAAAATTTCAGCCCACATTCCCCAATGCTCTCAAACAAGCAACAATGAAGATAAAGGTAGGTCAAAAATCGTGTTTCGTATTTTACATGTCCTTTTGTCTTATTTCACATCTAAAATTTATATTTTTTGACCGATTTTTTTCTTTTCTTTTTCTTTAAAAATGGTAACATTTTTAGTTTTTTTCATATTTTACCACTTTAAAACTCCTTTAATTCAAGTTTATTTTGATTCCCCAATTGATCAAGTCATCCAAAACCACTCCATTTCATTCTCTCCCCTCTTCCCAACTTCTCTTTCAATTCTTTTTCCAATTTCCCCATCCAATAAGCGCCTCCGTCTAATCCGAACTGACGCCTCATTGTGATTCAGACCGTATTCAAGGTGAATCCCCATTCCAGAACTAATCGCATAATCTGTGAATGGATCCCAAAATGGGTTGGCATTTTCCGAGAGTTCTTTTCAAATTATTTTAGTCATCCGAATTTTCGAAGCGTACTGTAATGAAAAAAGAGGGAAGTTCAAGGTAAATCAAAGCGATTTCGATGAAAGTGGTCGATATTATGGACTCCTAGAAGGTTTTTTGACACACTTAAATTAGCTTTTACCACACAAAAATTTGTAAAAATTCAATTTCTTCTCAAAATGGCACTTTTTTGTAAAAAAAAGTAATTTTTTGTGTTTTAGCCTAATTTTATGTCTATTTTACGATTGATAATTTATCGCTATGGTACTCTGATTAATTACAGACGTTTTTCTGGCCTATTTCAACTTATTTTGAGCTTAAATTTGCCTAATTTTTAAATACAGGGTGCGGCAATTTTTCGGCCGGATTTTAATTGGCCATAACTTTTTTAGTTTTTGGGAAAATGTTAAAATTCTTTTTTTCCCTGAATCCATAGACAACCCCATTTTGTTTAATACCAAGTATGTTATACCCGTTCATTAGACTACAGTAAAAATACGAGACAAAGAAAAAGCTCTAATTTTCATAGCTGACAATGGAACTACCCCTAGTGCGACTCTCAGATTTTCTTTAAATTTTGCACATGGGCCGGACATAGGCCACACATCAATTTCTGAAAGTTTCAGCCCGCACCTTTCAGGGGCGACCAAGATATTCAACGATTCTTTGCTGTCAGGAGGGCACATGAGTGGTCACACAGAAAAACTTTTTGGCTATATCTTCCCTAGTTTTGTGCGGAGATAGCTGATTTTTTGTGGAAACTGTATTCTCCATGGCATGAACAGGCATGAAACTTTTTACGACAAAATTCGTAAAAAAAGTCATTTTTTCTGGCGATTTTCACACACGCCGAAAAAGCAGAGAAAACGACCGAAAGGCCAATAACTATGAACTAGGTCCCTGTATATATAACGTATTTGGTATTAAACAAAATGGGGTTGTCTGAGGATTCAGGGAAAAAAAGAATTTTAACATTCGGATAAAAACTAAAAAAGTTATAGCCAATTCAAATCCGGCCGAAAAATTGCCGCACCCTGTAAAATTCAACAAAAATTGTTGTTTTTTCAAATTTCTTCCAAAAAATGCGTCATAGTGATCGATTTCTCAAGTAGCTTAGTTTATTCCACAGAGGACCTATAAAACGTATTTTACAAATAATTTTTGATTAAAATTTGCATAAATTATCTTAAAATTTAAAATTTTCGTATCCAAAAAATGCGTCATAATGACCGATTTGTAAAATAATTTGCTTTATTCTGAATCGCTAGGTTCAAATAAACGTATTTTACAAATAATTTTTGATTAAAATTTACATAAATTATCTTAAAATTAAAAAAAATTTTATCTTCCCATTTTTTGACAAGATCTCCTACCTTTCTACAGTAGCCCCATGACCCTTACTCTACTCATTTTTGCAAGTTCATTGCCGTCTTCTAGCCCCGCCCTTTTTTCCTCACTAATCGTTTTCATTCATTTGTCATCCAATCAGCTTCCATCCCCATTTTTTCCAAAAAGTAATCACAGTTTGCCGATTGTTGGTCTCACCTCGTCGCAATTGATTATTCACTCCACGCCCTTCTTCGTCTTCACAGGAGTCGTCCCCTTTAATTCGCCTTTTATTAACGGTTCACTCCTTTTCGGGCCTCCAACTGTGCCGAAATTATGAAAATTATTATTTCATTGAGTTGGGAAAGAGGTGCGGTGAGGTGACAGGTCTCCAGGGCAAAGAATATGAAGGAAACTTTGATGGCAGTTCCTTTTCTGATGATTTTTTTCTGAAAAACATTGAATTCTTCCGGGTTTTGCTAAATTTTTTCTTATTTTTGACCAAAAATTAAAAATTCATGTTTGTTACAGTAAACCAAATTACTTTTTTAGATCTTATTCTTACTGTATCTACAATTTCTGATAGTTTTTGGTCGAAAAATCGACTTGAAACACAATGCCAAAATTTGGCGGGATATTCAAAAATTTGAATTTTGTATGGCCTTAAGCCTTGTAAATACTGTAAAAGGAAGATTTTTAGACCTCTTGCTTACTTCAAGACCTGTTTTTAACCTCGATTCTTCTTAATACAACATAACTTCCCCTCAGGCGAAGACTCAAAAATTTTCCCTAATCCCGAAAACCTTATAATAGATTATTATTGGGCCTTTTATGCAATTAAGCGCATTGTCCTGAATTTGAAAGACCTCTCCCTGCCAACGGCCGCTAATTTCTCTGGCCTCTCTCCGCATTCCCCGCACTCTCTGCGCCTTCATTCCGCCCATTAGATGCCATTTTCTCAACTTGAAGCGGGGAAAGGTGCGAAGAGCGGCGCCATGCCCTCGGGGCCATTATGGAAGACCGTGTTCCGCTCTAATGAAGCCGCGGCCGTGGTTCCGGCCGCGGCCCCCCAAAAAAGGTGTTGGGGGCCGTCATTACAAGCGCTCTTCGGCCGGCCGCTCATTCGCCTCATTTGACGGCCAAGACGGGGTACGGTAATTAGTGGTGTGAGTTGCTTTAGGCCTCGTTGTGGGGATGAAAAGCGAAAATTGGTCGAAAAGCTTTGAAAACGTCTTAGAAAATTGAAGTTTTCCCGCAAATTGGCTTAATTAGGCATGTGGATTTAGCCTTAGGGGATATGAAGAGGGCGTGAAGTGAGGAATAAGCTAATTTACGCGGTTAATTAGGCTCGATTTTGAAGAGAATTTGCATAAAATTTCAAAAATTCAAAATTTTGGTTGTTTGTCCAAAAAAATTGTCATCATGATGGAATATTTATTTTTTGAAAAGCTGATGGTGATGACTATCTGATTTGTCAATCTCTTCAAGTTTTTTTCTTCCAAAAATTTGCATATTTCACAATTTTTTGGCCATTTTAGCTTTCAGAGACTTTTTAAAAATTTTGTTCAAAAATTAGGTCATGATGACGTATTTATTCGACTTTCTTTTTGCCATTTGCATCTCCACAGACCGCTTGTTGCAAACCGAGCACTTTTTTACACAGTAGCGACCAAAATTTGGGCCAATTTGGCCAATCTTTCGGCTGCACTCTGTGGGCCGGATTTTTTCAAAAATCTTCCAAATTTAACTTAATTTTGAGTTTAGCACAAAGCTAATTAGGCCCATTTCTTTTTGCTCTTCCCCTCCAACGTGGCCGTACCCCGCATTCGCGTGACCGTCCCCGCTTCGGGCCACAAATTTGTAATTTCTCGGGCCCGCCGCATAATTATCGCGCGCTTATCTCGGCGCCTAATCACAGCACCCGACCCGGGCCTCCATGTCACAATCAGCCGCACACATCTTGTTCTAGAGACGTTTTTCGTGGCCCACAATTGCGGGAATGGAGGGGTGTGGGGGGAGAGTGGCGCGGCCGGCCGAACGAACGAAACGCCCAAACAAAGACCTCGTTAATTTCGACGCCTCTAAAAACTTGGCAGTCCCCGGAGGCCGCCGCGAATCGCTGCTTGATTTTTGATGAATCGCCTCCGCCGCTTATCCCTCGGCCGCATCTTCGGCCGCCGTCACTCATTTAAGAATTCCGTTTCAAAAATTTGTTCTGACTAATTTCGCGCCCGCCCCATGACCTCCGGCGTGCGCTGTGAGGGATGGTGTGGGATTCTGAAGCATTTTTAGGGCTTTGGAATGGATGTGGACACCAGGATTACTGTAATTAGTAATGCCTTTTGGGGAATGAGGATGTTTTTTGGGAACTTTCTATTTTTAGACAAGGAAAATGTTGGTATGCGATAAAAAATGGCTTGCACAATGTAGATAGAAAAGTTTAGCATTGCAATGGAAAGTAGTCGGACTAGTTTACTGCATCTTATAGCCATTTTTGCCAAGAAAATTACAAAAATTCAATTTTTTCGGACATTTTTTAGAAAATCACAGTAATTTAGATATATTTCTTTCATGATTATGCTGTCTAAAGCCTCCTAACATCTCTATTTGTCTTTACAGTAATAGCTTTATCAACATAATTGCATAATTTTCGGAGTTTTCCCCTGAAACCCACTAAAAATCACAAAATTTTCTATTTTTTCTTTGTTTTTCCCTCTAAACGCCAAAAATACCATCTCAAAAACATCTCCAGATCCTCCTCATTTCCCAATCTCTCTTTCTACATCACAATTGTGTCCGTGGCTTCGGAAATTCCTTCACAAAATCGGAGAGTTTCCCTCAATTGGCCGTCATTCGTCAAAGGCCTCAATGAGTCTCATTATTCAAGAAGGAGCGCTATCCCTTCTTTGGTCTGGGCTGTTAAAGTTATTTCCCCGCCGGCCCCAACTTTCGGGTTATCGAAGTTTCGCGGCTTTTGATTTATGGGATGTATGCAAATTTGATGGTCATTCATCGTTGCCGTATTTTCGGGAATGATAGCCGTAGACAAAAAATATTTTTGTTGATTTTGTGAGCTTATTTTTATGTGGGAATTAAAATTTTTGTCAAAACTATCAAATTTGGTAGTGTCATGATGACACAAAAAATCCGTCATTATGACTGCTGAATATTGCCTTGTTAGGGCTATATAAAAATTTTGTTAGTATCAGAAGGTCATAAAAAGGCAATTGCAATTTTACTACATCAGCATTACAGTCTAAAAAGATGTCATGACGACGGTCATAATGACACTTTTTAGGTAATTTCTGGATAAATTTTTTTTTGAAAACACGGATTTTCTGTAGTCTGAAGAAGCTCTTGCGACAGTTAAAACGATTTTCCAGCTTCCAAAAAAAAAGCGTCATCATGACGCCAAAAAATCGGTCATCCCGACCGACCCTCCCAATAATGGCGGAAGCAAAATTGGCCATTATGCGGATTGTCCCGTGGGCCAATTTTCTTCTCGCCGCCCATAATAATTTCGCATCCGGCCCAATAACTTCCACATGAAATGATTATTTGAACTTTATTTAAATGGAGACCGGCCGGCGGTTTCTCCGTCTTCGGCCGCGGTCCGAAATTGGCCAACAAGTGCCTCCACGCCTCTCTCACTCCCCTCCTCATTGGCCTTCTCCACTTATGTGTCCTCATTTGGCGGCAGGTTTGGGGCCTGAGGGCATTTCGGGGCGATGCCTCTTCCTTTCGGCCCGTCTTTCGGCCGCTAATTGGCCAAGGAGGGTGCGAAATGAGGATTGGAGGTGTGTAATGAGAGGGTACTGTAATTAGAAATTGCGGGATGGAGTTTTAGTGTGAGTTTTGACGTTTGAAATTTGACATTAAAATGTCTGAAAAATGTGTCATTATGACGGAATTTTGTGAAATCTTGGGTTTGAAAAAATTTTGTTGCAGTGTCAGTGACATTCTACAGCTAATTTCAGGTTTTAATCATGCCTTTAGTAAAGAAAAAATGATGTCATGATGACGTATTTTATTATGTCGTTATGACATTGCTTGAAATAGCCGGCGGACAAATAAAAAAAAAATAATTTTTTGTGCGATGACATATGACTTTGCTATCAATTTTATAAAACGACATAATACGATGACAAATTTAAATGTGTCATGACGACGTATTAAAATTGATCATCATGACTGCGGAAGATGGAAGCAAATTTTGAAGATTGTTCTCTAGATGTCGTAAAAAATATAAGGCCATGATTTTCGAGTAGTAGCAACATATGTTGAATGTTTAAAATACGCCAATTTCGATTTTACAATATTTCTCTCATCCTTGTTACAGTAACCTCAAATCCCATTTGCAAACGCTGAGCATGTCATGCCGAGTACCTGCGGCCATTTCCTTTCTCATTACGCAATCCCATTTTCCCAGCCTTCCCCCCATTTTCATCTCAATTACAGGCCGCCTAAGGGGTATATAAAATATTTTTGTGCGCCGCGAAAACAAATAATACATCCCCGGCCCATCGGCCGAGGGCCCAATTTTCAGGTAGCCCTGAGGGCCCGTATTGGGTTTCGCGCCGGAAATTTTTTCCCCCGAAATTTTTATGAATTCGATGGGAATGGAATGAGTTTACTCATTCTCATAGCCCCGAAATTTATTTGCCTCACGGCGAAAAGGGCCTACCGTATCTTCGCGGTGCCGATTTTTGATCGCTTGCGAAATTAGAGAGAGAAAATTGTGATTTGGGTCGGATTTTCGAATTTTTTTTTGTTTTTCGTTGTATTTTAACTTGAGGATGGCTTGTATGTCATTCAAAAAACTTTACTAACCGTATTTTACAATTTTCAAAAATTTCCCACCGCACAGTGCAGAAAATTTTTAGTTATTTTCTGTGAAATCAAACTGCACAGTGCAGACTTCTTTTTTGAACCAAAAACATGTTTGCACTGTGCAAAAACAAAAAAATGCAAATGCACGGTGCAAAAATTTCTTTCTTGTCGCTGCCGCACAATGAAGAATAAAAACGAAATGCACGGTGCGTAAAATTTCAGGGTTTAGTCACTGCACAGTGCAAAAGCTTTCCTGAACCGAAAAGGGGTTTTGCACTGTGCAAAACCAAAAAGTCCGTATGCACGGTGCAAAAAGTTTTCTTTTTTGTCGCTTGTGCCCAATGAAACAAGGAAATGAAATGCACGGTGCGTAAAATTTCAGGTTTTGCAAACTGCACAGTGCAGAGGGAAAACAGGTTCGTTCGGACCGTGCAGACTTTTTTTTGATCCAATAACCTGTTTGCACCGTGCGAAAACAAAAAATGCAGATGCACGGTGCAAAAAGTTTTCTTTTTTGTCGCTGTTGCACAATGAGACCAGAAAATAAAATGCACGGTGCGTAAAATTTCAGGTTTTGCAAACTGCACAGTGCAAAAAGAAAAAAAGGTTCGTTCGCACCGTGCAGACTTCTTTTTTGATCCAAAAACATGTTTGCACAGTGCAACGAGAATTTCTTCGCACGGTGCACAATAAAATTTTTTTATGAAAGTCCAGAAGAGCCTGAAAAATCATAAAAACATTTTTACACTAATTTGTCCATATTTTCCCCATAAAACTTGCTTTTTTATCCGAATTCCCGTTGGAATTACAGTGTAAATAAAGCGCTCCCGAACCGAATTATTCAAATTTATTCGAATTGATTAACATTTATCATCGCTCTCGAAATTAATGGGACCTGCCTGTCGTTATGGGTCGGAGCGGTCGCGGACATTAATCACGGAACGACGAAAAAAGTCGGCCTTAATGAGAACATTCGGCCAAGTCAATTCGACTTTTTTCTCCGCTTCAATTTGAATATTTCGCTTTGAATTCGATTTAAATGGGGTCCCTAATTTTTATTCTTTTAAATTCCGTCATTATGACCAAGTTTTTGGAAGTTTGAAAGTTTTGCACCGTGCAGAAAATATTGAGTCTTATTGCACTGTGCAGAATTCAAAAAATGTTGCACTGTGCGACGCACATGCAAAATTTTTACACATTACAAAGTAATAATGTTAAAAAAATCCGTCATCATGACAATTTTTTCTAAAATTTTGACTTTTGTCTTTTGCACGGTGCAAAAAGCTTATTTTCATTTTTTCCGCACTGTGCAATCCAATTTCACCCCTAGCACTGTGCGAATTTCCTTGTTTTTTCAATTGCACTGTGCAAAACACTTCCAATTTCATTCTCCGCACAGTGCAATGAGCACGTCGCTTTCCATTTCCCGCAAGCCCCAAATGAGCAATGAATCAAAAAAATGTCGCAAAACACTTGATGTCGCCTCTTTTTTGACTCCAATGAGAAAAATTTGTGACGTGAGATGATTTGCGACAAGCAAAAAGGAAGCGACAGATGCACAGTGCGGCCAATTTTTGGGTTTCAAGGAAAAAATGAAATTGCACAGTGCAAAATATTTTTTGCTGGGTGCACAGTGCATTTTGCTTTTTTTCACACTTGCACTGTGAATTTTGTTTTGTCGCGGTTTCATCTTCATCGCGACAAACTTTTGGGCCCGCTGCACCGTGCAAAACCAAAGTTTAAATCGCTCAGTGCAAAAAACGTTTCCAAATGTCGCCCGTTTCCCGCGCGCACAGTGCATTTCCTCATCAAGTTTTTCATCGCACAGTGCATTCCCGAGTCTCTTGATTTCCCGTCGCACGGTGGGAAGTCAGGGCGATCAAAAAGCGGCGGCGACAACAGCAGATTGGTTCCCAATTCCGCCGCGCCTTTCCCGCACTCACTTCCAATTTGGGGAATGAGTTGTCGCGGCGCAGTCTTTTCATCATCCGCACGGTGCGCGGGAAACGAAAGTGACACTTTTTGTCGCAAAACAAACACCAACGTTTTTTGCGCATGTTGTCGCAAATCAAAATGCAAATGCGACGTGAGAAGAGCGGCAAAAACAACGGGGAGCCGCGATTGATTGAAGAGCGGGTTCATTGCACCGTGCGGTGATGAAATTGCGAAATTGATTGCACCGTGCAAAGGAAAGATTTCTGGAGAACTGAGCGCACTGTGCAATTGAAAGATTTCTTTTGATTTTGCACGGTGCAGTCTGAAGGGAGCGCTTTGCACTGTGCAAAAAGCAAAATTGCACCTTGCACAGTGCAATGAAGAGTTTTTCTTTGGACTGCACAGTGCAACCAATCTTTCTTTGTCGCATTCCCTCTGCACTGTGCAAAAAATCGATATTCTTTGCACAGTGCAGTGTCGTAACTTTACTTACTTTGCACAGTGCAGTAAACCTTTTCTTTTGATTGCACAGTGCAGTCTGCGTTTTTTGTCTTATTTCTTCCGCACAGTGCGAAAATTTTGATTTTTTGCACTGTGCAGTTTCTTGAATTTCGCGCACAGTGCAGTCAATATTAGTCTTCTGACTGCACAGTGCAGTCAATTTTGTCTTTTTTCCTCCGCACAGTGCATTTTCGTGAAATTTTTTCTTCCTAAAAAATCGCTAATCCTTTCAAAATTTCAGCCCCCGAACCCAGCACCTCCAACGCCGAGTGGACGGCGAATGCGGAGCGACTGATGAGTATGGGCGAAGTGGCGTTCTACTGCAAGGACTGCGACTTTTTGACGGGTGGGTCCCTTTTGAGATTCGCGCTTTAATTAAGTGTCCAAAAAACGGCTGAACAAGGGGAAAATGGGTGAAAAGCGATCGATCTTGGCCGAAGAGGGCTGATTAGATCGGCGGATGGGAAAAAAATTCATTTTAATTCCGCGATGAGACTAATTTTTACACAAATTCGCTTTTTTTGCCGAAATTTGGGAGGATAGAAGGGTTTTGGTTGTAGCGCAATTCCAATTAGACGGAATTTTTTGGGCTTGGTGTCAAATTAAAGGTCTGAAAATGGTTTTTAAGATAGGGCTTATGCGATGTTCAAAATTTTAAAAAATTTGCATAATTTTGAAGATTCAAAATTTGATGACTAAATGTTAAATTTTCATTTTCCCTGAGGGTATTGAAGTCTAATACAGGGAAAAATGTATTGTATCTTTAAGACAGAGCTCCATTCTATTCGGAAATAAAAAAAATCATAGATTTTTTTGCTGAAAAATAACTTTTTTCAATGATTTTTTTATTTTTTGAACTATATCGGGCCTTTTTTTGAGTCGCTCGCCCTGAGGCGACGGTTCCAGGAACTTCTCCAATCTACTTTATATATGAAACCTCATATTAAATTCTGTTAGATTTTTGAATTTCGATTTTTTTTCCTAACGGTAAACCATGTTTAATGAAGCCTTTTTCCCAAAATTTCTCAAGAATGAATCCAGAAATCGGATTAGAGATTCATCAGTCAAAGCATTCGGAGATTCCGTCCGCCCGATCCCAGGTTTTGGAAGCGACTTGGGGCCTAGATTAATGGCCAATTAAAATCCACGCGACGGACGCCGTCTTTTTTTCGAAATCCGCCAAACACTCAAAATTAATGGTCTGAGATGCTGTTTTGGGCCGTTTTCGAAGGGGCTACTGTAATTTTTTAGGGTGATTTTTGTCTTAGAATGTGTGGAATGCTGGAGTCCATAAATGGGACGTATTTTACAAACAAAAAATTTTGATATTTTTGGAGAAAAAATTAGTCTAAATTTTTGAAATTTTTTGATTTTTTCCGTATTTTAGCCGTGGAATTTGGTGAAAATTGCTTTTACTAGAACGCCAATGTCTTAGAGACTACTGTAATTACAATTTTATCTTTTTAAAAGACGATTTTTGGCTCGCTGCGTCAGCGGTGGACATAGGAAAAAATCGATTTTGGGTTTTTTGCATAAAAATGACCGTCGACATGTGCTAAGGAAAAGCGAACAACAGTTTTTCTCAATTCTGCCCGGAAGGCATAAATTTGCTTAAATTTGTCTTTTTTGGAATTTTCGACCTGGTGACGTCATAGAAAGAGCAAATCACCCAAAATTTTGCTTGTATATGTTTTCGACCATTGGGAATTCATTTTTTTGAAAATTAAGTCTCTCAGATTACTGTAACATAGGCATATTGTAATCCGGTCGATAAAAATCGACCGTAACTCCTTCGTATCAAAAATCCCACAGGATTTTATTTCAGATTCGGAATCAGCATAAAATTCTGCATATTATACACATAATGTGAGGTCATAACTCCAGGGGGGAGATCGCGTAGTATATTGGATTTTGGCAAAAATTACGTTTGAAAGGTCGCGGGTTCGATCCCCGCTTGGTGCAAATATTGAAAACACAGCGGAAATCGCGTTTAATGGATACCTGAGGGTTATGTGAGATACAATAAGCAATTTTAAACATTAATGCGTATCTAATTGCGATTAAAACTGATTTTATATAATTTTTGGAGACTGAATATGCAAAAAATGAAACTGCTTCAAACCGCTTGAAATTGGCAACACTTATTCTAGGGTCAATTGTAAGAAACTTTTGTGTTAACTTTTTTCGGTAGATCACCGTACTATGGATTACTGTAGCATTAAACGTGTCCTGATTAACAGCAATTTTCTTCAAAATTCTTGCATAAAATAATAAATCGTTTTAATTAGTCGCTTTAGACAGCGAAAAGATCCACTTTCTATATCTGAAAGAAAATTCGCCCTTAATTGTAACGCGTCTTGATGTCATAATCAAATGGTGAAAGTGCGTCAAATAACTCGGCCATTCCAAACGGTACAGCCATAAAATTTTTTTTGTACACAAGAAAACTCTTTCTTAACCATTCTGAGCACAATGACGACAGTCCGACTTTTCTGCGCCATGTGGTACACGAAAAACCAAATCATGTTTAATGTTACAATAATCCATGGTACGGTGATCTACCGAAAAAAGTTAACACAAAAGTTTCTTACAATTGACCCTAGAATAAGTGTTGCCAATTTCAAGCGGTTTGAAGCAGTTTCATTTTTTGCATATTCAGTCTCCAAAAATTATATAAAATCAGTTTTAATCGCAATTAGATATGCATTAATGTTTAAAATTGCTTATTGTATCTCACATAACCCTCAGGTATCCATTAAACGCGATTTCCGCTGTGTTTTCAATATTTGCACCAAGCGGGGATCGAACCCGCGACCTTTCAAACGTAATTTTTGCCAAAATCCAATATACTACGCGATCTCCCCCCCTGGAGTTATGACCTCATATTATGTGTATAATATGCAGAATTTTATGCTGATTCCGAATCTGAAATAAAATCCTGTGGGATTTTTGATACGAAGGAGTTACGGTCGATTTTTATCGACCGGATTACAATATGCCTATGTTACAGTAATCTGAGAGACTTAATTTTCAAAAAAATGAATTCCCAATGGTCGAAAACGTGTACAAGCAGAATTTTGGGTGATTTGCTCTTTCTATGACGTCACCAGGTCGAAAATTCCAAAAAAGACAAATTTAAGCAAATTTATGCCTTCCGGGCAGAATTGAGAAAAACTGTTGTTCGCTTTTCCTTAGCACATGTCGACGGTCATTTTTATGGAAGAAACTCAAAATCGATTTTTTCCTATGTCCCGGGTCCATTACGGGCTGACGCAGCGAGCCAAAAATCGTCTTTTAAACTTCAGATTTCCCCTAAATTTAACGTAATTTTACAATTTTTCCCTTAAATTCCCATTTTTTCCAAATTTTTTGCTCCAAATTGCAATTGAATGCCCCTTATTTTCCACAAAAATACCGTAGTCAGCCGCCCTTTGAATCGGCTAATTACAGGCGTTTGCTTCGGCGGTTTTCCGGGTCTTCTGACTCAACCTTCTCCCCCCACTCTTGATTTGTTTCTTTATGAATTTTCTCTCGTGAGAAACAAAAAACACAAAACCCTAAGTGAATGGAATGAATTCTACGTTTGTGACAATATAATGTGATACCGTTGGGGGCTGGGAAAGGTATGAAACGAGCGGGGGGAAATGGAGTTTGGAAGGGGCTTTTCACGGGACCGCCGGCTTCTGTATTCGAGGATTTGAGGGGAAATTGGAAATTTATTTTGCAAAGATTGAAGGTAATTAGTTGTTATAGAGGGTATACTGTAATTCTGAAATAATTTTAAGATCGCCTAAGGGGTTTATTTTTATTTATGGCAGTTTTTCGCCGTTTTCAAAGGGAAAATGATGATTTTTTAACTTTTTCACGCTATTTATCAATCTTCGCATACTGTTTTTTGATGTAAAATACGGCGTTGTCACTTCAAGATTAATTCTGAGTTATTTTTTAAAATGTTTGCCTGCAGGTTTTTTGTGGAAAATGCTGGTTTTCCCGTAATTTTTTACTTTTTTTTTATCTAAAAAGCTTAAATTTACGGTATAATTTTTGGTTTAAAATAAATTTGAGGGCTCTACAAATAGTCTCTGATTTATATTTTTTACAGAATTCACATAATTTTTCATCCATTTCAGGATAAAAAAGCAAAAATTTTCATAGACTTTTTTGATTTTTTTCAAAATTTTCTCCCTAAAAAATCAATAAAAATCACCCCATATGGATCATCTTAAACGTAATCCAGCGTGCTTTTGAACGACAGCGTTTTACACTTTGCCCATCGCCATTAATTACGCCAATTATCTGCATCTTGGATCGGGCCGTAATAAAAATAAATTTTGGCCGCCCGAAGAAACGGGGGATTTTGATTTATAAAATCCGAACCGGGCGCTCCGATCGAACGGGACCCGAAAAAACGAACAAAATTAATTTTTTATGTCTATGTCCTCAGGGCCGGTGCTAATTAATTAGACCCGGCTGATTGGAGATGAATTAGGCTTGGGATCAAGGGAAAACGGGATTTTTTATAAAAGTTTGACATGTTTTCGGGGTGTTTGTAGTTTTTTTAGAAGCACAGTGACTCGGGGGACTAATGGTGACAGTATTTTTTGTCATGTCTTAATTAGTTTTTGAGTTAAACAAATTTTTTTAAATTTTTGATGAGAAAAATCGGTTAAACTTCAAAGCCTTGTCGCTACTGATCGCAAAGGTTTGAAGGCTTGGTTTTCATTTTAAAATACGCGCCATGCAATTATGTCTACTATTTCTAAGCAGCAGAATTCCAGCTTTTACGATGAGCCCAAAAAATTATATTATACTTGACCATCAAAGATTCAAAAATTTTCCACAAAGTTATAAAAAATGGGATTTTTACTAACTAAAGTGGCCAATACCTTTACAAATACATACTCCTTAAAAACTTTACACCCTCTACTACCCATTTAATTACTCATATTCATCTGTTTTGATCTCGATCGGCTTAGTTTTTTTGATTTCCTTTTCCCAGGACTCGATGCGTAATAAGGCCGTAATATTCGATTCTTTTGCCTCGGTAAATGTCTCAACTCTCGGTTTAATCATTCCTATGCGAAAGAACCGGTTGCCTACTATCAAATTTTCTGTCATCTTCACCGATTTTTTATTGGAAAAATGAGGTTTTTGTAAGTTTTCGAAATTATGTTGAAAGAATATTGGCGAGAATAAACTTTCTCTGTAAAAAACGAAAAACCGGAGCCAATTAAATTTTTGTTGTCATAGCGTTCTGTTTACCTTTGAACCCAAGACATACTACGACTACTATTTATCCACCAGTTTGATTTACTCGTTTTTCTCGCGTCCTTTGTCTCAATTATTTGTCAATTCGGTTTCGATTTCCGTCTTTCATTGGGAAAACGAGTGTTAATTTACCCTCCGACCTCGATTAGATTAGTTTAGATGGATTTTTGGAGCTAAGCAACAAGTTGCGATTTTCAAAAAGTTTTTATTTTTGCACAGTGCAATCAAATTTTATTTTTTCGACTGCACGGTGCGAAAAACTATTTTTGCTTTTTTTTCTCAAAATTTACAGTAGCTTTGAAAATTAAAATTAGTAGTATTAGTAGTGAAAAATGTAACTATTTTTATTGCGAAATATTTGTTTCGAAATTATACTGAACTTTGCGATTTTTGCAAAATTAAAATTTCCGCACAGTGCAAAAAAATTTATTTTTCCGACTGCACCGTGCAAAATTTTTTTTCCTTAAAAGTTACCGTAGCCCCGGGGCATAAAATTTGTGAAAATTTTTTGAGAATTCCGCCGATTTTTCCCTGAAATTTTATAAAAAAAATCGGATTTTGGCCGGATTTTTTAAAACTTTTCTCCGTTTTGATTTCATATTCATTCAGCGTTGTGTTTCTTCTCCGAATCCAAATTCCATCATTTTTTGTGCACTCGTCTTCGATCTGTTTTTGTAATAAATTAAAAACTGCCTAATCACAGGCCCCAAAAACATTCGCCGACTTTGGCCGCAAAGTTGATTTCTCTTCATTTTTGGGGAGATAATTGGGAAATAAATTGTTTGTAAAATACGTCCGGACAAGGGCTAGGACTAATTTCAGGCCACATGTCTTGTTATTTTACTTTTGAACATATAAATTAAAAAAAAAAAATTTCGATTTTTTCAAAAAAATTGGATAAAAATAAAAAAATATGCTTAATTTGATGGATTGGGGTAAAATACGGGGGAGGATTTTTCGGTTTTCATCTGAAATTACGGGAAAAATGCAGAAATTTTTAGAAAAATCCAAAAAAATCGGATTTTTTGTGAATAAAATGTCATTGATAATTTGTAAAGTTGATATCCACAACATATCTAATCATACCAATCGATCCAAAGACGTATTTTACCTGTTGAATTTGGCTTTAAAATTGGTAAATTCGCAAAAATCTCAAATTTTTGACAAAACCTTCAAATTTTCCTCTGGAAATCAACAAAAACACCTTCGCATTTTAGCAAAATCATATTTAAAATACGCTCCATAAAAGACTCTTCTGATTTTCCGTAGTGTTTATTAATTTAATCCCTCCTCATCTCACCTTTTCCTCCAAAATTTGACCCCTTCCCGGCCTCTTGCCCTCGGGCCAATATTAGGTTTCAGGCCGAGTTGATGAGATCAAGGAAAGGCACAGGAAATTTAAAATTTATTTAAATAGGCCGGCTCCTTAGGTTCGAACCGAAATCCGATATGGGCCGGCCCCTCAGGCCGGATTAGAAAGAATTCCACTTTTCAGAGTTTCGGCGAGTTTTTTAATTTCGCAAAGTCAATACTTAGGAGGGGCGAGGGGGTCGACTTGTGGGAGAGGAGCTGAGAGAGCTATATATTACTGTAATTTCGGGAAAATGGGAAATAATTGGGATCTAAAGAAGGGGGTAAATTGGCATGCCAAAAAAATTAGTATTTTTTGGAAAATTACAGTAATTACTGAGCAAAAAGGTATTCAAAAAAATTCCTTGAGCTATGAGGGATGATTTGAGACCATTTTAGCCGCATTTTACTCTATTTTTTACTTTTTTACAAACCTTTTTTTCTTGTAAGTAGTCCACTATTTCTATAGCCAAAATAGTAAAGCGATACTGTAAAAGGGATATAAAAATTGTTGTAAATGAATTTAGAGGCTTCTAATTGTATTTTAGAACCTATTCCGAGCGATTTCTCAAGTTATCAGGTTTTCGTGGCGGGACCCAAAAAATTAATTTTTTGTCGGAATTGACAAAAAAAATCTTGCAAATAGTTCACAACTGGTCGAAATAAATGCTTTTAGGCTACAACAATTTTTTGCAAATCTTAAAATACACCTAAATTTCAGCTTTTTTACAAAACTTTTCCAAAAGTCGCGACCAAAATTTTTGGCTCGACAAATGGGCGGAAAATTTGTTTTCCGGCAACGGAATTTCGAAAAACATTCGGAGTGTAACTCAACCCGTGCGGGGGGAAATTAAACGGAAACCCACTCCATTAGAGGCGGATGAATTTACCAATGAGGGGCGAGGGGGGAAGGGCGGAGGAAATTACGATAAATTCTGGGGAGTAATTGGTCTGAGCACACTTTTCAGGGGCTGTCTGGATGCCTGGGGGCATAAATTCGAGGAACCATGTGGTTTGGGGTGATTTTTGGGGGTTCAAAAAATGCGTCATGATGACGGATTTTTTGGAAATTTGGAATATTATGCAAATTTTTGGGATATGAATTAATGAATGGACAACACGTATTTTACAATTATTTACAATTTTATTTCTCAAAATGCGTCATGATGACGTATTTTTTGGAAATTTTTGTCATAATGGCCACTTTTTCGGAATTTTGAAAATTCAGAGCAAAGTACAGGGTGTTTCAAGAAATTTGGAACAAATGACTTGCTTATATCTTTGTGTTCTTTGAAGCTATCAACGAATTTCTTTTTGCTACTAAAAATTGACAGCGTGCGTTTTTAGAATCTCAAAAAAATTTTTTTTTCGTCGGCGGAGGGCCCATTTCTCGGCGGAGAAAATTAGGGCCTTTTTTAAAAATCACAGCGTATTACATGGCGGAAACGCCGTTGCAACGGCTGAAATCAAGTTTACGTAATACCCCCATCGATTTTACGGTATGCATTTTTTGCGTTTTCGATTTTACGCACTTCCGCGGATGCGCGGCGGAGACCTCAGATTTCGGCGGACGTCGTTTTGGGCCTTCGGCTTTTGCAATTCATGTTGGAAAAGGAGGTTTGGGTGATTTTTTGTTGTCATCCCATGCACAGATGGCAAAAATTTCGTGCTTTTTATCCCCGGCGGAGGAGTCGGCGGAGGCTTTATCAAAGGGTAAAAACAAAACTCCGCCGATTTGTCCGCCGGACCAAAAAAAACCAAAAATCTTTGAAAGACAATGCTGCTCTGATGGATTCTTGTAGCTGAGATTTTTCCCGGACTCGTAAGACAGCTTTGACCCTTTGATAAAGCCTCCGCCGAATCCTCCGCCGGGGAAAAAAAGCACGAAATTTTTGCCTTCTGTGCATCGGATGACAACAAAAAATCACCCCAACCTCTTTTCCAACATGAATTGCAACAGCCGAAGGCCCAAAATAACGTCCGCCGAAATCTGAAGTCTCCGCCGCGCCTCCGCGGTGCGCGTAAAATCAAAAACAAAAAAATGCATACCGTAAAATCGACGGAGGTATTACGTAAACTTGATTTCAGCCGTTGCAACGGCGTTTCCGCCATATAATACGCTGTGATTTTTAAAAAAGGCCCTAATTTTCTCCGCCGAGAAATGGGCCCTCCGCCGACGAAAAAAAAATTTTTTTGAGATTCTAAAAACGCACGCTGTCAATTTTTAGTAGCAAAAAGAAATTCGTTGATAGCTTCAAAGAACACAAAGATATAAGCAAGTCATTTGTTCCAAATTTCTTGAAACACCCTGTATAGAATCCGTATTTTACCATCCACATTTTCAGCAACCCTCGAGCAGCTGCAGTCCCACGAAAAGGCCGGCGATCACTCCAGTCCCTCCGATCCCCGGCCATGCCCTTTGTGCACCCGTAAGCCGAACACCCCGCTGAAATCCCACCTCCTCGACGCTCACAACATTGCTGACGAAGTGGCCGAAGAGCTGATGGCTTCGATTCCCATCTCTGCCTCTGGGTAAGTTTGGAATCTCAGTGTTTTTTAATGAATGTTATACTTTTAAAAGTCCCAGAGCCTCAGAGCGTATTTTACCATGACATTTTGAAAGATGCAAACTTGATTTTTTACTGACTTTGCTCTAAATTCGTGGCGTTTTCAATTTTTATCTGTTTTTTCCTAAAATTCTGTCATTGCAAGTTTTCGTGGTGGGACCCAAAATTTTTTAAATCTCTTGCTTAGAGCCTCAAAAGAATTTAAATTATCGAAATTCAGAGTTATGCTGCTATTTCATCGATTTTGCTTCCATTATGAAAAAAAATCCATCATGATGACATATTTTTTGGAAATTTCAAAATTCCCTCAAAATCAAAAAAACATCTAAATTACTGTATTTCAAGCCCTCACAACCCGATTTGACATTTCAATTGTCCCGGCTTTCGTGCCCGACCCAAGCCGCTTAATCGAATGACTCCACTTAATTAGCATTTGAGGCCCCCATTGACACTTTTCCATTTCTTTTCTCTTTCATTGCGCACCGACTGATTTGAATAATTTGAATAATACAGTGCTTTGGCGCTAAATGACTCCTCGCGGTTTGGCGGGGGTATGACGGCCTCCAACTTGGGAGCCGTCTGTTCTGGCAAGGGGGGACCAGATGGCTGGGGAATTGGGGGGAAATAGAGGATTTTTAGGGTGATTTACAAGTTATTTTGGACTCAGTATGAGTTTTCAAGCGATTGTACACCGATTTTGAGCGATTTTACAAAATTCCAAAAAATATGTCATAATGACATATTTTTTAGAAAATGTGTCATCGGGGCTAATTTTTGGATAATTTTGATATTTAAAGGTTTTTTGACACTATTGTAATACTTTTTTTGCATTTTCGGTTACTTTAAAAAGCTGTCATCATGACGGATTTTCTGGAAATTTTTAAAAAGTCCAAAATGTTGACGCATATTCTGATATATGTATACAAAGACAGGAAAAGGAACAATAATCGTATTTTAAAAAAAACATGTCACGATGACGTATTTTTCAAAAATTTTACTTTAACTTTGCAGCAAAGAGATCGTCGGCCTGTACCGTCATCGCTGTGCCCATTGTCCTTTGGTCTTCAAGCACGGGGAACAGCTCAAGTCCCACGAACTGACCCACTCTTTCCGTGTGAATCACAAGTGCCCCAACTGCACCAGAACCTTCTCCTCGGTGTTGCTCCTTCTTCAGCATCAACAAGATGAGCACTCCGAACTGAAATGTGAACTGTGCTCTGCAACTTTTGGGGACAAACAAGGTCTGGATAGTCATTTGGGAAGTGTGGAGCACTTGAATCGAACCAAGCAATTCTTGGAGGATCAGCCGAACAAGCTGCAGCTGAATGAAAAGGTGGGTTGTAGGAGTAGTTTGGAGACATAGTGATGGCTGCGATGTCTATAAGCAATATAAGCAAACTTAGTATCTGAGTAGCCTCTCCATTAGCATTTACTTTTATGTAACCGTTATCTGGACCAAGCGTATTTTACCTTGCTTTTTTTGTTCAAAACTTTTTGACTGATCTCTAAACTTTCTTTTCAGTGCCGCAACTTTTACATTATCGCTAATGCCCTAGAATCTTGTGTGGGTAAACTATAGAGCATCATTTCAATAACGTAAAAAGATTTTTCTAAAAACTCCCTTAAGGCATCGGTGACATGACTTTTTTGCATCTTGTCTCGATAAATCTGATGGTTCCGTTTTGGACAGCTATAACTTGTGTTTATATAAGCAAGAATAGTTTGAAAATCGCTTAATATACTCCGTGCTTTGTCCTCTCGACATGCTAAAAAAATAATTTTTGTGTTAAGCCTTCAGGGCAGTAACCACGCTACTTTTTTCATTTTGTGTTCAAATTTTTGCGACCAAAATTCTTGTTAAAACTTTCAGAAAAAAGTGGCTAGCAGTGTACCATTTTGTACACAACATTTCTATACTATCTTCTTGCTTTTCCAAAAATTTATTTTTAAGTTGCCCTTAGGACATACACATACACCAATTTTTTAAATGGATTAGGTAACCAAATCGTATTTTACAAAGCATTTCTAGGTGATGCAGCTTCTCCAACGCTCCTCGGAAGACCGAGAATCGCCTTCCGACAAGCCCAAACCTTACAAATGCAATGTCTGTAAACTGAATTACTCTCAAGGCTCCACTTTGGACATTCATCTTCGTTCGGTGGGGCATCAGAACCGGATGAATCGATTGAATGAGCTGGTCAAGTGTGGAGAGATCGACGCGAGTAAGCCTGTCTCCGAACAGCCCGGAGGCATTCCACAGAAGCCAATTGGGGATCTGGTCGATAATGAAAAGGTTGGTTTGAAAACGAGATTTTTTATTTTTGAAGTGTTGGCTATGATTTTTACGGGAAATTAGTTGTTAAAAAATTAGTCAGGTAGCTTTGAAAAGGCGTTTCAGCCTTAGAAAGAGTAGATTTTTGGGTATGGCAAGAGGTGACTAGAATTTTTTTTGTCATAAAACATGACAAATGCCATATAATGATCTAAATTTGTCCTCATATTACTTTTTAAGCAATTTTAATTACCATAAATTTTTTGTTACACACTTTTTTCTTTCAAATTCCCAAAAAAATCCCAATTTTACGTCCCTTTTTGCCGACTCTTCTGATTACTCAATTTAAAACTGAAGACGCGCCGCCGTTCCCTCCACTTTTCCTTCACCCATAATATGGTTGATTCACTGAGTTTTGTTGTTTTTTATTACTTTTTGATCCCCCATTACAGTAGCGCCGCGAAGGCATTGGATGGCATTTGAAGGGAGGGCGAAAAAATTACTTTTTCTCGGTCTTTTGCTCAAATCAATCGCCCAAGATTAATTTCAGTTTAATATTTGTTTTGTATGGGGCTTGAAAAAGCAAGATCTTTTTTGGGAAATAGGATTTTTTGAGGTCTTTTGGGGGTTTGAAGTTGGTTTAGGTTAAATGAAGGTGGTCGAGAAGAATGGCGAATATTTAGAACAGTAGGCTTGGTATTTTTAGGCCGTCTTGTGGGTTTGATAGCTGAGGCAATGAAGAATATTAGTTGTTAATTTCATATTGATATCTCTTTTAGCTTAAGCAGTGCGGTGGAAATAATTTAGAGGATCAAATTTCGAAAACAAACTTTTTTTCTGATTTTTGTTCCGTTTTTTGCTTTGTGATGTCAAAAAAGGCTTGTATGATAAATTTACTTTCTCCTATTACTCCACAAAGACCCTTGCCTCACCTAATTTAACATTTCAAGTGGTTTTGTAAGCTCAATTTCGAAATCCCGGTACATTATACTAGCCTCTTCAAACCCGCATAATGAACTTTGGCGATAATGCTTCATAATAGGACCCTCCATAATTCCTCAGCGCCTTATAATGAATGGAATGAGAAATTATTGAAAGCGGTGATCATTTGGCTGATTACTAATTGAATGGAAATTCAATTAATACGCCTCGGGGCTAAAACGAGGGAAACTCCGGAGTTATTCGCGAAAAATTTTGTAATCACTATGGATGGCAGGAAGAGAAAAGTGAGTTGGGCTGCTGAGGTAAATTCCAGACTTGTTTTGGGCGTTGACTTTGGGCTCACAGTTCAAAAAAATCAAAAATTTCGGACTGCACTGTGCGAAAAGAAAAATCAATTTTTGTAAATGGGATGAAATGGTAAAATACGACATGGGTGGTTCAGGTAGGTACAAATTCTTGGGTCTTACAAGAAATTTATCGCAACCGGTATGTTCCGCAAAGCGCAAAATCTAAAATTTTGGCTTGCACTGTGCGGTTTAAAGAATTTTCGTTTTTGCACTGTGCAGTTGCAATAAATTGGTGATACATGGTAAATGCAGGCTACTGAACTTTTTTATCGATTTTCGAATCATTTTTCTTTAGCATCTTCCTTTTGCACAGCGCAATTGTCAAAAAACTTCTTCGCACTGTGCGCCCGAAAAACCTTGCTTATTGCACAGTGCAGGGTTCAAATTCAAAATTCATGTACCGTGCAAAAGCGTCGCCAACAAATGTCCTTGACGACCGTCTTCAAATTTCATTGATCTCGTCGCTCCGCACCGTGCGATCAAACCTTGTTGATCCCTGCACGGTGCGCTGAACCCATTTTTCATAATTCCCCCCTTTTCTCCGTCGGTTTCACAAGTTACGGGGGGCTTAATATAATAACATTAATAGTCAATCAAAAGAGTGTATTCAGGCGATCGACGCTTGCATTCAATATAATAAGACCTTGAAAATAATCTCCTTTTTTGTCAGCAGAACTGCAGGGGATTCGAAACAAAAATCGAAGCGTTTTGTCGCCTACGGTAATTTGCGAAAATGAAAATATATTAGGCATGGGGTGGGGCTGGGGGTTTGAGGTAGATCGGCGATGACAGGCGCCGGGAAATCAGGGAGGGGTTTGAAGATTCCGAGTTGAGAGGAGTAATTGATGGATAATGTGGAAGAATTGGGTGCTGGAGGTGAGACTGATGGTTAAGGTTATGGTGAATGAGGTATATAGGGAAGATAGGACTTCAAGCATTCTTATTTTAGTACATTCATATATAAAAAATACTATGTATATGACGGTACAAATTTTTTATTATTTC
This sequence comes from Bursaphelenchus xylophilus, assembly GCA_904066235.2. Classification (NCBI taxonomy): domain Eukaryota; kingdom Metazoa; phylum Nematoda; class Chromadorea; order Rhabditida; family Aphelenchoididae; genus Bursaphelenchus; species Bursaphelenchus xylophilus. The sequence goes on from CAJFCV020000001.1 coordinate 4,256,906, forward strand.
TTGCTTTAGCAGAAAATAAAGATATTTTCATGGTGTACTATGAATTCAGAAGGCATTTTTGATACTCTAGCTAGCGATCTGACCCTATATTAGGCATTTTTTGTATAAATTTTTACTCTTTTTGTCTAGTGTAAGATCTTGATGATTTTGCTACGAAATGTTGTGTAAAATACGTCAATAACGCTTTCTTACTGTCGCATTTGAAATATGATTCAACTCTTATTTCATACAGTAATCATCATTATCACTCTAAATTTTCCTTAATTTGGCAGTCTCCCTAACTTTCCTCCTCTCATTTTGCATTTTCTTTTCTCTCTCCCGTCTCTCATCGCGCCCTCACTCTCTCCGCTGTTTACACTTGCCCAGATCCTCATTGATTTCCCCCTCCGCCCCAAATGTCTCCGTTTTCCCGCACCGCAAATTACCATGCGATCTGTTGCGGCCAAGGACAAGTGATGATTAGGCTAATTCCGCCGCTCCGCCCACCATTATGTTGCACGGCCTTTGAGATGATCCACTTTATTAGTATTCGATTAGGCGGCAAAATTGATGGGTATGGGCGTTAATTTGGGGTGAGGAGTGGGAAGATGACTGGTTACGGTAATGAGAGAATTTTTAAGGGGAAGATAGGCATAGAGCAGAGGAAAACGTTTATGTAGCGTAGTCCTAGTAAATTAAATGCTGATGTCTTTAGAACTACCAGTATTAGCTTAAACTACTACTGAAGAGAGTTTTTTACAATGTTTTTACGTTTTCCTTTAAATAAATCCGGTTTAAAAAACTTGATATAGCTCATTGGTTTTGTGATGGAGAAAAAAGATTTCCCTGGCATAAATAGTCAGATTAAAAGGCTCTTGAATTGCCTAAAGGGATCTTAGATATCGTTTATATTTCTTGGCAAATTTTCAATTCTTTTGGATCTACTCATGAGCTAAAATAAAGCCGGACCTGTTGGCAAGACTTGGTCCAGCTGGTCCTGTTTTGACATACCGTTGATAAAGCAACCCTCAACGCAAAATAGATCCCCTAAGCTAGCTGCAAGCTCATTAACCCCCAACTTGTCGCGCTTTCGGCTCGGTTGCGGCCCCTCAAAGTTCGCTCCGTTTTTCACACTCATTTCCCGAACTTAATTTGTAAATAATATCGAGTGCGATTGAGAAGGGATGGAATGAGAATGGGGGGCTCGTGTCGGTTTAATCGAGGCGACCGAAATGAGTTTGAAGTAGTAGTAAATAGTGTGAAGGGTGGCGGAGTGCGGACGTTTAATCGGGTTCCGATTGGCGCACGCCAAATCACTCAACACAACACAGATTGAATGAGTGAAGAACAAGAGCCGGACATTTATATTATAAAGGGAAACGCGAGACGGACGAGGAGAGACTATTCAAATACCCATTTAGTCGACAATATTTATCTTCCCAAGTTCTTGCGGTTTTTTCGCGGCATAGTGGGTTCGTTGATGGAAGGGTCAAGCAGAACTCGAATTTCGCAGTTGTTTCGGCATTAGCATGGGACAAAATTAATCACAGAGAATGCCAGGGTCATACTAAAGGCCCTCAAGTTTATCATGTGTCCAAAAATTTGATTTTTTGCTTAATAAAAGCCAATTATATTATCCATGGACATTTTGGACTATTGGCCAAAACTATGTCATAAATTAGTTTATAATTTTGCCATAATGCTATTTTTAGACATTTTTTGATACAAAGGACACACGCATCACTTTTTGAAAATTTCAGGACTTCAGCTATGCCCTCAGGGCTTTTCTGGCATATTGAAAATTTCGTCCAATTTTTTTTATATTCTTAACCAAGGGGTAAAAAACCAAGCAAATTATGCTGAAAATTAATATACAGGGTGTACCAAAAAAATGGAAACTTGTTTTTATAGCTATATTTTTTCGGAGAATCAAAATTCAGCAAAAGTAACGGTTATTATTGGTAACATAGAGCATTGTTTATAACATGTTCAACCTGTTTCACAGTGGCTGCCTTTGGTGGCGATATAGAGCTCCAAACGTGACGTAAAATTTTGGGCTCCGGGCCGCAGCTTTTTAAGGGGGAAATCGGCCCCGTTCTTGGCGCAGCATTTACTTTGCGACCCCAAACTTTTGTGGAGAGTAGTACAGGTGCTGGCCTTCTACTTAAAAAAAAATATAGTCCATTGGATTCAGATCCGGCGAGCAGGCGGCCATTTCGCAGACGGGTTAAAATCGGGAAAATCGGTCCCATTTCGGGTCCTGAGTCGATTTTGCCCTGTGAGCCGGCGCTGAGTCCTGTTGGAACGCCAAGTTTGCATTGCCAAGGTTCTGCTGAGCTGACGGAAGCACGACAAAATAGAAATTAACGCGGCGCTAGTGTTTTGCCCCATTGATTCACGAAAAACATGGATTTCTTGCCGCTGGCACAAATTCCGCCTTAAGCAATGACGGCCCGGAATTTGGCGGTATTCGACGATGGCCAACAGGCTAGGAGCTTCATTGAAGCAGATTCTATCGTTCTGGTGGTTGTGTATCCGCCAAATATTGAACCGCGAACTGAATGCGCTCACGTCTCGGAGCTGCGGCCCGCCCCTTTGACTTTCCGACATTTTTGTGCCGTACGCACTTTCTCTCGACTTTAAAGATCTGAATTTTTTAGAGCTTGTATGACATGAGATTGATCTCGTCTTTGGCTATTCGGCCGACTGATCGGTCGCTGATGTCAGTCTCAAGGGAAAGTTTTTCTTGAAAATCGCGGATTTTGCTGTTGGGGATCTTCCGGTTGAAAGAAGCGCTGGCGGTGCGTTTTCTTTCACTTCCTGGGCGCTTACTATCCGTATCAAGCTCCTTGCGCCGCGTGATTACTTTTGACACAACGTTCTTTCTATACCGAGAAAATTAACTGTTCGAACAGCTCCAAAAACAAGTCCAAAATCGAGGTCCCTTCGTTTGAAGTTCAGAAAAACAGGTCGATTAATCGATATGGGCATAAAAATCAAACCACTAGGACAGAAAAACACAGAGAATTTTGTAGTAATAAACTTCTTTGGCTACACCTAACCATTTTCGCGTCAGGACCCATGAAAAAAAGTTTCCATTTTTTTGGTACACCCTGTAGATTGTGGAGAAACCGTATTTTACCATCAGCCATAGATTGCGTAATATTTTAATATACAAATTTTTATTTTTTCCCCGGTACAATCCTAAAATTTTTTTGCAATTCTGACCACTCCTGCTTGGAAATCCCACAATTTCTCACTTGATTCGCATTTCCAGCCCTCTCCCTGTCTAGTGTTTGCCTTTTTTATAATTCATTTAGACAATATAATAATAATGGCTGACTGAGCGAAAACGGGCGAGTGGGAAGGGAAATAATACCGCGTCATGAAACGCGGTTATTTCATTAATCCACCTGACTCATAGCACCTCCAAACGACCCGCAATTCGGTCCATCTTGGCCATTCCTTCGAATTTCGTGCCCAGAGAAAGAGTCGACACATTGTGTCAACTCTTCTTCTTGGCCGATTTGAAGGCCAACGCTGTGGGATAGAGTGTTTTAGAGGGCTTAGATTTGATGAGCATATAAAATGGCGGCGGGGTCATTAAAATCCCGAGTGGACCCTATCATTTACCTTCACCACCAGCCAATTGAATTACGAAAAAAACAACCCGCCTTTCTTTTCGGCGCTGTAATTGGCGGGTTATCTTTGACGAGCCCGAATGAGGTGTGCAGCCGGTTCCGGGGCTCAGTTTGTCGGGTATAAATATTGGCTATATTTTTGGGGTTTTTTGAAAATGAGTCAAGTGTTTCTGTGAACGTAATGACAAAAAAATTATGTAGACTTGTCGGCAGCGTATTTTACACAACGTTTTTTCCTTTTTTTTGCCATTTCCGGTCGAAATTCGTAATTTGAGTCAAGTTTTCCCCTTTTGGGTCAAGTCTTTCTATTGTCGAATTTCCATATTTTTTTATTTCCAATTTTTTTTCGATTATTGCAGCTTTTTCGGACCACAGTTTTATCAGTAATAACCTTATTACTTCGTTTCTACCCGAAAAATTGACCTTTTATATTACCCTTCCCAGGTGGCTGTTTGCCTTCCACAATTCCGGGTTGATTGGCTCGAATTGCCCTCATTTGTCAGCGCGGCATGATATCGGATATTGCGATCCGGTCAGCGCAGCTGATAGTTTATATTTGCGCGCTTGGGGAGTGGATTAAATCGGTGTTCGGCGGGGATTTGATTTCAGCTCCGATTTTTGACGAGCTTCTGACGTTTTCGGCCCAATTACTGTAATGTTCGCAACTTCCTTGGGGCCAAATTGGTTTTTCCATAAAGTCAGAGTCCTATTCTTTGATTCGACGTCAAATTTCGCCCAGAATTGTGTGGTTTTTATATTGATTTAGGCGATTTTCCTCAAAAAAATTCCCTCATTTTTCATATTTTTTGTAAAATGCCAAAAATTATGCAAATGAGCGCAAATATGATTAAGATGGGAAGAGGACAAGGTGTGGCGACGCAAATGGGATCGTGGGAGGTCGCGCGAACAAAACCTCCGCGCCGCCACAAAGGCCGAGGATTGATTTTTCATTAGAAATTCCATAATTTTTCGATTATTTTTATTACGACCAATTTGCATTACGGTAATCACGATGCCACATGGGTGGCATACGCAGGTGTGGAGTCGGTTTCGAATGATAATTTTCGCGTTCTGATCGGTTGGGAAAATTATATTATCCATGAGGAAGATGGGTGATTTTGGTGGATAAAAGGGTTGATAATTGTTAGAAAAGGCTTTTGTATTTCGAAATACGACCTTTGAGATCTATTTTATAGCTTTTGGTTTACATTTCTTATCTTTTTAGTTGTTATACTACACTTGGTACCTAGTACAATATCAGCCGAAAGTAGGTGAAAAATCGGATTTGGTGCAGAATTTTTTCGTTAATTACAGTCTATAGGATGCCTTGGTGCTATTAGGAACAATTTTCTTCCATTTTTTAAAAGATTTTTGCCATTATATTACACTTCACATCAAGTGTAATATCAGCCGAAATTTCATGAAAACTCAATTTGTTTCCCGCAATTTTTGATCAAAGCGGTCGATAATATCACAGAGATGTAGCTAATACCATGAGCTTGTCAACGCCTTTGTTTTCCCTCCCGATATTACACTTGACATCGAACGGTCTTAATGTCCGCGGAAGAGAGCCGCGATTGTCAAGAAGCGGCGCCCTCAGCCGGCTTAGAGTCGGCTGCGGGGATCATGCGACAAATAAATAGATTTCTGAGTTAGGGGTTGGAATAAATAGTAGTGGTGGCGGCGCTGCTCTCGCCTCTCAATGAATCGAAATTAGGGCTCATTACGAGACGACTTTAATTGGGAATTCATGGCTCGGAGGTCGATTCGATCGCTTTCTCTTTTGCTGCAGGGGTAAGGGTGGGGTCCGAGGGCTGGGGTGAGCGTCAAGCGGAGGGGTTGGGGTGAAGTCAGGGAGGGGTGAAGGACGATGTTTTTTGTGGTCGTTTATTCGGAAACGATTCATTTGTTTGATTGGGGATTTGTGGTCATTGCCTGCGGGCAAAGTGTGCGCCGCGGCTTTTATGGGGCTTGATTTGACGCGGCTCATGATTTTCTGAGGATTTTGTTGACATTGACGTCATGCTGACGCATTTCCCGGACCAAATTAGAACTTCGTGGGTTGTGAGCGGGTTTTGGCTGAAAATCGTATTTTAGAAAATATTTTTTGGGAAATTAAGATTAGTAAACAGTTTAGAAGATAGTGGGATACTGTAAGAAACTTTCGCTATGTCGTATTTTACCGAATTTTAGTTGAAATCATCGAGTTTTGCACGAAAGACACAATTTTTTGCTTCATAATTGATTTTTTAATGGCTTGTTTAGTTAATTAAGCCTAAATTCTTTCCAAATTTTCCTATTATGGCTTCCAAATCCTCTAGCCTTCCTCCAAATCCCCGAACTTGCTCATTTGCCTCCCCCAAAAATCATCACCATCCTCATTTAGCCCGCTCTTTCCGAAGCCAGTGCACCGTGGCAAAGGCCGCTTTAATTGTCGCCCGCCGGTGTTATTATGAGCAACACAACACTCTTGTTTCTGAACAATCATCATTTCGTTACTCTTTACAGGGGTATTATAATTGTATTTGGGAGTTTCGGCGGGCGAAAAATTAACCAATTATGAAAGAGGGGGGCAAATCGACCATTTGACGTGATTTCTGTCGGGATCAAAAGTTGGAATTGCCTTAATAGGTACAAGAGCGTGTTTTAGCATCTATTTGTCTTTTTGATTTTGTAAAATACGCTGAAGAATTCCTTCTTTTAAAAAAATGTCCGATTTTTAGCTTTATTTCCTATTTTTGGTCTCACAGCGAAAACCTGAGAAATATTTGATTTTGTTTTACTTGCACACATCCTTCTATGACCTTATCCATTATTTAAGATCAATTTGCGCTTCGAGAATTATGCAAATTTGCGATTTCCAAACCCTTCTTTACGACCCGCCCTCTGATTCATTTCCCTCGCTGATTTGGTAATCAAAATCCGATTAGAATTAGTGAATATCGACTCTATTCGATCTGACAGGACCGCATGATATTTTCTATAATCATTTTTGATTAGTAACCAGTAATCTGCTCACTGCAAAACACATTTCCCTCCAAACTGTGATGATTTTTCTGGTTTTTTTCTCTAAATCTCTCAAATTCCCTTGCCCACTCGCTTGCTATAGCCTTCAAAAGTGTTGAGAAGAAGGTGTACCATCTCCAGCGTAATTGAATTACAATATTTCGCGGCTTTCCTCCCGCCAAACTCTGATAATTTCGGCGCTTGGTCCAATTAGCGGCGCTCGACCTTCGCAGCCCCCTAATTTCGGGTTGGGGGGACCTCGAATTCGCACAAAAATTCGACTCTCATTATCGTCTCGCCTCCTCACTGCAATTTAATTGCTGCCGGCCCAGAAGCCCCGGGTTTTACTGCGATTTTTTGTGGGTTTTTTGGGGAGGAAAGGTAATCGCCATCAAGAGGTTTCAAATTTGTGCTTTTTTGGGCGAAGGTACCCTTTTTTGTTGGGGCGTTGGCTAGGTAATGGGCAAAGAATTACAAGATGTAAAGTGTGTGGTAGTCGCAATTGCTTGATTTTGATTTTTGGAAGAATTTGATGGGTTTGAAATTTTGGGAAAAATGTAAATTTCGGGGGTTTTTTGAAGGAAAAAAGTATGTTATAAGGTAAAATACGAAGGGACAGCATCTGATCTAGACTTCAGTATAAGATATGGTTTTTATTTACCGTATTTATCCAAGATTTTGCAGGGTTTTCGCATAACTTGAGTTTTTTTTTGAGATTTAAAAAAATTTTTGTTTTTAAAAGGTGAAATACGGACGTTATTTTTTGAAAAGTGGGCTTTGTTTGGTAAAATACGTCCCGCCAAGCTACGAGTTGTTGATTTTAAGTCCTTACTTTACCGTTTTGGTCAAAAAATAAGCTGATTTTAGCAAAAAAAATTTACTTTTGTAAAATACGCTATATAATAGGATGATTTGATATAGTATGCAACTTCTTACAGTTCCCTCTTCCTTTCTACCTCATTATACCCACTTGCTTTCCTCGAAACTACTCATTTTTCATCTCAATTTCCCCTTGTAAACCCGCCATTACTTTACTTACTTGGACTCTTACAATTCCCCCAATCATTTGTCGTTTCGTTCTCGCATCAAAAGGTGGTCGGAATGGAATGATTTGACAATTATATTAATATGTTCAGGAGGTGCTGCTCGCCTCTCTTGTTGCGTTAATTATCTCCACCCAAAAGTCGTAATTAAAATTGTATTGTGGAATGGAGGGGGGAAAGAGTTAATATTTTCCGACGTGGTAATTTATTGTCGAGGTAATGGGGGACTCGGGCGACGGAGGACATGAACGTTTAAAAAAGTTTTAACCCCACTTCTCCGAAAATCGCGCGATTTTTTGAGATTTTTGCGATTTTTTGGTAAAAACTGAAATTTTTTATAGCTAAATTGGATTGCAGAGGGATTTTTACAGTACTGTCTACAATTTGAAAGGCTTTAAATTGCTTTTTAAAATCGATTTTTTTGTTTTTATTGACTTTTTAGGGATTTTTTGGCCAAAAATTGTTTATAACTACTGTAATCGGGACTAAATTGTATCAAAATCAAACTGATACAGTAGTATCAATAATTCCAAAGGGTTAAAATAACTTTTTGAAACATTTATTTGACGAATTTCATCGATTTTTCGCAATTTTCCCCAAAAAAACTTTGATAAATATTCAATTTTTTCGGCCTAACATTTAGTCATCACAAAAAATATGGCGCTGTAAAACACGTTAACCCCCTGAATAAGGAGTCCAAACTTCTGCAACGGCCCTCAAATCCCCGGGCCGTCGCGCTTTGGCCGCTTTAATTTGGCCATTTGTTAAGCGAACTGAGCCCCTCAATCAATTCCCCCTCCCTAATTCCCCATTTACATTCGCATATGGCGTTGGTTGGTGGCGGGAATAATAATGTCGCAATGGGACGGGGAGGAGGAGGCGCCCGCGGAATCAGAAGTCGCCTCATTCCCGGAGGCATTAAATTTGGTTATTTGCCGCGCCAAAAAAAAATGAATTTATGAACGAGGAATGGCTGGAGGAGATGCGGGCCGATAAAAACCAATTTATAAATTTGTGTGCAAAGTTTTTGGGGCCAAGAGGGCCTGTCAAAATAATTCCGCGCCATTAGATGCGCCGCAGGGCTTTCGTATCGTAGGCCGGAGGAAATTAGACGAGATTTTTTGGGATTTTTCGAAACTTTTGGCCTTATAACGAATGTTTGGGATACTGACGGGGCAAATTTTTTCTATTGGTTCGAAGCCGTCAAATATTTTAAATTATGGGGTTTTACGCAACTTTTTTTTTTAATTTTGGGTCCCGCCACGAAAACCGGGGAGAATTTTAATTTGCATAAAATGCGAAATAGAAATAGTCTTATTGTAAAATACGTTGTATAGAGTTCTGGGAAGAGCTTATTTCAAGCTGAAGAGTTGCGTTTTTGGGTCCCACCACGAAAACCTCTAAGTCTCTGGGAACCCCACCAAATGCTCTCCCAGCCCATCACAGCCCCAACTTATTATGTAATACGCATAAAATGGGATGAAATATTACAAATTTCGAGAGTAGTCCCCCCTCTTCGCTTCTCCATGATTGGTGGCGGGGATTAGAGGGCACGGGGCTCGTTTTTTCAGGCTGATTAGTTTTTGATTCATTTTCATTTTCCGACTCTCGATGAGACGGGAGAGGGCTGTGGGGGCAGCCGGTAACGCCAACTTTTTCGCGAGAATTAAAAAAAAGTATTGTTATTAGCGGGGCGGATATTACGATTCCACCGGCGTTTTTGATGGGTAATTGGACTTTGTGGCGGCTGTAATTGGGAGATGTAGTTGTTTGTGGGTTATTATGACGGATGAATATTCGAATAGGTATGTATTTCGATGGAAGTTGAGGGTTTGGGGCAGTTATACTTGATCAGCTGATGAGAAAGGTTGTGATAGCCGTCATATTATAGGTTTATTAGGTTATATATTTATTAGTTTAAAAGTTCATGTCATATTTATGCCCCACGTTATGAAACCACGTCGATTCTGAGTCATTGTTGCCACATTTCGATCATTTATTTTCCTCTTGTCCATCAGGTGGTCAAGGTGAATATAAATCGATTTTTTGAGGCAATTGCCTGACAATATTGACGTAAGACGAGAATATTATAAAACTAAAGTCTCAAACTATCCCAGACAGCAAATTTTATATTCCCTTACCCCACCCATTCTCCACAGTAAGCCAAACAAATTAGTGCTCCCCAAAACCTGACGAAATCCCTTCCCGGTTTCGTTCTTGATCGTAAATTCGTGGCGGAATACAAATGATAATGATTAATTTATGTATGGGACAATAAAAATCAGCGAAGAAATTATAGAAATCCATAATTTGTTTTTTGCGCTATCTTTTGATTACTTTATTAGTAATCAAAAACATTTCCACATTCATAAATTCGTATGGTTTGCTTTCCTTTCCGAGGATTTCGGGGCTAGAATTGGGCTGATAGGGGGTGTTGATGGAATTTTGAGAGTTTTTGGGCCTGATAAGGCTGGTTTTTGATACTGTAACTTATTTTTTAATGAGATTTTTTGGAGAAAAATAGAAAAAGAACTTTCTCAACGTATTTTACATTTTTTCTCTCCATAATATCTTCATTAGACCCCTAAAATCTTCTTCTACCATATCCATTTCCTCATTTTTCTAATTATTCCCCCTTCTTTCATTTTTTGGTTATCTTTCTCGCCGTATTTCCCCTTCTCCTTCTCTCATTTGCCACCCCAAGACAAAGCCCACCCCTTCCACTCGTCTTAAGCGCCTGTGGGCCGCCCAGCCAATCAAGAGAGGGCTAATTAAGATGCTCATTAGAGAAGAAGGTGGGTGGCGAAAAATGTTGCGCAATACGGTAGAGGGCTGCGGGTAAAATACGAATTTGATATTATTCAAAAGATTAGAGGGTGTAGATCATGCTGCAGCTGCAAAATATAGCAATATGTTGAATACGCGGCCGAACGGGCGAAAATAAAAAATTCCAAAATTTGCCGAAAACTGAAGAAAAATCCAAATTTTTTGGATATTAGAGCTGTCAATTACGATAAAATGGAAAAATGAATAGCCCCCAGACCCTTATGGCATCATATTTTAACCGATCGTAATTCATTTCCCTCACCTAATACCTTCAAATTCCCTCGCAATTCCCGTAGCCGACTTGAAAGAGAGGACCCGCCCGGGCAATTGATTTGAGTGCCTCTTCCTGGATGATGATGGATATCGAATTAGATCCATCTCTTCATGGAAGTTTAATTTGTTTTCCGGGCTGCGGGATAGACAATAAAACCGTGGCAGCGAGAGTCATTATTAGTCGTATAGATCAGTGCGGAGCTGAGGGATTGACAATAATTTTTAGGTGGTACTTTTAGAGGGAGTTAATTTTTGATTTTGGTGTCTAGACCAACAACTTGCTACAACCGTATTTTACCTATGACTAAGTTGGGGTCAAGAAAACTTTTTTCTAGATGTTGCAGAGATCTCAGCTATCAGTACTAGTAATTGGGAGCTTATACGATACTGGTCTTAACATTAAATTGGGCCTAATTTCTGACCGACCATCTGATGTCAAGTGTAATATCCAAAATTGGTCTGCAACTTTCCTCAAACTTAATATTATCTTTTGCATGTGCCCTCTCCAGTTCCCACACTCTCTCCTGCACTCCATAACTATGCGCTCCACACCATATTCCATCTCCTCATCCTTTCGCAAGAGTAATTTGGAAATCGGAAGAGAGTTTTTTATCCACGAAATTTTTGAGGCTGTTTGTTCAAAAGTTAAGGGCTGGAAATAAAAGGTGATGATGGTAATGGAAGCGGAGAGGCTGGGGGAGAGAGGCGAGGAGGGCTAGCTATTATGTTTTAATGCTTTTGGGTCCTTTTTTGGCTCGTTAAACCCGGGATCCGCACAAATACCTTCGGACGCGGCTTTTATTTACATTAACCAATCATTTTAAGCGGGGGTATTAGGGGAAGAAAGGGCTGGCGGCTGTGAAGGATGGGGTGTACTACGCATTCTCGAGGGATTCCGGACTCGGGATGGGTGGATTAGCGGATTCAATGGCTAATTTGCTTCTTGGGCCAAGTGTTGCACTGCAATTGCGCTTCAAATTAGGGTTTTCTACTACGGTTGTTAAATATTACATAATTTTTTAACGTCATTGAGGTGATTGGATCACATAGAATTTTTGAAGCACGACTTTTTTTGTTTTTTGGCCGAATTTTACATTTTGGGTCAAGTGTTTCCCTCGCTGTTCAACATTGAGAATACAGTAGGAAAGTTGCCAAAAATTACTCATAGTCATCGTTTATAGGCAGTATTTCATTTTTACTCCCTCTTTCCCTTTTGAGACAACTCTTGTCGTCTCTTGGGTCAAGTCTTCACCTCCTCGGCCAATCCCTCCTAATCCACCAAAAACCTTGCCTAAGCCCCGAAATAAAGTGACCAGCACCTTATTCACCGCCCAGGAATAACCCCTCCAGCCACCTGACTCATAATCTTGATGATTTTGCCAGTTCGTGCGCGAGAAACCAAACAAACCCCCTTTTCGGCGCGTGTTTGCTCTTATCCATGACCAAACAAGCGAGCGCCTGATCAGCGCCCCAACACACGCTCGCCTAATGAGTTTCGCGACCCATTTCCGCCGACCAAATTACCGTAATGCCGTCATGGACCGGGATTTTTTAGTTTTTTTTTGGGAAATTTTAGAGGTTTAAAAAATTTTTTAATTTTTGGCAGTGAAGAGACAGCGTATTTTACTTCAAATTCTTTTCTCTTCTCGTGGAAAATTGTTTTTTTTTTTGATATTGGATTACTGTAACAACACTAATTTTCTTTTTTTCAGGCTGACGCCTCGGACATGAATTCCACCGAAAACCCGGTAAATTTCATGAATATCCTGAACATGGCACAGTTCATGCAGCTCGCACAGAACCCCAGCACCTCTGCAACGGACTCCGGGCTCGGTGAGTTGGGATTTGAATATTCAAATTTTTTTAAAATTTAAATTTTTGAATTTTTTTGGTAATTTTTACTTTAGAGGCTCTAAAATTTTCGGAAAATTGACATCGGTTCGTATTTTACCATAAAATTTTTGTAAATTAAGAAAAAATACAAAAAATTTTTGATTTTTGGTCTCACCACGAAAACCATATTTTCCAAAAAATTTCTAAAATTCATCAGAATTTTTTTTCAGACCTCAGTGAGAACAATGGCATTGATCTGAGCTCCATTTTGAACGGGCAAGACTCCAAATCCGAGGAGAAACCGAAGCCGCGCAAGCTGGGCCAGGATTTCCGTCGCTCTCTGGAAGGCTACGGCTTCGAATTGGTGTCTCAATTCGTTGACGATTTGAAGAAGGAGAAGATCGATTTCATCCCCGATAACGAAATCTTGGAGTTGCGGCAACAGTTCGACGACATAAACAAGAATTCCGTGCCCATCGACGGGATCCAACAGTTCGCGGAGAACCTGAAAAAAGCGGTCGATGAAGTCAGCGACGATGTTTTGATCGAAAATGAGGACGAGGATGGCCCTCCTGAGCCGAAACGAGCCCGATCCGACAACTCCAAGGCGTCGGGACAAAAATTGCCTGAGGCGAAATCCGAATTCAAGACCGAGTTGATGTCGCAAATGATGAATTTGCCGTTCATGAACAACAATCCGTTCGTCAACATGTCGCCGGACATGTTTCAGGCCGCTTTCGCTTCGATGTTGGGTACGCAGGCTGCGCCCGACAGTCCGAGTCCGAACTCGGCCAGCCAAAAACGGGCGAGAACCCGGATCACGGACGATCAGCTGAAGATCCTCCGGCAATATTTCGACATCAACAACAGCCCCACGGAACTCCAAATCAAGGAAATGAGCAACAAGACGGGGCTGCCGGAGAAGGTGATCAAACACTGGTTCCGGAACACTCTGTTCAAGGAAAGACAGCGCGACAAGAACTCCCCCTACAACTTCAATGTCCAACCCATGATGCGCATCGACTTGGACACGTACGAGAAAACCGGTGAGGCCAAAATTATCAATCTAAAAGATGAGGAGGACCAAAAACCCGACGAAAAATCAGACTCAGGCTCCAAAACCCCCGAAGAACAGACCAATCTGGCACAGGATGTCCTCGCCAATCTTACACAAGCCGCTGCCGCCTTCAATCAGATCCCCAATTATGCTGCATTAGCTGGGCAGAACCCCTTTGCCAGCTTCTTGGAGCAGGAATCCAGCCAGATGAACCAAAACCCGTTGGCTCAGCTGATGAACGGCTTCAATTCCGTCATCCCCATGGTCTCGCAGCAATCGAAATCAAGTGGAAATTCGACTGGAAGAAGGGCGAATCGAACAAGATTCACCGATTTCCAGCTGCGGACTCTTCAGGAGTTCTTTGATCGACAGGCCTACCCAAAAGACGATGATCTGGAAATGCTGAGCAAGAAGTTGAGCCTGAGCCCGAGGGTAATTGTGGTCTGGTTCCAGAATGCCCGGCAGAAGGTGAGTACAAAAGTTTTGGTGGGCAAATTGGGATTTTTGGCCAGACTGGGAATTTTGGGCAAATTGAAATTTTTGGATAAAATACCGATTTTTTGGGTAACTGCAGGTCTTTCTAATGGATTTTGGACAAAGTTTGGATTTTTGGGCAGATTGGGAATTTTCGGCAAGTTAGGATTTTTGGAAAAAATATCGATTTTTTGCGACTATTGAGGCAACTACAGGCTTTTATAATGGATTTTGGGCATATTGATGATCTTGTGCAGATTGGGAATTTGGGCAAATTGAAGCTTTTTTGGGAAATTTTTAATTTTCCGATGTTTTAAATAATGTAAAATACGGTCTACCATTCCGAAGCTTCATTTTCCAAGTTTCAGGCGCGAAAAATCTACGAAAACCAGCCGAATCAGGACAATACGGACCGTTTCATTCGCACTCCCGGTTGCAATTTCCAGTGCAAAAGATGTCAACTGGTCTTTCAACGCTATTACGAGCTGATTCAGCATCAACAACGGGTCTGTTATGCGAACGATACCGACGCGCAGAACACTGACAACAAAGTGAGTTGGCTAAAATTATATCAAAAAAATTTTTTTTTTTAATTGTTAAATTGATTTTTTCAGTCGGTCGAAGAGAATATGACCGAAGAGGAGCGTCAGAAGCCCGTTTCGTCGAGTCAAACCGACGAGGACAAACGAAAAGATTCTCATGACAACAACAACACCCCTCAGGACCTCCTGAAACTGATCACCGGCGCCGCCGACTCCGAGGCTCTGATGAAAATGTTCGCCAATCAGGCGCAGCACAAAAAGTTCTCCAAACGCTGCCCCTTCTGCGCCAATCTGTTCACTTCCAAAGACTCCATGAGCAATCATATTGCACATCAGCATTCGGATAATCCGCTGGCCACCACGGTGAATGTGGACAATCTGCCGGAGGCGGATGAGTCTCTGTCGACTACCGAGGGCCTACTAGGAACGATTAGCGCGCTAACTGGAGGATCCCCGTTGGATTTGAGACAGAAGGACCCGAGGAAATCGAGCTCCCCATTTGATGACCTAAATGATAATCAGGAGGCCGATGAGTTCTCTTCCAATGGAAGCTTCGACTTCAGAGCCCTCTCAGCTAGTCCTCATGCCCTGCTCAGTGCTTTCGGATCACCGCTGGGATCGGCGATGGGCTCAGGAATGCAGAGGAGCCCGGCCAATGGGAGCAGTGCCAGTCAAGGGGGACCCAAAAGATATCGAACACACCTCACACCCTTGCAAGTCTATGTAAGTTTTGATGGGCTGATTATATAGAGGAGACCATGAAGGTTGATTACTTTCAAAATCAGGATAAAAGTTGCAGTAATTTCTGAGAAATGGCCCTTTTTTGGAAAGACATCAGATTTGATGTCTCTAATACAATATCAGTCCAATATCACCCGAATTTTGCCTCACAACCTAAAATCCAAATATATCTTTACATTTGGTAATGTTCAATCAGTGTTTAGAACCCACAAATTACCCTCGGATTACTGTAATTTCCCCGCAATCTTCGTTTTTTCCAATTTCCCCCAAATTTTCTATTTTTTCTCTTTACAGGTGATGAAATCCCTCTTCACCGACTACAAAACCCCCTCCATGTCGGAATGCGAAGTTCTTGGCCGAGAGATTGGCCTGCACAAACGTGTGGTCCAAGTCTGGTTCCAGAACGCACGCGCCAAACAACGGAAGTGCGGGATGGGAGCGATCACCGAGGAAGGGCTCTGTTCCACCCACCCAACCGGATGTGTGGAATGTGGAATCGACTTCAACGGGCGTCTAACCATCCAAGATCACATCTTCTCCTCACAGCATATTGGGAAGGTCAAGGAAAAGGGCGCTGAATTGCGAGGGAATGAGGAGCCAATTGAACGGCCGAAGAGTATGAAAAGAGAAGGCGAGGACGGAGGGCCTAGTGAGGATGTCGCGCTGAACCCACTCTTATACAGTAAGTTGGGGCTTCTAATTTTAGTGACATCTATTTTTGAAAAGATTTGGGGATACTGTAATGTTTTAGCGACATTTTTAAAATTTAGTCATAAACTTTCGTCCATGGAGATTTTTTAGTGTAAAAAAGCCTAGGATTTATCCATAGCCGAAAGTTAACGAATAAAATTTTCGGATACCTTCTAAAACACCGGTTTCAGCTCTAATGGACCCAAATATGCTTGGCACTCCCATTCAATGCCTTCAAATCCCCGAAAAAGTGATGACCCAGATTGCGGCCGACCTGGCCAAGGGAAATTCGTCCACGGTTTTCACCCAAGACGGCCTGGAACTCCCAAATTTGGCCCTAAAAGTGTGCGACGAGGATTTCAAATGCGGCACAATTGTGGAGTCTGAAGTTGGATGGGCTTGTCCGCAGTGTTCTCAGGTGTTCCAACAGGAAATGTGGCTGAAAAACCATCAAAAACTGATTTGCCAGGGATGCGATGGGGTTTTCAGACTCATTCAGCAGCATTATGAGTGCATCCCCTGCGGGCAAAAGTTTGGAACACAGGTAAATTTTGGATTTTTTGAGATTTCACAAAAAATTTTTTGCAAAAAATTACAGTAACCAAAAAATTTTTGTTGAAAGTTACCGTAATCCCAAAAATTTTTTGAAAATGTTACAGTAACCCAAAAAAATTTGGCAAAAATTACGGTAACAAAAAATTCTTTTTGCTGAAAGTTGCCGTAATCCCAAAAAAAATGTGAAAATGTCCTAAAAATTTTTTCATTATTCTAAAATTTGTATTCCAGGACGACTACCGATCCCACTGCGACCAGTCCTCGCACAAGGCCAAGCGTCAAGTCTTCCAATCGCCCTCAACTTGCTCCACCAGCTCCGTTTAAGGCTTCAAATCTAGGAAACGATCTGCAAATAATACTCAGCCAACCGGGTCTCTCTTCCCACTCTCTTCAGTTCCCCCATCTATCTCTCAAGAATCGTCAAATTTTCGGTCCGTTTTTGGCATACTGTAACATCTACCGTAACCCAAATTTTTGGTCGAAATGAGTTATAGTATCCAAAAACTTCTTTTTCATCCCTGTTGTATCTTTATATAGTTTTTTTTTTTTGTTAGTAAACTCTATTCGACAGTAATCCCGTCATACGGTAGCACCAAAAAAAAGTAATAACTGTCTTACCAAAAACTGTGATCTGATCTCTCGAGTGACGCCTGAATCCAAAGAAAATACCCAGTTAATTAAACGCCTATAATCTTAACCAACCACAAGTCTTACTGTAACTTCGGCATAAAAACTTCTTTCTCAGAGGCCTTAAAAGTACTTAAATCTTCATAATTTGGTAGTTTCAGGGTCCGTAGGGTACTGTAACAAAATTTTTGGACATTATTTTGGGTTACCGTAACCTAATTTTTGTTACAGTAACATAAATTTTAGCTACAGTAACCCAAAATTTTGTTACGGTATCCTCAAAAACCCTTCAAATTTTATGTTACAGTACTCCTTTCCTTTTATCTCTTTAAATTTTACTGTATTTCCACCAATTTTTATTTTCTGGGCTACAGTAACCCTTCTACTGTAATTTTCTTCCATTTGAACCCCGTTTCAATCTCTTCGGTGTCTACAGTAACCCCTTTTCTTCGCGATACTTAACCCTGGTCCACAGTCAGTCCCCTCTTACCACCGCCAAACTTTTCCCATGCCCATAGTAATAATACAACCCAAAGTGTAATAATGAAACCAAAAAATTCAAATTCCTCACTTTCCATTGAATTTATAATTTTGTTACAGTAATCTGACATTGTCGCTCTACTTACTTTCACACCCAATATATATAAATCGAGTGTATTTTTATGTTGTCTGGTATAATTTCGAGAAAGCAATAAACATTATTTACTAAAATTTGGCCTAAAACTGATGAACTTCTCAAAAAAGATCAAAATTTTTGCTAAAAAGTTGCCTAAAATACTACAATCCGACTCCTATTTGAAGCAAAATAGACGACTAAAGAGTAATTTTAACCATTTACATGCAGGGAATTCCGACATCAGCCAAAAAAGAACTTCTGCGTCTGACGGGAATCGAACCCGTGTCGATTGCTTGGAAGGCAACCATGCTGACCATTACACCACAGACGCACGCTGTTTCGATCTTTCAAAAGAGCTTGGTTCGGCGCGAACGAATGGGCGAACTGGAGAGAAAAGTCAACAAAAAAGTTTATAAAAAGCCTTGCGGCAACAAAAAAATAATAAAAAAAAAAACAAATATGAAAATGAGATCAACATTAGCACTTGCTCAACATGATCGGAAAGGCATATTTCGAGAAAATTTATACAAAAAACCCTGAATTTCAGCTTTTTATGGCCTGAAGCATGGCTCTTCGCTTCTTATTGATTACAATGTTGTCCGTCCGCGCAATGTCATTAATCAGACTGCCGTTCACATTGTCGGAGACAAAATCGACCTAAATTTTTTGTGGAAAAACTCCAAATATGGCTTACAACGTGAAGTTGAGGGTATGGCTTCAAGATATTGGAATAGTAGAGTCGACTCTCGCCTCGAGCGGGTTTATCTCGTTTCAAACAGTGAGCCCGCAGCGGAGGGACGGTGCATTTCGCGAGGAGACGTGTCTCCGCTTTCGTAGCGGGCTCCCCGTTTTCCAATTTCCTCAGTAATTCTTTGGGGTCCAGATCTATCGTGGTCGATCCCCCTCCGTCACTTTTGGGCTGAATAAAAAGCAAGGTAAAATTTTAATTTTTCGACAAATTTTGCAAACGAGAAAGTCAGTGAAATGAGGAGAGAGAGTCAGAGAAAAAAGAGGCCAAGTCTTTTTCGTATCAAACTTTTGAAAGTTGATGCTATCGATCATAGAGTGTCATTTTAGGCCACAAAACTGACTGAGTGAGTCAATTTTTCAGACAATTAACCAACCACGTTGGCCATGATTTTCTCCCATCCATCCAAATTTAAGCTAAAGGTCGCAATTTAATTAAAAATCTCAGGGCTCTTCTGACTACAGTGACGGACCTGATCCACAGTCAAAAAACGTACCATTTTGCATCCGGGAAGTATCAAAAAATGTAGCAAAATTTCTCCTTCTCCAACTAAAAATACGTTTCGAAGCCCGCCTAGACCCTCACAAAAAGAACGGGCGCGATTTTTAAATTGAAGTTTTCTCACTTGGAGAGGGAGGTATTTTGCCACATTTCTGATACTTCCCGGATGCAAAATGGTACGTTTTTTGTCACTGGATCAGGTCCTCCACTGTACTTTGGTCCAGAAAGATGAGTTCCAGAAAAAAAATAAAAAAAAAAACAAATGGCCCAAAACATAAAAATTAAAGTCAAGCGACGCACATCAACCACAAACAGAATGCCAAGATTTTTGGCATTCGGTTTTTTAAGGGTCTCTAATGTTTTAGCTTACTGTGCAGTGGGTAATGAACAAAATAACATGAACCTGCGATTAAAACATTGCCAAGGACCCATATTTTTTAAATTAATAGATTTTGGCGTTCTTCGGCCAACAGGTTAGCGACAAACGGCCGGAGAAAATCGAATTTTTGCAAACTTTGCGGCCGAATAACTTGTCTAAAAAGATTGAAACACGGAAAATGATTGCAACGATCTTCAGAATATTGTATTCTAAGGTAGTATGCGAAATTTGAGGCAAATCGGACAGATAATAAAAAAGTAGATGCGATTTTAAGCTTTTTACCTTATGGATTATATTACTTTAGGCAACTTTTAATGTCCGACAGCGTTAAATAGTCTAATTAATTAACTATATTATCTCATAACATCCTGTTAAGGCAGATTAATTGCAAAAATTTTAACTCTTAGGCCGAAAAAAAGTTTTACCTTATAGTAGCATACCTGATCTTATACAAAAAATAATGAAAGTTTATGACTGAAGTCAAAGTTTTAAAACTATATATGTGAGTTGAGATGGCTTTCTAAGGCTATACTGAGGTTTTGGAGTTAGTTTCAACTTCGCTGCGCCAATTTCAAAAATGGCCAATATCACCTAAAACAAGGTTCTTAGAACAGCTTCTAAACTGGTGCGGATGCCACTAATTATGCTCTTATTGTCTTTTTAGATCATAGTGGACCTAGCTGAGTCAAAATTTACCGATTTTAAAAATATTATTTTAGTCACCTAAATATCAGTTTTTTTGGAATTTTGAGTGAGTAAGCTAGTATATGACATAGGGTTGCTTATAGTTCTCTAAAACTACTCTAATTATGCTCGCAGAAAAAAGAATTTAGGCAATTGCTTCGTTACGAAACGATTTAGCAGCAAAAGATGTCTAAAATAAGGTTTTCAAATCTTCTACTACTACTATTTTTTGGTCAGTCCGACTCGTTTCCAATTTTTAATTTGAGCTACCCTTGGGCACCCTAACAAAGTTATGCAAACAGTTTTCCCGATTTGAAACTTTTTTTTTTGTGGTTGATGTGCGACGCCTATCCGGCCCGATTCCGTAACCCAAACTCCAAACCATCCACTTACATGCTTATAATTGAGTAAAAGTTCCTTCAAAGTGAGTGACGTCAGACATTTTGGCAAAACCGGCTCGCCTTTTCAAGCACAACACTTTCCTGAAATTCACATCAATCCAAGTGCTTCTACAATCATCTTAAAAACCTCTGAAAACGTCTTTACCCTCTCCTCCGCGTCCACCGTAACCATCAAATAATCGTTTCTGCCCAATTCCTCATTCTTTTTCGCAACAGAAATCTTTCCATTTCTCATCAATTCAACCACATAGACATGCCTCAGCTCGATGTCCAGTTGCCTACAGACGTCATCCACAATATTTCTCACAAATTTCCCGGATTTTGTGGGGAGAAGAGCAACTTCTTCCCCATCGTAATCAACAACTCGAACCCGATGTTTCAACAATAACTAATGAAAAATAGCCAAAATAAACTCAATGATTTTACCTTCTGTGGGTCTTTAGTGATCCGATAGACACTATCATCGTCGCCAACCTTGTCTTTCCACCTGATTTTAGCCCAATTTCCATCTTTTTCTTGTTGTTTTAGACACCTGGCCTCTTCAAATCGAAGTTTCTTCGATTCCATCGCATTTTTCACCAATTCCTTGACCGTATCACCGGTTGAACATTGAATGGTGACTAAAAGAGCTCCTCTGACACTGAAAATTTGTATCTGAGGCATCTAAAACCGAAAAATGATCAAACAATTTTCATGGATAGTATAAATTTTTTGGAAAGTGGAAAACAAAAAAATATTTCCAGCGTGAAAACGCTTGCCGACAGAAAATTAGAGTCATCCAAAACTGAATTTATCAATTTCATAACAAAACTTGTATTTTACAACAATAGAGATCGGAATTTGGAATTTGACTCGACCAGGTGAGCGGAAAGGTCGGGTAGATTCAAAAACTGCCCGGTTATGTAAAAAATTATGGCCAATTAAACCGACAAAACAAAAAAATGGGCCAAATGACTGGGCAAAAATCCAAAAACAGTCATGAAAAAATCAAGGTCAGAAAAATCCGGAAGAAAAAAAAGTCTTTCAAATTCCCATTCCAAAATAACAACAACAAAAAATCAACAATTTTAAAAACAAAAATCAACAATAAAAATTTGTAAGTCACTGGAAACAATAAACATTAAAACCGTATAGCAATGGAAACCGGGGCTGCGTTTTCTCGAGTTTTCTTTCATGGCGAATGATAACTAAAATTGAAGAACTTTGATAAATCGCTGAAAAAAAGGACCTACCATTAGTTTTTAATCAAATTTAGCAGTAAATCTCGTCGTTTCAGATCATTTTGGCGGTAGTCAAGTCTTAATCTGCTCATCATGAAGCCTGGATCTTCAGCATCGCCAGAATTGGAGACAAAATCAGGCTAAAAATTGGGAAAATGAGAGAGCTTCTAGTATAATATAATATGCAAAGTTCCGCCCGCGTTGCTAAAAAATATGATCGAAAAGTCATCCAAAATTTGATATGAAAAAGTTATCACAGTGAGTCCAAAAGAGATTCTATTGAAAAAAAACTTTTCGGGATACCTTTTGAGACCTTTTTTGAATCTCAAAAGGTCTCAAAAAAATTTAAAAAATCTCATTTTTTATCGCAAAAAATTCCAAAAGGTCTCGTTCTAAAACCAAGATTATTTGTATATCTCTGCGACTCGTTTTTGATATCAAATCTAAGACCTCCTCGATCGGTTTCTGAATAAATTGCTAACCAAAAAAGCCCAGTGCTCTTCCTTGCTTACAATTTGAAGTTGAGGATAAGGTTTGAAGAGATGGGTCAGATAACGTCGAGCCTCTCTTCTCCAAGTCAACCCTCGATGCAAAGAATGTCTTTCCAGAGGGGGAGCACAGGCTTTGGCGATCAATCTCTTCTCCGGTTCGTTTGGGGATTCGCCAGTTTCGAGTTTGGTCACTAAATCGTCCAGAAATTTTGTGGTCGATCGGCTGGCTCGAGGAATTGACTGAAAAAATAATGGTTATAAGTTGTATAAACTAATATAAAATGTTCTGAAAGTATGGAGCTCAGATTTTGATGAATCTTGGCACAAATTTATATAGATTAGATTTTCAGGCTAAAAATTTTCAAAAAATTTATATTTTTTGGCGATTTTTGAAAACCGAAATTCAGGCTTACTACAGTGGGAAACATGATCCAGTGGAAAAAACGTGCCATTTTGCATCCGGAAAGTATCAAAAATGTGGCAAAATGCTTCCCTCTCCAAGTGAAAAAACTGCGATTTCAAAAGCGCGCCCTTCAAGACAAAGATTTTCACATGGAGAGAGAAGCATTTTGCCACATTTTTGACGTTTCCCGGATGCAAGATGATAACGTTTTTTGCCAGAAGATCGGGTATGTCACTGTAATCGTCCGTTCATAAAGTCGCTGGAGTGATTTCGGCGACATGCACTGTGCAAAAACAAAAGTTTGCTCCGCATTGTGCAATCTCTTGATTTTTGCACCGTGCAATAAATTTTTTTTGGGCTGTCGCTCGCACCCTGACTTTTTCTGCACAGTGCACGTCGCCAAAATCACTTCAGCGACTTTACGAACGGACTAGTATAATCTTAACTCGAACCCTAGTTTTCCTTCCCAAAAATAAAACATCCCTCATCTTCTAGCAACGTTAACATAAAAACCTTAAAAAACCAAAGCTTTTTAATCAAAATCTACGCTAAATTTAATCAAAATTTGAGCTTCACGCAATTCCCTATAAAATTCTTATGTAAAATTGTCCACTCACATTTTTGTAATCGACCAAAAGTTGTTTTAGGGTCACCTTTCTGAGACGCTTCGGTAAAATCGGCTCTCCCCTTTTGATTACGAACCTCTCCTGAAATCAAACTTTATTTTTAGTTCAATCACATCCCAATCAATCTGAAAAACTATATTTCGGCTTACATTATCAGCAAGGTCCAGAGTTATGATCACTTTTTGGTCCCAATCCACCTTCGAATCCGCCTTTACCGACAAAATTTTTCCATTCTCGACTTTTTCAATCAAATAAACGTATTTCGGATCAACTCCCAGCTGACAACACACGTCCTTGGCAATATTTCCAACAATCATTCCGCATTTCGTGGGGAGAAGAGCAAGTTCTCGGCCTTCGTAGTCAATTACTCGGACTCGGTGCTTCAGACACATCCAAAACATCATTTTTATAAAATTTTATGCATTTTCCCTAAAATACTAAGCTCTCATACCTTCTCCGGATCTCTGGTGATCCTGTATATAGCATTCTCATCCCGAACCTTGTCCCTCGACCTGATTTTAGCCCAATTTCCATCTTTTTCCCGTTGTTTTAGACATCTGGCCTCTTCAATTCGAAGTTTCTTGGACTCCAGAGCATTTCTCACCAATTCTTTGACAGTTTCAGCTGGAGAACAGGGAATCGTGTCCAAAATTGTCCCTTTCAATGTGTAAATCTCGAGTTTCGGCATCTAAGAGTACAAAAAAAAATAGAATTATTTTTACTATCTAGCACAATATCAAAAACCTTCGAATCTTTACTAATCGATGTCAAATTTTATGGACAAAAAAATCAAACGATGGCATAAAATAAGCCAGAAACAAAGTATTTACAGTAAACATGAAGTATTTATTAGTGATCAAAAATAAAATAACAACAAAACTATAAGAAATCAACAATAACAAGGTGAAAACACAAGTTTAGCAATGATAATTGAAGAAATTTTTACTTGGCACACATTTTGGAGATGGCATTTTTGCGATGTTTCCTTTTCCAATAATTAATTCCTCGAAAATGCTTCTCAAAAATGCTGATTTCGACGTTCATGTCTTGATTGGAGACAAAGTCAGGCTGAAAATATGCAAGTTAAAAAACAAACTCCTTGACTTCATATATGCGTCATCGAAAATTTTAGTATAACTTTGTGAAACTACCTTGATTTTTATATGATTTTACGGCCTTCAAAAGCCCTCTTTGCTTTTTTCGTTGTTGATTTTTCGCATCTCCAACAATTACACTATAAAATATGCCTCTCTCCAAGTTTTCGCTACGATCCGAAACCCAATCAACCTAAAAATAATGGAAATCAAAACTTATAATTACTTCAAAATGTCAGCATTTTCCGAAAACCCTTCGATTATCTACCTAGTCAAAATTTTTTACCTATTCACCCACCTATTTTGACTTCCTCGTTTTTGCGACAATTCTCGAGACAACAGACTTTTGTTTTCTTTTCCAATTGGCCAAATCACCGCGGAAAAGCCGTTCAAAAAACGCGTACTCATTGTTGACAACGTAATCGGTCTAAAAATTGCCATAATACCCTCACCCAACTATCAACTTAAGCAAAAATTCATCCAGAACCTTTAGAAAATCCATAAAAAACCTACAATATGAAGTTGAGGGTACGGTTCGAAAAGATTGGCCAAATAAAGCCGACTCTCTCTTCGCCATGGCAATCCTCTCTTCATACAGTGCTGTTGGAGTGGTGGTGCACAGCATTTGGCAATCAGCCGTTTTTCTGGCTCATTCGGAGCTTCTCCAGCTTCAAGTGTGGCCAGCAATTCATTGGTGTCCAAAGTTTTTGTCGTTGATCCACCAGCTCCGACTGTGGGCTAGAATGAAGAAAATATAGCTACGAAAATATTACACAGACCTCTTTTGTTTATAATACAAGGCCCTCAACATCATGAGAAATGAATAAAAAACGCAATATTTTTTTTGTCATGTACAACATCAGGCACAAAAAATTGTTTTTTTTTATTCAAGAAGTGATGGATTCTGATTGAAATCGATTTTGTAACTCTAAAAACATTTTCAAGACAAAAAAAATTAAAACTTACATGTTTATGATCGAGCAAAAGTTGTTTTAGAGTTAGCACTGTAAGGCACTTTGGCAAAATTGGCTCGCCGTTCTCAATGACAATCGTTTCCTAAAATTAAAACACGTTTATTAGTTCAATCCTGCCACACTTGATGTAAAAATGCTCATTTCAACTTACCCGATCAAGAGTATCAATAGTTATGGCCAAATAATCATTCCAATTCACCTTCGCATCCATTTTGATGGCCACTGCCTTCCCATTTCTGACAACTTCAACCACACACACCTGTTTTAACTCGACCTCCAACTTCTTACAAATTTCATTCACGATATTTCGAACCACTGTCCCGGATTTCGTCGGTAAGAGACCAATCTCTTCACCATCATAATCGACAACTCGGATTCGATGTTTCAGTGTCAACTAAAAACAAAAAATCTGTCAAAAAATGAGCCCACCAACCTTCTGCGGATCCCTGGTAATCCTATAGACAGCATCATCATCCCCAACTTTGTCTTTCCACCTGATTTTCGTCCAAGTTCCATCCTTTTCTTGTTGTTTTAGACACCTGGCCTCTTCAAACCGAAGTTTCTTGGATTCCATCGCATTTTTAACCAATTCTTTTACAGTTTCACCTGAAGAACATGGAATGGTATCTAAAACCGTGCCTCGAAGTGTGTAAACCTGGAGTTTAGGCATCTAAAATCAAAAAAAAATAATAAAAAGGTCTAGTGTAATATGGAATATATAAAAACCTTGGAAAAAAATTTGAGCTAACGAATTGTCTAATATTCTTACACGGTTACGGAGAAATTTTAGCGTTTTGACAAGATTTTGCAAAAGATTTTCGCGCATATTTTTATTTTTGGGAACACTTGACCCATATCCGTTATGTGTCAAGTCTGCACCAAAAAATAAATTTCGTTGTTTTGCGGGAAAACAGATTTTGAGTAGTCCTACTAGAATTTCGTGACTCAATCAACAATTTCCAGAGTTATGATCACTTTTTGGTCCCAGTCCACCTTCGAATCAGCTTTTACCGATATAATTTTTCCATTCTCGACTTTCTCAATCAAATAAACGGATTTCGGATCAACTATCTAGTACAATATCAGATGCACTCGAAATTCTACTACATTGTCAAATTTTATGGACAAAACGATGGCATAACTTAAGCCAGAAACAAAATATTTACAGTTAAAATGAGGTATTTATTAGGCATCAAAAATAAAATAACAACAAAACAATAAAAAGTCAACAATAACAAGGTGAAAAGACAAATTTAGTAATGATAATTGAAGAAATTTTTACTTGGCACACATTTTGGAGATGTCATCTTTGCGATGCCTCATTTTCCCGTAATGAATTCCTCGGAAATGCGTCTCAACAATGCTGATTTCAACGTTCATGGCTTGATTGGAGACAAAGTCAGGCTTAAAATAAGTTATTTATTGCAAAACGTAAGGTCTACCTAATTTTTTTGACTTCATAATCTTCAGCATGCGATTTCGCCTTCTTTGTTTTCTGTGCGCCTCGTCACCGCCGATTGTTCTGTCAAGAAAGCCTCTATAGTTATGGTCGTCATACTGTGAGACAAAATCTGGCTGAAAAAGGTCAAGATAAGTAAAAAAACTCCAAAATGGTGTAGGCTAACATCGAAAACGTATTTTAACTTTCCTAATTTTATCCATGGTTCTCAGGCCGGGCCGAAAGGGGTCGGCCCGCTAGTCTATTCTGGCACAACAATAATTGGTTGGAGCCGGATTCCGAAAAAAAAACTTACAATATGTAGTTGGGGGTACGGTTCAAAAAGATTGGCCAAATAAAGCCTACTCTCTCTTTTCCAGGGTGCTCCACGTTTCAGACAGTGTTGCTGCAGTGGTGGCGCACAGCATTTGGCAATCAGCCGTTTTTCTGGCTCATTCGGAGCTTCTCCAGATTCGAGTTTGGCCAACAATTCGCCGTTGTCCAAACCTCTTGTTGTTGATCTAGCAACTCCGCGTGTGGCCTGAAAAAGAAAACTACAGTAAAAACCGTATGTCGGAGCTTATTTCTGCGAATGTATGGCTTTAGATACCAAGAAAAAATACCCGCAAGTTTCCAAACATTTTTTTTGTCATCATGTATAATTATGAGGCGCAAAAGATTTTATGATCAAAAATTATGAATATGAAATAACATTGAATTTCTCCCAAAGCCTTTCTAAAGAAATAAACATTCACGTAATTCATGTAATTCACCTACAGGTTTATAATCGAGCAAAAGTTGTTTTAGAGTCAGCACTGTGAGGCACTTTGGCAAAATTGGCTCGCCGTTCTCAATGACAATCGTTTCCTAAAATTAAAACACGTTTATTAGTTCAATCCTGTCACACTTGATGTAAAAATGCTCATTTCAACTTACCCGATCAAGAGTATCAATAGTTATGGCCAAATAATCATTCCAATTCACCTTCGCATCCATTTTGATGGCCACTGCCTTCCCATTTCTGACAACTTCAACCACACACACCTGTTTTAACTCGACCTCCAACTTCTTACAAATTTCATTCACGATATTTCGAACCACTGTCCCGGATTTCGTCGGTAAGAGACCAATCTCTTCACCATCATAATCGACAACTCGGATTCGATGTTTCAGTGTCAACTAAAAACACAAAAACTATCAAAAAATGAGTCCACCAACCTTCTGCGGATCCCTGGTAATCCTGTAAACAGTATCTTCGTCCCCAACCTTGCTTCTCCACCTGATTTTTGTCCAAGTTCCATCTTTTTCTTGTTGTTTTAGACACCTGGCCTCTTCAAATCGAAGCTTCTTGGATTCCATCGCATTTTTAACCAATTCTTTTACAGTTTCACCTGAAGAGCAAGGAATGGTATCCAAAATCGTCCCTCGAAGTGTGTAAATCTGGAGTTTAGGCATCTAAAATCAAAAAAAAATAATAAAAAAGGTCTAGTCTAATATCGAATAAATAAAGAGCCTGGAAAAAAATTGAGCTAACTAATTGTCTAATATACTTACACGTTTAGGGAGAAATTTTAGCGTTTCGACAAGATTTTGCAAAAGATTTTCGCGCAAATTTTTATTTTTGGGAACACTTGACCCATCTCCGTTATGTGTCAAGTCTGCACCAAAAATAAATTTCGTTGTTTTTGCGGGAAAACAGAGTTTGAGTAAATCCTATTAGAAATTCGTGACTCAATCAACAATGTCCAGAGTTATGATCACTTTTCGGTCCCAATCCATCTTCGAATTAGCTTTTACCGATATAATTTTTCCATTCTCGACTTTCTCAATCAAATAAACGGATTTCGGATCAACTATCTAGTACAATATCAGATGCACTCGAAATTCTACTACATTGTCAAATTTTATGGACAAAAGTCAAACGATGGCATAAAATAAGCCAGAAACAAAAAATTTACAGTAAGCATGAGGTATTTATTAGGCATCAAACATAAAATAACAACAAAACAGTAAGAAGTCAACAATAACAAGGTGAAAACACAAATTCAGTAATGATAATTGAAGAATTTTTTACTTGGCACACATTTTGGAGATGGCATTTTTGCGATGTTTCCAATAACAATTCCTCGAAAATGCTTCACAAAAATTGTGATTTCGACGTTCACATCTTGATTGAAGACAAAGTCAGGCTGAAAATAACCAATTTATTGCAAAAGTAAGACCTACCTGATTTTTTTTGACTTCATAATCTTCAGCAAGCGAGTTCGCCTTCTTTTTTTTCTGTGCGCCTCTGCACCGCCGATTGTTATGTCAAGAAAGCCTCTATAGTTATGGTCGTCATACTGTGAGACAAAATCTGGCTGAAAAAAAGTCAAGATAAATAAAAAAAAAGTCCACAATCGTGTAGGCTAACATCGAAAACGCATTTTGACTTTCCCAATTTTATCCATGGCTCTCAGGCCGGGCCAAAAGGGGTCGGCCCGCTAGTCTATTCTGATAACCATAATTGGCTGGAGCCGGATTCCGAAAGAAACTTACAATATATAGCTGGGGGTACGGTTCAAAAAGATTGGCCAGATAAAGCCTACACTCTCTTTTCCAGGGCAATCCTCGTTTCAGACAGTGTTGCTGCAGTGGTGGCGCACAGCATTTGGCAATCAGCCGTTTTTCTGCCAAGGTAGGGGCTTCTCCAGATTCGAGCTTGGCCAGCAATTCGCCGTTGTCCAAACCTCTTGTTGATGATGCACCAGTTCCGAGTGTGGCCTGACATAAAAGACTACAGTAAAAAAATATGTCTGGATCACCTACATGCTTATAATCGAGCAGAAGTTGTTTTAAAGTCAGTACTGTTAGGCATTTCGGCAAAATTGGTTCGCCGTTTTCAATGACAATCGTTTCCTGAAATTCAAACGCTCTTGTTAGTTGAATTGCATCACACTCAATCTAAAAATGC
This sequence comes from Bursaphelenchus xylophilus, assembly GCA_904066235.2. Taxonomy (NCBI): domain Eukaryota; kingdom Metazoa; phylum Nematoda; class Chromadorea; order Rhabditida; family Aphelenchoididae; genus Bursaphelenchus; species Bursaphelenchus xylophilus. Next base: position 4,286,721 of record CAJFCV020000001.1, read on the forward strand.
TCATTTCAACTTGCCCGATCAAGAATATCAATAGTTATGGCCAAATAATCATTCCAATTCACGGTCGCATCCATTCTGAGTACCGTTGCCTTTCCATCTCTGTACCTTTCAACTAAACAAACACTTTTCAACTCAACCTCCAATTGTTTACAGATATCATTCACAATATTTCGAACCATTGTCCCAGATTTTGTCGGTAAAAGACCAATCTCTTCACCATCATAATCGACAACTCGGATTCGATGTTTCAGTGTCAACTAAAAATAAAAAATCTATCAAAAAATGAGCCGACAAACCTTCTGCGGATCCCTGGTGATCCTGTAAACTGTATCATCATCGCCAACCTTGTCTTTCCACCTGATTTTTGTCCAACTTCCATCTTTTTCTTGTTGTTTTAGACATCTGGCGTCTTCAATTCGAAGTTTCTTCGATTTATAAACGATTTAGACAATTAGGAGAATATTTATTGGGCCAACACGAGAAGACAACCGCACGCTAAGGAGCGTGAGACACCGACTTCTGAGAATAGGAAAATTGACGTTATGAAGACTTTGTCCTTTGACTTTATGCAAATTCGTGGAAAATAATTGGCGGTTTCAATGAAGTCGCCAACATGCCCACTTTTCCTCTTCTTTCCTTGACCATGGGTTGACATCCTTTGGGTTCTTCTGTGGCTGGAAGGTTTGGATTGGGTACATCAGGGCATGAGCAGGGCATAAGTGTGTCCGGGTATTCATCTTCGAATGGCTGTCCATGTGAAAGTTCTAGGTCCATCAATTTGAGTTTGCATCGGGTGCGTTGTTCCATCGGCAATTCGTTCAGTAGAAAATGACATCCAGAGAGCGATGGGGAAGAGTGGGGAGTTTCGGATGGAGTGTGATAGGGGGAATGGGGTTCAGGAAGATTCGTGAAACCAATATTGACCAGCGGCAATACCTGCCCTCGATCCGGAAATTTCTTACGGCCCCATTTACGATGACGAACATGGGGAACCGCAACAAGATCACTAAGCAGAGATGGATTTCCAACATTCAAAGAAGAGTCTTGGGGAATAGAGGAAGATTTTACCGAAGAAATCACAGAGTTTCTCGAACCAGATACGAAAGGTGTTACTATAGAAGACGATACGAGACGGCACGAAACGATAGGAGACAATAAAATGGGAGACGAGACGATAGGCGAGACGATAGATTTCGATACGATAGGACGCGATACAATAGGGTGCGAAACGATAGACGATACGACAGGTGATGCGATAGATTGCGATACGATAGGGGGCGATACGATAGCGGGCGTTAGAATAGACGATACGAGAGGACATGAAACGATAGGATCCGATACAATAGGTTGCGATACGATAGGGTGCGAGACGATAGGGGAGGGCAATTGCGGATTTTCTTGGTGTCCATTCAACCGGAAGCTTCTCATGGGTATCTCTGGAGTAACTGATTCGACTGGGTTTGACCTCGGGAAACGAGAAAGTGCTGGATTCGGAGTAGGGTTCACGGAACTCAGAGGAGTTTCAGGCTGAGGTTTGAAGTTCGATTCGTTCGGAGGAAACAATTTACCACAAAGAGAAACATGATGTCGACCGTTACAATTTGAGCATCGAGAATAAGAGCACTGAGCAACGATATGACCACGTTGAAGACAAAGAAGGCAGAGCCTATTCTCACGAACAATCCGCTGACGAGAATCGAAATCTTGGACAATCTGACAACTTGCAGAGTCATGAGGCTGGGAACAGAAGGCACAAGAAGCAAGAGTCAGACTAGGATTGGGATTGAAGAAACTGGTATTGTCAGACCGGGATTGGGGAAAAGAACGAGCATCATGACTGGCGGAATTGAACAAAGCTCGAGGTTCGAAATCCGAATGATTGAGGAAGTCACAAGTCTCTCGACGATCAGAAACGTCTCCAGCTCGGAAAAGCAATTTCTCACGGGTTCTAACGATAATGCCTAGTTCATTGATGACGTTCTTGACGGTAGCCTTTTGACCTGAACGATCGAAAGAAGCAACTATGGACTCATGAATGTTGAAGGGAAGGGAATCGAACAGACAAGAAAGAAAGAGGCGCTCTTGGGCTTCAGAAGTCGAGGAAAGGAGGCAGACACTCATATCACGCAGCTGATAATACCACGATGTCAATTCTTGATGGGTACGAGGAACCGAAAGCCTTTTATCTTTGAGGATCTTTATCAATCGGTCAACTTGATCTTCGGAGTCGCCGTATCTATCCTGGAGGGACTTCAACATGATGGCTAAACTACCTGCCCGAATCGGAATCGACTGAATGCTAGTCAAGGGTTCACCGCTAAGATTGGAAACGAGGAATCCTATGCGAGTAGTCTCGGGGTAATCTTTGTTATAGTCGAGGACCTCATTAAGCAATGCGAAAAACATGGGGAATTCATCTTTTCGACCAGTGAAACGGGGAACTTTGGCCTTTGCCAGATCGATGCCTAATCGCTTTGGTGGAGAATTCATGGGAGGAGGAAGACCTAACGGGAGAATTGGGGAAGAAGAGAAAGCCGGAACGAGATTTGAGAGCCTTGGAGGGGTAACGGGAGAAATGGTTTCGAACTTGTGGGAGTTTCGTGGATCCAAGGATTCTTCAAGATCAGCTATTTTTTCCTTACAACTATTGCTCCAATACTTTATAATTGCTGAAATAACAGGTCTCTCAATGGATGACAAGAAAGCATTCAAACACTCGTTAGGAACGTTGTTGGAGTAACAGATATCACTGAGCTCTCCTAGGAGGGTATTTGCTTGTTTCTCAAACCGACGGAGCTCACTTAAAACTAATTTCAAACGATCAAGGGTCACCTGAGGGGAAATAGTGGGGTCATTTATCTGGTTGAGAGGTCGAGATAAATCTTCGAGGATATCTGGTAGGGTAGTGCCATAGATTACATGAATCTTGCGGCATATTTGGATGAGATCTTGGAAAACCTGTGTTCTACCTAGGACCTTAAATGTATCTCGATCACGAGCGTCATTGGTCGGTTGATCGCCGTATTGACGTAAGTAGTCAAGATGGAGCTGCCACGCATTTCGAGAGAACAATGGGGAGGATAAAATGTCGGCACTAGTCAAGTAGATACTGTCAAGGGACGAATGGTTCATGGTCTGATGAAAGGTCTACAGGACTAGGGAATAAGTTTGTGTGAGAATCCGGGAAAATTACAAGAAATTGTCCAGTCGTAGAAAATTGACTTGGAGAAGGAAAACAAGCGGCGCCTAGAAGCTTTACTAGGGGGAAAACGATAAACGATAAGAGAACGAGAAAATCGATAGGAAAACGAGAATTCACCTAGAACCTAATTTCTGGTCTAGGGAAGGGAACGAGCGAGAACGATAGAGGAAAATATTACCGAGGGTAACCTGCCCTGGCTGACACCGAACACAGGGAGGGGCCGGGGAAGAGGGAACTGAAAGACAGACACCGGGTGGCCAATCCGGTGGTAGACAAAAATACGAGAAACGATACCTTTATTGCTCCAAGGAAAACGACGATGAGGCCCGGTTTCGTCAGACTTGAGCCCCCATATAAACGATTTAGACAATTAGGAGAATATTTATTGGGCAATACACGAGAAACACACACAACCGCTCACTAGAGGAGCGCGAGACACCGACTTCTGAGAATAGGAAAATTGACGTTATGAAGACTTTGTCCTTTGACTTTATGCAAATTCGTGGAAAATAATTGGCGGTTTCAATGAAGTCGCCAACAGATTCCATCGCATTTTTCACCAATTCTTTGACAGTTTCACCTGAAGTGCATGGTATGGTATCCAAAATCGTCCGTCGAAGTGTGTAAATCTGGAGTTTAGGCATCTAAAATCAAAAAATAATAATATAAAAGGTCTAGTGTAACAACGAATAAATAAAGAACTTGGAAAAAAATTGAATTAGCTAATTGTCGAATAAACTTACAGGTTTAGGGAGAAATGCTACAGTTTTGACAAGATTTTGCAAAAGATTTTCGCGCAAGTTTTTATTTTTGGGAACACTTGACCCATCTCCGTTATGTGTCAAGTCTGCACCAAAAAATAAATTTCGTTGTTTTTGCGGGAAAACAGATTTTGAGTAAGTCCTACTAGAATTTCGTGAATTTCACAGCAGTCGAGATGTTTATAGGTCATTTTGGAGAGCGTATCTGTGAAAACATATGTTATATCAATGTTATACTTGACATAACTTCTTACTTTTTGGTTTCAGATGCCAAAACTCGAGATTTACACTCTCCGGGGGACGATTTTGGATACCATTCCATGCTGTTCAGGTGAAACTGTAAAAGAATTGGTGAAAAATGCGATGGAATCGAAGAAACTTCGAATTGAAGAGGCCAGATGCCTAAAACAACAAAAAAAGGATGGAACTTGGACGAAAATCAGGTGGAAAGACAAAGTTGGGGATGATGATGCTGTCTATCGGATCACCAGGGATCCGCAAAAGGTGATTTCTCTCAATGTATTTAGTTATTCAGTGTTTAGTTACTTCTAAAACATCGAGTTCGAGTTGTGGACTTCAATGGCGAAGAAATTGGTCGATTCCCCACTAGATGCGGAAAATCCGTGTTGAATATTGTTAATGATGTTTGCAGACAGCTGCAGATCGAGAAAGAAAGGGTGTTATCAACCGAGATTCGGATAGGAAATGGGTTTAAACGGGTCCCCAAAGATTCGATGGTCAATTTTAATGATGTTGTTGTGATAATTGTGGATGAATTGGAAAGAGTAAGGTTGCTGATGGTCGCAAAAACCCTTGAACTTCTTTTCAGGACCACATTCGAATAGAGAACGGTGAACCGGTCCTTCCAAGATGTCTTTCCGTACTAAAATTGGTCGATTTATTGAGGGAGTACAAACATGTAAGTTAATTTCAAATTACATTTATTTTTGCATTTAGTCCAATAGAGGAAAAGAGCCTCGCGGAAAGACGATAAACGTAGAGGAATTTATCAAGAAGCTGGAATCTGGAAAACGAGTTGATGAAGCTGAGAAGTATTTGATCTCCAGAAGTGTAGTAGACCCTCTTTGTGAGCATTGTCTTCGAAGAGGAAGCCCATGGAGAAATGAATCTCGCCTGTATTTGAATAATTTGTTCGCTCCGTACCCGCAACTTCATGTGGTAGGGGGTTTGTTACTTTGAATTTATTTTTAGGATGAATTTGTGTCTCCGATTGATCGTAATCTGGAGAAGGATCCCTTTGATAATGTCCTATCCAACCGACTGTTCGTCAGTCTTCGACACAGGAGGGCCAGTTTGAAGAGAATCTCCAAAGAAAATTTTAGAAATAAATGAAAGGTAAAAAATTTGCAACCATGAATCTATAAAGGTACTTTAAGATGCGTCATTACTCTTTTTGAATATAAAAAATCATACGATTAAAATTCAGAATGAAATTTTTTTCCAAATCCCCAAAAAGTTAATTTCTGCGTCTGACGGGAATCGAACCCGTGTCGATTGCTTGGAAGGCAACCATGCTGACCATTACACCACAGACGCACGGGTTTCGGCCTTTCGAACGAACTCAAATCCCCTCCGAATCAAGTTTCCATTGTTTTTCGCTAATCGCAGCGCTCGAAAACGAAGCGAAAAGTCATGGTCAAAGTATGAAATAAGTAATCACCGTTAGATTTTATAACAAGTTTATTTATTTTTTTGGTTTTATCGCGATTAAAAATTTACACATCAACAATTCATTAGAGTTTCTTTGAAGAATGGGTAAAAAGATCGTTGTAGACATAGGTTTGTATACATATTGTAATCGGGGTTCATTTTAGAGGATTTGGAGGGGGGTCTTATGTTGTTTTAGTCAAAAATATACCATTTTACGACAAAAAATTTTTATGGGTTTTTAAAAAGTCGTGTTTTAGGGCCAAACTTAACTAGCCATTAAAAAATTTTGGTTTTGAAAATCCAGTTCTTAGTGTGACTGATAAATTTCAATTTCAAAATTTTCAAATTTCACCGAAATTTGCAAGAACTCCCCAATTTCTCCTAAAACAAAATTCCGCCAAAAACAGTTCAAAAAATTTTAAATTTATGATACAAAGGCCCGAAATCAAAAATAAAAGTTCAGGTTGAGGCCGAAAGAAAATACTCGTTCTAGACTTTGTCATCGTGGAACCACCAGCGAGTCATACTCGGGCGGCTGTGACAGGTATTCACGTAGGCCGTGTTGTCCATGGGAGGCGCCTTTTTGCGACAGGAGGACAACATGGACAGGATGGAGAGACAGACAGCCTGCACGTTCAGGGCAGGGGTCCAGTCGTCGAACAGGATCGACAAACAAATATGGCCATTGGAGTAGACGTGCGGGTGGACGGGAATGTGATTGCCCACAAACGTCACCTGAAAATATGGTTGTAATTACTAGAATTAGGGGATTTGGACTACTAAAATTACGATATCCATAGAATAGGACCACAAAAAAATTTTTTTTTTAATATTTTTTTTGTCATGGATAATATAAAAATTTACCAAAGAATAGTTTTTTATGGCATGCAAAGGATTTTAAAATGGATCTACACCCAAAAATTTGTAAAAATCTCAAAAAATGGCCAAAAATTTTCACTTTTTTTACCATGGATAATATAAAAATCTTTACAAAATCCTGTGATTGTTGTATGTCGATACTTTTAATGGCATTTTAAAACAGATTAACAAAATGGAAATTTTTTTTTCATTAGTCTTACAAAACTATTCCTCAATTCCGATTCCGAAAAAAAAAATAAAATTCCGATTAATCCCCAATAATGGCTCTGTTCTCGACAGATCAGACTAAAACCAAAACAAAAATCGCTAGCTCTCACCTCAGGCGACGTGAATGGGTATTGATTATCGAATTTGAATTGCAGTTTGAAGGTCTCCCCTTCGTACAAAGTGTTGGGCGCCCCATCGACTGATACAGTCCAATTAAGTAGATCTTTGGAGGCCTCTTCCTGGTCGATCCGCATGCCCTCTGGCGGCTCGGTGACCAGCTGGGAGAGCTCTTTGGCTAGCCGACGACGGGAGGCGTCCATGGCAGGGATTTATGAGGTTTATAGGGGTACCCTGGAAATAAAGTTAGGGTTATTTGAGAGCAAGTCAAGTATTTTTGGATTAATCAGGATGAAACGAAAGTTAAAAATGTGAAAAATAAAAGAAATTGTTTAAAAATGTCAAGAATTAAAAGAATCTCCTAATAAAACTCGAAGAAAACGACGTATTTTACAATTACAAAGCATAGAAACCTCGAGAAAATAATTTTTTCTCACCGACTCGCACAATCATCAAACTTTTCGCGTCTAATCAAAATTATTATAATTTATTTTTGCATTTTCAAGCTGCGCCCAGGCTTCAGACAAAATTTTTGTGATTTTGAAAAAATTATAGGTTTAACATGGCAAACGGACCCAAAAACTATTTAAAAAAACTAAAAATTGTCAAATCATAGCGACATTATAGAGCTTTTTAGGCGATTTAGGCATCAGTTATATTGTAGTAGGCAAAAGGTTCATTTTTCCTCTTCTAAAATAAGTAATAGGGTATTTTTTGATGGCAAAAAAGCATCGAGGTCCATAGTTTCTACAAAAAATAAACAAAAATCTCGGAAATTCTCCTCTTACCCTGAGGGGAATTTCCAATTGTTCCCATTTCCCTCCCGACCACCCGCTTTAACACACGTAAACAGGCCGAATAACCTTGAATTAGTCACGATGACATTACAGCAACCTATTTCTCCTCTATTACTATCTAGACTCGTCCATTGTTTGCGAAAAACGGAATTTTTTGGAAAAAAAGCGGGCTGAGTGGCTATTGCATGGTTAATCCACTAAAATATTGAGCAAACAGGTGGGATTAGGTAGTCGGAATGACCTCAATTCCGAGTGCGAACCACATGGGCGATTAAATATGGAGGTTAAAAAGGGTTATCTCTGTTTTATAGTCCATTCTGCGGTGTAATATGGGAACTTTGCAAGGGAAATTGAGGTTTTAAATTGAGATAGAGTAAATGCAAATTGTATTTTTGCAAGTTTTAAGATTAAATTGGCATGTTTCGTCATTTAGGTAAAATTTTGCATAATATATGTAAATAAAAGTTTGTATAAAATGTCACCAATGCGCTAAATACGAATAAAAAGGCTGGTACTGTTTATACTATACTTTACTCTTATTTTTGCAATAAAGAATAGAAGAGCTGAGATTTTTTGTAAGATAAAGATATTCGTATAAAATGTCCCCTTATAGCAGAAATGGTCGTAAAATTGAATCAAATCCCTTATAAACATATACAGTGGAGGGACCTGATCCAGTGACAAAAAACGTACCATTTTGCATCCAGGAAGTATTAAAAATGTGGCAAAATGCTTCCCTCGCCAAGTGAAAAAAAACCCCGATTCCTTCAAAACAAAGTTTTTTCACTTGGAAAGGGAAGCATTTTGCCACGTTTTTGATGCTTCCCGGATGCAAAATGGAACGTTTTTTGCCACTGGATCGGGTCCGTCACTGTAGCGGACAGTCAAAAATTTTTAAGTTCAAAAAACTGTCTTTCGTATAAAATGTCGCAATAAAAACCCTAAACGATTAGTACTCATTAAATTTTTCGTATAAAATGTCGCCCATATTAAAAATTACGCCTATTTGCAGCTAAATTCCACGATGCTTGAACTCAAAGTCCAAGGATCGTGGACGATTTTCAACTAATTTCAAGCTCCAAAAACATCTAAAACTTCTCCTTTCGCTTTTCCTTTGTTAAAAACATTACAATAGAAGTAAAGAGTCGGCGTCAAAGTCAAAAAAAGACATCACAATTGATATTAGACTCGCCCAAAAAGTGAGCGTTCCACCACGCTGGATGCTTGTTCAGGTTTCTGAACTCGGCTGGAGGCCTTTTCGAGGCTTCTTCTTGTTGGAAAGTAACAACAAATAGAGGAACTGAACTAGATGGAGAGCTGCCATTTACATTCAAATTTAAGCGAAAACACGCAGAGGATACTGGGAGGATATACCTTGTATAAACATGGGTGAGCTCAAGTTTTTTGAGGAGATAACCAATTAATAAAGTTTGGAAAGGAGAAATAAAGGTTGGAAAAGCAAGGATTATCTCTTGTTTTCTCTGGAAATTGCGAATAAAGCTTGAGGAACTTTAGTCATCACGCACTCTAGGTGTTTTTGAGGGGAGTAGAGGTCCAGAAATGTAATTTTTTGAACGAAAAACAAAGAAAATGCAGGGAAACGTTGTAAAAATGAATTTTTAAGGGAAAATTGCAAAATCATTTAAAAAAATTTATGAAATATAGAATTTAAGGGTAAAAAAAAGATTCAATTTCTTTTTTACATGTTTTCTAGAAGATATGTTATATGGCGGAGACATTTTATACGAAAAAGTAAATATTATTTTTGCGTATAAAATGTCCGTGTGAAAATTTTGAACTCTTAGGTTAGTAGAGCGTATTTTACAAAAAAAATTGTTAATATTCATTTGCTTTCATGAAAACTCAACCATTTACAATTCTTGACATTTTACACGAAAAAAATTTCTTCCGTATAAAATGTCGCCACGGCCTTATCTGAATGATGTTGTTAATGTGTAATGCAATTCTGTATTTTACACGTATTTTAAGAACAAGAAACGTTTCGATATCGGATCTGCAACAAACCATTAACCGTTAGCGACGTTTTATACGAAAAAACTTTTTTTTTTCGTATAAAATGCAGCCAATTCCTAGATAATCTAATTTTCGAGTCGATCCCCCCACCAGACAAGATTCGAGCCCAGAAATTCTAGTTCCGAAAAAACACGTCCAAAAACATATAACCACAAAAAACCATATAATCGAAACGAAAATATTTCCTCCATCCTTTACTCTTTTGGGTTTTCACTCTCACGCATTTCAAGGTCACGGATTTTGGCGGGGAGAAAGTGAAAAGTCGAGGAATAACCGAGTAATGGGGGAAAATGATGTAATGAAATGTTTTTGGGATCAAAAATACGGGGTTTCTTTGATAAGACCGTTTTTTGATGGGAAAACGTGTATTTTAGGAAGCGAGAAAGTGAGAAAGATTGATGTCTCCACGTTTCTGACCTTTTAGAATGGTTATCGAACTTAGAAACTCCTAAAATGTCTAAACATCTCAGAATTTTAATATGCAAATTTTATCTCTAAAATATGAGAAATCGGTCCATAAAGTCATTGAAAATATTTATTGGACTTTATAATCCCAATAAAAATAATTTTTATTCGCCTTTTCCGGCGAAATCCCTCAAAAATTTGTCGGAAAAACTTGGGAAAAGAGGGAACGAAGCGCACAGTGCGAAGGCCTCGGGCACCGCTCTCTCCTTTCCCTCTCGGGTCCCGAAGAAGGGGCGGAGGACACCGGCGCCTGTGGTGTAATGGTTAGCATGGTCGCTTCCCAAGCGACCGACGCGGGTTCGATTCCCGCCAGGCGCAAATCTTTGTTTTGCGGATTTTAATAAGTTTTGGGATAAAGATGGGTTCTTAAGACAGTAAAATACGAACAATAAGGTATCATTGGTTATTTTTTATGGCCTTTATCTGTTTCATTCTTGCAAAAAAGGCTTTTAAAATTCGTTTTTTACCTTTGTACTTTCCAAAATTGAAAATCTGAAGAAATCCGAAAAATTTTATTGCTAAAAAGTAAGTCAGACGCTTAGAAATGTAAAATACGTTTACATTAATGTCTCCTGGACATGTCTTTTCTGCGAAAAATGTTTTTTAAAATACAGTTTTCAAACAAAACCCCTTCAAAAACATTTCAATTCCAAAAAAAGGTCATCATATGACCCTCTCTCTACGTCAATGCCCCAACTGAATTTAGAATACGCAAGTTTCCAAAAGAATTTGACAATTACTCAAACCAGAGGGTAATTACATATGCACTACTCGGAAATTACCCGATTTCAAAGGCTCTGAATCATGTGCTAGCTGGTACAATATAAAGTGCAAATCGGGGGGAATACTGAATAAAGTGGGAGTGAGAAATTGGCACAAAGTCTGGAATTTTTAATGAAATTTTAAATTTTGGTGAACAAGATTGAAAAGGTTAAAATAAAATGAAGAAATTGGCATGGAAGTAAAAAAGTTAGCAAGGGTTAACGATGATCTAATCAGCGGATTCTACAAAAAATTTCCGTGCGGAACCCAAAAAACCCTCGCGAGTTCCGGGTTTTATCAAAAATAAACGTGGAAAAAAAGAGTTTTCGTCCAGCGAAAGCAATGTTTTGTGAGTCAGCTGATAGGAACGGAGGAGTCCGCTCCAAAGTAAACGAAAATGTTTTGGAATGAGGTAAAAGGTCGAAAAGATGGGGAAAATTGTAGGAAAAAGAGGAGCAAACACCGGTTTATCCCTCAAGGTCGGGATGAAAAGGGTCCAAAATACGTATTTTAAGAGCAATTTTACAGAGTAAAAAGGGTAAAATACGGTTTTACCAGTTCTGTTAATATTTTGGGTTAATTTGAATATTTAAATTTCAATTTATTTTTTGCGAAAAAAATGAAAATTATGATTTTTTAAAAAATTGTTCAATTTTTTCTCATAGGTTGATATAAAAATTTTGAGATTTTTCCCCCAAAAAATTTCCATAAATTTGCATAAAAACTTGATTTTCCGCTAAACCTCAAATTTTTGTTCAAAAACATTATTTTCCCCCAAAAAGTAGATGAAAAATTGTCACCGACTCCTCATTATCCCTCCAAAATAAATGTATTCTAACATCCTTTCCTCCAATTCAAGGCAAAACACAAATTTCCCCCCATTTGACGCAATTTCTCGTCCAAAAATAACTGGAAAAACATTTTCCGCCGACTTTAAAAAAGGGACCAAACAAGTTTTGGGCTTAAATCCCATTTTATTCCCTTCAAAATGATGTCATTGTAAGCAAAGTTGGACAAAACTTTAGTCAGTAGTGCCTGAGGGGAAATTTGTTTTACGGATTAATCAAATTTCAGCAACTTTTTTAATTTTTGGTCGGCGGATTAAATGGGGATCGGAAATGAGGAAAACGGATAGAATGTACTAGTCCGTTCGGGGTGTCTTATATTGTGTTAGACATCAATATTGGTAAAGTTTTTTGAATTTTTGTCTTTTTTGGGAAAAGATGGGTAAAATAATGTTTTTTGAAGAAAATGTAGAATTTTGAGATTGCTAACAGTTTCACTTGCTATATTTTTCCCCCAAAATTCCATTTTTTATAATCTGTCCATTGCTAACTTCTCTTCCCGCAAAGTTAAGGATTTCCCAAAAATTTAGATTTTTTCTCGAAATTTCCTCCAAAATTCGTTTTTTTTCTGTTAAAAATAATATTAGCCTGTGGGGTAGCACAATGTCGCTGCGCCGATCGCGTCGTTGAAGTGAAAAGGAATTCGCTTTTGTCGCGACATAATTCATTTTCTCGGCGGCGATACGATTTTCGATGCTACAGAGCGCTCACTATTTTTCCGACAGACTGGTACAGAAAGTTCTCTATCATTCTTCTTTCACATCGTATTTTACCACACCCAAAATTGTAATTTTTCGTCACTTTTTCTCCAAAAATCCGCGTGAAATCTCCCCCAAAATACTTTCGTTACAAACCTTCCAATATGTAATAGTCCGTTCGTAAAGTCGTTGGAGTGATTTTTGCGACATGCACTGTGCAAAAAGGTCAGGGTGTTAGCGACACCAGAAAAAAGCTTATTGCACGGTGCAAAGTGAACTTCTGAGACTGGTATTATTTTTTACAGAAAAAAAAAGAATTTTGGAGGAAATTTCGGGAAAAATCTAATTTTTTGGGAAAATCTTTAATTTTGCGGGTAGAGAAGATAGCAATAGACAGATTATAAAAAATAAAAAGATTATGAAAGTAAAATACGGTAAGAAAAATAACGGCCATACTGTTAGAAGTCTCAAAACTCCCATTTTCATTCAAAAAACATCACTTTATCCATGTTTTCTTCCAAAAAAGAGCAAGAATTTAAAAAGCTCTACCAATATTGATGTCTAACACGATATAATCCCCCAAAACGCTCCCTAAACATCTTTCTAGAACCGATTCCCCCGTAATTTAGCTTATTGGGACCCCCCCGGAAACCAGTTCCAGATCAATAAAAGTTACTACAGAGCCCGCAAACATTGTATAAAGGAAAAAAGCGAAAAAATGGAGAGAAAAATTATTTTTTTTTTGGGAGCGAAAGTGCTCCCTCTCTTTTTTCCGTGTCCAACGGGACTTTTACGAGGGCTCTTCAGTCTTCTTCTCCTCCGTTCTCTTCGTTTTTTGCGATCCATGATCTCTGTGGACTTTATTCGTTGGATTCAGGCTGCTTTTTGCAAAGGGACTGGATAAAAGAGTTGAAAAAAGCAACGAGTTTTGCTTGCAGAAGCAAATTTTTGATGAGAATTTGCAAACGTTGTATTGTAAAGTGCTAAATAGAATTGTAAAAATTTGAAAATGAGGGCCAAGATTATCAGAAATGCGAATTGAAGTCATCACTATAATTTTTTGAATCTTAATCATCATGGGTAATATAAAAATAGATCAGAAAATCGAAATAAATCACTTTTCAGTTTTTATTAATCTTGTAATATAACATATTCTTACTTTTTTTGATGATTTATGGCCAATGCCGGCCAAAAAAACAATGCCAAAATTGGCGGGAAATTCAAAAATTTAAATACTTAATGGGTCAAAAAGGTTTTATAATTTATTTCTGTGAATATTAATCATTTTTTGACAGTAAATGCTCGATTTATTTTTAATTTTACAACAAATTACAGTACTTTATTGCTTCTCCCAAGTGATTTTCCAGATGTTCTTGTCCTCTCCGTTATTCGAATTCAAATTGATTAGTCCAATTCCAGGCCTTCTGATCTTCAAAATTTTTGTAAACGGCGAGTATCGGCTCTCTTGTTTGGATACTGTAACTTTCTGGCCATTCACAGTAAAGGTATTCAAATTGGCGCCAAACGGCTGGCCTAAGATTTCGATCTCCTCAATATTTGGAATATTAATATCCCCATGGATTGGCTTATGAGCCCTTGTGATAAATAGCGTAGAAGTAGTAGAAGTTACAGTGAGATTGAACTTGAAATGGTAATGAGAGTAGAGACGACTTCCTGCAGCGGTGTTTGAGTGGATATAGGCGTCGTTGTCGCCCTCGTCCCAATACAATTCTCCTCGAGCAAAGTGAACGTCATCACTGAAAAAAGAAGATTGAAAAAATTGAACTTGAGCTCTGAGCTTGATGAAGATTGGCTTGTTATTTGAAAACCTGTTTACAGATACGACAGCCTTGCCAAGAAGGAGTATCTATCTGATCGAGCAAGAGCAGTTTGCACTTTATTTCACTCGGACCAAGTGTCCATGTGATTGATTTTTTGGCGCTCCCTTCTAATCAAGATTTCTCTTCGTATCTCCTCATACTTCTTTCTTGATAACAAGTGGAGCTCTTTGCTGATCTCATGAGCTGCTTTTTAGTGACAGTTATGCAGAACCAGCTCACAAAGGAAGTACCCCAAATGTGACACTCAGATTTTCTTTAAATTTTGCACATACGTCAAGCATAGGCCATATATCAATTCCTGAAGTTTTAGCTCGCGCTTTACAGGTACAGCCGAGGTGTTGAACGATCTTTGCCGTCGAGAGAGAAGGCGAAATTTGGAGAGGGGTCGGAGAAAAAAAGCGTTTTTTTGCCTTTTCTTTGAGCGTTTAAATTTGAGCCAAGTTACTTCAAAATCTGATTGTGAGCGTCGCACTTGGGGCACTTCAATGTCAGTTAAACCGAGCTTTGAAATGTTCTTTCACGACGTGTGAAACTACATACAGTGAAGGACCCGATCCAGTGGCAAAAAACGTACCATTCTGCATCCGGGAGGCATCAAAAATGGGGCAAAATGCTTCCCTGAAAAAATTTCGTTTTGAAGGGCTCCCACAAAAAGAGTGGGCGTGTTTTTGAAATCGGAGTTTTTTCACCTGAAGAGGGAGGTTTTTGCCACATTTTTTGATGCTTCTTGGATGCAAAATGGTACGTTTTTTGCCACTGGATCAGGTCTCCAAATGTATGTAAAGCAAATGCACACAAAATTTTTCGGTTTGCATTGAATTTTCCGAAGATTTTATAGGAAATTTACCACTGCCTGGAGCTCTCCTAATCTCCCTCCGCTCACCTCAACCCCTTCAATCCAGCGACCAGCTGCAGATTATTCTTCCGGCTCTCTTCTGTATTCATCCCCGGCACTTGTCTTGGCAGCAAATATCCCTCTCTCAAGAATGCCGGAGCCGGTGTTTCCTTCCCCGCATCAATATTATTCGTCCCTTTGATGGGTGTTCCATATTTCGAGCCATAGAAGGTGTACCAATTACTGTTCTCCGGCAAGTAACTGCCAATTATGTCAGTGTTTGGCCACACATTCGGCACTACCATCACAGCCGGACCCCACATGAACTGGAAACTGAGGCCATGCGTTTTTGGGTCCTGTGGGAACTCGAATGCGACCGGTCGGATGACGGTTCCACCATGTTCCGAGACATGGAAATGGAGGGAATAGAGATAGGGCAGGTAAAGGTATCGGTATTCATTGGCAATTCTGGCGGCTTTGGCGACAGATGGCCAGATCGCTGGGTCTTGGGCCGGACTCTTGATGTCGTTGTGGTTTCTTCAAGGAAATGGTAAAATACGCATATTGAACTATCGTTTGTGAAATGCGATTTTTCAAAGTAAAAACTGGTAACTAAAAAAGGAAGTCTTGAGGGATCGATAATTTCTGCATAACGCACGTCAAAATTGAGCGCAAAAATCATGAAGTCATTGCTTTAGTAAAACAAACGGAATAAAAAATATTGATTATGGATAAATGCGTCATATTTTACTCTGAACAGAATTCCGAAGTCAAATTTGGTGCAAAATCCTTAAAAAATATAATAATGCGCCTTTTTATTTGAATCAAAAAATCATCTTCCTACCCCCAACTAAAAGTCAAGTATCCCATTGAATGTCATACCTTCAACAACCGTATTTTACCCCTCCTCACCTATAAAACGAGTGGAATGCTCCCAGTTGTTGCCATCTCAAGCACAGCTCTTCATTGGTGGTTCCCAAGAATCCACAGACATCCGAGCCCACAAACGGGATCCCAAACATGTTGAATTCCTGGGCTCCGATCACACTCGTCCTCAGATCCTCCCATCTTGCCGTGTTATCGCCCAACCAATGCCCGGCAAATCTGCCGGCTCCAGGGAAGGTGCTCCGACTGATCACTTGGCCCCTTTTTCCGGTCGATTCCCTTAGGGCATTGTATGTTGAGATTGCCTCATGAAGTCCGTAGAGATTTTTCAAATCAAACAATTTGTTTTTTCCTCGGTTTACATTCGCGAGCATGCATAAAGTGCCTCCGGCAAGTGGGTAATCCTTGCCATATTGATAGGCAGCACTAGTCCGATACGGAGGGTTGTCCATATGGGCGTCAGGACCTTCAGTGGGACACATAAGAGGCTCGATGTTGGGATGGTCGGGACTGTCGTAGTACCAGGGATGCTTCTCATTGGTCCCGAAGGCAGACGGCTCATTCATGTCAATCCAGAGACCGTCGAAGCTGATGCGATCGTTGAGGTCCTAAAATAAGCAATGCTTTAAGAAAAACGCCAAAGTAGAAGAATGACTAATTTTTCGACGAAAAAATCACCTTTATCTCCTCAATCCACCACCTCTCAGTCGCATTTGTGTCATCGTAGAAATCCGGGAAGGCCACATGTTTATCCGGCCAAACCACCGCCAGCATATCCCACGTTCCCTTGGTATTCTGATAGATATCATTGATTTTATGCTGGACCAAGTCTCCTCTTGGCCATGCGATAAAAGAGGCGTTCATGATCTTGGCCCGTTCGAAGATGGCATTGTCCACTTGAACGGCCGGGTCCAGGATGACGGTAAGGTGCATTCCACGTTTTCGGAGTTGTTTCGCAAAGTTGGGGAGGTTGTACCAACGCTGGAAACGAAAATTTAATGTCGTAAATTTGGTTAGGATCATACATATGATCAAAAATTATTGCCCAACGTCTATCCCCGTATTTTACAAAAAAACTTAACAGAGAGGCAGGAATTACGACTATGGCATTTTTATGATCGAACTGTTCTTTTGCCGTATTTTACAAAATATTTGAAGCTTCCTTTTGCATAAAAAACGAGCTCATATTCTTCCTCTTCCCTCCAACTTACATCCTGTCCAATAGTGAAGTCCTTGTACCTCTCCATATAATCGATATCCGGGATAATCGTGTCGATTGGTATTTTAGCAGCCAAAACTCGATTCAGCGTGTCAGACATGTCCCTCAACGATAGGTAACCATATCTACACAGCTGGAATCCGAGCGCCCAATAGGCTGGAAGGTAAGGTTTCCCGATGACTTGTTGGTACTGTTGGATCACTTCTTCGGGGGTTGGGCCCGGGAAAAAGAAGATCTCAAACTTCCCGCCAATGGCTCTGTAGACGAGATGAGGGCCGGGACCGGTGGTTACTTCCTGGGCATTCGAGTTGAGGACAAAAACTCCATGGGCTTTTCCGTCGGGTTCAATCCCAACATAAAAGTTGTGGACTCCATAAAGATTCATATAGTTTTCGTAGTTCGATTGTGGAGGCTGATCTCGGGAAAAGAGAGGCCATGTTTTGTATTTACTGAAGTCATGGTTGATGGTCTGATGGATATGTTCACCGAATCCGTAGATTGTTTTGGTCGGGAGCTTGGTCGCGATTTGGATGTATTTCTCGCCGAAGACGAGACCGCCTTAAACATGGTTTATTTATATTTTAAAAGGCTTGAAAAGTATTTTATGGGCAAAGTGGTAATCCTCGTTATCTTAGACATCAAAATTTTGAATCAAATTTCAAGTGCTTCTAGGTCCCACAACAATATTGGCATTCTGTAACAGCCCTGGAAATGGCCAGAAAATGGGTCCAACGACCCCGTTAAGGACTGGATCATAATTTTAAAGCAATTTTGGACAATTTTCAGTCTTGCAAAAATTAAAAATTTCAAATCT
Source organism: Bursaphelenchus xylophilus (assembly GCA_904066235.2). Lineage (NCBI taxonomy): Eukaryota > Metazoa > Nematoda > Chromadorea > Rhabditida > Aphelenchoididae > Bursaphelenchus > Bursaphelenchus xylophilus. Next base: position 4,304,753 of record CAJFCV020000001.1, read on the forward strand.
TTAATCAAAAATAAAAAATTCTTTTTCGAAAACGTACCAATAGAAGTGTCCCAAACTTTTCTCCCAGTCGACTTCCTTTCCACAACAAACGTAAATGGGTCCCCAGGCAGGGGCCTGAACGTCAATTTATCCGAAGAAATGATACTCGGATGCTTCTCGTAATTCAGCGTCGGCTCAAACGCGTCTGGATGCCCAACCTTGAGCCTGATTCCAGCGCCAATCTCCTCTTTTTCTAAGCGAATATTCTCTGTGTCGTAGCCAAAAGGATTTTTGGCTCCCTCTTGATTCTGACGAAGCTGATAAGTGCCTTTAGATGGGCCACCTTCATAATTGGAGACTCTGTAACCAGTGTTGGAAGGGAAATGGCAGTACGGAACGTTTAGGTGTTGCTGAAAAAATGGAAAATTATTTTTAATCGAAAAGATAAAAAAAAAGGATACTTTTGTGACTTTTAGAGTGGGAGATCCTTAGATATAGGCCGGCAATAAGGGTTGTTTTCGTTGCGAGACCGCAACTCGTATGTGAGGAAAATAAAAAATAATGACAAAAATGTCAATTACGCAAATTTTTTGAGGCATAAAGTTTATATTTTTCAAGCTTACGATTCCCTCGTTAGCAAAAACTTTTTTTTCAAAGTAAGCAATTTTTTCCAAAAAAATAAAATTTTTGTATTTCCTTGTTTCAACTTACCTTATCATCCTCCGGTCCCCACAAACAGGAATCCGGACATTCGTTGATCGTTGAACCCGGAATTGGGGCGCAGTCAACCCGTTGGAATGCATCGACTACATCCGGTGGTCTGGCAGTGATTGTGTTTAGAAAAAGTAGAGGAATGAGGAACAATAACATTGCTCTGAAATGAAAAGGGAAAGTAAATAAATATGGCGGAGTATAGACAACGCAAAGTGCATGTATAGAATTGATATCAACAAAAAAGTTTGGGATCAACCGATATTCATGGGGAGATTGAATTTTTTTTTTTTTTTGAATCATATAAAAAGCAATGTTATGGCTGAGCAGGCGTATTTTACAAAAACAGCAATGTACCGCGCGTATTTTACACTTTCCCTAATTCACCGTTTGATACTAATTTTACACTAATTTATCCAAAAAATTTAAATCTACCAAAAAATCGCAGAAAAAAAACGATAAATGCCTTAAGCCAAAAAAATCTTTCTTTATAGCAATTCAAACATGACACGAATTGATTCTAGATCATGTTTCTACTGTTTTCTATCAAACCGTTTCAGAAATAATCAAAAAAATTTCTTCTGCGTCTGACGGGAATCGAACCCGTGTCGATTGCTTGGAAGGCAACCATGCTGACCATTACACCACAGACGCACGCTTTCTGCAGCTCTTTTTTCAAGGGAAATCTCTCCGAATCCTCAAAATCAAACTGAAAACCAACTTCTCATTGATAAAAAAGAGAAAAGAAAGTAAAAAGAAAGATCCCGCGTGTCATTTTTCACTGCTTTCCCCAATTTTTGATAATTTTTGGTCAACAAAAGGTATTAGACTGAATTTTCTTTTCTTTTCTGTTCACTTCTTTTATATTCTAATTAAAAAATGTTAATCTTCTTATCAAATATAATCTTTAGCACAAAATGCGACGAATCGCCGATCTGAGGGCGTGGTAAAGCGTGGACTTTGTTTTCTGCACCAAATATCAACGTGGTTGTCTCGTTGCTTCGACTTCGAAGACCTTTTCGATAAATGATGACAAAGTTTAGGAAAGATAAGCGTTAACTTAAATTTGTAGCGATTATGGTTCCAAACAGGCTACGAAGAAACTACGACGAATTCGGAGAACTCAAAAAGTCATCATGGAAAGATATTTCGCCAAATTTTTTGTTGGGGATACTGTATGTAAATAGATAACGATGGTTTCAAATCTAACATGTCCCACGAGCTGACATTACAAGTTGCTCTAAATTTTTACGGCTATATGGACACATATCCGTCCAAAAAATCTTAGTTTACGCTATGCAAGTTAATCAAGATATGCAACGAACATTTTCATTGAAAGAGTGCGGAAAATAAGCGACAAGACAGAAAAACGCTAAAAATTCTTTGCCATGCCTTGGCCAATTTCGCGTAGAAAAAATTAATTTTTTTATGGAAACGTTGCCGACAAAAAACTTGTTGCTAATGTACATAAAAACATCTCACTTCCACTAACAAAAAGTTTTATTGGACTTGTCAAATACGTCATACAATATTTATTCAGCTAGTAATCTTTCAAAGAGCACTGCTTTTTGCTCGGTTCTCCCACGAGATTTCCCAGACATTCTGCACTTTCCCATCTTGATTGTTCAAGTTGATCAATCCAACTCCACTCCGTCTGATCCTTAACATCTCCGTGAATGGAGAGTAACTGCTTTCTTGCTTCGAAACAGTGACAACCAGTCCATTGACAGCAAAACTGTCAAAATTGATGCTCCAAGGATACCCCAGGACTTCGATTTCTTCGATAGGGGGGATAACGATGTCGCCGCGAATTGGCTTGTGATCCAAGGTGATAAACAAAGTTGTCTTGGCTGGGGCTGCTGTTATATTGAACTTGAAGTGGTAGTGAGAATAAAGACGGCGGCCATCAACGGCGTTTGAATGGACGTAGGCGTCGTTGTCGCCTTCATCGAAGTAGAGTTCTCCTTGTGAAATGAAATGGTTATCGCTGAAAAAATTGTAAATTTTATGGAAAAATTATACGAAAGACAATACGTATACATGAAGTAAAAAATACTTTTCCGACAAGCTGACAGGGGAAGTACCCCAAGTGAGACGCTCAGATTTTGATGAAACTTGGCACAAATTTAGAATAATTTTTTCTAAAATATATGCGAGAATCGTAGCTTGCGCTTTGCAGAAACAAGCGAGATTTTTAGATCGAAAGTCAGCAAAAATTCGACAATTTTTGCAACAATTTTGGCACGAAAAGTTTCATGCATATTTCAACCGTAAAGGATAATGTTTCCACAAAAAATCAATTTTCTCTAGCAAGCGAAGTTATGGCCAAAAAGCGTCTTTCTCTCTGACCGCTCTCCACATTTAGTGTACTCTCTCGGCAGCAAAAATCGTTCGATATCTCGGCGGCGCCCGCAAAGCGCGAGCTAAAACTTTCAGGAATTGATATTGGTCTATTCCCGACGTGTGTGCAAAATTTAAAGAAAATCTGAGCGTCGCACTTGGGGTACTTCCCTTGTAGAGGGAAGAGGCCAATGTAGCCCAATTTTCCTAGCGACGGCAAAAAACTCACCTCAACTTCTTCAGCCCTGCCACCAGCTGCAGATTATTCTTCCGGCTCTCTTCTGTATTCATCCCCGGCACCTGTCTTGGCAAAATGAATCCTTCCCTCAGGAATGCCGGAGCCGTGCTATCCTTCAACGCAACAAACGTGCCACTTCCATTACTCTTTCTTCCATAATTCAGTCCGTAAAAAGTGTACCAAGCAGTTGCAACGGGCAAGTACCCATCAACACTGTCGGTATTTGGCCAAAGATTCGGGATTACCAGAACTGCCGGGCCCCACATGAACTGGTAACTGAGATTATGCGTTTTTGGATCCTCGGGGAACTCAAATGCGACTGGTCGGATTACGGTGCCGGCATTTTGCGATACGTGGAAATGTAGGGAATATAAATAGGGGAGATGGCGATAACGATATTCATTGGCAATTCGAGTGGCTTTTGCGACAGATGGCCAGACTGCTGGGTCTTGGGCCGGACTCTCATTGTCGTTGTGGTTTCTGAAAAAAAGTTGTGGGTAAAATACGTTCATGATTTCGTTGTCGGTATAACAAAATAAGGGCCCTACGCAAGCTAAACCAAAGACATATGTCTGGACTTTAGAGCGCGAGAAAATAGTACCCAAAGTTCGTTTAATATGTCGACCCCTAATGGCCTCAAAGCGCAACTTTTTCTTTAATTGGAATGTAGAAATTGTGAATGGCAATGGAAGAAAATCCAGCGTCACACTCGTCACACATTCACATAGTGAATATTTACTTTATAAAAACACTTTTTTCCGTCACGTAAATATTTTAGCCCCCATCTCACCTATAAAATGAGTGGAACGCTCCGACTTGTTGCCATCTCAAGCACAACTCTTCATTCGTCTTTCCCACAAATCCACAGACGTCTGAGCCCACAAACGGAATCCCAAACATATTAAATTCCTGCACGCCAATCACACTCGTCCTCAAATCCTCCCATCTTGCCGTGTTATCGCCCAACCAGTGGCCGGCATAATGACCGGATCCAGCGAAAGTACTCCTGCTGATAATTTGACCTCGTTTTTTCCTCGATTCCCTCAAGGCATTATAAGTTGCGATCGATTCATGGAAGCCAAACAAACTTTTCACATCGAAGAATTTGTTTTTCCCTCGATTTGTGTTGGCGATCATGCACAACGTATTCCCGGCAAGTGGGTAATCCTTCCCGTATTGATATGCGGCGAGAGTTTTGAACGGCGGATTGTCCAATTTACTGTCTGGCCCTTGCGTGGGACACCACAAGGGCTCAATGTTGGGATGATCGGGGTTGTCGTAGTACCAGGGATGCTTGTCATTTGTTGCAAATGATGCCGGCTCATTCATGTCAATCCAAAGGCCGTCGAATTTCAAACGGCCATGGAAATCGCTGATCTCTTTGATCCACCAAATCTCAGTCTTGTTCGAATCGTCAAAGAAATCGGGGAAAGCGACATGTTTGTCTGGCCAGACAACCGCCAACATGTCCCAGGTTCCCTTGGTATTTGTATAAAGACCATTGATTTTTGCTGGGACTAAATCTACGCGAGGCCAAGCAATAAAAGAGGCGTTCATTATCTTGGCTCGTTCGAAGATGGCATTGTCCACTTGAACAGCTGGGTCCAGGATTACAGTAAGACGCATGCCACGGGCGTGGAGTTCGTCGGCAAAGTTGGGAAGGTTGTACCATCTCTAGAAAAATAAAGGGGTTTAAAATACGCTAATGGGAGCTAAAACGGATGTTATTGCTTTTGACATCTTGAATAGCTACGTTTCCATAAACCCTCTAATACCCCGGCTTACATCCTGAGAGGCACAAATTACAACTACGGTATTTTTACGACCTAACTGTAATTTCGTTCTTTCGAGTTTTGCAAAATAAAGCTTCCATTTTCATCAAAAACGAGCTCATATTCTTCCCTCCCTCCAACTTACATCCTGCCCAATGGTGAAGTCCTTGTACCTCTCCATGTAATCGATATCCGGGATAATCGTGTCAATTGGTATTTTAGCAGCCAAAACTCGATTCAGCGTGTCAGACATGTCCCTCAACGATAGGTATCCATATCTGCACAGTTGGAATCCGAGCGCCCAATAGGCTGGAAGGTAAGGTTTCCCGATGACTTGTTGGTACTGTTGGATCACTTCTTCGGGCGTTGGGCCCGGGAAAAAGAAGATCTCAAACTTCCCGCCAATGGCTCTGTAGACGAGATGAGGGCCGGGACCAGTGGTTACTTCCTGGGCATTCGAGTTGAGGACGAAAACTCCATGGGCTTTTCCGTCGGGCTCGATCCCAACATAAAAGTTGTGGACTCCATAAAGATTCATATAGTTTTCGTAGTTCGATTGCGGAGGCTGATCTCGGGCAAAGAGAGGGTAGGTCTTGTACTTGCTGAAGTCATGGTTGATGGTCTGATGGATATGTTCACCGAATCCGTAAATTGTTTTGGTCGGGAGTTTGGTCGCAATTTGGATGTACTTCTCGCCGAAGACAAGGCCGCCTGAAGGGTCATTTTGTTAAGCTGGGCAAGATACGTGAAGGATTTAGCCAAATTTATTTTTTTAATTTTCAGAGGGACACATTAGGAAATTCGTATTTTACCCACTTTCTAAAAATTTTTGTAGCGGAAGCCTTGAAATAAAGTTACTATCAGTCTGTCGGAAAAATAACGGCGGATTGTCGCAGCGAAATGTCTCGCCTCGCCGCTGTCGCGCACTAAATCCCAAGCCGCGGCTTGCAGTCGCAAAGCGATGATGGGCGATTCCGAGGCGCGACGATCCGCCGTTATTTTCCCGACAGACTGATATTCAGGAAGAAAAAGTATAAATTCACAACAAAGATGACATGTTATCAGAAATTTTTGAACACGTATTTTAAAAATTTCTTTTCCAAATTATAACTTTTAGGTACTACTTACCGATGGAAGTGTCCCAAATCCTTGCCCCATTTGATTTTCGTTCCACAGAAAACACAAAAATCGACTCGTCGATTTTTTTGAAAATTAGCTTCTCCTCTGACTCAATTCGTGGATGCTTATTGAATGGAACATTGGGTTCGAATGCATCTTTATGTCCCACTTTTATTCGAATGGCATCGCCAATTTCTTCAGTTTCAAACTGAATTTTTTCGGAATCAAAGCCGAAGGGATTCCGGCCTCCATAAGGATTTTGGCGGAGTCTGTAAGTGGTAACAGCACCTGCGGTAAAAGGAGGAGGGAAAGGATCGTCAACGTATCCAGTATTTGTGGGGAAATGACAATATGGAACGTTTTTGTCCTCCTGGAACATAAAAGATATACAGGTTTTAAAATACGACATATTCCGTAACGATGCAAAAATAAGGAAAAAAAATTTTTTTTTGAAAACCCGAAGTTTTATTGCCAGAGAAACTCGCCTGGTCTTTTTCCTCTCCCCATAAACAATAATTTGGGCAATCCTTCTTGGTGGACAGAGGAATTGGCGCACAATCGACTCGTTGCAATGGATCCACAACTTCTTCCAATACCACAGCAGCGGTCGAACAGTGGAAGGTAAAAATAAATACGAGGAATCGAAGCATGCTCCCTAAAACAGCTGGTAGAAATACGAACGAATTCCACTTTTAAACCAAGAGATATAGGCGGAAAATAGCGAAAAAGTAAATGCCGTATTGTCATAACCCAAGATCCTTCATTGTTTTACAAAGAATATTTAAATTTTGACAAAAGGCGCAAAGAACAGCCCTAATTGTAAGAACTGAATATAAATATAATGTTTCATACAGGGTTGTAGTAATATGTTTTATATGACAAAAGGTGAACCACAGAATACAATATATATAAATTTTGAACCCCTAAGGGCTGTGTTTAACTGCAAAAAAATCGCTTGGTTTCGAGACCAACGTATAAATTAAATATTTTGATACAAAAATTATTACTTTGAAGCTGTTGATCAACAGTATTTGGTTTTACAAGTTCTGGGCCTTTCAAAAACATCAAAAAAATGTACATTTTTTTCCGATACTGTGTAATTTTCGGAGCCCTAAATAATCAAAAAAAAGTTAATTTTTGGTACTTGGGTGGCCTAAAAATGTAAAAAGTTTCTGCGTCTGACGGGAATCGAACCCGTGTCGATTGCTTGGAAGGCAACCATGCTGACCATTACACCACAGACGCTCATGGATTTCTGCTCTTTTTCTCGGAAGAATATCCAGGAAAATCCCCTAAAAAATCGTCGAGTTTCATCGATAAATCTTCCCGAACTTCCGAAAAATATTGTTTCTTCTCCCAACGGCGGTTTCAATTACGCGTTAAACGATTCGCACTAATTTAAATGCTTCCTTTTTTCTGCTCTTATCAGTAGCCGTCCAGAATACGATGATTAGAATATAATGCTGCTCATTTTATAGATACTTATCATCAAAAAGTTGAGTGCATCGATAAAGCTTTGTCATCTTATTTCCTGATAAAATGTTTAACCTCGTCGTTTAATTTTCCAGAGTTTCTGGAAAAGGCCGTCATTCAAACAGTTCCAGGTTAAGTGTCAGCCGGAAGTGTCATTGCACGGCAACCCAAGATAGAACAAAAATGTCTCCCGCCCATTTTTGAATTTCGTCCAAACGAAGTGTCAGAATTCACAAAAGAAATATAATAATTCCGAGAAAAATATTTTTCGGTCGGAAAACCACACGAAAAATTCATTTTTGACATTTCGTTTGAATTCAACCGATACTAGGTGGGCGAAGCGCCGAAACAAGGCGGGAGACTCCCTGGGTTGCCGTGCATTGTCTCTCTGCTTCTGAGTTTGGACGACGCTCCAATGTTTCATCATTTCATCATGAATTCGATGAAATGATGACTAAAAGTCTTGGAGACGGAGATACGTATGAGAGAAAAATTATTCGATGTCATCAAGTTGTAAAATACGACTTTATAAGCCATGTCCTTAATTAAAAAGGCAGTAGATACCAAACTATCCGAACGTGCTCAAAGATATTGAAACGTTGATAGGGATTACTTCAAATTTGGGTTGAACTATTTTTAGACACAGAAATTTCCTATCTTGCTGTTTGGAAAAACCACTAATAATGGAATTTTTTGGCGTGGGATAAAACCAAATTCTGATTAAAGTCGACTTAAATTTTGCATAATTTTAAAAGACATTTACATATAAGATTCCCAACTGCGTTTTTCAGTAGTTTTTTGAACCGAAGCTGTCTAAACAAATTATGCTTTTTGGCGAATTGCCGCTCGAAAATATTTATAATTCAAAAACGCCATTCATAATTTTGCTGCACAAAGTTGACCTTGCATAAACAACAAATTTTTAGAGCAAATATATTTTTTCTCACTTGCAAAAAAGAGCGTTAAAAAAGAGCGTTCAGAAGCGTTAGTAGTTCAAAAGATGTATTCAAAATGTTGGGCAAATTTTAGCATCTTATATAAGTCTGTCGGGAAAATAATGCAGATTCGCCCTGGAATCGCCGATAATAAATAGCCAAGGGCTAGCCGGGGCTGGAGATTTCAAGTTGTAAAATTTGATGTGCTGCTGCGATAAGGCGAGAAATTTTACTCTGACAAATCCACATTATTTTTCCGACCGACTGATGTCTGAAAGGCGTCGTCTTTAATGAGCCTTTTCATTACATAAAAACGAAAACCTATTCATCCAGTGTTCACCCAGTCTTTCATACCGTATTTAGAAATACATACTTCCTTTCCACATAACATAAAATATGACGGGATTTGCAATTCGGAATCTGAAGTGTCCTGCGGTCTTTTTAACAGCATCCCGCATTAAACATCTGAAACTAAAAATAGCCGCCGTTCCGGGCTTGTAGTTCTGTTGGCTTTTCCTCCGAGAATATGCAAGTTTCCGCGGGATCTTGGAGGATTCCGTGTGTCCCATCCGGGCCCTCTGTTCTTCGCATGTCATGGGTCATATTGTTTTTTGTGAACTCTTTTTTCTGCGGAGGGTGGAGGAAGACTTTTAATTACATTTTGAATTAGAGAAAAATGATGGCGGAAAAAATGATTTCAACTTTTTTTAAGGTAAATTTAGTCAATCTTCTTATACCAGTCTATCGGAAAAATAATGTGGATTTGTCGCAGTAAAATTTCTCTTCTTTTCGCATTCACAGATAGCTGTCGCAAAGCGGTCATAGGCGATTTCAAGACGCAATTAATCCACATTATTTTCCCAACAAACTGATGTTTAAAATAGGGGCAACTTGGAGGCACATAAACTTCAAAATATGCTAAATTTTTCTACCAATAAATTCAATGCTTACTGTAAACATATGGATGAGTTCTTTGAAAATTTTAATGTGTATTTGCGCCAAATTTTCATCAAGATTTCGTCAACTTTTCTCTATAAACTGAAATTTAAATTGTGCGCCTTTTAAGTCCAAAACAATTGCTTTTCCACGTTTAAATTTTTTTGCAAATCACAAGCCATCTAATCGGAAATTTGAATCACCACCTGAGGTGTCAAAACCATCGTTACAGAGTCTTCTTAGAGACCCTAAGGGCAGGAAATGGACCCTTTCAAAATCCCATAAAACCTTTGTCAATTATCATTCGCCATTTTACGATTCCGCCCGTACTTTTAGGACTTTTTAGTGTTCACTTTACAATTTTGAGCCCAAATTTTTAATCTAACTAATGCAAGTGTTGAATAATGGATTATTTCCGAGTAAAAATGTATTCGAATTGGTTTTTTGGAAGTCAAGAAAAAGATTGGGGAGGTGTTTTGTCATGTTTTGTGGGCATTGTTATGTTTTTAAGGGAAAGGAAAAAGTTTTGTTCGGCCTGCAGATTAGGGTTTGTTGTATTGGAGGGAGTGACAATAAGGGGTTTGTAGACTTTTTAAAAGGAACTAAAGAAAAAGGAAATTTTTAAATATAATCTGTAAGGTTTATACAACACCTACTCTCAGTGTAATGCTCATGTTTGTTTCAAACTTTGAACGTATGTATGTGCCACTGATTAACTTTTGAAAGTCATAGCTTGCACTTTGATGGCATAACGAAGGTATTCAACAATCACTGACCAAACACCGTGGTAAATGAGGAAAAACGGCAAGAAGTTTTTCCGGGTTATCAAGCTGGATTTGTGGCCAAAAATTTTTAGTTATGGAAGTTATAAAGTGCGTTCAAAAAATCAAAAAATTCAGCTCTTCTAAAATTCTCCGAAAAATGTCAAATTTCTGTTTATTTTTGGTCCCAAAAATCCCTGTCGTTTCCGAAGTCCGCGAGCAAAAAATCTCATTTATGGCATAGAAACGCATAACTTGAATCTGTGGTCTTTTAATCGTATTTTAAAAACAAATTTAGTGCATAGTAGTTTATATAAACTGTCACAAAAAAGATAATTGCGTAAAATACGTATCAGGGCATTGGAAATTCAAAAAAGATGACAAATCAGAATAACTCTCCGTTATTTTTCTTTTTTTCATTTTTTTGATTTGTTTTTATGAGTTGCGTTGAAATCCTGACAACTTCCTTTGCGCTCTTTATCCTCTCTTTCCGCGAACCTTTTTTTATCCCGCTGTTCTGTGACTTCAATCTAAAAAAGTGTCGCCGTGAGCGTCTGTGGTGTAATGGTCAGCATGGTTGCCTTCCAAGCAATCGACACGGGTTCGATTCCCGTCAGACGCAGAAAGTTTTTTTTTATTCTTTTGTCACTCAAGTAGGGAAAAGCAACTTTTTTTTGATTTATTTTGGTCCCCAAATAGGATAAATAGCATCAAAATAAAAAAAAAATTTTTTGAAAAGCTCAAACCTTGTAAAATACGATTTCGGCCAAATCCTGATCAACAGCTTCAAAGCAATAATTTTTGTATCAAAATATTTTTTCACATCTATTTCCCTACACTACATTTCAAGTTCCAACTAAAATTGTAACCCATATCCTCCAAAAAAGTATTGGAAACTGGTTCCCATCCGTTTTTAAGTTTATTTTTTACGAAAATCTTGGGATTTCCTTTTATTTTGGGGCCAAAGACTTGCTCTTCCCTTCGGCCGTGATTCCACGAGAGCCGCGGCCCAAAAAAGTCTTTGCAAAAAAGGCTTTGGGGGAAAGGAAAAAAACTTTTTTATGACCCACGAAAAGAGATTCTTGACATTTTTCGGCGATTTGCATTTCGTATACGCGATATCTTTGTTTCTAACCAAAAAAATCGTAGCTTATTTTTTTGACTCAGTAAAAATAAAACCAAAAAATAAAGCCAATTGCCATTTCAAAATTCTCTGAGTAATGGAGGTTTTTTGGAAATACTTTTATGGGAAAAAAGAGGGGAAAGTAAAAGGCTAGCATGCTATAAAATGGTGTATATTTTAAAATGTTTCTTATACGAAAGATTGGTAAGTCACCTGGCACACATTTTTTTTACAAAACTTTGGTCCTATTTGTAACATCACCTGCCAATTTTGTTGTCTTTTTATTTTCCCATAAAAGTGCACCGTGCCGTGTGTTTTGCAGCCTCTTGCACGGTGCGAGGCCACTTTTCTTTTTCCATTTTACATTGCCTGCACTGTGCGGCCGAATGCGGAATTTTGTCGCAGGTTTTGCACCGTGCAAACGAAAAAAGCGGTGATATTTTTCGCACTGTGCGAAGAAAAGACTCAATTTTTGTCGCACTGTGCAAACGGAATCCAAAGTTTGTCGCTGATTTTGCACAGTGCGGGAATTTGAAAGATCACTGTTTTATGCACAGTGCGTAAAATTTGGGTTGTCTCCGCACCGTGAAAAAAATACAAAATTCTAAATTTTGAGTTTTTAATCCAGAGTTTTAAAATGCCGATGTATTAAAAATTTTTAATGACAACCTTGATCGTATTTTATTTTACAATATTTGTCATCGGAATTACCAAAATTTTAAATTTTTTCAATTTCCAGGTTAATAAAATATGCGTGGCTGGTGGAAATACGGGGTTATTCGTTGCCTCCTTGCATGCTTAATCTAATTTTGCAAACAGTGGGAATGCACGAGATGTGAATTTGATTATGCTTGCGGTACAGCATAGCTAATGGTCAGCGGCCCAAGTTTAGGGCTTTTTTAAGGGTTTCAGGCGAAATCAGGCGACTTTTGAGTAAAATACGGATCTCAGAGATGAAAAATATGAGTGGCCTTTCTGATGGATATAAATTCTCCGTATTTTTAAGTCATTTTTATACGTTTTCTGCCTATTACAGTACCCTATTTTTTCTTCTACAATATAATTTTTGTATTTAAATTTCGTTTTTTTTTTATGAAATAACGTCTGTAAACCCTTGTTCTGTAGTTGTATCTTTTATAAACAAATTTTTTTGGCGTTATTATACAAGTTTTCCATCTTTTTTCATCTATTTTTGCCCACAACAACATATTTTGTATATTTCATATATTATATTTTTATCCCGTTTTATCCCGATAACATCACCGGATTTCCGGTTCATGACCCACTCTAACCGTGTTATCACCCTTCCCGGCCTCTAATGCAGGCCGAATCGCATAATTTTATTTGCAGTCAAGGGCCGGAATTTGATTACTTTTGCATAAATTTGCATTTCCTTATCAATTCGGAAGGGGAGTTGTTTTCCGAATAAAGTAACAGGAGGATTATTTTGGAGAAAGTGTGCTCGCGTTTGGAGATGTGTATTTTACAAAAATTTATATAGATTTTGGGAAATGATTAAAATTTTTTGATGATTTTAGGCAAATTTGAAGTATAAAATAAAATTTTTGGTAAACTAATTGTTTATAACGCCTAAAATTATGGCCCGTGTTTCTGCTTACTTTAAACTTATTTTTTAATTTTTTGATTACTATTAATTCCTTGAATTTTATTATTTTTCTTCAAAAAATGCCGACTTTTTAATTTCAATGCATCTTAAATTCGATTATTTTAAAATTTTCTATTGTCCGAAGTAAATAAAGTCCGATAACAGCCAATAATTTACCCGCTTTCAGCCGGAGTTCCCCGCATTTTTCAAAATTATCTTCTCATATGTCGAGCGGAACCAGCAATTTGCCTCCCAACAGGTGAATGAGGGCCTCTCCTCGCCCTTATCATCGCACAGATATGCGCCGCGACGCAATTATTTGTTCAGCCGACGATTACGCGAGGTCAGTCATTTTTTTACAATTTTTTCGTCGTTTTACAATCTTTGCGGTTATCAGTAGTTGCAATTTTAAATCTTGTTTTACTTTTTTACAATTTACGTGATTAGTGGCTACTTTATGCTGATAAAAAATTTAAAAGTTACAATTTTCCGTTTTTCTTCCCGCACAGTGCAGAAAAATTATTTGATTTTTTGCACTGTGCGCAACTCAAAAATCCTCTTTTGTTTTTTTGCACAGTGCAAAAGGAGCGACAGTTTCGTCGCAAGTTTTGCACTGTGCAAGAGCAAAGGGCTTCTCTTTTTTGGGGGGAAAATCGAATCTTTGGACTTTGCAAAAATTGTGTCAAAAGTGAAACCGCACTGTGCAAAGTTTAAAAATTCATTTTCTCTCTGCACTGTGCGGATTTTTCCAAATATCTTTTGCAAGGTGCAATAAAAATTAAACCCTCAAATCCTTCGATGTGTAATAATAATTCGAATTGCAAATTCCATAGTCGCTGTTTATAGGGTTCAGTTATCACGCAGCAATATTCCCCATGGAAACCTTATCCTTTGTGTGCAAACCACTCTAAATTTTGAGTGTTCAAGTTTAGCCGCTAGTAAATCTTTTCAACTCGAAATTTACGCTACTGTTTAGCCCATTTTCGACAACTTTTTTCAAATCTGCGATCTATGTAAAACAGCATTTAAAAAATGTTTAAAATAATTCGACATTTCCTTTTTTAATATCGGAGTGAGAGCAAAATTCAAGGATTTTTTTGTTGATTGTTTAACTCGAGACCCTCGACTTTATTTCTATTCCGGGGCGAAGAGAGCGAATTTTTATGATTTTTTATGATTTTGAGCGGAATGTTTAGACACGCCTGACTAACTGTGTATTTATATACGTTGTAAACAGGTCATAGGAGGTCGGATTTGGGTGTTCCTGCAAACAAATTCGATGATCTTGCCCTTTAGGTCAATCATCATCTACTACAATAATGTATATAATGGGGTTGAGAAGGGAAATTAGAGCAAAACAGTGACCAAAATGTCCTTTAAAGGCAATTTTTGATGATTATTTATGGCTTAAAGAGGGGTTTTTACGATGTTTCATCAATTTTATATTACACTAGGTGTCTGAAGTTTGATGATGTGGGATCAAGGGGTTCGGGGGACACTTAATAACTGTTATAAGTGTATTCTTGCCGCTTGATTGTATAGACGCAATTATGATTTGCTCCGGACGAAAAATAGAGATTTTGGTGGTGTCATCATGACGCTCGTAATGACTGAAACCGCTATAATTAATTCTTTGAATTCGGAAAAATAAATCGGCTGCGTCGTATGACTCCTAGTAGGCCATTTTTTATTGCTTTCTTCTGATTATCGTTCGTTTTAAAATGTGTCATAATGACAGTCATCAATGGCCATAGAGGTGTCAGTCTTCATGAAAAAAACGACAATCAATTTTTTTAGACTACAGAAATGTTCCGTAACCAATAATCGCGCCTTGTTCCATCAAAAATTAGCGTCTTTTCCATGTCATTACGACGGATTTTCTAGGCGCGAAAATAATTTTCCCACATTTTTTCTCGCGAAGTTTTGACGCTCGGAAATGAGTAATTCCTGTCGCGACAGCTGTCGGGTAAAGTGTTTTCCATCAACTTCTGAGTCAGTTTTTTGTTTTCTCAACTACTTTCACACCATTTTCAGCTCTAAACACCAAAAATTCGTATTTTTGCCCTAAAACCAGATATTTTAGCCGGGAATTTAGTTTTTACTCAAAAAGTCCATCTCAAGGCTATAATTCCACTTGTCGGACAAGTTGTCGAAGAAGTTTACAGCGTTATTTTTGATATTACAATACATTTCCTCCTTCAATTAAAGCAATTTATTGTAAAAAAGGTCGGAGCTCTTTAGTGGGGGATTAATTGGCTTTAGAAGGCGAAAAGAGAACGACTCAAGGGGAAGAGACCAACTTTCCCATAAATTCTGGGAAGACTCAACGTTTTCCACGATGTTTAGTGTCAATGACTCGGGTTCTCGGCCTTTTCATTTGGGGTTTTGGAGGCTTATATTATACTAGGTGTTGGTTGGTAAAAAATTGATTTTGATACAGTTTTTTGATGGTAATTGGTATAAAGATTGATGTCAGAGGAAGTATAGAGATAGTTACTTTTATTTGGACTCTAGTTTATTGCATTAAAGGTTCTGAATCTTTCTCTTTTGAGGTTTATATTGTACTAGGCATAGGTTGATGTAAATGTGGATTTTTGAACAGCGTTTCTGGCAAATACTGGTGGGAAAGTGAATGTAAAAGGACGCGTAGAGTGTGATCATTGCTGCTAGACTACATTTCTCCCTTTTCGAGATATTTTATGACCAAAATTTAAGATGATCCCCAAATTTCCGTCCTTTTGGAGGGAAAAGTCGCAAAAATTTTTCGTCTGACGTCATAATCAAAAGCACTCCCTTTCGTGGCCACTTCCCACTTGTTTACTTGTCAAATTACTTCCTCCCCCGAATAATTTACCCTTTTGTTCATTGAGATTAATCCCCGAAATTCCGATGACAAGGCCCCCAATTTGTCGAAGGTTAAAATCGTTTCTAATTAGTCGAGATTAGCGGAGCCCGCACGTCGATGTTTTATGTGTCTCTTCCACACCTATCCCGCGTGCCTTGGTCTTGTTTTACCGGGGTTTTCAAAAATTTTGTGAAATTTTTCCTGAATTAGTCATGTAAATGTATAAATTTCGAAGCCATTTGGCTTCAAAGGCGGATTGGAAATGTTGAAAGTAAATCTTTTTACTTTAAAACTTCTCAAAATGATATTTATGGCAGACATTTTGCGTTACAACCGTTTTAAACGCCCAAAAATCGTGTGAAAAACACTCGAGAACTTTGAAAGTCAGGTGAATTCGCCTTCAAAAAACGCTTGTTTATGGAAATATGAAAACATGTGGAGCTGGAAATGGAATTCCCACTCCGTTTTTGAAGTGGAAACTCTCTTTTCAGACTTTCTTCGGGGCGTTTCATTTTGGCTTTTAGGCATGGATAATATAATTTTTGTCTAAAGCTGAGTGGAAATGGATTTTTAATTAAAGGTATATGTCATGCGTGATGTAAAATATATTTTTAAATTTTGTTCCGGCATTTTAGATTAGTGTTTTTGAGAGTATTTTTGATCATGGAGAATATAATTTTTGGTCTCGTTCTGAGCCAAAGTTTGAGTAGGGTCGTGAATCAGCTGCGAGATACTATAAACAGAAGGGATTTGCATTTTGAATTATGTTTTGGGGGAAATTTCAAAGATTTTTTGTCTTGGTTAATATAATGTTTTGACAAATTTTAATTCTTATTAGCCCTGACGAGAGAATCAATGTTTTTGTTGTGAAATACGTCTGCTAGCACATTTCCAATTGTTTGACATCGAATTTTGCATTATTTTTGTTCATGTGTAATATAATCTTTATCATGGATAATATAATTTTTCCCCCTTTATCTAAAGCTCTCTATATTTTCGCCTCATTTCAGGAAGACATATCAATTTGCGACGCGCTGTTGGACACCCGGTCCACGGACTCGAGTCGCCGCAGCAATCCGCGTCGCTCCCATCGCCAGAAACGGCCCGCCAAACACTCCACGGCCTCTGAGTTCGAAGCCACGAAGAAGAAGCTGCGCCATCAGCCACCACCGCCCCTGGAACGACGCACTTTGAGCGACGAGAACCGGCTTGAAGGTGAGTAGTTTGACTTATTTATTTTTTTGGTGTTTAGGAGAGAATTTGTAGCCTTGTTCAAGTTAGAAACGAGCTGCAGAAGCATTTAGGTCGGGGGAGGGCTTTGAATGACTTTTCAAAAAATTTTTTGTGAATTTATAGGCCAAATATTTATATTATCCATCATGGAGGATAGAGAAAGGTTTTTCCTTAACACTACTGTGTTGTTAACAGTTTATTATTGGAATATACCTAAAAGAGTTTTGAAATTTGAGTCAAAAATGTTTCTTTGATGTAGATAAAGAGTAAATCAAACATTTTGATACTGGTCACCTTTTGTTTGCATAAGGAATGACTAGTTATGGGGATGATTAACATTTTTGATGTCATTTTTTCGCAAATTTGATGGGAATTTGTTATTTTATGGGGTACAAAAACTTGATCCAGTGCTTCAAGAAGAAAGATAAGAGTATTTTGAAGGTGTTGTAGCCATTTTTGACTTGATTCTATCGAGTTTTTCAAAAAATTTACGTAGTACGGATAATATAGCTAATTTTACAATACTTATTCCTTTTGTTTGTAATTCCTTTATTCCAAATTGATCTCCGGAGAATACAAAAATAGAAGCCTCCTCGCTGTTCGATGTCTTGATTAAGTCATTAACTTGTTCACCCAAAAGTCTGAAAATAAATTCAAAGCAATGTTTTTAATTGAAATGAAGTCAAGAAAAAAGCCCACTCCACTTCCCTCTTTTCTTCTCCTTTCCACTGCTCTTCGAATTTCCGCGGGGATTCTGCGGAAATTCCGAAATTCTGATGGAGAATTTGAAAGGTTTATGATTCGGGTAAAGTTTGGGAAGAGTATGGGGCGTAGAAGGTGGGAAAAGATTTGTAGATAGGTGGGGATGAAAAGAAAATTTTGAAAAGACTATTATTTCTTCAAACAGTAGAGTTTAAGGTAAAATACGACAATTTAATTGATGTTCGTTATGATTCGACACTCGTTTTTAATGTTTTTGAATAAGTTTTATCAATAAATTGTCGATTTTGATGTTAGTTTAGGAAAAATTTGATAAAAAGTTAATGGAAAGAGCAAAAATCTGGGGTAAAATACGAGGCTAAAGCGCTTGAAAAGCCTTCTAATTCTTATTCAAAAAGCCATCAGATCAACTAATTATCGCCTCCAGGAGAAAAGAAACCTCCAATTTCGATGTCTTGAATAGTACAATTCCGACTGCTCTTCCTATTGTCGTCCGTGGAAACGCGGCGAAAGTGAAAGAACCAACAAAACGGAAATGAAATTCGAATGTTTTTTTTTTGGGATTTTGGTTCAAGGTCTCCGGAGAAGTCTTGTTTTCCCTCAAGTTTAAGGTCTCAGATTCCCCTTCTGCCCTTTTATGGAATTAGAATTGGCTTAAAAAGGGATGCCGGGGTCAGAAGGGTCGTGGTTTGGAATCCTCATTGTTTTCGAGGTATAAAAAATAGGGGGTTGCAATTGCGGAAAAAGTCGAATTTTGAGGTGATACTGTGGAATGGAAAGATCAAAGAAGTCAAGTATAGAACTCGAATAAAACAGTAGGAGTAGGGATAACCAGTAATTTGCGAGGAGCGAAATAATAATTAGGCTGGTATTGGAAACAATTTTACGCGACTTCTCAGGAGTAAAACTCACAAGTCAAACCCACTACATTGGGGGACCTGATCCTGTGCCAAAAAACGTGTCATTTTGCATCCGGGAAGTATAAAAAATGTGGCAAAATGCCTCCCCTCCAAGTTAAAAAACTGCGTTTTGAACGGTCCCTCACAAAAAGAGCGGGCGCGCCTTTGAAATCATAGTGTTTTCACTTGGAGACGGAGGTATTTTGCCACATTTTTTGATACTTCCTGGATGCAAAATGGTACGTTTTTTGCCGCTGGATCAGGTCCCCCACTGTAGTAGGTTTGACTTGTGAGTTTTACATCTGAGAAGTCGCATAAAATTGTTTGCAATACCCGCCTAATTATTATTTCCCTCCTCGCAAATTACTGGTTATCCCTACTCCTACTGTTTTATTCAAGTTCCTCCTCCCTCCGAACCTTTATTACATTTCTTTTGGGATCCGTTGGTGATGTTTTATAATATTTTCGTAGGATCAAAGCGATTCGAAATTTTTTTTCCAGGTGACTCCAACCCGACGAGCCGCAGGAAAACGACCATCGCCGGCTCCGTCGCCCTCCCTCGGACCAATTCGAACCGGTTTCGCGCCAAAACCTCGCTTCAAACTGGCGTTGTCATGAAAACGGTAGGGGCGACTGTAATTTTGGGGGTTTAATTCCGGAGGAAAAACGGTATTTTAAAAGTATTTTTGCAGAATTTTTGAAGAATGTTTTTGAGAAAATTTATTTTTTTTGGAATTTTTTAAAAAGTTTTGGTATTTTTCACTCATTGTCGAAAAATCAAGTTCAATTTCCTTTTTTATCCAACTCTATAACTTTGCAGCTGGACTCGGACAAGCTCCGCTCGCCCTCAGCCCAGCCCACCTCCAGTTCGGCGCATTCGCCGGCCGTGATCGCCCCCACTCAAGACCATCATCGCCCCACAATCCCCACCGTTCGAAGGACCTTATCCGGCCAGGTGTCCATCGAAAATGGCAACGGATTCTACGCCCCATCGGTGCATCCGGAAATGGTCGGGAAACAAAAGTTCAAGGCGCATCCGGGCAAAAACAAGTTCTGTTTCAACGGCCGCATTCTCATGTCCGAGCAGAACAGCGCGTTTTATGTGACTATCGGCATGATCTTCGCCACTATGACCTCATTTTTTATTTTTGAGTAAGTGAAAAAATTTTGTGGATTTTGGAAAGTTTTGGGGTAAAATACGGGATAAGATAGTGGCTTTATTTTTTTGAAGATGAAAATTTTTTTTTGTTTTCCTTACTTGTCAATTTAAAATTCTTGTGGTTTTTTTTGGAAATCTGCACAAATTTTTTAGAATTTTTTTTAGATTGAAACTTTTTTTTGATTTTTTTGGATTTTTTGAATATTTTTCTGGAGTTTTTTTCGTAAAATACGATAGGGGTTGAAACGTTATTGTTTTTTTATTTATTTTTTTGAATTTCAGCGCCATTTTCATCGCCGAACGGGTATCCTTGGCATTACCGGTGTGCGCGGCCGTTCTTTTCTTCCTGGTTATGGCCAATCTCCTCAAAACCTCATTCACGGATCCCGGAATCATTCCCCGGGCCACCAACAAAGAAGTTATCGAACAAGAACGTCTCTTCAAAATCGGTAAGGTTTTTGGAATTAAAAAAATTTTTTTTTTGTAAAATCTTTGTAAAAATAGTTTGAAATTTGAAGTATAAAAGAATTAATTGGTATTTCAGAGACGGGTAACCCCAATGCAACGACCCCTCGAACCCGAATGATTGAGATTTTCAACGAGTGCGTAGTACAGAAATACTGCTTTACATGTCGAATATTTCGCCCGCCCAGAGCTTCCCATTGCTCGGTCTGCGACAATTGTGTGCTCAGGTTCGACCATCATTGTAAGGAATTTTGGGATTTTTGAATTTTTTTTTAAATATTCATTATTATTTTGGCGGGAGTGACGTCATTTTTCTCTTATCTTTGATCTAATTTTTGATTTTTTTCAGGTCCATGGGTCGGAAATTGCGTTGGCCTCCGAAATTATCGGAATTTTTATTTATTTGTGGTGCTATTGACAATTTTGGACTTTCTGGTTGGCGCTTGTTCCATCACCCATCTTATTATGCGTAAGTTTTTTGTCGTTTTTTCTGAAAGTTTAGGCCCAAAGATGTCTAAAAATCCCATTTCCAGTGTCAATGGAGCACCGAAACTTTGTGGAAGCCATCAACGCCACGCCGGGCTCGGTTTTTGTTAGTCTAGTGGCAATAATCTCGGTGTGGTCGGTCCTGGGACTCTCCTGTTTCCACACATATTTGTTGGCATCGAATCAAACAACAAATGAGGAGGTGAAAGACACCTTCAGCGACCTGCTGGGATCGTATTGCGGATCATTGTATTCTACGGGAAATTTATTTACAAATTGTTTGGCCACTTTGTGCGCTCCGGAACCTCCGAGTTTGATCGATCGAAGGGGAAAAATTGAGGCGGTTACGGTGGTGGAGGTGAGAATTTTAAAATTTTTAAAGGTTTTAAAAAATTTTGAGGTTGTTTTGGGAAGAAAAATTATTTTTTATGGAAGTAATGTGGGTTGATTTTCTTTTTTTTTTTTTTTTAAATGTCCTAGACGAATTTGGGTATTTCGAAAAGTCTGGGCGAAATTGGCAATATTTTAAAAATTTTCAAGTATTATATTGTCGTATTTTATAGGTCCAACCGGAAGCCCTCCGCTCCCACCGTCATCTCCAGACCATCCTGAGTCAGCCCACCCACAAACTCGGCACTTCTTCGTCTGTTCCCAAACTCACAGTCATCCCGAGACGGCACTCTTCGACCTCTGTAATCTCGACAACCTCCTCATCCCATCACTCGGAATCCTCGATAAACTCGTATTCATCGGATCAAGTCCATAAGGCCAAAGACGCGCCTCCAGAATTACATCAAATCTCCATCGAATCAGAGGATGAACATCATGATGTCAGATATCGAGACAATTATGCCATCGAAAATGACGATGAAACTACTGAAAATGGAAATGAGGCGGAAGTAAAAATCATTGGAGATAAGAAAACGACAAAGACTGGGTAAGAATTTTACGAAAAAATTTGGGTTTGGATATTGTTTTATGCAGTATTTGATGATGACTTTCATTTTAGCCCCGTCCGAACGTAGTCCTGCCAAAATCAGCGTTATTGGTTAATAATTTATTGTTGATATCAAATGTACAGTCATTCATTCCCAACGAATTTCACAGCCTTTACATTTTTCTATCAGATATTTCTTCGCCATATTGTTTTTGTTTCTTTTTTTATCAGATTTTATTTTTTTATATTATATAAATAATTATCGAAACAGAATTTAAAAGTGGGACAGTTAGAGTTTTGAACTATTTGACTTATGGAAAAAAATTTTTTTTTTGACTGCACGGTGCGTTTTTTGCAAAAATTGCACGGTGCGAGAGTTTTGGACTTCGATTTTTTTGATCTTGGTTCTGATCAAAGATCAGGGCATCGTTTTCCGAATTTTACAAAAAAAAGTTCCCAAATTTGGATTTACCCGCACAGTGACCTCTTTCGAAAATCATCGCACCGTGCGAAAAATAAACTACTCGGAAAACATGAAACATACAGTGAGGGAGCTGATCCAGTGGCAAAAAACGTACCGTTTTGCATTCGGGAAGTATCAAAAATGTGGCAAAATGCTTGCCGCTCCAAGTGAAAAAACTTCGTTTTGAAGGGCGCCCTTTCCTTCACAAAAAAGCGGTCGCGCTTTTGGAATCGTAGTTTTTTCACTTGGAGAGGGAGGTATTTTGCCACATTTTGTGATACTTCCTGGATGTAAAATGGCACATTTTTTGCCACTGGATCAGGTCCCCCACTGTATAAATTAATGAGTGAAATATGGTCGAAAATCAAAGCATAAGGCTGAATTAGACATTTTAATATCACAGTTACTTTATGACCTCAGAAATCAAGTTATTTAATCAACAATACCCATTAATTCACCTCATAATCTCTGATATAACATTTTTTGTTTTTACGTGGTTGGTTTTGTAACTAATGACAGGAGCTTCGAATTCCAAAAACGTAAACTTAAAAACGCGTGGGACAGCCAAAAAAACCCCCAAAAATAACAAAAATTATATTACACATTGTCTGACAAGTGATCAAATACCGCTGTCCCCGCGAAGCTGTTTGCAATTACGGCTCAATATTACAAACAATACAAGAGCAAGTCATCTTGAGTCATTTGAGCAAAGGTTACAGTTCTTCCAGTCCCTTGTTTTATTCGAATAAACATACGTTCGTTTGATTGGGAAATTAATGGCCTAATTAATTTCTTCATGCTTATAAAATGAGTGGACTCGATGACTACGGTTTATTATTGCAGGAAAAGCTGAAGGTGTTTGCAGCAACGAACTCGGGTTTATGGGGTCTTAGAGGTCAACAATCTTGTTTTAGATGGTGTAATACAAAATTTGCCCGATTTTTGGTTTGTTTTCGATTATTAGCTATTATTTTCAGGATATATAGGAACTAATTAATTAATCTGTCCGTTTTTGTTCTTCAATTTTTTCCGAAAAAACCGAATTTTTAAGAAATTTTTTAATTTTTTTGCTGTATAACAATAAAACCCATAAGGAACTGCTGTTCCACATATAAATAGAGCCTTTCAGACTCTTATTTTTCCGCACTTTAGGAGATCCCATCAAAATTGACAGGTTATGTCATTTGTTTTTGGGCCCCACCACGAAAACAAGCCGGCTAAAACGGAATGCCAAGAAAGAAATTTTTTTCGGCGGAATTTTGGTTGAAAAACAATTTTTCTTGATGCGTGAAGCCGGGAAATGCATCAGGGGATTAGATTTCTCGAGGCTAAAATTAGCGCGGCCCCTGCGGGCGTCCGTTTTTGGCGTTATCTGAGCCGAATTTATCCGATTCTTTATTTTTAGAGCATGTCGGGGACGGTGCTCAAGGCCGGGCTCCTGGTGGCCATGGTGATTATGACGGCCGTGGCGGGCCTGACGCCGATCTGGGTGAGTGATTTTTTGCCTTTGACCTTGTTCTGGACTTTTAGGTAATAAACTCGAGGATTGGGTGGGTTCGAGGTGATGGAGAAGATAAATTTTGAAAGTTTTTGGTTCTTTTGTTATGTTTTTGCGTGAGAGAGCTAAACTAAAGCCTTGGTGACAAGTTTCTTTATGTTTCAGTGTTTTTGACGTTCTAGTTTGGGTCTTGCACACTTTTGAACTAAAGGGTTTTTCGAAAAAATAGCTGTTTTTTCTTGTGGAAAGTATGGTTAGATTAAAGAAATTTAAGCATGGAAACAGCAGAATTTTTCAACAATTATTATCAAGTACAATATGAAATCTTCAGATCCTCCGTGCCCTCCGCAAACGAGCCCACAGTCTGCCGTCGTCCAAGAAGAAGGATCGGGTATCACTCTTCCTTTGTCTTCTTACATGTTTCTCAGGCGGAGTCTTCTTGGCCACATGTTTTCTCCATCTTTTCCCCGAGCTTTTTGCTCATGTGGAGATGATGAAGGAGACGTATGGATTCAAACCGGACTTCCCAATGGCCGAACTGTTGGCGTGTTCGGGATTTTTCGTCCTCTTTTTGGTCGAAGAATTGGTCTTGATTATCCTGCCGAATGCAGGGCATAGTCATGGAAGTTCGAAGGAGGAGGAGAGTGTCAGGTGGGTAAATTAGTATTATTGTTTTTTTGATTTTTAGGTTTGTTTTTGACCTTGATTTTACGGATGGATCATAAAACGACACAAAATTACATTTACCCTAGAAAGATTTCAATTTTAAAATTTCGATTTGTTACCTAAAATATCGAAATTTATCTTTAGGATGATCAGAAATCGCGATCAAGTAGGTCTCCTCACATCGGCCGAAGTGGAATCCGAACGTCATCCGGCCGGTTTCTCCAACACCCTCACTGCCACCAACACTCAGGCCGTCTCCTCTCCTCGGCAGTGCTCTGTAGCCACATGTCCGGACGCCACAATTCCCATCATTGCCGAGCCCGAAAGATGTGAAGCCAATTGTGATTCGGTGAAAGAATATCCGCCAATTATCACCAAGAGCAGACCTCATCCCCACAGTCATTCGACGAGATCAGTGACGATTGTCTTGGCCATCGCTTTCCACGCTATAATTGAGGGATTGGCATTGGGTGTTCAGGTATGAAGTTTTGTTGTGTAGGCAGTTTTTTGGCCAAATTTTGGAAAATTCTTTATGTCTAGGGATAAATAGAGGCATTTTAGGATATCGGACGAATTTTGGCGAAGTTTCAGACTTCGTAATAAGTTTTATGACCTTATTTTATATTGTTTTAGACAATTTTTTAAATTCTTTTAGAAAGTTTGAAATTTCTTCAAAATCTTAAGGTGCTAAATGTATTATTAGATTACCGGAAGAGTTTTGTGGCGTCTTAGACTATTTTATGACTTATTTTATATTGTTTTAGACAATTTTTTGACGGATTTTTGGCCAGTTTGAAACATTTTTTTATTCCCACTTTTTACAATATTTTGTAATTTCTACTATTTTAAATGTATTTTCAGACCGACCCTGCCAAGATTTGGGCGATTTTCATCTCCCTGACCGTCCACAAATTGATTGTCGCCTTCTCGATTGGTCTCCAATTGGCGAGAACTCATGCTCACAGTCTCAAATGGGTCACCTTGTCCATGATCATGATCGCCTTTATGACTCCAATCGGAGGTGCGATTGGAATGGTGGTTCGGCATGCCTCGATCAACGCCCAACTTCAAGATACGATCATATTGATCTGCCACGGACTGACTGTGGGAACCTTCCTTTACGTCACGTTCTTTGAGGTCTTGATCCACGAGAGAGATAATGAACATCCAAATCTTTTGAAGGTAAAGTTTTAGATATATCGGACTCTTGAACCTTGAAAATCTTTTAATTTTTATATTGTTTTAGCTCCTGGTGATGATAATTGGATTCGCTTTGATTGGCCTGATCCGATTGATAACAGAAGGCCATGATCACTCCCATGGGCACTCACATGGCCACAGCCACGACCATGACCACCACTAGACGAGTTTATCTTGTATTCCCCCCGACTAAAACTGGTTTTCTTTGATTTACGCATCAAAAGTATCAAATTTTTAATTTTCACTGCTTTGTTTTTTGTCTTCTAAGGTTAGATCATTGATGGTATATAACGCTTAGAGTTGTGTTATACTGAAATTTACAAAAATTTTTGTTTTTCGGATAATTTGAAATTTTTGAGGATATTAAAAAAAAAATTTTTGCTCACAATGACTGTAAGTTTTTTGTAATGCAACCTAGACGTCAAATGCCTCATGATTTATCGCATTCTATTGCAATTTTCTCTTGCCATCCACTTCTTTTCATATGGTATTTTGCTCCAGCCCGGGTCCACGAAAAATCGGTCATAATGACTCATTTTTCTCGGTAAAAGTGAAGAATATCCATTCCGAGATCGGAAAATACATATTGAAGGTGTCCGTAAAGATATCCGAAAATTTCATCGACCGGAATTTTTTTTGCGTAATTAGAAAAAGTAGCATAATCCCGAATTTAGATATGAATTTATAATTTCTATGAGTCTTTTATCTACCGTGTTGTCTTCAGAGCATTGTAAGCTTTATTATTCACAGCCAGCATTCTGTTCTACAGCATAATTTTGCAAAGTATCAGGTGTAATATCAAGAATGGCCGCTCTCTGATTTGATTTGTTGATTTTGGTGTGTAGATTTGTATGAAAGTAATTGATAAAGAAATTTATGTAATCTTGGTTATATTAGTGTCATTTTGCAATTGAAAAAATTTGAAAATAAGCGAAATATCAATTTTGACACTTCGTCAACATAGAATTGATTTATTATCACTTTTGTAACAAAAAAAAATTTTGATAAAAAATTTGAATTTCCTTGAATAAATCGAAAAAGCAAAAAGTTTCATCGCCGTATTTTACTATTTAAAAAAGTTTCAACGTCGTATTTTACTATTTAACTTAACACAGCCCCCAATAAAATTAGCATAATTAGAACTCATAAGTGACGAGTGAGTGGACTCTGGCGCCTTGCAGGACTTCTCGACCCTTCAGACCGGTCAATTCGATCAAAACGAAGGCCTCACAAGCGTCGCACTGTGCGCTTTTCAGCAGATCAAAAGCCGCTTTCAGAGTGCCACCAGTGGCCAAGAGATCATCGATGAGGAGAACTTTGGAATGGGGAGGCAGAGCGTTCTTCTGGATCTCGATTACATCCTGAAACAATCAAAATTTAAGGCAAAAATCGGGATTTTTTGCCCAATGTTACATTAGGCCATTGGTACGGCAGAAAAACCCGGATTTTTTGATAAAACCTTTAAAAATATAAATGTAAAAGGCTTGTAAATGAAAGAATACGGCTACTTACCTCTCCATACTCCTTTTTGTAGGTTGCCCGAAGCAATTCGCCCGGTAATTTTCCCTTTTTTCGAATCGGAACAAATGGAACGCCGAGGAGAATCGCGACTTGAGGACCGAACAAAAAGCCTGGAAATAGATGTAACATTATATATATGGGCTTTATTTTTTTAGTTTAGAGGGCATCAGCATTTACAGTTGCCTTTTTGAAATTCGAAAATTCAAAAAAAAATTTCCAACTAAATACTGTAAAATACCATTATCTGGAAAATTATCGATCTACAATGGCATGTTACCAAAGAAGTATTCCAGGAGGACGTATTTTACCCTTAAAACGCACCTCTCGCCTCCAGTCCAGCGACCGCATCCACCTTCCCTCGATAATTCTCGGCGATCTTTTCGCACAGCTCTTGAACAATTTTGGGATGGTTGAAAATGGGCAATACGTCGCTGAAAATAATTTTACCATCTAAACGACCCACAACTTACTGGAATATAATTCCTTTCTTCGGGAAGTCCGGATAATCTTGGGTTACTTCCAAGATTTTGGCTTTGATCGACGAAAAATCAACCATTTTTAATTTTTAACAGCCTAACTGTCGCTAATCGTTTGATAAGAAGACAGACTGATAAAAATGGGAAACTTCCGAATGAATTTTGCGGGAAAAATAATTTATTTTTCAGATTTTGACACTTCGTTCACTTAATATTGGATTTCCGAATTTTCATCAAAGCCTCGAGGAATGGAGGGAAATTTAACACAAAATAATAACTAATAAAATAAATACATGTTGTAAAATTTATCCTATACCATCAGAAGATAATTTTTATTACACTTTGACCATTAAAAAAAATTTTTTCAAAAATCGTATTTTAGAGAATCAAAATTTGGAAACTGATGATGATATTTATTTCGAGGTAGTGTAAAAACCTATTTGTTCAAGTTATTTATCTGGAATACGCTGTAGAACTAATGAGTTCCACGGTATTTGTAGTTGTACTTGCTATTGGGCGGATAGTCGAAATCGCCGCTCTTCGATAACTTGGGATCAAAAATACGATGGTGAGGGTGTTCAAGATTGGCATTAGTTGGAATGAGGCTGCTGCAAAGTAGGGGGCCAGTGGGGAAGTGACTCCAAACAAGTTGAGAAAGGCGACCAAAAAGATGGGCAAAACGTTGAGAATTGCGGGGTAAATTGCCTGCAATTTGGAAAAATAAATATTGGAATTGGCAACAATATTTAGAAGATATATTTATTTATAGGTATCGTCAATTTTGCTTTTCCAAGGCGAAAAAGTAAAATTAAAAGGTTTTTTTTTGAGAAATCATCAATATTTTAGTATAGATTGATGATGAAAAAATGATGACCCACCTGTAGAACAATAACTCGGACCACGTGGCGTTGAGCTTTTGCGGTGCTACTAACAACGGAGCTTTTCGCCATCACTCGAACTATTCTCAAACCAAAATAGGCTAACATTATGTAGAACACAACTATTGGGCCTTTGTGAAGGAGGGTTCGAAGGAGCAGGATTGTCTTTGTGCTCTGAAATAGCCAAATTTGCAATGAAATGGATGAGGGATATTTGACGTTTTAGCTACGGTAATATAAGTAGTTATATAAGCTGCTTTTCCTTCTCAAACTTCCATTTGAAAAACAATTTAACTTACATTAGTGTATACAACATGTGCCACCTCGCTTCCATAAGCTTTTTTGATATCCAAGAAGCTCTCCTTTGTCGCATCTTCAGTGCTAAACCACATCAGAGGGAATTGCCCGAGGTAGTAGGACAACGAGATTAAATACGTAACTAGAAATCGCTTTTTGGACCACGTTCCGACTTGCGCAAGGATGTCAGAACGATACCAGAAATGTAAAGCGTTAGTTGAGGACATCAGACATGTTGAAAATGAGTCCAATGCCACCAAAGATTTAGTCAGAAGAGGGGGAGAGTTTAGGAGGAGAGGGTTTTCAAGCAGCACGTAGTAGTGAATAGAGGTGGCCAGGGCGTTCTGTAATGGATGTGTGGTCACTACTATAGTAGAAATGGTACCCTTTCGTTCTAAGCTTCCTTGTGCTTTATGATTTTTGTTTCAAGTAGCGCACAGTTCAGATTTTTTGATTATTTGACAATACGACGTATTTTAATTCGTCGTTAAAAGCTTAGAAGTATGACCGTGCCGTTTTTTTAGTTGGGCATTTTTTCTAGTACAATTAAAGTTTTAATACTTGTGTTAATATTACCTGAAAGATCGTTAAAAATACTATCTATTGATATATGCTTCATGTGGTCAGGCTTATCATAGCGGTTTTTATAAAGCGTCAAAGATGACCAACTTTCGTCCCGGAAAAATTTCATTTGCGGGAAATTTTCCCCTACATACAAAAATTACTGTTATACCTAAGCAAAAATTATTACCTAGGAATTGTTATAAGTGGTGCCAAGATTTCCAAGTGGCATCTCAAACATTTGTACGATAACTTTTTACAAGCTTCTTGCTTTTTTTCAATGAATTACTTACACTCATCAAAAATCCTTTGACTAACGCATAGAGGAGGTCAACAAACGTAATAAACCCCAAAATCCAAGCGTACTCGCTTTTATTTCGGGAGTTATAGATCCTCATAGACAAGTAAATAGTGATGCAACATAAAACAAATGAAGTTGCCATAGCTGTCCAGCAATAAATCTGATAAATTTCATCAGCACTCATTCAAGGCATGAGTAATGGAACAGTAAAAAATGAAGCAATTACATACAATTGGCAAGTAACAAGGTGTGTTTTTAATTTGCCAGTTCCAGAGCATATGTTTTAAGATGTTTATAAGCAATTAAATATGTCTCGCCCACACGTTTCGAGTAATTGAATAATTGTTGTGGCTTTTTGAGTTTCAAATTCGATTAAAATTTATGAACATAAGCGATGACTTGTCAAATTTATGGTCATACTTTTGTAGCCGAATAACGGCTTATTTCAATAAATGTAATTCAAGTTATGCTCATATCGTGTCCACAGTTGTGATGATAACAGTCTGTCGCGAAAATAATGAGCACAATGTCGCTGTGCATATTTGATTTTGTCGCGACACAATTCATTTTCTCGGCGGAAATACGATTTTCGACGAGACGTTATTTTCCCGACAGACTGATACGTTATAAAATTTGGAACTGGGACGATTGGGGAAAAAGACGATTGGGGAAACCGAAAAGTATTATTTTTATTCCATGCAAATGTCGAAATTAGGATAATCGAGGGTGCTCATTTCGAAAATGACATTCATTTTTTTGATTCTTACTTTTTTCTGAAGTAGTACCGTAAAGTAGTAATTTTTGCTTTTTTTCATAAATACTCGATTTAGGGGTTTTCGAAGGTGCTGGTACTACATAGTATCATGTAATACTAATTCGTACTAGAGGAAAAGTTAACATAATTTTCGAAACCAGCACCTTCGAAAACCCCTAAATCCAGTATTTTTGGAAAATGTTCAAAGAATTACTACTTAACAGTACTACTTAAGAAAAAAATAACAACTAGAAAAAATGAACATGATTTTCGAAATCAGCGCCCTCGATTATCCTAACTTCGACATTTGCATGGAATAAAAATAATACTTTTCGGTTTCCCCAATCGTCTTTTTCCCCAATCGTCCAACTCCGATGTTTTTTAAGAATAGGGGCACGGAATTTTGGAGCTTCTCAAGCTACAGTCTGGCGTTGAGATAAACTTGGCACAAATTTTGAATATTTTTTTCTAAAATATATGTGAGAATCCTAGCTCGCGCTTTGCAGAAACAACCGAGATTTTTCGATCAAAAGTTGGCGAAAATTTGAAACTTTCTGCCGAATTTTAGATGTATCGTCAATTACAAGCGCTGAATCAGCAAATCAAAGACGTAGAACAAGAACTTCAAGCAGGAAATTGTTTGCATTTATGATATGAAAGATTTTGGCCAAATCGTATCCATTTTTTGTGAATTTTACAATTTTGCTGAAACAGTAGTGTTAAGAAGTAATTTTTTTTTGTTGAATAGTGGATTTAGGGGTTTTCGATGGTGCTGATTTTGAAAATCGTATCCATTTCTTCTGAATTTTTGCCCTAATCTGCAATTCTTCAAAATAAATGTTTTTATTGGTAAAAACGTGGTCAAACTTGTATGATATTGTGAGAAAACTTCTGACGCTTTTTTGGTCTTTACAACCAAACATTAAACACTACTTCATAATAATAAAATTGTAAAGTTCAGAAAAAATGGATACGATTTTCGCAATTAGCGCCATCGAAAACAAACCCCCTCCCCGCACGTCAAGAAATTTCGGGCATTGCAAAGGTTCTCACAGCGAAAAAAAATTCATAAAATCTGTCATCCAAATTGCACATAACAACAATGTTTAACTTAATTTTTTTTATGGGAGCTCTAGGGAGTACTACTAGTCGTATACAACTGTCTTTTATACCACTGACACATTCTGAATGGGTGTCATCGTGACGCATTTTTTGAACACGGTTCGAGCTAGGCTAAAAATAGTGCAAATTTCAAGGCCGAATATCAAAAAAACTGTCCCATCAAGCGAGACGGGACCGGTGTAGATACTCGAAGAACAGTTTAAGGATTTTTTTGACGTGGAGCCTATACCTCCTTCCAGTGCTCTCTGAGTCGGTATCGTCGATACAAACTTTTATTTAGACGTTGTATTCTTCGCCATGGAAAACTGTCAAATACTACGATTACGGGTATATTTTGGTTCTATTAGCTTAAGCAGCTCTCGAGCTTTCTATTGATATCAATATCTTGTGATTTACTATTAATCTTTATGTCTAAATATTGCAAACCATTTGGACTAAAACGGATTTGCACCGGGCAGAATGCCAAAAAAAATTCTAGGCTTTTTCATTGGACGCCCGTTTTTCTTTTATTTTTTCTTGACGTGCCCCGCACGTCAAGAAATTGCGGGCATTGCAAAGGTTCTCACAGCGAAAAAAAATTCATAAAACCTGTCATCCAAATTGCACATAACAACAATTTTTAACCTAATTTTTTTAATGGGAACTCTAGGGAGTACTACTAGTCGTATACAACTGTTTTTTATACCGCTGGTACATTCTAAATGGGTGTCATCGTGACGCATTTTCTGAACATGGTTCGAGCTAGGCTAAAAATAGTGCAAATTTCAAGGCCAACTATCAAAAAAACTGTCCCATCAAGCGGGACGGGACCGGTGTAGATACTCGAAGAACAGTTTAAGGATTTTTTTGACGTGGAGCCTATACCTCCTTCCAGTGCTCTCTGACTCGGTATCGTCGATACAAACTTTTATTTAGACGTTGTATTCTTCGCCATGGAAAACTGTCAAAATACTACGATTATGGGTATATTTTGGTTCTATTAGCTTAAGCAGCTCTCGAGCTTTCTATTGGTATCAATATCTTGTGATTTACTATTAATCTTTATGTCAAAATATTGCAAACCATTTGGACAAAAACGGATTTGCACAGGGCAGAATGCCAAAAAAAATTCTAGGCTTTTTCATTGGGCGCCCGTTTTTCTTTTATTTTTTCTTGACGTGCCCCGCACGTCAAGATTTTGCGCTCAAAGGGTTATGTATCAACACGAAAGTTGGCATTCTGTTTCCGCTTACGGAAGTGTCCAAAAAATCCGTCTCAATGACAGTTTTTTTGGACGAGGTCAGAGGAAAGGCGAAATATTGCGCAAAATGAAGAGATTTTCTATCTCGAAACTGGCTCATTTGATTTTTTTCGTTTTAGGCTCAAAAAATCCGCCTTGTTCCAGACTATGTTTCCACGAAACTTCAAATAGGGGCGAGGGAAAATCTTAGAGAAATCCTCGAAATCGCAACATTTTTTAGGCGTTGTTAGTTTAGGCTTCAAACAGATAGAAGACGACCGATTTTTTATATGAAATATATATGTTCAGGTTAAGCAGGAGCCCAGCTTCAAATTTATGTATGCAATAACCCCATTCTACCCCATCTTCATCGTGTAATCAGGCTATCTTTATCGCAAAAAATTGTCTTTGAGATCAAACAGAATGCCAAGAATTTTTCATTGCTTGAGCGCTTTTGTTTTATTTTTTCTTGACGTGCCCCGCCCTTCTCTTTCCTTTTTTTAGCGGAACTTTCCGCAGCGGACCTTTCCGTCCTCACAATCAATCAAAAAAGCGCTTTTCACTTGGGATTAATTGTTGTGTTTTCCAAACGTATGTGAAAGTTGTTTTCCTTCAATCT
Source organism: Bursaphelenchus xylophilus (assembly GCA_904066235.2). NCBI lineage: Eukaryota > Metazoa > Nematoda > Chromadorea > Rhabditida > Aphelenchoididae > Bursaphelenchus > Bursaphelenchus xylophilus. Next base: position 4,338,065 of record CAJFCV020000001.1, read on the forward strand.
CCTTGTTTTTCGTGCAATAATTTTCAGCGATTTTCTCGAGGGACGTATTCCAAGTGCGACTCTTAGATTTTATTTTTTTGCACACATTTTGAGCAAAGGCCATGTCTCTGAAAATTTTAGCTCGCGGTTTGCAGGGAGAGATGGGATATTCGAACGTTGAATGTCAGTCTGTCGGGAAAATAGTGTGGATCAAAAGCAATTTTATTTTGCCGGGACGCAATCCCTTTTCTCGGCGGCGATGCCGAGAAAAGGCTGCTCACGTCTCTCGGGCAGTTTCGCTACTTTGCGCGCGATCTTGACCTGTTCAACGGGATAACAAACTAAACGCTCGCCAAAGCTTTGCCGACGGCCTCCGGCCGCGGCAGAAAAACGCTACGCGTTAGACTGAGCCTAATAGTAAATTTGTACCAAGTTTCATCAAAATCTGAGCGTCGTATTTGGAGTAATTTCAGTATTTCCTTTTTCACCTTAAAGTGACATCACCTTGAAGTGACAATGAAGACTCTGACACTGAGAAATGGAGTGGAAATGCCGGTTTTAGGACTTGGCACCTTACAGGTAATTGCTCTTACGCAACATTTTTTATGAGCCATATCAAAAACATTGTGCGAAAGCAGGAAGTGCACCGTGCGTTGGCGACGAATTCCATGGATTGCGACCCTAAATGGGGTAAAGCGATCCCGCACGGCAACCCAGGGAGTCTCCCTCCTCGTTTCGGCACTTCGCACACCCAGTATCGGTCAAATTCACACGAAATGTCACAACAGAATTTTTCGTGTGGTTTTTCGATGGAAAAATATTTTTCTCGAAATTATTTTGTCAGTTGTGACACTTCGTTTGGACGAAACTCAAAAGTGGTCGGGAGACGTTTTTGTTCTATTTCGGTTTGTCGTGCCCCGTGGTGAAAATTTTTAGATTTTTTTCGGGAAAAACTTGGTGCTGATTTCGGGAATCGTGTTCATTTTTTCTGAACTTTTCAAGCTCGCGACCTAGGTCGTGACCTAGGTCAAGGTGTTTGCCCAAAAAAACCCCGGAAATGGACTCAATGCTTGATTAAGATGGTCAAAAATCCCAAAAAATATCAAGCTCACCGAGAAAAAAAGACAAAATTATTATCAATACATCATTTTTAGTCGAGTTCCGAAGAATGCATCAACGCGATTCATGCTGCGTTGGACGCCGGCAACACCCTAATTGATACAGTGTCCATTTCCAAAAATGAAGAAGATATCGGGAAAGCCTTGGAATCGTATTTTGAAACTGGAAAGTTGAGCCGGAAAGATGTGTTTATCACTACGAGAGTGAGTTTGGACAAGAAAATTGTATTATAAGTTTGTCGGAAAAATAATGTGGATATGTCGCAAAAAATGCCTGCCTCGTCGCAATAGCGCACCAAGTTTACAGCGGCGGCTAGAAAGTGATTTTGAGCAATTCAAAGGCGAATCCACATTATTTCCCCGACAGACGAATATTTTCGAAACCTCGCCGTTTGGTAGCTGTATATTTCCCATATTTTAGGTGTGGAGCGACTACAACCCTCCCGAAGACGTCGAGAAAACGTTAAGAGAGAAGTTGAAGGCGTTGCGAACGGACTACGTTGACTTGTATCTGATTCATCAGCCGCCAGAGTTTATGGTAAGTGGATGATGTTACTCTATGTGCACCGGATCGTTGAATATCTCGTGTGAAAAAGAGATGGCCAAAATGTTTTTTTCTCCTCTGACCGCTCTCCGCCTTTTGCGCATTCTCTAGACCACAAAGGTCTTGGAATATCTCGGCTGTGCGTGCAAAGTGCGAGCCAAAATTTCTAAGGCTTGACACTTGGCGAGCGTTTGTTGTATAGAAGTTTGCTGTACAGAGATGCACTGTATTTTTCTTCTAAATTATTTATCTTCCCGATTCCAGGAAGAGAATAACGAGATGACAACCCGCCTCAACAACACCTGGAAGGCCATGGAAGAGGTCTACAAAAAAGGTTTGGCCAAGTCCATTGGGGGCTCGAATTTCTCTGTATCTCTATTTGAGAGTATTATGCCGATCTGTGAAGTCCCATTTCACATTCTTCAAGTCGAACAAAAAAAATTCTTCGATGAGGGCCTAGAAGGTTTAATCGATGATTGCCGAAACGAAAAAATCTTCTTTACTATGTTTAACCCTCTTAGATCGTCGGTAATGATGAAAGTGTTCCATAGCGAGCGAGGATTATTAAGCCAGTAGCAAAAAACGTACCATTTTGCATCCGGGAAGCATCAAAAAGTGTAGTAAAATGCCTGCCTCGCCAACTAAAAAACTCTGTTTTGAAAAGCATTTCCCTCACAAAAAGATCGTGCTTTTGAAATCGGAGTTTTTTCACTTGGAGAGGGAGGTATTTTGCTGCGTTTTTTATGCCTCTCGGGTGCAAAATGGTCGGTTTTTTGCCTCTGGATCAGGTCCTCCACTGTAGGTTAATATAGTATGACCAAAGTTTTCCAAAAAGTTTCAATTTCTACATAAAGATACCCTTGCCAAAAAGTTACCCGACCGTCCCTCCTCCATGGTTTCTCGTTTGCAAGGGTTGTTGAATATCCCGGCCGAGCCTGCAAACTATTTACGATCGTAAACTTTCAATCTTCATTGGCCATCCAGATGACCCGTGGAAAAATGAGAGGAAATAAAAAAAAATTCTTTTATTAGTTATTTTTTCTAACAATAAAATGTTTATTAATCACTCATAAATGTAACTTTTAGCATGTTAGCATGATACGTTTAGATCTGAAATTTGGGAATAAAACTTATTAAAGTAATAAAATTTCCGTCATTTGTCGCCCTCCTTGTCCGCCGGGTCAGTCGAAGAGCTCGTGGCTGAATTTTTTTTTAGATTTTCAGATTTGACGCTCAGATTTTGATGAAACTTGCCACAAACTTACAAGGCATGTACCCCAAGTGCGACGTTCAGATTTTCTTCAAATTTTGCACACACGTCGGCAATAGACTAACTATAAGTATCAATTCCTGAAAGTTTTAGTTCGCGCCTTGCAGGCGCGAGAAATATAATAGGCATGAAACTTTTCGTGCCGAAATTCGACAAAAAGTCTCAAATTTTCGCCGCCTTTCGATCTCAAAATCTCGGTTGTTTCTGCAAAGCGCGAGCTAGGATTCTCGCATATATTTTAGAAAAAAATATTCTAAATTTGCGCCAAGTTTCATCAAAATCCGAGCGTCGCGCTTGGGGTACTTCACGTCAAAGAAAAAGTGAAAAAACAAGGAATCTCGGATCATTGATTTTTGACGAAATGTCGCTGAATTATCGAGTCACAAAAGAAAACTTTTCCAGAGAAAAAGTTTTTTTTCGAGAAAAATGTTTTTTCGAAGAGAAAAATAATTTTTCTATCTTGATAATTCTGTGGCACTCCGCAAAAAATCAATGATCCGAGATTCCTTGTTTTTTCAATTTTCTGAAAGAATTTTTTTGACGTGTACTTCCCTTGTAAATCGTTTTAACTCACCATTACTTTCACACTCCTCGGTTGGCACGCAAACTCCATGAAACCAGCTGAATCCTTCGAAACAAACACAGTCCGCACGCCAAATTACTTTCTATTGCAAAACGTCAAAAAAATGGTTCGAGTCAAGTCTTCCCCCGGTCATTTTCATCAAGTGTTCCCCTCTGCAGAAATACCGTAATAAAACCGCAGAACAAGCTTCTGTAAATGCATAAATAAACAAAGTATGCAGAAATAAAGCAGACAAATTAGAAATTACACAAACGAGACAGATAAATGTTTGCTTTGGCATAATTTGGGGCTTTGTTTCAAACCTTGGACAAAAGTAAGTCAATTTGGATGATCTGTAACTTTTCTTATGGAACGAAAGCTCAGGTTTTCTCCTTATAGGATTATAGGATATTGCTTCAGCTTTCAATAGGTACCTCATTTTTAGCCATTGCATCATCTTACGTTGAGTTCATTCTCAAAAACTGAAATTTATGACTTTTGAATTTAGATGAAATCGACTGGTTTTACACAATCACCCTCCGCTGCAACTTCGACATCGCTGTATTCCAGAGAGGACAAGAAACGAAGACAACAGGAATAGAGTCAGCTCATGCACGAGATAAAAAAAACTCAAAAATCACGATATTACACTACCCCAAGGTGATCAAAATCGTGATATTCGTCAGAATTGGTAGGTTTTTTGCCTTAGATCCTCTTGATTTTAAGATATATTATACTTTAAAGAGTAGGCTTTCATAATCCGTCAAAATTTTTTAAATCGGAACATTAAATTTTGAGAAACTTCTAATTTATTTTTTTGCCCGGCAGGGATTTTTTACTGGAAAAATTGCTTTTTATTCATGTTATAGTTTTAGAACGTGGTTGGATACATCAGCAACACAACTGCGAGTAGATTATTGCAATCCCAAACACAAGACCACAGGCTTAGCCAGAAAGATAACGAAGAAATTTCGGATATTACAGTATCTCAGAATGACGAAAAGTTTGATGTTTAGTTGGAATTGGTAGTTTTTTTGCCTTAGATCTTCTTCATTTTAGGATATATTATACTTTGAAGTATGGGCTTTCATAATCCGTTAAAATTTTCGAAATCAGAACATTAAATTTTGAGAAAAATTTCGATTTAATTTTGTGCCCAGCGGGGATTTTTTTGGAAAAATTCAATTTTAGTTCGCTTTATGGTTTCAGAATGTGCTCGGAGACGTCAGCAACAGAACTTTTAACTACAGGCACCGACGGCGAGAAGAACTGGCAGCCACCGCCAGAGCCTCAGGGAAAAAAATCCAAGAAATTACAAAGGAAAACCTGAAAAGCCTATTCACCTTTGAATTGATTCCAACCGACGATGAAGAAGATATTAATGTTGTATCTTAACACATCAGTTGTTCTTCTGCTTTTAGTTTGTTGTTAATTTTACGCTTTTTGGAAATGAGTGGGTTTTAATAAGCATCGTATACAATGGGTGCCGAAATATTTGTAAGGATGGGCGCAGCTCGCAAAACCATTTTTTGACGGCAATAATTTGGCGTGCAGTCCGGCATGTATCTTGGAATACAGTCATCTTTATTATGCCCCTCAATGATATCCTGACAAGGCGCAGATCGTCGCGTACTCTTGGAATCGGCTGTTCTCGGGACAGTCGGGGGTTTTGGGCGGATATCTGGAAACAGAAAATGAGCAAATTTATGGCCGCTAGTCACAGTGACGGACCTGGATCCAAACAAAACTCCGCCGATTTGTCCGCCGGACCAAAAAAATCAAAAATCTTTGAAAGATAATGTTGCTCTGATGGGTTCTTGTAGCTGAGATTTTTCCCGGACTCCTAAGACTGCTTTGATCCTTTGATAAAGCCTCCGCCGGAGAAAGAAAGTACGAAATTTTTGCCATCTGTGCATCGGATGAAAACAAAAAATCGCCCCAACCTCTTTTCCAACATGAATTGCAAAAGCCGAGGGCTTTTGCAAAAGCCTTCGTCTTCAGTGTACGCCCACTTCTAAAGGTTTATAAGCGGGCTGGTTACCGCTTGACTCATTCAACGGGATTGTTGAGCTTGAGTTGTCAACTTACATAAAGGCAGGTCAAGAACTTACTACATATTAGAGATTTTTGTACTCTACACATTTGTAAATTTGGCAGAAAGCGATTCAAGTACAGGCTTTGACATTTTACAATAAGATTCTAATTTCAGCCATTCATGTCTAAGAACGCCTTTGTCCTCGTAATGGATTCCGCCGAGTACCATTGCATCAGAAAGGCGGAAATAGATGCCTCTTGTAACAAGAATATGCTGATGCTGATTTCGGCGACTCAAATTATTATTGTCGTCCTTTTGGTAGTCGCTCTAACCACCGACGTATTCAACTCGGAGAAAGCGCTGGGAAAAAATCGATCCGCCAGACAGGCCGAGGAATTCAAGCCTCCGGCACAACGCAATGTGCGTCCTTGCGACGAGACCTGCACGAATGGAGGCGATGTTGCGACTTGTTGCAGATCGCACAGGCTGAAAGATGGGGTCTGCAATGATAGCGACAGAGCCATGTGCTGGTAGAAGCGGTGGCAAACAGACAGCAAATAAATTAAATTAATTATTTACAGTATTTGTTGACGATTTTACTTCTTGAAAGTTTACTTTGAACGGTCGTTTTCTACGAATAAAAATAGTGTAGTAACATGTGAATTGATTGATAATGATAAATGAATTCAAGAAGTAATTGCAATGAGACTTTTCAACAATCTCTACAAGCGATTAATAACGGCCCTGCAGAGAGTTAACTCCCTATTAAAAATCAGCACTTTCCACGAATTGATTGGCTTCAAATCCTGCAGAAAGAACCCATTCGGCAATCAGAAAAACATCAGCATTACTCACGCCGTCACCTTCCTTTTCTCACCCGTTATTTTGCAGGTTACACGCAGTAACCTGACTACTACTTTTTTGATTCAAAAACTTTCTTACATATAATAGTTAGTTTTGTCCAACAATTTGATGTTGAAGCCGGCAAAGCTGTCGTTTATTTTGCAGTCTCAACAGATTTTTAAACCTCTGCCGTCTTACTCGCCGGTGAACAATTCAAGATCACTGTCTCTGAAGAACAAGAAGTTTCTGTTTTTAATTGTCTCGTTTCTTTTTCTTACAGTCCTTCTCGTTGTCGGTATAAAATTGGTCCTTTTCCCGAACTAACAAAGAATCCGGAGATAACACTTCCACAATTCGACGTAAGGAGGATTCAGGAGTTAGAGGATAATTTTTGAGGTGCCTACGTTGAGATGCGGCCTAGAATTTAAAATTCGCGGCAACGCAGTTGAAAAAAGCTTGCGTCACGGCGGTTTTTGAATTGCACAATGCAAAATAATATTATATAATAGCTTCTTGCCTTCAAAGTATAGTTCACATAGCGCTTACTTTATTTTAGAACCACAGTAATGAACGCATAAGTTTTTCAGCTCAAAAACTCAAGCCAACTCCACCGTCTCTTCAGCGCAACCACGACAAAATTAGCTCTCGTCCACAAACACAGAAACCCAAAAATCTGAAGCCTGTTGCGGCTTGTGATGCGACTTGCACAAACCGCGGAGATGTCGCAGCTTGTTGTCGCAAATACCGGTGGAAAAACGGGAAGTGTATTGTACAGCGACACAAGAACAGACCGACAGAGGTCCGAGCGATTTGTTGGCGCGATAGGACAATGGCTAACAAAGGAGTTCTCTAACTGTGACGTGTAGATTCTCTTGAAAATATATAGTAAAAGTAAACATCCATCAATTGACTGATTCATTTCGAACTCTGCAATTAAAACCATTTTTGGAAAACGCAAAATCAATTGTGACAGGTCTGCTTACTCATCCTGTTTATTACACTCTCTTCGCGTTACTTTGCACTTCCAAGAAGTATTACTTTCCGATTTTTATTAAGTTCTTGTTGCTTACCCTCTGTTGGGAAGAACTGATACCTTTTTTAACCGTTGTTTTCGATCCCGTATTTGCTAAAATCTGATGTCAAAGTCCGCGGAAGTGCCGTTTATTGCACGTTCAACACATATTCCGCCAGCTTTAAGCCCACCGCCGCGTTATTCACCAGGAAAAAACCCACGCTTTCTGTATCTATACAACAGGAAATTTTTGGTCCTGATTTCGCTGCTGTTATTCCTAATTGCAATCACACTAATCGTCGGTGTGACGTTGATATGTTTCTCTAGAATTAATGGATCTAAGGAGCTCGATAAATCCAAGTCCGATGTCTCCAAGGAACGGCCACAACAGCCCAAGCTGGGGGAGCCGTCTGATGAGGACGTTAACACTCCTCACAATTTAAGAGTTCCAGAGAAAAATGATGACGTTAACAGGCCATTAAGTCAAAGGATGGAGCCTCAGAAGCTGGGGCCGGCAGAATCAGAAAAAGAAGAGAAAACATCACACCAGAGAAATTCTCAAGCGACTACTCCTCCTCAAGAAGTCGATCGTGCAAATGCGGAAGCGCCACAGGCAACGGAGGAAATGAAAAACCAGGCCGACAAGAGACGGTTGATTCTAAGAGTGGAGCCTCAAAAGCTGGAAGGGTCGCAGCAACAGAAGAAAGAGGCCACGCGTCCAACTCAGGTTCATCTCTCGGCTCTAGAAGCTACGATTCCACCTCAAGAATCAATGTCACAACATGCAAATCCTCTAGAAAAGGCTCAAGAAACAACCAAGCCAGTGAACCAACCACCTGAACGCACGAAGGCCACAGTGAAGCCGTTTATTCCGCCCCGAGAACGCAATATAATTCCATGTGATGAAACTTGCACTAACGGTGGAGCTGTAGCCACTTGTTGTCGAGCGCATAGAATGAGCGATGGAATCTGCGACGAAAGCAGTCGAGCCATTTGTTGGAAGGACTAGCGGTCTACAGATTCTTTATGTTTTTTGTCTATCTAACATGAAATTTTCTATGTAAATAAAACAGTGTATTAATAAAACTTTAAATTGAATTTCTTCAATTACATATACTCTGAATAAAATTGTTTTCCAGATATATATAAACTGTAACATGTACAAAACATTAAATAACCAATATTCGCGAAAGAAACAGATCCTCAGCAAATGAAAAATCTATTTACGTCCGTAGGTGTAGCCTTAAACTCTTTTTGTTTTTACCACAAATTGTGAGAAAGAAAACAGTTCCATCAATGGTTTGACGTCGAAAAAAGCTTTTGGTCAAAACGTTGAGAGGGTTACTCATGCATCTTACATTTCTTTCTTGATTTTGCACTTCCAAACGTTACTGCATATTATCTGCAGTCTACCTTTTTGTGGTGCTTTTAGATATTATACCACTTCTGTTCTTGGGGGTATAATCTCCTGATAATGAAAGGCGCAAGATCGCCATTTACTCAACCTTCGTCACACGTTCCTCCAAGTCTGGTTCCTACATCGCGCTCAAGCTCATCCTCAACGCCTCCGAGTGATAAGAGCTCGGGGTCAACACTCTCTATCTGCTCCGATTTACCTCCACCGCCTCCGTATTCGCGGGGCAGGAATCCGAGGTTTTTGTTTCTATACAACAGAAAGTTTCTGATTTTAATTGCCCTCCTGCTATTTATTATTGCGATTCTACTGGCTGTAAGCCTAGCATTGAGAAATTCGCCGAGTTTTGATGGTCCGCAGGACAAGCCAATTGTTGAGAAGACCACAGTCCCGTCCTGGCTGGGAACGTCTCAAAAATTTAGAACGCCTGAGCCACGTAATGATGGGCATGCTACAGTAGCGCAGGAAGCAAGTTCAAGGGCGGAGAGCGCTGGCGCTGAGAGGTCAGGAATATTATCCACGACGCCAACTGCCGGTTCACGGATAGGATCAACGGAGAGCAGCACCCTTGCCCAAGTCACAGAATCGACGACTATAGCTGCTGGTACAAAGATAGCATCTACAACTACGGTCACTCTACCAGACACAACGACGACGACAACCGCCGATCCGATTAAGAATTCCAGGATTCACGCCGCAGTCTCTGAAGCCGAGTCAATGATCAACGCGGCTGCATCGGAGATGGGATACAGGATGCATGCTGCTAGCACGGAAATGGCCGTGAAGATGAACGTCATCAGTTCAATGGCGAATACAAAAGCGGCCGGCGAAGAGATTATTTCGCGGATGAAAAGCGCCGGCAATGAGATGATTTCAACGATGAATGCCGCCGGCGATGAGCTGCGATCGAGGATGGACGCAGCGCTCGAAGAGATGCGAATGACGGCCGTTGGCGACAAGATGGGATCTGATATGGCCAAGGTCCGCGAAGAAGTGCAGTCCAAATTGAGTGCAATTGGCGCAGAGATCAGATCGCGGATGAACACGGCCGCCGCACAGGTGAGGCTGCGGATGACCATGGCTGCTGCTACAGCCGCCGAGGACATGAGATTGAGGATGAACAACGCCGGAGAAGAAATAAGAGCAATGTTGAACGCCTCTGGCGAGGAAATAAGAAGACGAATGATTGAAGCAATGAAAAACATGACACGATAATCTGTATGTATTTATATATTGTAACCCAGATGTCCAGGATGTGTTGATGTTAATGACGATTTAATTTGCCAATAAACAGATCTTTAGAAACGTGAGGCAGAGGATCTTCATCTGAAAGAGAAACCTTAAACTTTCGAATCAACTCTGAAATTACTCTTTTCTATCAGTACAAAAGAAAACAGTTCCATGAATTGCCTGACGTCAAAACGCACAATACCTCTTTGGTAAAAAACAGAGAAAGGTCACTCATGCGCTTTACGCTCCTTCTTTTGTGTGACAGTTTAACGTATCATTAACCGCGGGTTTCTTTTATTCTAACACTTTTGTTTGAGTATATCTAAATTACAATGAAAGTGGCAAGATCACCGTTTACTCTACCTTCGCCACACATCCCACCAGCCTTAACTCCTTCAACGCATCCAAGGTTGCCAGCGCCACCGTCGTACGTACAAGACAAAGGCCTGGATTTGAGACCGTCTACCTCTCCAGACTTTCCTCCGCCGCCTCCCTATTCGCGGCGGACGAACCCCAGATTTCTATTTTTATACAATAGAAAGTTTCTGATCCTGATTTCCTTTCTGCTTCTTATTATTGCAATTTTATTGGTCGTTCAAGCGTTGAGGAGTTCTCTGGGATCTTACACAACTGCCTCACAAAGCCAGACAATGTCTGAGAACACAACAGTCCCTATGAACGCCGCTGGCGAAGCAATGAAAGCTGATATGAACGCAGCATCCGCTCAAATTGCCTCAACGATGGACACCGCACATAGAAGTATGTCAAGAAGGATGAACATTGCCTTCGTTATGATGACATCGAAGACGAAAAGAGCCGGCTCAGTGGTAAGAGCAATAGCCGAGGTCGGAGAGATGAGATCGGCTCTGAACTCGGCCGGATCGGACGTGATTTCAGAGATGAACGCCGCCAGCGACGAGATGATATCTAAGATGAAGGCTGCGGAATCCAAAATGATTTCAAGCATCAAGTCGACTGAATCCGGGATGGAAGAAATTATGAATTATTATGGCAACGAGATGGCTGCCGGGATGAATGCTACTGGTACAGAAGTGTTATCAATAATGAATATGATCGGCACAGAAATAGTAATTAGGATGGACATGGCCGCCAAGGAGGTGAAATTAAGACTGAAAGATTCAGAGATGGGAGAAATCTTAAAAACCGCCGGTTTAGAGATGGAATCGAAGATACACGATGCCGGCAAGGAGATCAGCTCCAAAATGACCGCAGCTGGCGCAGAGATGCGATTGAGGATGGTGGCCGTTGGCTCCGATCTGACAAGGAAAGTACTTTTATGGGGGCTCCTACTTTTTGACGGGACATATCTCAAAAAATCAGAAAAAATGTGCTGATCAAGGATATATAGATCTTAGCTGCCCATTTTAGGTTTTTAGGGGTGAAAACTCAATCGGAAGTTTACTTAAAGTCCTATATGAACCCCTTTTCGCTTAATTTTTCACAGGTTTACAATTTTTATTTTGGCTTAAAATGATGTTTATTGAGTTTCTAAGACGTAATAAGACAGTCTTGGCCCAAAAATTTATTTTTCCGACCTTCAACTTCAAAAAAAGTTGATTCAGCCCAAAAGGGAAATCGAACCTGTGCGGCGTCACCCTCTTGATTCCCAGATTACGACACTAACCACTCGGCCACACCGCTCTCTTCCGAAGGAAGAGACCGACTGCGCTTTTTATCGCTTCGAATGCCTGCGCCTTTTGTAGGGAAATTAAGCCAGTTTTTGGGCATTTTCACCCCTAAAAACCTAAAATGGGCAGCTAAGATTTATATATCCTTGATCAGCGCATTTTTTCTGATTTTTTGAGATATGTCCCTTAAAAAAGTAGGAGCCCCCATAAAAGTACTTTCCTTGTCAAACTATTTTTACAAAGATTTTACAAAAAAAAAAAATTTTTTTAATTCCAAAAACCTTACCGATTTTGAAGAGACGTTCTTGCTCGATAACTTCTTTGTTGGTGGCCCGGGGAATGATTCCGGGGTCCGTGAATGAGGTTTTGAGGAGATTGGCCATAACCAGGAAGAAAAGGACGGCCGCGCACACCGGTAATGCCAAGGAAACCCGTTCGGCGATGAAAATGGCGCTGAAAGATACGGAACTACCAAGCCAGTGTGTTCCCTTTTCTTCTCACTATGGGATGTGCAATGAAACTTGTTTAAATTGTGACTTTTATCTCATTACGCTTTTTAACATGAAGTTTTAAATAGAGATAGCATAATAAATAAATGCATATCATGAATAGATCATTGAACGAGCTCAAAATAGAAATTTGCTTTTAGTCATAAAGAAAAGAAATGAAATGAATAGCAGCATGAAGCGATAAACACACAACAGTTGGGTATCATTATCAAAATGCCAACCGTGATAATCTACTGGGGAGTTTGCTGAGGTCTGGCGAAGACTTGTCGAGTGTCTAGTTCGGGGGTTTATTACTGTAAACATTTTTAGCGATGCATATATTTATTTTTATTTATTAGATCGTCCAGAAAGTTCGTGCGTTTTTTTCATTGCTTTTTTTTACGAGGATTGTTTGTTGTTTGGCAAATGGTATATATTTATTTGATACAGCCAGTCTTGTAGAGGAGAAAAAGCTGTATCAAATAAATATATACCATTTGCCAAAGAACAACAATCCTTGTAAAACAAAGCAATGAAAAAACGAACGAACTTTCTGGACGACCTAATAGTTTGAGTGAGCCATAAAAAAAGACGAGAAGCGGCTTCACAGAGAGCGATTGTACACATTTTTATTCATCAACTAAGGTAGCATTATAATTGAAACATTGTGCAACGCGGTTTTCTGGAACACATTTGCCATCCGTACACAACCCATCCTCAAATCCATGTGCCCTACAGCAAGTGGCAACATCACCTCCATTCCAACAAGTCTCATCGCACGGGATTACATTTTTTCCAAGGGATACAGCGACAATAAGGAGAAAAACAAGGAACACTCTCATAATTACAAATTAACAGCGACTGATTCAAGGAAAATCAAAAAGTATTCGATTTTTATATTCATATTTTCTGACTTAAAAATCTTGAACCCGGATGCAAAGCCGGACCTTGTTTATCGAAAGAGTCAAGAGGCTTTCGTTGACGGCCAATATCGCAAGTTTTTAACGTCATTTGTTGACCTTTAAAAAGCAAATTTGATAAGGAAATGAGACGAATAGCCGCAGAGTGGAGTAAATACTCAAAGCGATATGATAGCGCGTGGAATTGATAGGACAATGACTAATCATGTCGTTTTTATGATGGGCTAGGGAAAGCAAAGCTCTTAAATTTCGTTGAAATTCAATGTCAAAATGATTTTGTTCCGGTTTTGGTTCCGGTTTAGGGATTTTATAGCAAAATGTTTGGAATATAAAGGCCGCTAAAGCTGAATGAAAACAAGCACCATTTTCAATGAAATTTGTTGTCATTTTCCTACTATTCATCGGCCTTGTTGCCTCTTCACCCCTGACCCAGTCAAGGCCACCGGGGGACAAAGATTGCGAGGGCGGAATAATGCAGGGCCTTTCTGGAAACAAGGTTTGTTGGGCTTGCACTGAAACCTGCACAAATCGAGGCGATGTTCAAGCCTGCTGTGTTGCTCATGGGTGGAAGGAGGGGGATTGCGATCAATATCATCATGCCATTTGTACTTAATCTGGTTAACTAATTATTCTGTATTGAAAATTCGGCTGTATCTGCGTATAACATCTGCGTATAACATATTGTCTTCAATAAACAATAATTGTTTTATTTCTTACTGCACTTGGATCAGCATTCAAGATATTTGGAGTGGAGATAAAAAATGTACTACATGTTTTACTTCACATCTTCTAGCATCAGAAGAGGTATGTCTTCTTTGCGACGAAGCAGGCGAAGTCATTGTTTTTTCAGGCTGATTTTTTTGAGGAAAAAATGATCAAAATTGTGGTAATATTTTTTATTTTAATTACGCTTGTTACAGAATGAAAAGAAACCCTGAAATACTGTATACACTCATTTTTTTACAAATTAAAAAAATCAGTCAAAAAATTCGCCTTGGTCCCTTCGCCATACCCATTTTCCAAGGTGCTCTGCTTGCCCAGATGCATTGTTCAAAAGTTATATACACAGTTCGCCCAAGTGTACTGCTGTGATCCAATCAAGCAAAGCCATGAACTTTACTGCATCGAAGATACATCTGGAAGTCCGACTGTTTTAACGGTTGTTTTAAAAATCTAAGGAAGAGCGGAAAGATTAATTGATGACTATTCGCGGAACCGACTGAAAATTTAGCAAAGTGAAGACGCAAGCGGAAAATTTAACTTTTCCTTCAGCTCACATCACAAGTTTTTTAACTTGCTGTTTTCTTCCGACCTAAGCGAACTGTTTTCTTCGTTCGCTTAATTTCCAACGACGCCAAAACGTTTCACTAATTGCCTGAAAATTGGGGTCACATTTACACTCCTTCCGCCTATAAAACCTTGTCGTTACATGCATTACTTGTTATTTAACTTGTAACTATTCTGTTTAAGGATTTTGAAGAGGTTTGCAAATAATCTTTTATTTTTGGCTGTACAAAATATGTCTATGAAGAAGCAGCAGCCTCCGTTTACTGTACCTTCATCGCACGCTCCTCCTGGCTTAAGTCCATATGCAATTTACACTCTTCCCAACTCTCCGCCACTTCCGTATTCGCAAGAAATTGACTTGGAAGCAACAACACACACCTCTCCGAGGATTCCATCAACAGATCGTGCACAGAAGAAGAAACGCAGATTCCTTTTTCTGTACGATACAAGACTTCGGGTTGGACTGGCGGCTATGATACTTGTGTTGGCATTTGTGTTCGTCAAGAGTCTAATACTTGAGTAGCAACGGAAAGGATCATACTTTTATTACTACATATTATACTAGTATGAATATGTCACAATAGTGCAATGTGATTCTTCATAGTGAGGATGTTTGGAATGATGAAGCAGGTATATATATACACCCCGCTGCCGAACTGCGGCTAAGGCACGCTGTCTGGCAGGAATTGTGGTCTTTGATCAACATATACATATAAGTCTGACGATTATAAAAGAGACAAGGATTATACATAACTCAATAAATGTTGTTATAATAAATCAATTGAACCGTCGTTTTTGTTGACAAGGAAAGTACTTCTACCGATATGGCGTTACAGGTCAAAACATATATCAAAAAAATCGCAGAATTATGCTGATTCAGAAAATGTAAAAATTAGCTGCCTAATTTTAGTTTGTAAGGGGAAAAAAATCCTCAGAAGTTTTCGTACAACACCAGGAAAATGCCTTTTTGAGCACGTTTTTACTAATTCTAAAAGCTTTGTTTGGAGCTAAAGTAAACCCTGGCATCTTGACAAGCATTAAAATACCAAATTTGATTAATACTATACCTTAATTACATAGTAGTTCCAATGCAAAAAAGTGCCATTTGCGTAGTGTTGCGAGAAAAGTTCAGAGGGGTTTTTCACCCTTACAAACCAAGATTAGGCAGCTAATTTTTACATGTTCTAAATCCGCATAATTCTGCGAATTTTTTGATATATGTCTCGATCTGTAACTCCAATACCCCATAGAACTACTTTCTTTGTGATTTTTTTGTAACAGTGATAGCAGTAAGAACGTTCCGTAATTTGCACACTCCTTCTTCGTCAAAAATGCTTATCTCTGCAAAAGTCGAGTTAATAAAAGTGTCAGAAATTGATTCCTGGCACAGTCCCAACCCTTGTCAGATCAAAATTGATGACTTCATGCAAAACTCTAAAATAAAAACAAAGTTTTATAATGCTGATTCATTTTGCAGCCGTTCCGAACTTACAACTATCAGAACACGTTATTACTCACATTTACTTTACTTCCGCCCCTTCTGTCTCACGTCCCAGAGTCTTTCCAATTTCCCGATTATCACATCGCTAACCTGTGTTTCTTGAAGTGCCCGTAAGAATATTTTTTATATGGATAGCCTGCAAAATTCTACGGCCAAGCCCGCGGAACTACCTCTACTTTATGCTGCAAGACATGTTCCAGTTGCGCTGACACCTCCTCCTTGCTATTCTCGACATGCGCCTGTAAGGAATCCAAGGTTTTTGTATCTGTACAACAGAAAACTACTGATTGTAATTGCCTTGTTTTTATTTATTATATCGGTTTTGTTGGGCGTCGGTCTAACATGTCGCTTCTATCCAAGCGTTTGCGAAGCTGAGAACATCGAAGGATCCAAGAGCAAATCAGCGGTTAATCCAGGAACTAACAACAGTTCTCCAGCTAAGGGAGAGCTGCTTGGAAGTTCAGAGCCAAGAGGCCGCTATGCTGGACAGGCGGAGATGGAGCCTCTGATAGACCCAAACGCTAAAGTGCCCCTGCCGACCGAGAAATACGACAAACTACTAACTATGAAGGAAGTGTTGTCTTGCGCTAGAACCTGTGCTAGCGCAGAGAATCTTAAAAGTTGTTGTCAAGCCCATGGATGGAATGGAGGGGTTTGTATTAGCCACAACGAAGGGTTTCTCCGCGCGATTTGCACAAATGCGTAAGCACAAGTCTTCTGGACTGCGTTTTTATGTGTAATTTTTTTATGTATGTGTATATGATATGTTGTGTATTTATAGAGCTGTACATTCTTCGAATAAACAAAACTTGAATAACTATGTTGCGATGGCAGATTTTCACTTTTTATTCTTAATTTTCGGCCACTGAGACCACTTTTAATTAGTCGTATCACCGGCGACAAATTTTCATTTTTTTATCGCCTTTTGCTTCCTTCAATCTGACTGCACTTGCACACTTTCAAAATTTCCAAATTCCCTTTCGAAAGCGAGAAGAAACAATGCGTGCGTCTGTGGTGTAATGGTCAGCATGGTTGCCTTCCAAGCAATCGACACGGGTTCGATTCCCGTCAGACGCAGAAATTTATTTTTTGGTTTTTTTGGATAATGCAATCTTTTTGACTAGTAATTTTGGAAGTTAACATCCTAAAAGCTTTTTTACGGCGTTAGTATATTTACTTTTATTACTTCTCTAAACGCAAAATTTGGAGTTTTTGGCGGTTCATGCTGATTTTTTTTGGGTAAAATCCCTTAGGGCATGAACTTCGAAATTCATTCTCTTATGCGACCATTATAGTCAAACACATTTAACGCCTCAATTTGAAATTAAATCATCAAAAATCCTCAAGTTTTTCACCAAAATTTCCTCAAAACATCCGTATTACAGACTCGAAAAAATCATGTTCATATGTCCTTTAAGAACCGGATCGAAGATCAAAAAAAGAATGCCGATGAGTGGTGCTGGAGCAAAGCCCCGAAATTCCGCAGGAACAATAAAAGAAAAGGCGCCGGAAGAGGCTTGGAGATCACTCCTCGGGCCTCTCACTTTCACTCACTATTATACTCGATTAGTCATTTCGAATATATTTATTTCGCCCGAGACAAGATCTGGAAACGCTTTTCTCCATTCCGTCTTGAGATCGACTTGACTTCTAGCTCCATTTCCAAACCATTCTTTTTTGATAGGAATGGCTCAAAATTGATGATTTTAAAATTTTTAACCGGTAATGTAGGCTGTAATATTATGTTTACATGTAGATATAGCAGTAAACATCCATTCTGAACTTTACTTACTCACTTTCAACCCAATTTTTCAACTTTTTTTAAATACAAGTTGTGATGGATAACATGATTAATATAAGTGTCTCAAACCTTATCTTTCCCTCTTGTTTTTTGCCGGAAAATGGTAATGTAAGGCCTCGGTATCATAAATTTTCATTTTCGACCAAAGTCAACTTGTCATCATGACCGATTTTCTCAATTTTTTTGCAAATTTTCGCGACTGTTTCAACGTTTTTGCCCTTTTAACCTCCGAAAAAGTAATTGCAATTTGAGCCCCTAATCACAACTCAAATTGCCGGCCCATTCCCGCCTGAGGGCATAAATCGCGAGCACGGAAATTGTCGTTTTGGAAGGGATTAATCGTTTTGACAAGTCCCAATCACAACACCTCCCGATCTCCGGCGTTCGATCCTCGTTTCTTTTGTTTTAAAAACCGACAAATCTGTTATTTCTTGAGCCCTGAGGGCCTCTTCTCGGCCGCTCTCATAACTCGGCGTTCGGTTGGCCTCAGAGGTTTGATTCTTTTGACCGATTATAATCGATAAAATACGGGGGAGGCGAAATTTTTGGAAGGGAAAAAAGGCGGTATTTGATGCAAAAGATGACGTCATGATTTGAAAATATTTTTATCTTGCGACGCAAATTTTGACTTGTTTTTTTGGTTACGCAGACTGTTTACGTACACATTTTGCGTAAACAAATAGGAGAATAACGAAATGAGTCTGGAAATATCTAATCCTCAATTTTTAAATAGCCCTTATCTCCGTTTTGTAATGAGGAAGCGATTTGCAGAGAATGTCGCGAATTGAAGACACGAGCTTCTGCACAAAATCCATAAAACTCGAGCCTTTTATAGCATACTAGTTCGTCCGGAAACTGGGCTGATTTTTGAGTTTTTGAGGTTTGCATTGGGCACGAAAAGTCAGGGTGCCAACAACAGCCCAAAAAAGTAATTGCACAGTGCAAATTGAACTTTTGTTTTCTCACAGTGTATGTTGCCAAAATGACTTCAGAAAATTTACGGATGAGCTTGCAAACCACGACGTTAGAATCCAGATTTTCGGTGCAAAGATATTACTTTTTCTGTAATCATTGTACTCCACAGTTCGAGTTTCAGTTGAAAAAATTGTCAAAAATGAAAAAAAATAATAATTTTGAGGCGCAACTCACAATGATTTTTGAACAGCGCCAGCAAAAAATTGAGCATTCTGCCCTTATTAGCGAAATAAATATATATATCATTATTTTTGCCAAGTCCACCGAAGCCCCAATAAGCTAGATTTATCACTGAAAGTTTACAGTTGTCGTATTTTACACTATTTTTTCTTTCTTTGGACACTAAATTTCTTTAGAGGAAACTCTGTTTTTGCCCTCTGTTTTAGTGATGTAGGCCCAAAATATTTACTTTTCTGACTTACTGGATCTTGCTTACAAACACTTTAATTGTCATACGACGTATTTTACAATCTTTTATCTGTGATTTTCGTATCAACAGGCCATCTCAGAGCAATTTTATAATATTTTTATATTTTTTAATTTTCTGTTCATTAAATTAATTGTAAATTAATTTAGAAATTCACTGACTAAACGCCCGTTCTTTCCTTCCGCGGTCATTTGATTCGGAGCTCCAGAAGTGCCTCGCCTTTCCCCTCTCCCCCAACCTTGTGGCCATAAAATTCTTTTTCTGGCCATTCCTTCCTTCATCTCCATCTTTGTCCCAACTAAAAAAACTTGTTTACTCATTTTGGCCATAGGCCTTCCGAAAGTGTCGTCCGCCAACTTTTTTACTTTCTCCCTGCGGCGAAATACGGCCGCTATTATGTAAAGTTAAAGAGAGGAAAAGTAAAGTGGAAACTATAGTAAGATCGGAAGAGGTAGGTAGTAGAAGCAGTAGTCGTAGTAAGGCTAAATTTGGAAATTATTTAGAAGGCCAGAAAAAAATGAACTTCCAAAAATGGGTTGTAATTACATCCTACTTGTGATTTTTTTTAAAAGTTTTGAGCCAGATACGAAAAAAAATTACTTATTTTTTATCAAATGCTGTGCAAATTTCGACCTAAAAATCTTGATAATTCTGCCAACGGTGCTAAAAAACTTAAATATTTCTTACAGGGGAAGTACCCCAAGTGCGACGCTCAGATTTTGATGAAACTTGGCACAGATTTAGAGTATTTTTTCTAAAATATAAGTGAGAATCCCAGCTCGCGCTTTGCAGAAACAGCCGAGATTTTTGGATCGAAAGTCGGCGAAAATTTAGGACTTTTTGCCGAATTTCGGCACAAAAAGTTGCAAACCTGTTTCTACCGTAAAGTATAATGTTTCTATAAAAAATCAAATTTTTTCGCACGAAACTGCCAAAGTTATGGCCAAAAAGCGTTTTTCTCTCTGACCGCTCTCCACGTTTAGCGTGCTCTTTCGGCAGCAAAAATCGTTCGATATATCGGCGGCGCCCGCAAAGCTCGAGCTAAAACTTTCAGGAATTGATATTTAGTCCATGCCCGACGTGTGTGCAAAATTTAAAGAAAATCTGAGCGTCGCACTTGGGGTACTTCTCGTGTTAGAACATTTGAATTCAACAAGGTCTGTTTTTCGCAATTTTACTACATTTTTTAAAATTATTTCTAATCAAAAAAAATTTTTTCCTCAAAAAAAATTTCAAGCCTTTTTCTCAATAATGCATTCCAATTTCTCAATAAATAAATCTTGTTTTTTTATTTTGTTGCCGATTTTTCCATATTTTCCACATTTTTTCCCACCTTTCCGCATTACATTACACTTCCCGAACACCCCCTCCTTGTTAACATCCCCCATTCTGATTACTCTTTTATTCGGATTGGATTTCCATTTCGACAACTTCTTCCCGTAGCGTCTGCCGGCCTTTGGCGCCAACGACCTCGATTCCGTCAAGGTTCGCCCCATTTTTCCGCGCGGATAAAACTTTTTTTTATTCGATATAACAAAAGACGTTTGGGGAATTTTTAAACAAAACATTTTCTCTTTCCGTAATTGTTCTTGGGGATATTGAACTAAATATCAAACTGAAATTTTTTTAAATAATCAACCGGTCGATTTTTTTGGAAATTTTTTGATTCTGAAAAATTCCTAAAATTTGTCGTTGTAGCCACTTTTTTGAATCTTAAAATTGATTTTTTTTTTGCAAAATTTGAGTTCGAAAAAAGAATCGACCAGTCAATTTTTTAAAAATTTTTAAATTTGAAAAAATCTAAAAAATACCGGAATGGTGACAGTTAAGGCTGAATTTCTCATTTTTTTTGTGAATACCTTAAAAATTTTTTATCAACCAGTCGAAATAAAAAAGTTCTTTTTATAAAAAGAACAATATCGTATGTCGTATTTTACCATTTTTTTAATAAAAATATTTCTGTCAGCAATTTTTTTTACGAATTTTCCCCAAAGCTTTAGCAGAACGACCACTTTTTTTTACGATTCCCCCATTTTCGCTCTCTTCATTTTGAGCGAAAAAACGACTTTAATGCTTTGGAAGGGAAAAGTTATATGGAATCGATTGGGTAGATGTTGTTTTAGCCGAATAACTTTCGAATTGAGCGATGACCCTCTTCCCTCCGTTTGTTTTGAGGGCGTTTAGGGGGATTTGCGAAGCGCAAATTGGGAGCAATAATACTGTCGAGTAAGGGGTGCGATGGGTAAAAGTGGAAGGGTTATTTTGCACGAAGATGGGTGTAAAATACGGTCATTGTGTTGAATCTGTGCTTACAAGACATTTGATGGGATTTTGGGTCCAAAAAAACGCTTTAAAATTGGTGTGATGACCAAGAAAGCTATCAAAAGGCTTCGCCGAATACACCACTTTCCGCGTCGGCGGAGAAAATTATCTTTTTGGAGAAAAAACCGCCCGTATCCTCCTTTCTCCTGAAAAAAATTTTTTTTGATATCTTGGCTGAGCGCCAAGAAATCGACAAATACTTTAGGCACACCCTGTAGTGTGAGTAGTCAAAATCTTATTGAAATTAGCTTGATCTCTAACATATTTGGTGATGTTTTGTTCGCTCCCTGCATAATAAATGAATATATGCACCTTACCTCAGGTCATTTGTAATTCAATTGAATGGGATTCTGGGGATGGAGTTGCAACAAAAATGTTGCTATTCCCTTTAACTATCATATTTTTATGCTTTATCTTATTTGCTTCTTCAAAAAATGGTCAAAAAAATCTCGTATATCTCTTAGAAAATTTTACATCATGTCCCTATCAATTTCTAAAGTACCCTTTTAAAATTTAATTTTTGTCATCTTTACTCTCTGTTACAACGCCATTGATCTCTTTGGCTCCGCACTTGTTTTTCTTATTCCACTTTTTCTTTAATTTACCCTTTTCTCGAACACCCATGACCTCCAAAATTGTTCGATTGAACGTCAAAAGTTGTGATAAGGGCCGTTCTCTTCAGCTTCTTCTTATCGATCAATTTTCTTTTACGTTTTTTTTTAATTTTGAAAGTTTTTTCTCAAGCAACCCTTTAAAGTCACCGAAACTAATGAAGACTCGTTTATTGCGCAATGGGAAATGCTGACTTGATGAAGAGTAGAAGGAGGAAATAAACTCAATGATAGGGCAAAGAACATGGCCGTATACGAGAAGGAAAGGTCGGAAAAAAAGTAGGGGAAAGAGAGGCGGAAGTTTAGTCAGGGAAACTTTACAACTTCCGATTAGGTTATTTTTGGAATAAGTGCAATGCAAATTTGATTTTTTTATTGTTTTGGGCAAGGAATGTGGAGTAATGAGAATTTTAATAGTGATTTCGGCGAAGGTATGGAAATAGGGGACAAAAGGATTTTTTTGAAAACTGTAACAAGCCTTTATTTTTGAAAATTTTAAGGAGCTAAAAGTCTTGAGATTTCCAGCGCTCACTAAAATATTCCTTGCGAGAAAGCACGCCAAATGAGGAGAGTCGGCAAGACAAAACATATTTTTTCAATTATTTTTTTTTAGTTTACTGCGAGCCACCAACGTCTAAATATTTTTTTTTTGTAAAATGCGAAATTTCGAAGTGTCAAAAAATTTATCGATTTTCCAGTTACACTTGGTCAAATTCGAGAAAAGTACGGCTTTTCGGAGAGATTCAGAACTCATTAATAGGCGGAAAAAATAGCTACTGTCCGGATAGCCACTAGATAAATGAATTGAACCTTTTAGTATCGTTGTAAAATACATTTCCCAAGCCTTTTCATGTTTTCATATTTTTTGGAAGCCTTTACTATCTACCACAATTTCAATTTATGTCATCATCCTTTATTTTGCACAGTTTCACCTTGAACTTTTTCTCGTAAATCTTCGATCACTTTTGCAGCCAGCATGAAATATTTTTTGCGAAATATATTTTCAAAGTTTTACCTTGTTTTCCGCCGCTTTTATTGGCTTACGTGTTTATGTTGGAAAGTGCAACCTCAGGGCATATTTTGCATTAGATGAATGGCTTTGTTGGGCCCCCCGAAAACATAATTCTTGTTTTCCAAAGCGGGAATGAATTGTAAAATGGATAAAGAGAAATGGACTGGACGATCTTTAGCGTATTTTTGATAGGGGTTTGGGATGTAAGATACGTTGTGTTGTAAAAAGACTTTGATTTTAAAAAACAGCTAAATAAAACTAAAAATACGAGGGTTAGACTTTGGCTGAACTTGGCACAAAGTAAGAATACTAGGACCTTCTAGAGCATCTTCAAGATCTAAAGCCGAGTTTTTTTTTGAATTCTGCGATAAAAATTGGTACTGTCTTCGGTGCCTTTGCATTGCCCCACAAGAAAAACATTTTCCTGCTAAATTCAAACTGGACTTGGTCAAAAAGAATGCCTTCTGTGGATTTAAATTACTTCTCGCCTGCAAAGAATGTTAACTGCTTTGGCTGAGGCTGTAAAGTGCGAGCTAAGGTTTTCCAGAATTAATAAGTGGTCTAGACAAATAATTCATGCAAAATTTGAAGACAGTCTGAGAGTCCCTTCTTCTTGAATACACACCTTTCAAATTGGACTACTGTGGAATCCCGCCTAAAAAGTGCGAATTCTTCGGCCACCATCCGTACAGCAGTATTTTCATATTTTCAGTCTTCTATTTTACAAACTTTAACCTAGGTCTCTGGTAGCTTTTATCACTAAAAATCCCATTTCTCATCACCTTTTCTTCGGTTCTTCTTCAAATTTCTAGATCCCAACCTCCATCTTTTTATGTTCCCTAAAGCAATCCTTTCCCCCCACTCCCAGGTATTTCTTGATAGACATAAATCTCGCCGCGGTTCTTCCCGCGAGATTCTTATATTTTATCGATTGTTCGCCCTTCCATTTTTGACACTTTTGAAACGTAAAACCACAAAATGCACACCTTCCTTCGGAAGGGGGGGAGATCGCTCTTCTTTTGATTTCATTTATTTTCTCTGATAAAATACTTTGTGTTTACATTATGAAGCGGGCTCTTCTCTCTCCCCTTTTATTACAAACCCATGCTTTTGTCTTCGGAAAAGGAATCGAAAATTGGGAGAATCAACTCGTACTGTTGGAGGGTGATTACAACAAAAATAGATAGTTTTGTGTGGGTGCAGATTGGCACTACTGATAAGAAAAGGGTTTGCTCCTATTGTGTGGGGGTTTGGGTTGCATACATTCGTATTAGAAAGCTCAGTTGTGGTATGACAAATCTCCCCAAGGCACCAAAAAAAATTCTGTATGCCTAGAAAGTCCTCGTATTTTAAGCTCACTGTTGGTGCCCTTGGTAGAGATGTAGAGACTTTTTTTGAGAGGCAGCACGTAGAATGAAGAGAGTCTGTCAATCGAAATACTTTTTTCGTTATGTCTCCGCCAATTAGAAGGAGATTTTTTTGTAAAATTATTTCCCATAGACAAAAGCCTCTTATTTTTTTCTAGTTAGAAATTGAAAAAAAAAGAAGATAGTTAGGCATTTCTTTATCATATTCCCAATTTTACCACAACCCAAAACACCTTCCTCCTCACCTCCCTCTCCTCGGTTGTCTTTACAACCATTAACCTGCTCACTATATATATTGTTGTCGCATTTAAACCTGTTTTTTTACATATTCCAGCCTCTCCCTAAAGCAACTTTCTTTTTGCGTTTTACTGAAAATGGAGATTTTGGAGGGCTGTGGATGGGTGAGGGGGGAAGAACCGGATAAAATTATTTATTGCCTTTGTCATTTGGGGGATTCGCGTGAGCGAAAAAAGTGTTTTAGGTTTGTATTACTCGCGATTTGTGGTTAGCTGAATTAGGTGAACGACATTAGTCATCAAGAAGTTCTGGTGGCTTTACATTTTCCAATCTTTGAGGATTTTGAGCCCAAAAATTCGCATTATTGTCTATTTGTAGGCGTTTATTTATTGCGTCAGCATAATAATCAGCCTTTAATGAATTCGAAGTTGATTGAATCGCGTCCTTTTTCTTCACTCCAAGTTTTGAACTGATAAGTGCCCGAGGCACGTAAGGCAGTGCAACATTGAATTCTTTGCATTTGCTGATAAAGCTCGTAAAATTAGTTTTATTTTGATTATCAGGCGCTTTTGCGTCAACTTAACGCCATCTGGTCTCTTCCGCCGAGGTTTTGTTTGATCCGAAAGAGCCGAATTCATTTCAAACTCCTTCGTCTCCCATTTTCCCGGTTTTCACATCCTTGGCATTCCGTCTCAAGCCATTAAAATTTTGAAAGAGCATGAGCCTGATGATTCGTTTCGAAATTTGCGGCGCGTCCCCGACTCATTCGCTCATTTTGCGCCACGAAAATTTGCCAAAAAAAGGTTGTAATTGAGTTGTTCGTCCTCTTTCCGCGCTTTAAATTGTTATTTTTCGTGGATCTCACTGCCCAAGAGAACGGGGTCGTCACAAAAACCTTTTGGAAGGCGAATCTCCCCCTCTTCTTCCCCCTTCCTTTGGGTTTTTTTCGTCAGTGAACCCCAAAAAAGGTTAAGGCCGTTCCGTCGTTTCAAAGGTTACTCGCTTCTCTCCATAAAGGTTCCCCTCCGAAGTCTGTTCACTTTTAATTTCTCGCATTTTCGAGTAGAGGAAAGCAAGGTTATGGATTAATTAAGCTGGCGGATTTGGTGGTCATTGTGGGTTAGTTGCGCGTTATGTAAGGTAATCAACGTTACCATACGGTCATAAATGTCATGGCCATTCAATGTACAATTAATTTCTAACTCCATAAACCACCATTTTGGGCAGTCTTGATCATAGATCGATCCTAAATTTAAAACTGTTTTGAAAATCCCTAAAGTTTTCTTAATCCTGAGATGGACTTTCATCCATTTCATCCTCTATCTAGCTTCAACCACTTCTAAATGTCCTTTTCTTTCATAACTCATTGTTTACAGTGATTTTTTTACCAACCCATGCTTGATTTCGTTATCGTTGTTTTCCTCGAGTCCTCGATAAAAAATGTTTACGGATTATTTTTCAACATCCATTATAAGCTGTCCCATGTTTACAGGCACTTTAAACCGCGTTGTTTTTACATAAATTTACACCCCACCGAGTTTTGTTTAAGCTGTTAGACTTTAGACTTTATTACCGGGATCGGTTCGAGGATTTGATAAAATTTTAAAATTCCCTTTCGTTCTCTATACGCCGGCGGGGCGATAAAAGAGCCCATAATTTTTTATTGATGGCCCAACAACTGACTTTTCGAATTATCGTGTTTCTCTTTCTCCCAAATTTATTTTGATTTGATAGCTGAATAGTTTGGTTGATTTATTTTTACTCACTGATTACCCGTCTGGACTCTTTATTTTTATTGAATTTCGTTCTGATCGTTTGATAAGCGCGTTTTGTTCCGTGGTCTTCTAGATAGATACGTTCGGTTTATAACGGGGTAATCAAAGGGTACTTTCAGATCGTTTTCGACGAAGTGCGACTTGATCGAACACTTGCTTGACATGTTTTATCTTATTACGTAAAAGGGATAGCCCTGGGAAGCCTACCGCTTAAAGTTCGCCTTCATTGCCGCCTCCAATTGCAGAGTCAATCGCTAGCGTTCTACTAGCTAACCGTCTGTGCATTTGTCAAGTGCATATTCTTTAATAAACGTCTTCATCCACCCGTTCTTTCGTTGTCTGCCACATGTTCCTGATCACGGGTTCAAACACCCAACACCTAACTAATCCGCGTCTCATTCTCTGCTGCAATTCCATGAGTCATTAATTATGCCGAATCCTCATTTATCCTCAAATATCACATTCTCCTAACTGACTGCTCATTTCCAATTTCGAGTTTATTTTTATGTATGTTTGAACCTCTCAACAAGCATTCCGGTGCCTTCACGTGATCCCTGCCTTTCATATTTTATGTTTATAACAACACTTGTTTGAGCCCTTCTGTTTTCTCGACGAATGACTTGCGGTGTTCCACATAAGGAGGCAGCGAATTT
Organism: Bursaphelenchus xylophilus; assembly: GCA_904066235.2. Classification (NCBI taxonomy): domain Eukaryota; kingdom Metazoa; phylum Nematoda; class Chromadorea; order Rhabditida; family Aphelenchoididae; genus Bursaphelenchus; species Bursaphelenchus xylophilus. The sequence continues at coordinate 4,365,097 of CAJFCV020000001.1, forward strand.
AACCGAAACCAAATTAAACTCGCCCTTTTTATCAGGCGGAATGGGGTGAGAATGTGAACACGGGAAGGCGTTCAGGTTGGCCTTGTGAGTTATCAGTTTTTGGGAGAGCAGAGTTTACACTTCCCCGCCGTGTTTTGGCTAGTAAATCGCGGTTTTAAAGTGGATTTAGTAGTTAGTGTCCAAAACAAGGGATTACGGAGATTAAAACAGGAAGAGGGCAGGATATTTTTGAATTTCAAATTTCCCGCCAATACTGGCGTCCGGTTCAGCTTCATTGTTTAGTAGCTAGCTGCTTTATTAATTTCGGGTAGTGATCTTTATACTCATTGTCTTGCGGCTTGTCCCTGTTTACCTATCAAATCTTCCAGGAACTCACGAAGAACCCGAAAAGCCCTGGAGTGTTTGCACTCTTCTTCTCTCCTTCATAACCCACAACTATCAGTTAGAAACGACTTCAGTAATCTGCTTTTTCAAGTAAATTTACCCCACTCTCGACCTCCACTAAAACCCAGACGATATTATTCTCCAATTCCCATGTTTTTTACAATTACTTCTTTTCACGGGGTTAGCTGTTTACTCGGGGGTCTTAACTGTCTCGACTTGTCATAGCCGCCTCAGCCCTCGTCCTTGTTTCCGGTGCGTTTTGAGGTATTAGGTGGGTAAAGAGCGGGATGAGTTGATACCTTAATTTCGCGCGTTACTCCATCATTTTCTCTGACACGTTCCGGGGTTAGCGCACTATCTGATCCAAGGGATTGACTTGTCTAGCTTCACAGTTTTAGTACGAGAGGAAATGGTCTATAATCTGAGATTATCGAGTAGTCATCACGGTGTTCAATACATTGTGTAAGCCACACATTTCTCTCTGATCTTACAAGCTCTGCCGTTAATAATATTTTCCACCTACTCTCCTCTATTTCCCTAATCTTTTCACCCACTTCGATCACTATTTTACTATTCCTTCCGTTTTCTCCGCACTCCTTCTGGTTCTCTTCGGATCGCAGGCACTCTTCCGAGAGGCGCAATTTCTCGCGATCCACCGACGTGTGTACATCTTCCATCGCACTATTCAAATAAAGCATGGTTATTTCTTGTCGAGCGCATGCTTTTGCCTTTTTGATCGGGCGCCGGAAGGGAGCGCGCCGATTGCGGAGGGCGCCCGACGCCCACAGATGGGAAGGGTTTGTCTTTATGGGGGTTAGCACTCGCTTATAGCGGAATTAATTGCGAAACGATGCGCGTAGGTTTTATTATTACGGATTAGATGTCCAGAAAGAAGAGTAATTAGAGAGAGGGGGGATTTGTTTCAAGATGTTTGGTATTTGCAAGTATTAGCGGATGGTTTAGGAGGTAATCAGCGGGGATATTAACTAACATCAATGGAACTGCGTGGGTTTGGAGGAAGTGATGAGTAATTGAAGGGTTGTAAACGGCCTTAATTGGGGTTTGCGGTCAGCGGGAGGGCAAGTGGTCTTAGCAGTGACAGGATGTTGCAAGGAGTTGATTACAGTGATGATTTGTGGTCATAATCTTGAAGTAATTAGCAAATGTGTCACCAAATTAGCTGTCGTTTACATTCCTGACCTCATTCTTGGCACTTTAGTGGCACTGTGCCTTCAAGCATGTGTGCAGCCCTTTGATGATGTCAACGTTGACGTCACAAAGCGACGCAAGTCCCAAGTCTTATAGCCTCTTTCCCTATCACGCAGTCCATTATCCTTGTTCGAAAACCGTCAGTTTCGCAGCCCGATTTGTCGGCGCGTTTCCAGCATTCCCCTTCCACTTGCCTCGCCTTCATCTCCATCTCCTTCGCTTGCTTCTTCCCCCCACATTTTTTCGCAATATCAATATTTTTAAGACTCCGCACCACTTCTTTTTCCAGACTTTACGGCTTTTCGCTCCGAAAAAGTCGTCTTGTTGGTAGCAGTAATACAACCCCTCCAAACACTGGGCTTTATACGGAGTCCGCACCGGAAATAGCGCGCTTCGCGGCGAGGCGAGGGCGCAGAGAGCGCGCGGCGAGCGGAGACGCCGGAGAGGGGGCCGTTTTAAGGCGCGCGTTCGCGCAATAACAGGGTGGTTTGGCTGGGAAGGGAAGGGGGGAATGGTGTGTGTGTCGCTCTCTCAATTCCCTTTTTTTTGATTCCCCCCTTTCTTCTTCTTTTCGATATGTTTTTAATTCGAAATGCACCATTAATTCGGCTTTCTTTCAAACACCATTTAACCATTTTGGGCGAATTTCCCGACTCCTTTAACAGCTTTCGGCTCGGGCTTTTCGAGGGTTTCGTTTCGGCTTATCTTTATGCAATTAATTGCACATTATGGCGGGCGGGATTGGGTTGTAATTATCGTTGTAAACCGATGAATTAGAGGGGATTTTTGTGGGGGTTTTGGTGTAAAGTTCATTTTTTTGAGTTAATAGTAGAAAGGTTGATTTAAATAGAAATTATTGCAATTATTATGTCAGATCGGGGCTGTACTTTGCATTTCATTCTTACAGTTACTACCAATAAGATACCAATAATACTACTCGCCTCTTCTTTTTTATCAATTTTGACCCCAGTTTCTCTCTTTTTACTTTACTTTGTACCCATTAATTTCTATTTTTTCACACATTGCCTTGCCATTAACATAATCGGCACTCCATTTCCCAACTTTAAATTAAATTACCCATCTTCCGGGTCATGTTTTTTTTCGATTTCCCTCCGCTTAAATTAACTGGTCAAATGGTGGGTTTATGCAAATTTTTGGACTAGTTTTGTTGGGATTACGAAAGATTAATTTTTGATGTACAAAATGATGACAAAAGAAGGCAGTAAAAAAGGATTTGCATAACATTATTCATGTAGGATTTTTGAGATATTAAACAAATTTTTTTAAAATGTCGTTTTTTGGGTGTGAATTTAATGATAGAGTTTTCTTTGTTTTACATTTTACTTTTTCATTAAATTTTTTACAATGTTTTGTCGGTTTGTTGTAAACTTTTTGGAAAGAAAAAGTAGTTTAAACTAATTCACGTTGTAATTATATAAATATAGCCTACGTATTTTGCTACGATATATACTAATAATTTACGCAAAACATGAATAAAAGATTAGCAAAAAAATTGCACTTTTTATTTGTTGTTTTTCTACGTCATTGAGCACTCAAAAATGAAGATTCTAGCTTCCGGGTAATAAAAAAACACACTTTGTTATTGTCAAACATCAATGGTTTTGCCCTTTCTTGGAGTTATTACGAATTTATTAGGTTGGAAAGTTCGTACGATTTGCTACCCAACTTTGAAATTAATTTTTTTTACGCCGCGACCGACTGTCCACCGTAGATACCTAGTATATACAAGAGTACAGCGTGCAGATTTATGTGATATGTCCCAGTCCTTAGCTCGACCAAAACGAACATAATTATAAGAGGTCCTCCGCTTTGGGGTAGTTTCGGGTGGGGTGCGGAATGCAAGCTCTAGTTTCCAAACCGTTTTTGCTGAAGCTCTGAAACTTTTTAGGCTATTTCTAGTAGTCTATCCGACTATGTTAACCACAGTTAAAACTCTTAAAAAAGTCTGTGGGATAAAATAATAGCTATTGTTTCAACCAAATCTTCAGAAAACGCCCCGCTTGAAAAAGTTTTTTTATTACTCCACGCATTGCTGATGGTCTGTCCGTATAACAGGGTTCAGTGAGGCACACGGGTAGCCCTTTACGTGCTACATGAATAACCCGGATCGTAGACGCTTCGGGTTAGGCGTAAAGAGGCAAAATTGCCACAAATATATAGCTCTAGAGAAATGCGTGTGATTTGCTGACAATTAACAATGGTTACCCATTGCTTTATAAAGTAGTAGAACGAGACAGAGGCTCCATTTTCCACCCTAGAAAAGGAGGATTAGAAAACTGCTTTGAGCTGTTTTTTGAATTTTACGAATTGCTCCGATAGTTCACAAGCGAGTTTTTGAAAAATAAATCATTGAGTTCTGTCATGTTACGCAGTAAAACAATTGGCTAAGGACGGGTAGCTAAGTGTAAGGGAGTGTCATTAGTTTTGGCGTATCATAGTTAAACCCATAGGAATACATCGGCAAGCGACTGTTGTAAATCATATTCAAACTTGGTGGGTGTTGCTAAAGTCAAGTTTTCTGGCTATGTTTTGATTTAATCCCCGACTACTTCACGCATATTAAGAGCATCAAAAGAAAGCTTTTTAGCAGTGCCAAAACAGTTTCTTATTATGTCTTACAGTGAGGGACCTGATCCAATGGCAAAAAACGTCTGCTTTTGCATCCCGGAAGGGGCCAAAATGTCTCCAAACCCTTCCTTTCTCTAAGCTAAAAAACTCCGCTTTGAAAAGCGCGCCCTTTCCTTCAAGGCGGGCTCTTCAAATCGGGGTTTTATAGCTTGGAGAAGGGAAGGTTTTGGAGTCATTTTGGCCCCTTCCGGGATGCAAAAGCCGACGTTTTTTGCCATTGGATCCCGTCCCTCACTGTATTAAACAAACCAGCTAAGGATCTCTACTTGTAGACCAAAGATGGGTAAATGTCTAAATTAAGTTCTCAGTTCGTACATGCTTAAGATGGCTGAGGGTTGTACTGCCAGATAGGGATGCCTGTCCCCTACCAATACCATATATTTGTGTTTGTCTTTTTCCATCAGCGCAAGAAAAAGTAGCAGCAGTAAAAAATCGTACGAACTTTCCGTCCAACCTAATACAAGTCCGTTCGGGAAGTCATAACTAAATTCTTTATAACAACTAAATTTTTTTAGGTTCCTTGTACAGAGGTTCCAGTGTAGTTTCCTAGCCAAATTTGATCTCACATTAACTCTGTCTAATCTTGGATTACCGCGTCAGCGGCCTGAGTTTGTCACCATTTCCCACCAACATCATTGTTTTGGCGTTCTAATCCCCAAAAAGCGGATTTTATTATAAATCTGATATTGGGACTTTATCTTTGATCGCGGGCACTCAATTTAACTAATTTTCGGGGAGACTGCTTACGTTTTTTTTGTAATACTAGCAAGATTTTTGTACTGCCAGAAGATTTTTTATGGGATTCTGCAAGTATTTTTTATGAATTTTATAGGGAAATTTGAAAAAAATTGTTTGAGTTTTTTCCCTAAAAATCTTTGGTTTTTGGCCTAAATATCTCAAAAATGGCCCCGAAAATTCTAATCGACATTTTTCCCATTTTTTATCACAATTTTGGATATTTTTTTAAAGAACTTTCTCCAGTAATTGGATGATTTTTGGCCGGGTTTTCGGTTTTTGATTTTTATTTATTTGCGAACTTTTTTCCCATTTTCAAGCATCATCCATCCTCTCTAATGTCCGGCAAGAGTCAATTATCCCTGCGGTTCTGCGCGCTCCGTGCACTTTCCCCTCCTTTTATGGGCATTTCCAAGTTTTTGGACCCCTTTTTTCAACCCAATCCCTTCCCCCCAAAATTTGTCATATCTTTTTTGGGTTGGGGCCATATAAGGTGGCCATAAAAACAGCGGAAAACAAATCGATAGCGGCGGCCCAAAAAAGGCGAAAAGAGACGCACCCGCGGACACGTTACGCGGAGGGGAAGCACCACCAAAACTTTCGGAATTATATTTATTCGAGGCTTTTGTTTTTTGCGCCCTTTACATTATTTATGCGAGAAGGAGAGGGGCGTTTTGTCGGGAATTTCAACAGAATTTGCATGTTACGTCATATTGTGGGGGTTGTTTTGGTAATCTTTGGGATCTTTAATCAGTTTTGAGGGGTTTTGATACTTTTTAATGGCTTTTTAAGATAAAATACGAGCCGATACATCGATCAAATTTAATGTCAATAGCATTCGAAAATTTAATAAATTGCTATAAACAGATTTTACGATTTTTTTGAAAAACGAATAGTTAGAGTACAGATGTCAGATTTTTTAAAATTTTACCTGAGGAGTCTGAGCACGGCTTTGACATTAACGGCCTTTAAAGAAGAAAGACTGTTGAAGATGAGGAGAGACAGTTAGAAAAAACCAAGTTTTAGTATGTGTCTTTGTGAGTGAAAATTTTTCTTTTTATGGAAACTCTCGTATCGCATTTTGAAGAAGATCTAATTTTTCATTTTGAAAATTCCGAAAAATGTTGTATTTTAGGGATTTTTCATAAACTTTTTTCCGATTTTTCTACAAAAAAATCATCAAACTTTTGCTAGCCACCAAACTCAACAACAAACTTTTTGTTTTCCCCTTTCAAATTTCATCGTAAATGTCATGAGAAAAGTTTTTTGTTATCGCCTTCTGCAAACGCAAAAATTCCATAAATGGCGCGAAATATGAAATCTAATTAGGTGTAGGTGGAGAAACGTCATTTGGACGGGAAATGAGTGCTTTTCGTGTATTGTTTTTATTAGTTTAATGGGGAGGAATGACGAGGGATTTTTTTGAGATTTTTTGGTTTTTTTGCACGGTGTGAAGAAAAAAATTTTTTGAAAATTTTGCACTGTGCATTTTGGAACTTGATTTGAAAAATTTTTACAATTTTTATGTACTTTTTACATTTTTTTATTTTTGTATTTTTCGATTTTTTCGACCGCACTGTGCGGAAAAATATGTTTATTTTTGCACAGTGCATTTTTTAACTCTACTACACGTATTTTACAATATTTCTTTTTCTTTTTTGATTTTTGTATTTTTCGATTTTTTCGACCGCACTGTGCGGAAAAAGCTTTTTTTTCTAATTTTCTCTACCGCGCCGTGTATTCAAAATAAAAAATATTTTGTGTTTAATTTTTATTTTTTTTACCGAGACTTTGCGTATTTTTCAAAATTTATTTTTTTTCAAACTAAAATCCCCCAATTTTTTCAGACAAATTACAGCCAAACTCACTTCAGCCACTTCCCACCCAAATTCCCCCAACTTTTTCCAAATTTTCCCCCTTCAAATCGCCTGCGGTAAACTTCCTCAAACTGACGTCATTCAGCTGGAATGCGCCAAGACCTAAACTCCAGGAAATACCGAACAAATCCCACTAAAAACCGGAGATTCTACTGAACTTTGCAACCACAAACCCAAAGATAAAACAGCGAATCAACCCACAACAGTGTCCACAAGTACCGAGTGTACCAAAAAAATGAGCTTCGAAGCGGTCCCGTGCATGTTTAAGAGCCGCGATGAGACGGGAAAAGAGGCCCCAAAATGGGGCTTTATTATACGACCGTCCGGCTCGAATGGCCCTGGCCAGGTTGTCAGTGCTCCATCGACCTCAACAAGCGGTGGGCCAGTCAATTTGCAGCAGAGCCCGGTGAAAAATGTGAGTTTGTGGAAATTTTTTGGAGTTTCTGGAAGTTTAGGGAAAATTTTTGGTCAAAACATGATTTTTGGGGCAGATATACGTTGTGATAGGGTCAAGAACATGTTCTACATGCCAGTCTAGGTGGTCTTTAGCAATATAATAGTCGTTTTCGTCATCAAACCAAAGAAAATCAAAGGAAATTTTGGGTGGTTTTCATTTTTCGATTTTTTTGAAAATTAGGAGAACTTGAAGATAAAGCCTTTAGTATCATTAGAAAGTTTATTCATTACCCTTTATAACGATATGTTATCCACTTATAATTATTGCTCTACCTTGAGATATTTGAATTTTTTTTACATCAATCCGTAATTTTTAGTCAAGTACAATATCGGCTTGATAGACCCGAAATCTTTGGTCGATAGAATAGTATTATATATAGTTTTGAAGCTTGTTTCTTGTTGTATCTAACGGTGTACATTGTGTAGTTTTCATCCACCGTTAAAAATTCGAAAAATTCTTTACTTCCTCAAATTTCAAGAAAATCCATTCCAACTTAAATACACCGTATTTTACCCTTTCAGCCTTCGCAATCTCATCTGATCCCCTCCTCAATACCAGCTTCATCCATTCCCTCAACGATGAAGCTCACTCCAGTCGGCTCAGTCCCAGCATCGGCAGTTCAGCCAGTTCAGCCGATTTCAGCCCCAAAGACTCTTCAGTTGAAGCCCGCATTCAAGGCGTTAGTCCCAGCCGGCGCCAACAAACAGATCTTGGCCTCGAATGGGAAGGTGGCCTTGATCCCTGCGAGCAGTATCACAACTACGAATGGGGTCGCGACAAGTGTAAATAACGGCCAAATTGCGGTGAAACCAAAGACAAACAGCAAAAATGGACCTCAGGTTGGTTTTGAAGACTTTTTAAGGCAATATTCAAATTTTAAATTGATAAAATCTAGATAACTTTGACCTCTATCATAGTGTAAATACAATAGTATAATATATTTTTTTATTGTCTTGTTTTCGTGTTTTGACGCACTCCCAAAATTAATTCTAATGAAAGAGCCCGCTGAAATTATTTTTTTGAAACTTTTTCCCTCCGGGTTTACGTCGAATCCCGACCAATTTCACATGATAATCTGTAAACAGGGGGATTAAGTAAGAAGAAGATTTCGAGAAAACGGCGAGCAAAAATCCAGTTCTCTGAGACTTTTAAAGGCCAGAAAGGTTGGAATCCGGGTGGGTATTAATCTTGGGAGATTTCCGGAGAATTTTCTGGATTTTCTTTGGGATTTGATGATCGAAAGTGGAGAGATTTGGCTGGAAACTTGTTGAGGAAGTTTTTGAGAATTTTTTTTGGGAACTTTTTTTGGAATTTGTAAACCGCGTTATGCAGAAAAGTCAAGAAAAAAAATGATTTATTCATTTTATATTTCAAAAAATTTTATTAAAAAAATAAATGTACGCTTTAAAAAAACATTAATTTTTTTGGCCGCGTTATGCAGAATTTCTTTAAATTTTAAAATTTTTTCGATTTTTTTTTTTAACTTTTAAAATCCAAAATCAATCCGTATACTTTGCAAAACCTCTCTCTTCCAATTCCAATCCCGTCCTTTTAACGGATTACTTTTCTGTTTATGCAGTCTCCAACAATATTACATCCCTTCCTCACCTCGAGGTTTTGGCAAACAAAAAGTTTTTTGGACTTGTACGTCAGCTGCGAAATGTAGTCACTAATTGGATTATAATTGTACGGAAAAGTGTAAAAACCTGAAGGCAGTAATCGGGAAAGTTACTCGCCTTCTGTTTCGCACTCTGAAAAAAGGGGAAGTTGATTAGAGGTGGGAAATTAGTTTCGAAATAAACTTGAAGTGTTAATGGCTGTAGGAAAATTAATTTGAAGTATTGGAGATTAATTTTGGTGTGTCAACCAGTCATTTTTTAGCAATATTTTAGCTACAGGCGTTTCTTACAATAATTTCAAAGGTTTTTGCGAATTTTCGAATATTTTTTTAAAAATTTTTTCCATGTAATATAATTCGCAACAAACAGGTGTACGTATTTTACCAAAAAATAGTTTAACCATACTTTTTCTTAATAATTTCTGTTGTTTTTATTATAATACGAATCATCACGTAGTTTTCGTGTGGGCTTTTGCTGAAAACCTCAATATAATCATTATTAAGGGGTCATAAACCGATGAGGAACTATTTAATTTTTAGAGATAAAAAAATCATTGAAAATTTGAAATCGTGTGTTTTACCAATTTTTTCGTTTTTTATTTGCAATTTTCCATAATTTTTTTTCAAAGAACAGCTTTTTTAAAATTAATTTTTTCCCTCGCTTCTTAAAAATGTAAACATAAATTTGCTCCTGTTTACGCGTTAGACGATAATTAATATTAAATGAGACCCCCCAAATCTCCTTCTAAACGTTTTTTCGGCCGCTGTTTTGGCCAGGATATGATGTCAATCTCTCCGCCTTTTCCCATCTTCATCGCTTGTTTAATTTCATTCCTGGTACTTTACATGTTTCGGATTAAAAAGTCATTTTGTTTTTGGCTGTTAATTTAACTATAATATAGCTCAGATTATATGGTTATGACATAATTTTCAGGCTTAAATTTTAATGAGCAAGGCTAAAAGTTAGATCTTTTGTTAATGAAATTGATAAAAGTTCACTTTCCAATTACAATTATATGTCTGGTTTTTGTTAAAAACAATTTTTTTTACTTCCCCCGTCTCACACTTTCAATTATTGCCAGTTGTAAATACCAAACAATGTCTCGATATTCCCCTTAATTAAGAAGAGTGTCTAATTTTGGAGTTGTGCGTCTATTTTTGGCCCGAATTGTGTATGGGATTTTGCGAAATCTTGTACATTATTTCTAGTGGTTTTTGGTTCGGAAAAGTCGGGAAAATTCCACAAAAAATCCCGAAAAAACAGTCCTTATCCCGAAAAAGACTACTTCTAAAATTACTAGTAATCAAACAGCTAAGGTCGTGGTGTCATGTGGAGAATAATTTTTGAACCCAAAACAAGATTTTTTAATAGTTTTTGGCCAAATTTAGCGCTGTTTACCCTTTACATTTTGTTAATGTCGCATTTATACACATGTTTACGCCCCGCGGGCTAATCCCTTTTTTGGCTGAGAGAATGAATAATTGAGGGGGAAGTATTGATGTTTTTTTGGCCCACTTCCTCAATTAGAAATTTCGGAATGACATAATGGAGATTGTGAAGAAAAATAGGACCAAATTAGTGGGAAAACAGGTGGAATTTGGCCTGTTTTGGGCAAATTAAGGCCGTAATTTATATGAATGAGGTGTAATGAATTGGATTATACTATGAAAAATCGGAATATTGCTATTAAAAAAGCATAGGTCTTCCGTTTCGCGGCAAAAATAATATTTTTATATTATTTTAGGTTATTTTAGACCAAAATTTTAAAAAGTGAATTGCATAATGGATAACCATCAGATTCTCTTCAAATTTTGCAAGATTATTCTAATTATCATCATAATAATTATTCTATAGGTATTTTCAAAATCTGAATGCTGAACTTTGAGAAATTCGCATTTCTAGTCGTGCCTTATCAAAAAATTTTTTTTCGAAAACATTCGATTTGCCCTATTTTTTGTAAAACAAATATGCTGGTGGCCTACAAAAAGCGTTGATTGTTTTAATACATCATATAGATTTCATTCTTCTGCACTTTATTCAACCTTATTTTAAGTTTTTACCCTTTTTTTTGTCATCATTTTCCAAATTTTTATCAAACTTTTCAACTTTTCGCCTCGAAAAATTGCTCATTTCCTCTTGGCATGGATCAAAAATTAATGTAAACCCCTCGGGCATGTGACATTTTCTGTTTATCTCCAAACTTTTTTGGCCAAACTTTGAATTCAACTCCAAAATGACGCCTTATGTATGTTAATTGGGTTAACCTTTCATCTTACTTCAACGTTTAAAACATCAAAAATTAAGAGCATTGGTTGTGCAAGGGAATGCAGGTGCCCGCAGAGGGAAGCACGACTAAATTTAGATTGTATATCTGTACACAGCCTCGGGCAAGCGTCTTTTGTTCGTATTTTTAGCCTGCTTTTGTGGGCGAAAATAGAAATTAAAGGGCAGGTCTGGGAAATTAGGAGGATTTGGAGGGGAAATTGAGAAAAAGTGACGAAATTAAATAACAAGGAAGTAGAGTAGTTATTTTTTTACAATTTTTGAAAAAAAAATTCGATTTTTTACCGAAAATTTACTATGTAAAATTTAAAAAATGGATGATTTTCGAAAAACAAAGTTGACGTTCGCATCAGAGTGTAAACTACAATATTTCTGCAGAAAATCTATTTTCCCAAAGCTGAATTCAAAAAGATATAACCGAAAATGTTTTTTCTCTGTCCGACTCCTCATTTTCTTTTGTCTCTCGTCTTCAAAGATAGTTGAATATCTCGGCTGAGCTTGCAAAGAATGGGTTAAAATTTAAAGCAGTTAATTCATGGCCTATTTAGAGTAAATAGGCCTAGTTTGAGGAAAATCGAATATACGTGCCTGTGGCAATTTAGGCTTTTTTTTTAATTTTGGAATTTTTCAAAAATTACAAAATTTTTTGCATTTTTGGTTAATTTCAATGTCGTAGAAAGAATGCTTAGCGTTTTTTTAAAATTTTTCTAGCTGCAATAAATATTTTTTAAAATCAAAAACATTTTTTTTTTCTTTTGGCTCATTTTTTTATTTTCCCGCCAAAAGCTAAAATTGTAACACTCGTACTATTTAACATTTGGCTCAATTACACTTTGGAGTGTTATATTTGTCTCGGTGTCCCAAGAATTCGTATAGTTTCGCTCCTCTCGGGCCTAATGCGATTATAAATGCCTTTTTCGGAGGTATTTTTGGTTGCTTTACACGATATTTTTAGCCGAGAAGAAAACCTAGACGACTATACAGGGTGCGCCAAAAATATTGGGACTCATATTTTTACTTGCCCTGCGGGCTGTAATGGTACAAGAGCAAAGTGGTCACTTGTGCAAACGTGCAATGCTCCCAAGAATCTATCTTCAAAGTTTCAGGCAGAGTAGTCGTATACGACACCTGTTCTGCCATTATAAGTGCTCACAACTAAGGCCCCTGAGACACGGACCCCAAAATGGATAAAAATTGGAAACACTAGTTTTACCGTTGCATGCTATGGCAGAAATTCACTTTATATGACAGAGTAGCGGTCGCTTTTTATACACTAAAAATGATTTTTACTTATAATGACGATTTCATCTTTTACAGCTCGTCAAAGCCGGCCTAAAAACGCGCCGTTTTCCAGAAAACTTCGTAAGATCAAATATTTTTATGTAGAAGTTTCGACGTAAGGTTCCCAGCGTACTAGGCATCAGAGATACTTTTATAAGGACAACGAGAGTCTGACTAGTCGTCTTTGAAAAATTATTTTTTTATCTTCTGCCTCTGGGGGATGAAATAGTGACTACAGCGGTAGAATTTACTCTAAGGTTGCTCGTCAAGTGAGCTTGGACTGAAGATCGCTAAATGTAATTCAGTTTTGTCAACATGTATCCCGAGTACAGCGTTACGTCGATGTTTACGCTCAAGTACTTTTCAACTTGTAGTAAACTGCCAAAATATATCAAGCTTCGAAGGACCGTGCCTCCAATCCGCACCATAAAGTTTTTTCCATACAGGAACTGTCCCTGTGTAGGTGTAGATTTTCTTTTACAGTATGACAATTCCCTATGTACACACTCTATAAACACAAAATTTTAGAGCAACACGGGCGATACTGTGGTATTGAGATCGTTAAAGACATAAAAATCCAAACTTTCGGGATTTTTTTTTGTTTTTTCGACCAGCGCCGCCATATCGGTCGTCAACCATGATTACATACGTTGTTACGAAGTGAATAGCATGTGCTTTAAACACAATAAATTTGAAGGATCTTACTTTCCCTTAGCGGAAATAATGGCCAAATTGATTTCCCGGTCATCCATTTGAAAAGAAAATTTTGGTCCCCCAAAAACTTTTGAATATTTTTTCAAGTTTGCAATAGGCCTCAACCCTGGCATTACCGTTGCCGTATAGCAAGACCGTTACCTTTGCTAAAACGGCCAAAAGTTTTGATTCCAAGGCCTGCTGAAAAAAGCTACACGGAATTGATTTTTGTCCCAATATTTTTGGCGCACCCTGTAGTTTTCGTGTTATTTTGTTGGGATGTACACGTACTCGGATAAAAAGTTCGGATTGGAAATGGTGTTTAAGGATTCTGGGATGTTGTTCATGATGTATTGGGGGGATTAAAGGAAAAGGAGTGATATAAAAGGTGCAGATAAAAATCAGAAACTATTCGTGGGTCTAAAATTAGTCTTTGGGTCCATGTTTGACATTGGAATCAAAAAAATACAGAAAAAATTGAAACGAATTTTTAGAGTTTTTTTATTTTTGTCGTGATTAAAAATTATTAAAAAAGCAGTAATAAAAAATAAAAACTAAAAATAACTATTTTTCATCGATTTTTTTAAATTTTTCCCATTAGATTTTTTTTTATTTTTATTTGCCTAGGCCTAATAAATAAATTGCTAAAAAATATTTATTTCTTTTTTGTTTACTTTTTTTACTATTTTTTTATAAAAAAATATTAAATTTTTGGCTTTTCTATTTTTTACAATTAAAAAAATCTCAAATAAAAAAAATATATATTTTGTAAAATACGGAGCTGACTGTTTGTACCATTAACCAAATCTTCCATTCACACCACTTTCTCCCCACAAACTGAACCTTATTTCTCTCCCGAACCCTCATGAAGTTCACGTTTTTTGGCCCGTTTCTCGCCACTGATTGACTTGTTTACGTGGCGCTGAGTTGTAACAACTCTCACTCAAAGTTCGCCTTTCTGTTTCCATCATTTATATCAGTGTTTCGACGAAAAAACCGAAAAGAAATTAAGAGTGACAAAGCCCCGAAAAGGGGATTTTTTGTTTTTGTTTCGCTTATCAGTTAATCGTTTTTTGTTTCTCCCCAAAAATTTGGGTTTTCGCTTCGAAGATCGTTTAGTTTCGGCGTTACTACGACGACGGATTAAATTTTGGAACTGAATTTGTCCTTTTAACTTTTTATTCAATGGTTCGTAGTAAATAGTAGGCTACTTTACAGCGGGATTATTAAAAAAGTAGACTTGTTATTGCGGGATTAGGAAAATCCCCCGGATCTCGATGGATAATGGGTTTAAACTACAAAAATTTGCAAACATAGTCTGGGATGGGGTTTTACAATTTTTGAGGAGATGGTTTGGCTATAGCAAAGGGGGATTTTAATGAAAAATTTATTTTTTTACAAAAAATATGTAAAAAACTTTTAAAAAGATCTTGGTAGTTCGGCGCTCCGCTTGCGGGAAAGTGTTTCGCATAGTATAAACACGTATTATTTTTGATTATTTTTTCGTTTTTAAGTCAAAATTTCGGGTTTTCATAAAAATTTTTGCAAAAAAGTATCAAAATCTATCAAATTTCAGCAATATTTTGACTTGCCGGCCCGTGTTTTACCCCGAGTGTAAACCAAATTTTATTTTTTTTCCTAAACTTTCCATTTTTCCTTAATTTTTGGCCAAAAAATTGTAAAAATCACAAAAAAAATCGTATAAAATCAAAAAAACCACGAAATTTCACGATTCGTTTTTTACCCTCTCCTCATTTCAGAAATGCCCAGTCATTGAGCCCTCGACCAGTGCCGCGCCCCTCCCCAACATGCCCTCCACTTCGTATCGGATGAACGATCTTCAGGAGGATCTGAATTCGATTGAAATGAACGAATTGATGCCCACGAATGGGGGAATCAACACGGAAGAGTACTTGGGAGGCCAAGGAATGCCCATGCCGAACACGAATGCGCATGGATACTACGGCGGATATGAGGGATACTATCAGCATTGCAACATGCAGACGGCTGGCACGTCACAAAGTAGGTCGAAGAAAAATAAATACTAAAAATGAGCAGCGTATTTTACATTTTTTGAAGTCTTCAAAACAAATTATTGATTGAAAAAAAATCCAAAAAATATGTCATGATGACGTATTTTTTTGAAATTTTGAAAATGCATAAAAAAATCAAAAATTTTGAAATTTCATACCTAAAAGCACCAAAAATTTTCTTTTCAGTGCAACCCCTCCCCAGCACATCGATGAATACACAAATGAACCCATCGATGGGCCCTTCCATGCATCCCAACCCCTCAATAAACCCTCCAATCCACCATTACAACGCCCCCTACGACTGTAATGTCTACCCATCAACGTCCTACCAGAACAACGGATATTACAATCAATGGCAGGCGCCGGTACAGCATCCGCATCAACGAATCCATCAGGTCCAACAACAGGTCTCCACTTCTCCGGACTCGGGCATCCAATCCATCGACGGGTCCCCGCCCTCGATGGCATTCACCCCGCCCTTGAGTGGGGAGGCGTTCTCGGTGCAGGCGTTGCCCTACGACCCCGCCGAACCCACTCCAGCGCATCAGCCGCCTTCAGCATCGTCCATGTTGCCGCCCCTCTCGAATCAGCCTTGTGCGCCAGAGATCAGCGAAATCCAAACGAATGTAGCGGATCAGCACGCCGATTTATCGGATATGCCAACGCTGATTCGGGCAGATGAAGAGACCGGCTTGACGAATCGACCAGGCCCGTCCACCGAAGCCGAAGCCCCGATCCTGGATTCGAGTCCGAACTCGAATAGGTCGAGATCAGCGTCGGCGAGGCCAAGCTCCTCAATGAACGAAGACGTCTTCCAGTTCTTGGCCACAATGGGGCCAAATGAAATTATCAGCAAACTGAAGGACCATTGGCCTCAAGAAAAGGTTGGTTTCAAATTCGTAGCTATCTTATATTAATTTAGACATCAAATTATATTATAGTAGGGTCTAGTAAAATATTAGGTCATTTTGAGCAAAATTTCTATTTTTTATGTAAAAAATCGTTTTTAATTATGCCTGATAGCTCCTTCTTTCCACTAGATGCAGAAAAGATTCGATTTTTTCTTGGACTTTTCTTGAAAAACAAAAGAAAATTAATGTCATCGTTTGTCTAATATAAGGTCACTTTGGTCTCAATTTTTATTTTTCGGAGAAAAAATTGTTCCTCCATTATGTCTTATGGCCCATTCTTTATTATCGATAGTAAAGGTCTTGATATTTTCCTTGAATTTACTGGAAAAACTAAAGATTTTTTTAAATAGTTGACCAGTGGCTAAAATAAGGTTATGCCTCTCTGAATTTTGGAAAATTTTATTTTTTACGAATCAATCAAATCTCTTGTGTCTTAATAAGCATAAGATGTTTTTGGGACGCGTATTTTACCTTCTCTTCCCTTCCGAAATTGAACTTTCTCCCCGTTCTGTGCCATATTACTCATCCCTGTTTTCTCACCTTCAAAAACCCATCGAAAATGGCAACCAGATGTTTTTTCCGACCGTTCTTTCCTCCATTCTTTGTCACATTACCTGATCCGCCCCTTCCCAGCGAACGTAAACAACTCGCTCGCCCGAAAAGAAGTGTGCAAAAAGGTGGAAGGGGGGCCCGTTTCGAAACCACAGCCCGTTGATGGATCGTGGCGCCCCCTTCCCATTTTTTGTTTTGTTTTTCCATCTGCTCACGTGATGCGAGTGGAAGGAATGAAACCACAGACGCACAATGCCCTTTGCCAGTAATTTGGTGTTCGCTTTTTCGCGGCCGAAACAAAGAGTTTTTAATTGAATGGAGACGTAAGATGCGTAATTTGGCGACAAATTTGAGGGATTTCCTACAAAAAATTGTTACTTTTTGTCTGAAAATTGTATGTAGCACATAATACATGTAGTTGTTTTTTATAAAATTTATCATTTTGGAGCCAAAAAAATGAGAGAAGTTAGTTGTTTTCGGAAATCCGCATAATCTTTTGTCGAAAAATTGAATATGAAAATTTGCATAGCATCAAAGAAAAATCATAAAAATGGCATTTTCGGGCATTTTACATATCTTTTGAGCCTCTAAAAACTTTTGCGACATCTTTTTTATCCAAAAAACCCAAGCTGAACTTGAGTTTTATGCCCTCGTATTTTTCCCCGCATTTATCGCGTTTTCTCATAATCCTTCTCATGCTACGTTCTATCAACTGATACCTTGAAACGTGCCCTTTTAAATTCCTAATTCTGTCGTGTTTATGAGAAGTAAATTCTGAGCAAACGAACATGTGAACGCCATTTTTTCGGCCGCTCGGCCCTCCCCGCTTCGAACCTTTTTTCTGGCACTAGCGTTCCAATTTCCGCGGTCGCCGTGAAATGTCATGCTCGCAGATTTCGTTTCAGGCCCCGCGGGCTATGGGTTTAATACCTCCGAAAATGTGGGGGCATCGTATTTCAAGCCGAATTTGGCCGACTTTTTCTCCTCCAATTTTTCGGCCAAATCTCCGTCTCATTTTTAAATGTCGTCGTATCATAACATGGTGGATTGTGTGTGGCGGAATTACGCACCGGATGAGCCATCCGCCACTTACTTTCCTTGTTGACATCCGTCGGCACAAAGAGGGTCCGGGGATTACGAAAAGCCGGCCGATTTCGCCGTCCGTTTTCGCCCCAATTTGGCGGATGATATGGCCGCGAGTAATTTCGCTGTCATCAGGGTTATCTTGGGCTTAGATTGCGGGAGAAGGCAGAGTTCGAAAGTCTCGAACTTTGCTGTGGACAGCTATTTGAATTTGGGATATTACACTAGAGCAGAGATGTGGAAAAGTGATCGTAACTTTTGGGCAATGTAAAAAATGGATAGGCTTTGATCGGAATATGCTGTAATGAGGTTTGGTCCATAACACTGCAAATTTTTACTCGAAAATTTGCATAATTTTTTCATTTATACCCATTTTTAATTTTGATGACTTTTGATACTTTTCGTTCAACTTTAAGCTAAAAATTTCTTATTTAGAATATCTAAATAGCCAGTTTTTGGCTTTCATTGTATTGTCTAGTCTCTGTGAAGCATGATGATTTCTTTTTTGGACATTTTTTTCCAATTTTTTGCCGAGTTTTGTCACGATTTCCAAAATTATCCTCCAAATCGGAGTTCACTCCAAATTTCGTCATCCTGCATTCTAAATGCCCTCTATCCTCTTACGACTTCCCACTTAACATATCTGCACTCCTCTCCTCTTAAGCCCATTACATTCAATTCCTTGGGATTTTACACCTGGCCGCCGTACTCTCGGGTTTGTTTACAATCCCCGGCCCGGCTCTTCGTAACGTTCGTTTCTTGTTTCTATGGAAATTCGAAACCCTCCCATGACATTGGGAGGGCGTGGCCGGCGGTGTTCGCCCCTCTGGCGTTCTCCCTTCTCGGTCTAATCTGCGGATTAATTAGGTTTTCGGTTATTAAATACCTTTCTTTTCCATTGGTTTACACGTCAATTTAGGCGAGGGAAAAGGGTGGGAACAAGGGCGCAGAAATGTCGTTATGCGTTTTTGAGGGTGTTTTTTTCGAGGAAATAAAAATTTCGTGAGAATGTTGATGTCAGTTTCTTGGGGTTTCGCACAGTGCGGGAATTAAGTTTGAATTTTTTTTGCACAGTGCGAAAAATTTTTGACTTTCGAATTTTCGAATTGAAAAAAATTTGATTTTTCATTTTTATGTACTGTGATTTTTTTCAATTTTTTTTGCAATATTTGAATAATTCTTTGCGCTGTAAAAAAAATTTTTTCTTATTTTTAGAAAAAGTTTTTTTTCAAGAAAATTTTCACATTTTTTCCGAGCCCACATTCTCTTATTTTTACCCCCAAAAAATCTCAATTTTCCCCTCAACTACATTACATTCTTTTGTCTACTACAATATTCCCATTGACCTTTTTTCAAAGAAATTTTGTTCCGTCTACGAAATCTCATCCGAAAGTCCGATAAACAACTCGGTTCCCATGATAATGCCCTCCTCCTCGAGTGGATTAGAATCTTTCGAAGAGGAGCATAATAAATTTTCGAAATCGGGGCCATAAAGTATAAGTCTCAAGGTCTTGTGATTGTTATTTTTGGATGAAAATGTGCAATTAGGGTTTTTTACTAATAATTTTTATTTTGAAAAATTTTGGGAAGAGAATTAGACGAGAGATTATGGAAAAGGCAGAGAGATCAGAGAAAAATATTTTTGGTTGTATTTAGCAAAAAATTATTTTTATTTCTGCAAAACGCGGTCTAAAAATGGCTCAAATATCTTGTAAAAATCATGTCTCCATTTTGAAAAAAAAAAATTAATTAATATCTCATCATTTTGCCTCAGGCAGTTTTCCTCTTAATCAATTCAATTAACCTTTCAAACCAGTAAATTTTGATTTGTAAATACTTAAACAGCCCTAACTAAAAATAAAAATACTTTTTCAATCAAAATTCCCCTTCTAATCACCTGTTCTTTGCAGATCCAAGAGTTCGAAAAGTCCTTTATGCAGATCACGAAGCCGTCGGCCGAACGTTCCAAGTCCACCATCAAAGATACGACCAACTCGGAGGCGCTGCACGACCTCCAAATCAAGCCGATTCAGCACAAAAAAGAGCGATACTCCAACGTCAGAGAGGAGAACAATGAGAACCACGAGGAAACGGGCTCGTTGCGCCGGAAACGCATCAAAGAATACCGCCGAAACATGATCCACAAGCTGAACCTGCGCATGAAGAAGATGGTCGACGAGGTGGCGGACAAGTTCAGCAGGTGCAGAGTCAAATTCCGACCGATTTATCGACTGACGCCGGCGTTTTGTCAACTAAATTGGAGGCGGATCGAGGAGAGGGCCAAGAAACCGCATCGAAAGTTGGGCCGAGTCACGCAGAAATGGGAAAACTTTCAAATAAAGACGATGAAAAAGGAGGACATGAAACGACGACATACCTACACGGAAAGCAGTCGATCTGCATTCAAAAGTATAAAGAGGAGGGAGGATCAGGAGAAATTGAAACGAAAAATGAGACATCAAAGTGAAGAGAGAGGAGAAGAAATGATGATCAAGAAAAGGGGACGGAAAAGGAAGAGAATCGAGGAAGATGGAAAGAAAATTGAAAGGTAAGGGGATGGAGACGAGGGTAAAATACGAGATTACTTTATTTTCTCTTTTTCAGTTTTTTGATTGCACCGTGCAATAAAAAAATTTTTGCACTGTGAAATTTTTGGTTGCACCGTGCAGTAATTTTTGGTGACTGCACCGTGCAGTGACAACAATTTCGCACAGTGCAATAAAAAAATGTTTGCACTGTGCATTCAAAAAATTTACTTTCACAGTGCAATAAAAGTTTTTTGTCGCACCGTGCAGTGACAAAAATTCGCACAGTGCAATAAAAATTTTTTGTCGCACTGTGCAATCAAAAAATTTTTGTCGCACAGTTCAAGCAAAAAATTTTTCGCACTGTGCAATAAAAAACTTTTGTCGCACTGTGCAGTAACAAAAATTTTGCACTGTGCATTCAAAAAATTTGTTTGCACCGTGCAATCACAAAGATTTTGCACAGTTTTAATTCAAAAAAATCGAATTTTAGACTCCAAAAATTAGCAATAATAATTCTTTGACCTGCACAAAAATCTCCTGAACCATCTGTGCGGGCAAATTAATCCGCTGATAAAAGCTTAATCCGTTCTAGAAGGTTTTTCTAACATTTTCTATTTCCAGTTCCAAGCCTAATCCCGAAAATACTCTGGATGTGGTGCCGATGGTTCGAAAACGGAAGAGATCAAAGAATATGAACAAGGATGAGTACATCAAGATCCGGTGCAGTAAGTTTTTGGTCGATTTCGGATTTTTTTTTTTTTGAAAAATTGAAATTTTTTGAAAAAAATGGGATTTTCTCAAAATTTAATTTTCAAACAAAATAAAAAAATAATAATATCCTTTATTTTAGACGTCATGATCGACCAACCAGCCAAATTGTCGGACCCCGACGCCTGTGAATGCGAGCCAGAAGCGGCTTGTTTGACCAGAAACTGTCCTCATCGAGCGTTGAACATTGAATGCACCCAATCCACCTGTTCCATCCATTACGAATGCCGAAATCGTCGGATGCTGAGCAACGAAGCGGTCCACCAACTCCAAATGTTTGACACGGCATCTCGCGGTCGTGGGATTAAGACCACCGTGCACATAAATCCCGGCCAATTTGTGTGCGAATACGTGGGCGAGGTCATGAAATTGGAGGCCTATCAAATGCGTCATCTTTTGAGGTCGGTGGAGCAGCCCAGATTCGGTGTCCAACTGACTCCGAATTTCGTCGTAGACGCCACACAGAAGGGAAATATCGCGAGATTCATCAACCACTCGTGCCAACCCAACTGCGAGATGCAACGATGGCAGGTGGGAGCGAATTATCGATTGGGAATTTTCGCGAAACGGGCCATCGAAGAGGGAGAGGAACTCACCTACGACTACCGGCTGTTCGCGAGGATGGAGCCGGAACAGGAGTGTCGCTGCGGTGAGGCCCGTTGCCAGGGCGTTATACCGTCGCAGATGCCTCCGCGGCCCATCCTCCAGGAGCCGGAGAAGCTGAGTCGGGACGAGGTGAAGATTGTCCGCAAAAATCGTCTCTTTTTGGTTCGAAACTTGAAGAAAGTGAAGGGAAAGGCGACGAAATCGACCAGAATCTCGATTGAAGACTCCTCGGAACTCCTCGAATTTCTGCTCAACATCTACGAAGACATTGTGCAGCATGCAGAAAGCAAGGAGAAGCTGAAAAGATCGCGAATTTCCCAGCTGAAGACGCAGATTCAAAAAGTTTTCAAACTCAAGGACGATGAATTGGAGCTGATCCAATGCTTCGACCATGCCATCAAGGCCTGGATCAACACGTTGCAGGGAGCGTGCGAGAGACGCGCTATGGAGTCGTTGAAGTCCCATTATCTGCACATCAAGAAGACCCGCGATCTGGCCAAACACATGGAGGATCAGAAGAGCGCCGCGGCCAAGGAGTTGGTCAAGAGTTTCAGCGAAGACCGCAAGCGCACTTCCTTGAATGGCGCCGCCTCCAAGCGACAGGACACACGTGTTTTGTCGGCGGACGCCGATCTCACCTATATGGACAAGGGATTGGCCCCGGTTGGGAGTTATGACAATGATTTGGAGGCTGTCAAAATCAACGAAAACGGAATGGAGGAAGAAGGAAACGAAAATGATAGCAGTGATTGTGTTCGATGCATCTGTGGAATGTTCGAAGATGATGGGGAAATGGTCGAATGCGATCGATGCAAATTCTGGCTACATGCCGATTGCGTTAAGTAAGTAGACTAAAAAAGTTTTGAAAGTGAAAAAAATGACTTTTCTGTAGAGATCGGATACATCTTATACAATTTTAAGCTTAATTTTTCAAGTTTTATCAAAATCTAAATGCAAAATTTTGAAGAATTCCAAAAAGAAATGCTTTTTACTGCCTCCAAAATTAATTATTTTTATTCTCAGCTACGACAAAGACAGCAGCGACGACTACGAATGCGATTTCTGCTCCAAAAAGCTGAAATCCGCTCCCAAAGTTGACATCATCCTGAATCCTCAGCCGGATCAAACACTTCCCAACTGCACCTACTACCGTACTCTGGTCACCAACCGGGGTCTGCAGGTTCGAATCAATGAAGCCGTTTACGTGGAGAAGGAGATCAACGAGGACTACAAGGTGATTCTGAAGCAACTTCTGGACCAAACTCCCAGAAAGCGGAGCAAAAAGAGCGATGAAAAGAGGAGTCCCATCAAGGAGTACAAGAGCAAGCATCAGGACAAGAAGGAGTGGAGACGGAGTGATCTCCGCTGCTTCCGGATCGAACGTCTCTTTACCGGCCCCAATGGGGAGAAGTTCGTCTTCGGATGCTATTATGCCCGTCCTCATGAGACCTTCTGCGATTCCAACCGACTTTTCCACAAAAACGAGCTCTTCTGGACCCCTCTGTTCAACACGTTGCCGTTGGATGCGGTCGTTGGCCGATGCCTCGTTCTCGAACCCTCGGCGTGGAGCGAAGGAAGACCGAAGGAGCCCTATTACAAAGAGGACGATGTGTTCGTGTGCGAATACCAAATCGACAAAACTCAACGGACCTTCACGAAGATGCCGGTGGGAAGTCATTACCCGCCGAATCGAGCGAACTACGTATTCAACAAGTTCAACGAGCCAAGGAAATTGAAACGCGACTTCACGCCGTTTGTGCTGACGAATGCCGAGAAGAAACCGGACCGCCACGAGACCAGAGATCGATGTCTAAGCTCGGCTAAGGAATTGGTAGGTGGATTGTGGCATAAGCTTCGTACATAAGTAGTTTAAAAACAAAATTAAGCCGATTTTTGGCGAGAAAATAGGATTTTTTGCAAAATATCCGGTTTTCCCCCCATTTTTTTGTCTACAGTATTAAAAATATAATATAATTTGTAATCCTTTTGCTTTTCAGAACATGGAGAATCTACGCTCAATTGTCGCCAACATCAAGAAGCAACAGAAGAAGCGTCGCTCCAAGTAATCCGACCAGATCTTCACCATGACCACCCAAATATTCGACCCCTCCCCTAGTGATCCCATTTTCCCGCCCGGTTGATGTAAATACTGTAACAATTCCATTTGTATTTACAACTATATTAGGTTCTACGTCGTATACGCATAGATATCGGACTATTTTTCGACAAATTTCCGGGATTTTTTGTTCTTTATATTATCCATGATGACTAAAGTGAAAAAATTTCGAAATTGACAAAAAAGTAGTTTCTCTCGTAAAGTTTTGCATTTACCTCTGATGTTGTTATGAAGTCACTAACAGCAAGTGCATTTATCCTCCCATTTCCAAGCAGCCAAACCATTTTTGGGTCGGGAAAACGCGCTCTTTTCCGCGACGACCCGGCATTTTGCGGACCAGTTGTACGAGCTCGTAGAGATCGCCCAGCCTTATTGCTCTTAGTCTCCAGCTTCCCAGCGAAGTCATTTATCGTATTCAATTCTCAATTCCCCTCTAGAAACATCGCTCTCTGAGAAATCTCGTTAAATTTGTTACCTTCTCCTTGTTAACCTCGTCCCATTCTTTTTTGTAAAGCCCAACTTTTTGTTAGTCCCCACGCCCCCCGAAATAACCCAGTGCTTAAGAATGAAGTTTAACTAACGTCGATATCAAATTGTCTTCACCGAATATCTCCCATGTTGAACATAGATTTAATGCCATCAATATATATATATATATTTACATTGTGATTCATAATTGTTCATTGTTGTTACAAAATGAATATTTTTGGAAAGGAAGATTAAATTATATTGATATAAGATCGTTTGGAATTTGTGGAGCGACAAAACGGCATCAAAAAAGATAAGATACAAAGGCAATACGTAAGTTGTGTCCCAAAAAGGTCGCGACTTCTCAGTAAGGCCTTGGCAAAGAGAAACCAGACATGAAATAACAAGAACTCAGGGTTTTTTCACTTTTCTTGACATATGGTATCTTTACAGACCACTGGAACATCCTCAACAAACGTTTCGGTAATACCCAGACGTAAATACGGAGATCTTGATCCGAAATATTTCGAAAACGGTATTTTTTTTATGTCAATCCAAAGAAAACCCTAGAACATCAAACGGAAAGTGCAATATGACCTCTAGGTAACAAATTTGTATACTTTCGGCCCTCATTATCCGTATTTGGAAAAATCAATATTTTTTGTCACACTTCGCCACAAATTTTGGCATTTCGTTTAATCGTGCAGAAAATATTTTATCTCTAAATTTTTGTTGAAATTTATAGAAAATGCATCGAATCGGTTGCATTTTTGCTATTTTCCAGTAATTTTGTAAAACTTTTGTATTTTTTTAGACACCAATGGCGGAGTCGTATCAGCCGCGCGGTCAATATCAGCAAGACTATGAGGATACTTACGAACAAGGACAGCAATCAGAAGGGGCTCAGCGACGACCGCCAAAGAATCGAAAAGAGGTAAGTATTTCATTTTTTGTGTTGAATTTTAGGTAAACAATGTGGAAAACTTGTCTTTTTTGAGGTCATTTATATTATTTTAGGTAATAACCAAAATTTCTGTGAAGGATTTACCTAAAAATTTTGAAATTAAATTAATTTATTACCTATAGTATTATTTTACTTCATGTCTAGACCTCTTTAAGTCCTATTTTACAGCCTAATTTACCTTTGAAATCGAGAAATTGATAGTTTTAGTATTTGACACCTCATCAACCTCAAAATTGCCCCTACAAACTCCCCAGATTTGGCCCATTTATTGCCGATCCGACCCTTGCACTCCATAATGTCGAGGCTGAGATTGCTTATATCCATCAAACACATCAACGATTGCCCGAATCTCTTCGAGTTCTTACTGATGGTAAGGATTTTAAAAATTACGTAGAAAATGGATTTGATAGGATCTTTTGTAATATTTCGTCATGATTTTCCGCCATTTTATCCCTACGTTTTTATTTTTTAGAGACAAAACGGCTGGCCTGTAAATGGA
Organism: Bursaphelenchus xylophilus; assembly: GCA_904066235.2. Taxonomy (NCBI): domain Eukaryota; kingdom Metazoa; phylum Nematoda; class Chromadorea; order Rhabditida; family Aphelenchoididae; genus Bursaphelenchus; species Bursaphelenchus xylophilus. Next base: position 4,390,812 of record CAJFCV020000001.1, read on the forward strand.
ATACGGATTGGATTGATTTCAGCGCCGGGAGCCCAGATTACATCCGTTTGGAGCAAAAAGTCTTCTTGCCAGAGCCGAAACGAGGTGTAAGAGTTTGAAATTTTATTTTATTTGAAGTTTAGGATATCCTCTGCAATTTTTTTGTTTGATTTTTGCCGAATTTTGACAAGAAAATGCAAGTTTACGCCCGCAGCGTGCGCTTCCCGCCAAAGCGTTCGCAAAAAGAAAAGGGAAAGGGAGCGTGCGTCTGTGGTGTAATGGTCAGCATGGTTGCCTTCCAAGCAATCGACACGGGTTCGATTCCCGTCAGACGCAGAGGGATTTTTTCCGTTTTCTTTTGGATTTTTATATTGAAAATGGCTAAATAATTGCATCCAGGGTTTAAATTCTTAATTTTAGACATTATTTTAGTATCAAAATTTAATTTTTGCCAAAATTTCCGAATTTTTTCTAATAATTCCATTTTTAGGAGAATGTTGTTGGCCGCCTGCTTGGGAAACGCGGTCAAACCCTCCGCGCGATTACTCAAAAGTACAAATGCAAAATTCAAATTTGTGGAAAAGGCTCTAAAGGTGGTGTTGGTGTCGAAAAAGGCGCCGGAAGCAGAGATTCCCCTTACAATGCACCTCTTCATTGCGTAATTTTGATGGAAGGAGACCCCACAGAAGTCTACCATCGAATGGCCGATATTCTCAGGTTAATATTTCAGATCTGCACTATGGTAAGAAAAATTTTAAAAAAAATTTATAGCGACATTAGCTAAAATTTATATTTATTTTGATGATTTCAGACTGAATCTTTCGAATTCGAAGGCCTTCCCATAGATTTGTATGTAAATAAATTTGACCAAAAAAATGAGAGTGACCAACAAGGAAATAATGATGGTTCTGAACGAAAGAGAAAGTTTGAAGACGACCAAAATGATAATCAACATAATGGAGTAAGTTTTGTCGCACAAAATATATCTCAAAATCTTTAGCGCTCCCGATTTGACAGCCCAAGCTCCCAAAATCAAAATAACAGCGAAGAAAATGAAGGATAATTAGGATTTCTTTGACCAAAAACTTGGTTTTATTGTTGATTTTGAACCTCTCAAACACGAGGAATTATTTATTTTATGCTAAATGTAATTTCAAATTTATATTGTACTCACTTTTAAAGTCTCATTGTTAAATTATATATATATATATATCTCTTGTATAATATAAAATTTTGCCATAAATAGAAACTGTATTTTTTTGCACAGGTTCAGAATAATTTATTCATAAGTTAGAAGAGATCTGAAGCCAAAAATACCGAGGACAAGCTTTAGTTTTTCAGGGCGCTGATATTGTAGTAGCCGAAAGGCTGGGAAACAAGAATTGAGCAGTCAAAACCCGGCTGCTGCTTGTATTTGCTCATTGGCCAGCTCAAGCTCACCCGATCCGTTGACGCTGTCCGCATTCTCCTTGATATAGCTGACAAGTTCGTCGCGGGCTGTACGGATTTTTCGCTCAACTACTGGGACCATTTGAAGTGTTTCCTGAAAAAATTCGGCATTCCCAAACCTTGATGGAATAACCTAAAATTCAACAAAAAAAAAGAGAAATACTTACTCTATAAGCTTCGTCCATCTTCTTCAACTCATAGGCATTCGGATCCGTGGCCTCCAATTCCTTGATTTTGGCCTTCTCCTTCTCCGCGTCCTTCTTGTAAAATTCGGACTCTTTGATTAGTCGTTTTAGCACATTAGTCTTTATTTTGAGTTGTTGAAGGGTCTTGCCATCCGCCATTGTGCGTGCAGTCCAAGGAAAAGGCACTGAAAATGAAGAGTAAAATAAAATTTATATTGTAGTAGAGAAAAATTTCGAAAATTCAGGGGGAAATGAGTAATACAAAGAGTAAATGCTGTACTATTTCGAAACATAACTAATTACCTCGACAAAATTCGCCGTTTTTACAAAAACCGAAATTTTGGAAAAATAAAAAAGGTTGAAACGGAATGCCAAAATTATTGTTTTCGTGCCGAGAGCAAAAAAATATAATGACTATGCGATCCAAAATCTAGAAGGTTTACCAAAAATTCATTTGGAACATAAAAGCAACAAATGAAAATTTTTTCCTTATTTTATGGGAAAATAAGGGTTACGGCCTCGAAAACCCAGAAAAAAGCCAAAAGCGGAAGTTTGGCTGGTTGCGTCGAAGAACAGATAGAAAACCCATGTGGTATAGTAAGCAGGGAAACAAAAGTTGAAGCTTTTTGAATTGGACGGGATAGTCGTTTCCAGGTTCGGCCTCTACTTCCACCGCGGCTCGAACAAAGCTCCCATTTTCGTCAATATGTAGTGGTTGTTGCATCGACGTCTTCATCAACATTTCAAATCAAGTTTCTTCGCCGTTTATTATATCCGTAAAAATAAACTAGCTGTGTTCAATATGGCCGGTATAACGACGCTTATTTATCTTGCATTGGTATCTTGTATTTACCAGATAGATGACGGCAATTGGTTGAATGCGATAGACCATCGAAATACAAGCATATTTAATAACCCTACGGTAATACATGACAATTCGCTCTTTCCTTTCCACTTTTGAATACAGTATTTGCAAACGGGCGTTTGTTAAATATTATAAAACACATACATATTTATAAAACAGTGAAGTTGACGGTTTCGGAGACCGCATCTTAAAAAAATTTTGGAAATGGGCCTCTCTGGTTCTCTTTATATTCTGTGATCCTTGATGTGTGTGTGATGCAGAATATAAAAAAATTAAAAGAATATATTTATTAAATCATTGCACTCCATGATCATAAACGTAAAATCGATGTCAAAAAATGATATTCATTTTTTACTGCATAAAAAATTTACTTTTCAATGCTGAAATCACGCAATCAAAATTTAAACATGTGTCAATTTTTTCAGAAAATGAACATTGCCCGTTTAGAAGTGCTCATTTCTTCTAGGATGCAACTGTAATTTACAGTATGAAAATCATTTTTTAGATTCTTCTTATACGATTGCACAAATAATTGTTTTTGTGTTCATACTAAAAAGTCCAAAAGTTGACAAGCTGTTGACCTTTTAAAAAAGAGCAGCTCAATTTTTATACTTTTATCTCCCAAAAATTATATCCCAGAGCCATGACAACTAGACTGATCCCCTCTTCATTCTGTTACACATTTGACCATTACCGTATTTCCGAGCGAATTCTTCCATTTCCCACGTTTCCACTCTCGCTTTCTTTAAAAAATCGTTGTCTCCAAGCGACAAGAGTCATCAATTCTTGCAAATAAATTATACCTCACGACAAACTTTAATGCGGCCAATGTTTTCCTCGAGGCATTCGCCCGCGATGGTGCAGAATTTTAAGATTTTACTTTTCATTGGACTAGCCAATTGCGCTTATTACTATCAAGTTCCATCAAAATATGGGGTTGGCTTCGAAACAACCACTTTGAACATGACCAATGTGACGCTAGAAGAGTGCGCAGATGCTGCGGATGAGCTCTCGTTGCGAGTGTTTGTCTACTTCCTGGACAGTATGACCTGCAATGCGGGGGATGTGTTGATTGGCTCAACGAATTATGGAATGACCACTAGCTGTAAGCGAGCGGAGAAATAGTTAATCATGATTTTAATAGCGCAAGATTTTGTGAATGCGACGACCTTTATGCGATCGACCAGGAGGAATTGCAATTGTATGACCGGAAAGGAAACCGAGCTGAAGATTGCGGACTTGAGTAAGCGATATTAAAAATTGAAGAAGTGTAAGGGTCTTACATAAAACGTGAAGGAAAGTCGGAGGCTACAATTTCCGGCGGAGGCGGCGCAGAGACTTCGTTTTTGGAATACGTATTTTTAGCGACATTAGTTTTTGTCTACAAAATAGCAAGGTTTTAAAATGCAAACTGAGGTCGCTACGACCTTCTGAAGTAGGGGTATTACTACCCCGGAAACCAGTGCTTTTCGGTTGAAAATCACCGATAAATGTCGGATTTTTTCGGAGTTTTCGATAAGGTTGATGATGAGAACAAAGAAGGAGATGGCAAAAACGTTGCAAGTTTTACAAAAATTCGGCTACACTTCATTTGGGGCGGATTTCATTTGGGGGCTCTCCTTTGAGGATTTGGGGAACATGGATTGGCAAGCTATTGTACCAGACAGGCTTTGAGGTCTCAAAAAAAGGATGCTAAAATGGTTGGAAGTGTCAGAGAGCAGAAATGACAGCCAAATTTTTTAAATGGCTTTCCAAAAACGCGGAAAGGCTAGGCAAAAAGTGAGGATGAAGGGCAGCGCAATGTTTACATTTTTGTCCATATTTTTGCCAGCTATGTAAAGAAGAGATTGATTTTTTGCGGAAAGATTACTCTTTGCAGTAGAAAATTTATGAAAAGATATAATTAATGTTAACTTTTCTTCGAACTAAAAATCTTGGCTATTTCTGATCTTTCGACTAAAAATCTTGGTTGTGTCTGCAAAACCCGAGTCAGGAGTCTGGCGTGTCTTAAAAAATTATTCTAGATTTATGCCAAGTCTCTTCAAAATCTAAGCGTCGCAAGTGGTGTGCTTCCGCTATTTGTAGGCTTCTGTAAAGATACGACAAAATTTCATCATCCCGTTTTGCAATTTTCTTTTGATTTTTTATTTTTTTTCATTCTTCAAATGAGAGGCTAAATCGAACCACAATCGTTATTTCAGCCTACGGTGACAATATATGCCCAGCAGGGGAAGAAATGGGCTTTGAGACGAATACTTCGTTGTGTCTCCGAAATGTAAGCGATATTGTCACTCTTAGCTGATATTCATTTCCTTTAGTCCTCCTCAATTTTCAACCAAAAATATTACAACTTCCGAAACAGCATTCAAGCCAACCTGCTGCAACGAGTTTTGAATCGAAGCCGTAAGTTTTTTTTACATAATCTCATCAATGTCATCACCGTATTTTACAAATTCAACCAATTTTTTAGAAGCCACAAAGATCACGGATTACTACTGCGACTACGATGTAGGCTTTGTCACTTTATTTGACGGAGCTGCGTATTGCTACATGAAAGAGTCGATGAACTTGACCTCGTCAAGTATTTTAATCCAAAATGGGTGTGCCAGTAGGATGACAAACTCAACGCCGGTCACATTCTTTCATCCGCTGGTGAGGGGGCTGTTAGTCAGTAAGTTCGCGATGTAAAAGATGGTCTATGGAATTTCAAACTATTATATATATTATAGTATTTCTGCTCATTTCCTTTCAATGGTTTTTATCGAAAGGGAACCTTTTTTGGAAACTCCGCCAACAAATCATTTGCTAGCAAAAAACGGTGTTTTGCAAACACAAGACATTCAACAGTTTTGCAAACGAAACCATGGTAATCTGGGGTAACATGCACAGAAAAACAGCTGTTTTTTTAAATTATAGCTTTTTAAAAAAATCAAAACAAGTACTTTGAATCTCGCTTTTACGACTTGAAAGACGAAATGTCACAGAATTTTGTGTTCTCCCACGCCCTTAAAATAAAATAGAAATGATTTTAAAACTGCTGAAAATCAACTTTACAATCTGCTTGATTATTTTGAACTGTTTTGAAAAACTCCTTTCTTAGAAAGAGGGATAACAAAAATTCTGCGAAATTTCGTCTTCTAGGCGGTAAAAGCGGTATTCAAATGCAGTTGTATGTATTACTCCTTTAAAAGAAGCGGAAAAAATTGGCTAGGACGCCGTACATTATTTACCTAAAGGCCGTATAGCTGCTACTTTTGCATGGTTTTTCTGGCTGGAAAACGAAAAATCAAAAAAAAGATCTCTGTCTATTGTCATGAAACATTCTCGAGCTCGAAAAAAATTCTTATTCCTTCGCTTTTATGTACACAAAAATACACAATCTGTTTTTTTTTTCTGGGTTGTCTGTACACATTCATTTTCTAAATTTCGTTTTTATCTATTATATAATCAAGGTATTTTACCTGCTCTTTTCAGTGTACACATTCGGAAAGGCCGTACCGGGAGTTGTCCGGAATGGGAAGACGTTCACTTACTGGGACAACTCAACCGTCCCATCCAGTGAGCTCAATTGGATGAATGGCTACCCAACAAGTGGAGGGGATCTAGTTCGAGTTGACAAATCGACTTTTGAGATCTATAACACTGGTGCCGTCAACGACAGCTACTTGTCTTGCATTGGGCCGGCGTTGAAGAGAAGTTAAATTAACTTCGGCTTGGGGTGATTAAATCTGGGGTAAAATTTTACATCTTTTGTTAGAGCTATCATAAAATCTTATACGTGTTTCAGCGTTTTTTTGCTGTTTTGGGTACTGTAACAAGAACTGAGCTGATTCGTGTTTGCATTATGAGATAAATAATTCGCAAGAACGTGGATTTTTACATCTTCCGTTCGGAATTGAAGATTAAATCCCTGCGAAGGCAAGGTCAGACCACGTTGTATCTAGGGGAGGCGAATACGAGGCCTGAATCAAAGATATTGTACAGTATACTTTGCGTGAAAAAACAGTCGTGTGAAGATCAAAACCAATGACGAAAACGTGAAAAGGAAAGGCCCGAAATTCAAAATTTTTAAAAATATGCTAGGGGTAACCAATTGCAAGTTAAGGACTAGTAACCTACAAGTAAAAAAACGATGATATTACTTACATAGGAAAACTGCGTAAATTTCGATTCTAGCTGGACGTTTCTCAAATCACTCCACCCTATCAAGGCACTCCTTCATTTTATTTTGTACCAGTTGGAAATTAAGCCAGGTTCGATTCTCTTCGCTGAACTGTGACAAACAAAGATGAGGTTATTTTATTATTGCAGGACGGTTTACAAATACAATATAATACAGGCTTTATAATATATACAAGGTCTCTATTTATCAGAATTTTGAACTCTGCTATTTGCCATAGTAATAGTTTGAGCCGTAGTAACCTAAAAGAGACCAATGTCAAAAAAAAAACAGTCTCTCTGTAAACTCACCTGGATAACTTCCACTTGAATAATAGCTCCCATAATTGCTGCTTCCATATCCGCTGTTACCCCAGCCGCTATTGCCCCAGCCATTATTTCCCCAGCCACTATTACCCCATCCGTTACCATAACTATTTCCACCGTAATTGTTGCCATAGCCTTGGGAGCCCAACATTCCTGCTCTGGCACCGTAGCCAACCCCCATTCGAATCCCACGGGCGATCCAACCAAGCGCGCCCAAGCCGTGAATAGCGTGGATCGCTGGGAGAGTGGCAAGGAATAGTAGTAGTAGTAGGAAGGTTGCTGATTTCATTGCTGAAACGGAATAGGAAAAATAAAGGAGGCGCGTCCGAATAAGCTGACTGTACGTCAGAGATTATAAATACTAATTAACTTAATTTTTACTTCGAAAATTGCCAAGGGAAAAAGGAAAATTTATCGTATACAAGACGTTTTTGCCTCTGGCAATTCTACTAGGCCTAGTAGAAAAGGAATTAGTCTTCCTGCCCTCTCTTTCTTCAATACGACTTGGCAAAGTCCGCCAGATTTGAAGGTCAACCATGCTTCGCCAAAACCCTGCCAAATCATACTGAAGCAATGGTGCCGTTTAAAAATTGACATACTTTTCGCAGCAAAAAACATAAAGGACTTGGCCGAATTTCTCGGAATTTATTTCATAACCCATTTTCCAAGTTTTGAATAATTCAAGTACAGTGAGGGACGGGATCCAATGGCAAAAAACGACTTTTTTTGCATCCCGGAAGGGACCAAAATGTCTCCAAACCCTTCCCTTCTCTAAACTAAAAAACCCCGATTTGAAGAGCCCGCCTTGAAGGAAAGGGCGCGCTTTTCAAAGCGGAGTTTTTTAGCTTAGAGACGGGAAGGGTTTGGAGTCATTTTGGCCCCTTCCGGGATGCAAAAGGAGACGTTTTTTGCCATTGGATCAGGTCCCTCACTGTATCCCTACGGTATTTAAAATAATCTGTCCACAATTTGCTACAAAAGCAACTTCCGTCCATCCGCCGGCTCTCCACACTTTCCCACAAACCTCAGACTTACTTTAAAACGGACTTTTTTACAAAGTGAAGCATGGCCCGGACATTGTTGCGGTGACCATCACCGAATTTCTTCAAATTTGGCTCATAGAACACCCACAGGGCATATATCAAAAGCGTCAAACGTTTTCCCAAAATTTGCATTATTTCGGGATTACTGTAACATTTTGTGTTTTATAAAGCGGCCGTTGTCGTGGACCAGGTGATCGCCCTACGGGTCTGAAACTTCTTATCTGTATGTTTTCGAACATGGCCAACATTTTTCTAATTGAAACTTTTTTTGCATCTTTTCGTCTTTCGGTAGTACCGTAATCGTCATGATACCATATCGATTACTGTAAAAAATTGGAGCGAGTGTAACAAATTTTTAAACTTGATTATAAAAGTTGGACACCCTTCCCGTAAAATAAGACAAAAAAATCAAAAATAAAAATATAAGTTTTTGTGATATACGCGTTCAAAATTGCTATGTTCGGTTACTGTAGGACCAAAATAGAGACGATCAATTTTTAAACTTTCCATTAATCGCTACGGTTCACATATTAATAGCATGACATAAGAGGAATGTTTTCAGGTTGAAAAATTAATAATAGAGCTTTTATTTTAGGGTTTATACGAAGGTTACTGTAATTTCCAACTTTTATTAAGTTCGCTAACAATTTTATTGGAATGACGAATTTAGACAAGCTATCCGGGTCAGAAACGCGCATACATCATGGAAGACAGAAATCAGAATCGTAATACTACCTATTCCTGAAATAGTGGGAGATTACGGTAGCCGTACCCACTTTTTTCGCTGTTTGGCCGCGGCATTCTTTGGGACAGGTAGTGTAACAACTTTTGAGTCCTGAAGTTCATTCAGCATCACCAGGGGAGTATTTCAGCAAAAAATCGCGAAAATAAAAATATAAGTTTTTGAGAAAATCCTGGATTACGGTCATTTTAGGGGTTTTTGGGCCGTCTGGCCGCGGCATTCTTTGGAGCTGCGAGTGTAACAACTTTTGAAGCCTGAAATTCATTCAGGATGGATAGAAGAATATTTCACCAAAAAATCGCGAAAATAAAAATATAAGTTTTTGAGAAAATCCCGGATTCCGGTCATTTTAGGGGATTTTTGGGCCGTCTGGCCGCGGCATTCTTTGGAGCTGCTAGTGTAACCAGATCTGAGACTGGAAATTTGTTCAGAATATATAGGAGAGTCTTTAAGAAAAAAATAGGGAAAATAAAAGTATAAGTTTTTGAGAAAATCCGAAATTACGGTCATTATAGGGGATTTTCTGTCCGGAACTACCGTAATCCGGGATTTTCTCAAAAACTTATGCTTTTATTTTCTCGATTTTTTGCTGAAATACTTCCCTGGTCATGCTGAGTAAATTTGAAGACTCAAAAGTTGTTACACTCGCAGCTCCAAAGAATGCCGCGGCCAGACGGCCCAAAAACCCCCTAAAATGACCGTAATCCAGGATTTTCTCAAAAACTTATATTTTTATTTTCGCGATTTTTTGCTGAAATACTCCCCTGGTGATGCTGAATGAACTTCAGGACTCAAAAGTTGTTACACTACCTGTCCCAAAGAATGCCGCGGCCAAACAGCGAAAAAAGTGGGTACGGCTACCGTAATCTCCCACTATTTCAGGAATAGGTAGTATTACGATTCTGATTTCTGTCTTCCATGATGTATGCGCGTTTCTGACCCGGATAGCTTGTCTAAATTCGTCATTCCAATAAAATTGTTAGCGAACTTAATAAAAGTTGGAAATTACAGTAACCTTCGTATAAACCCTAAAATAAAAGCTCTATTATTAATTTTTCAACCTGAAAACATTCCTCTTATGTCATGCTATTAATATGTGAACCGTAGCGATTAATGGAAAGTTTAAAAATTGATCGTCTCTATTTTGGTCCTACAGTAACCGAACATAGCAATTTTGAACGCGTATATCACAAAAACTTATATTTTTATTTTTGATTTTTTTGTCTTATTTTACGGGAAGGGTGTCCAACTTTTATAATCAAGTTTAAAAATTTGTTACACTCGCTCCAATTTTTTACAGTAATCGATATGGTATCATGACGATTACGGTACTACCGAAAGACGAAAAGATACAAAAAAAGTTTCAATTAGAAAAATGTTGGCCATGCTCGAAAACATACATACAAGAAGTTTCAGCCCCGTAGGGCTGTTGCCCGGTCCACGACAACGGCTGCTTTACAAAACCCAAATTGTTACAGTAATCCCGGATTGGTTGAAATTTCGCGAAACCCTTCTTCGCTTTTCATCAACATGCTCAGGCCATTCTGCTGGCCAAGTTTCAAGAAATTTGGTGATGGTCGTTGCAACAATGTCCGGGCCCCTTGGAGGGAAGCTTCAGTTTGTAAAAAACTCTGTTTTAAATTGCTGGGAGAGGCGCGGGCGGTTACAAATGGCGGTTTAAGTATGCGTAGAAAATGTTACACCTGATCGGTTGCTGATTCCTCGGTTCCATGGAACCCAAGGGGTACGCTTGTGAAACATTTCTGGGTTTGACGAAGCGTTTTGACGTCAAATGTTACAATGTGATTCCGTTGTTATCGTGGACACCGAAAAATTGGGGTTTCTGACCGCCATCTGTCTATGTATGGATTGTGGTCGAAGAAGATGGTTGTGGATTTTGTACTACATATAATTGAAAACTCTGTGTGGACACATGCTACAAGAAGGATAGCGTTGCCTTTTATGGGAACATTTATTTTTTAAAAAGACACTTTTCCAAAATCTGAGCCTTTGCCACGGAGCTTGTGACACACGGTTTCTAAACTCCTGGTTTTGATACTTTGTCCCCTTGATCTACTTATAGTTAGCTATGTATGTATGATGTCGTATAATGTTTCGCCATTAAGAAAGCAGCCTAGTCAAGATTTCTTTTTGAAGAAAACACTAACCTCATGTACAGTGACAAAGATGACTCGCAAAACCACTACGTGGATAATGTGCACTATAAATGAATGTAAAACGCTTTCCAGTACTATAGAGAACACGATGTAATGAAATGGGAGTTGGTCGGTTCAAAATCCGGGCCAGACTGGCCAATAATCGTAAGGGTAGGTATACTTTTGAAACGGTCATAAATGCTAAAACGGTTGCCAAACCGACCGAATTTCTTTAATCGGCTGATTCCATACAGTAATACTTTCTTTGACATGCTCTTTCGAACGGCAAACCTTAGCTATGCCCTGTAATTTTCCAGGGTATGCTTTCGTAACGGAGTGTAGTAAATAAAATTTGCATATCTCTACAGCGAAGTTAGAACACAACATCTGAGTCACTAAATCAGCCAAAGATATGAAAAAAGATGGATTTTGATTTTTTTTTGTTTGAGGAAGGACTGTAGGCATCCAATAAATAAAGTTTATTGCATTCAAAATACCAAATACGATTCTACGCGCCGTATTTTACAAATATCTCAATACTATATTTATGTTATATTGCGAAGGTTTTTGTCTCGTCATTTGATCGACAATTTATCCATTGTAGCCTGGAAATACAATAAGATTGAATTAAAAGTTGGCATCCCGAAATAGAACGTATTTTACAAAATCTTACTGGTGCCGTATCATCCGTAGAATGGATATCTAAATCCTCTTCCATAGCCGAATCCCCGGCCATATCCCCAGCGTCCTCCCCTCCAGCCTCGGTAGGCGAAGCCTGGCCGGCCATATCCACGTCGGCCAAAGCCTCCACGCAAGGCCTCGGTGGAGACGAAGGTACAGGCAAGAAGAACGAGGAGGAAACAAAGAGAGAAAATGCTCAGCTTCATGATTGATCTGGAAACGCGACAGTTTTAGATTTCATTGTAAAAATGTTGGGTATGTAAAAAGTGTATCCTCGGTGTGTGAAATTGAAAGCAAGTCATACAATATTTTGGTCAAAGGCTGGAAAAAAGCGAGACTTTTTTTGACAATTTTGGCGTAAAAGTTGCATGCCTATCTTACCGTAAATGTCTCAAAAAAAGTCAATTAAAAGTCAATACGTTATGGAGCAACCTAAAACTTTGATTAACTGATATGTGATCTATATGCCAGTGTTGTACGCCATATTTAAAGCAAATCTGAGCGCCGCCCTTGAAAGCCTCCCGGTGTTAAATCTTACATATCCTCTTTCAAACCATCCCCCGATATCTGTACGATCACATAACGATAACAGTCGTTATCTGCCAAAGATAACGACAACAATAATCATTCTCCATTTGAACCCAAACCGGTTTCTGAACCCGTTCCGCTTCCCAAAAACAAATCCACAAAAGACAAACCGTAAAGCCGGATAAACCGACAGTTTCCTATTGTGCGTCGACTTATATAGCCGCCGCTTGCTCCACATACGAAAAACGACTCCCTCGGGAACCGCGGAATTACTTTTTATCGTCGAAAAGAGCAGCGAATTAGTCAACAGATCAGCTGGAATTCGTCAAATTAAAAACTGAAAGCCACGACAATTCTTGAGCGAGTTTCTTTGGCAGAACAACGTGAAGTGAGGGTGGAAAACAATGGGCTTTTTATAGCAATGCATATCATTACACATCAGGGTTCAGCGAAGAAAATCAACCTTCTTTGATGAGGTTTCGGAGACTTTTCATGTTTTTGAGATGAGTAAAGGAACGTCAGCAGATCATTTTTCATCATGAAATTATCGATGAAGCAGGTCAATATTTACTATTATTGTTCTGCAAAATATGTGAGAAAAATGTTTTGGATGACCGAATTTCTGGATCTTTTCTGCAACGAACACCTTTGCAAAGCCTGGAATTTTTGGTCTTGCTTTAGGGAGTACTCCTAGCCATACACAACCATTGTTTATACCCTTACCAACGGGTGTCTTTATAACATATTTTTTGGACGATTTGTAAGTTTCGAGCCAGATATGACAAAATTCCTTTATCAATTTCATTTATGCTGTGCTTTGGCCTTTATTTCATCACTGTGAGCCAATAGAACGGTGTTTTCCAAATATGCAATATTTGTTTTTACTACATGAGACCATAAATTTCAAACATGAATAATTACAGGTTAATGCATTATTATAATGTCTGCTTTCGAACTTCCCAACTTTTCCATGGCTGGCCTGAAAATAATAATTATTGTTAAAAAATTATGCATAACATGTCATCAAAAAGTTGTTTCAAAAAGCGGACTTACCTATCCCCATTTATGTGTATGGTCTATCCCCAGAAGCCTCTTCCGAAGACCATTCCACGTCCAGGAAAGTTGAATCCCCTTCGGCCCCATCCACGGCCCATTCCCATTCCTCGGCGGCCCCAGCCGCCGGCTCGGCCCAAACCACCACTCCAGCCGCGCGCTTCTGTTATGGGCAACATACTGAGTAGTAGAAGAAGAAGAATATTGACGATATTTGATCTCATTTTAACCCTGGAACTAGAAGCGCGTATATAAAGTACATTTTGCAGACATGGTCGAAAATCTGCACGATAAAAACGAGTTTAAAAAAATGTTTTTGGCAAGGACAGGTCCAACTTTTGGCAATATTCCGATCAAAAGAAGGCCATACTTCCTTTACATGCGAAACTTTTTTATTGATAGTAAACTGCCAAAAAACGAGGACGCCATCTTGTAAAGCGACCTAATTGTAAGACTGTATTTATCGACAATAAAATCTACTCCTTGCAATACCTATAAGGCATGAAACAGCCGGAAAGATTCAGCCGTTTCGTTCACCGGAACTTCCCTTTGATTCAAGGAGGAATTGAGAATAATAAGCGTTCTGTAAAAAAAGTAGGCTACATTAGCTATGTATGTATGTCATGAAAGCCTCTTTCTTAATTCTCCTCCCTCACATTACAATCACTGATTGTTTGTTACTGTCACGTTAAACTGTTAAGAGTTCGGGAACTTTTCACGTTTCCTTTCTAAAAAAACTTGATTGATTAAGAGCCATTCAAAGATTCAAGTTTCATCAAGAAAAGACTTTGCAAAGCAGAGTGTTTATTGTGAAAATTGAGACATGTGATCGATTACAGGAAGTTTATTGAGCTGATGACGTAAAGAAAGACTTGGTGTAAATAAACGTGATAATTTTATATAAGTACGGTTAGTTTTAAATCACGCAAAAATTTTAAAAAATTCTTCGACTACTGTATCAATGGCATGAAAGGAAAATTACATCCACGTGCTTACTAATAATTATTTTACTGCTCGAAATTTCGCAGACTTTGTTTTTGCGGCAGGGCATAAAAAATATTTATTTTTGACTCCCAAGCGATTCATAGGTAGCTATGCCCTTCAAAGCATTAAGTTCATAAACTTTTTCAAAAGCATCTAAGTTATTGACGAGCCCCGTTTTCAGTCTGGCCAAGTCTGTCGTTTCTTGTGGCCTTTCGAAAAAGATGTCGTTGCGTACTAGACCGTTCATGACGCCGCATGAGCGGTTTCGGCGACGAGCCCTACGCAAAAAAGTCATAGTGTAAGCGAGGGCCAAAGAAAGCATATGGCACGGTGCAAAAAGCAAGAAATTGTAGTGCAGAATGAACGTTTGTTCTCTCACAATGCATATCCCCGAAATCATTGGCTTCGAGCTAAAACTTTCAGCAAATTGCGGCTGGTTTATAACACATATCCAAAATTTTGAAAAACTCTGCACACCAAACTTGAAATAGTGTTTTTTGGAGTCTCTTGAACTCGTATGTATTTATAAGAAAACTCCATATTCATAGAAATGTAACTTGAAACGGGCCCGCGTCAAGTCCGTCAAATAATAAACGTCTTTCACTTCTGATGTCACTTTATTGAACGGTTAGTACTTTTATTTTTCATGAATTAAAAAAAGAATAGTTGCTTTATATTGAAAAAGATCTCTGACGATGCAGAAAGTATGACCACAGCACAACAAAAAGTTCTCTGCCTAATGTTCCGTGGATACCTTCATATTTAAGATTTCAATTAGTTGAACGTTTCTTCTTATGTTAACAGTAAAAAAAGTATTACTTATCACGACTCAAACGACATGCAATTCAATTAAAAAAAGAAACTTTTTGCATGTTTTGCAAGCTCTCAACATCCAAGTCGAATGCCGTCGTACTTTACAACAGTTGTGTCCTCTGTTCCGTGACATAACCGGCTGGGAAAGTTGTTTCCTTGTTTGTAGTTGACCTTAAAATTTGAAGTGTAAATTGACTACAAACGGATTTTTGTCATTGTCTTTGTACAACACAATTCCCGTGAAATTCCAGCCTACCAAGAAGTCACCTCAGGCAAAATTTCAGGCTATACAATAATTGTTAAAAGTTATCAGCGTGCAATATGCTTTTTTGGGCTGTCGCTCGCACCCCGACTTTTTTCGTACAGTGCAAACGCCAACAATCAGTCCGACGACAAGTACAAGACACTTTCACCTCTATAACTGTTTGGTGTTATAATTTTTTTTTTTTGTTTTCTGTTACAGTGAATGACCCGGTCTATTGGCAAAAAACGTACCATTTTGCATCCGGGAAGCATCGAAAATGTGGGAAAATGCTTCATTCTCCAGGTGAATAAGCTTCGTTTTGAAGGGCGCGTCCTTTCCCTCACAAAAAGAACGGGCGCGCTTTTGAAATCGAAGTTTTTTTCACTTGGTGAAGGAAGCATTTTGCCACATTTTTTATATTTCCCGGATGCAAAATGATACGTTTTTTGCCACATAGCTGCCTCACAAGTCAGCTAAACGAATAGACTGCTCGTTGTCTTGAAACGAGTAGGCGATAACAACTTCATCACTGTCAACCTTTTCAAAGTACTACGATAATCCATAGTGCTTACTAGGCGGGCCAAAAAGTCTTGACATGTCTGCACAGTGCGCCGTCGTGCATGAAATTTGTCGCGCGGCGACGAGAAAAATTTACGGTGCAATGCGACACCGCACAGTGCAAAAAGATTGTTTTGAAAAAGGGTAAACAACGCACAGTGCGCTCTTCATTCGCACCCCGCCAAACTTTTTATCGCGCGACACCTCGTCGCAACGCCGAATTCATGCGTCCGCACGGTGCGAAAACATGTCAAGACTTTTTGGCCCGCCTAGTACCAAAACATATACTCTACGAAAGAGTATAATCTTTGCGATGAACTGTACGAACGTATATATATAACTGTCAACACATCTCTAAAGAACTCAACTTTTATTGTGTAACACCGTATATCTCCTTCTCTTCGACAGTACAAAGACGGTAGTTTTGTGTCGAACATAAGAAACAATGTTTCCCGTGTGATGTCTGAGTAACAACAACGGACATTTGCGTGTTAAACAATGTCATACGCAGAATTTGATTTTCGAAATGTCATTTTTAATTGTAATCGTTAGTTAAATGCCAATTTAATGTAGGCAAGTTTATCACGTCTACCGAAAACCGTACAGAAATATGTTTATAAGTGGCAGTTTTCGCCTATGATGTTTCAGTAATCTGCGCATTCGTGTAATTGTGTTAGTTAGTGGCATAGAATAACAAGACATGACTTTTGGTCCGACCTGTTATTGACGGCATTGTCAGATGGAAATAGGGCCCGGGTCACCCGGTACGGGCCTCTACTGTGTTCCAGTCTAACAATAATCGGTAGAAGATAAGTTCTTATGCCAAAGGCGCTCGTCCGGGCCTATAATTTATTTGCTTTGGCTCGAACAAGCAGCCATGGCTAATATGTTGTAAGAACAACTGCATAAGTCAAGATAGATTTTTGGGTTTCACAAATCAAAAAACGTGAAGTTTATACGTTCGTCTCAAATATTTTGAGGTTTTGTTCAACTCAAAATTAGAATTTTCTTCGATACATGGAAGGTGAGGATACCTATTCCAGTGGCACAAAACGTACCGTCTTGCCTGATTCGCGGACGCTCTCTTTCTAAAGGAAAGGGCGCTTTTCAAAGCAGTGATTTCTTACCCAGAGATAGGAGATGTTTTGCGGAATTTTTGTTCCTCCCTAGATGCAAGACGGTACGTTTTTTGTCACTGGAACAGGTCAGCTACTGTACAGAGTGTTTCAAGAAATTCCGCGGAAAGTCGTCGTCGATTTCTCGGCGCTCAGCCACGATATCCAAAAAATTTTTTTTGCATTAGACAGAAGGCTGTGGGCGGTTTTTTGCCTAAAAAGATTTTTTTCTACCCCGAATGCAGTGTATTCGGCGGAGACATTTGATCGCTTTTTTGACAATCACACTCATCTCAAACGCTTTATTACGAATTTTGACGGTTCAAAAGAGGATGAATCTTGATAGTTGAGAGAGGATTTGCATATTTCTTTGTTTATCACGCATTCGGCGAAGGTATGGCGGACGCTTTCCATATCGGCGGAGGCCATAACTCGTCTTCGGATTAAGACACAGAGCTGGGAGATGGCTTGAAATGATTCATGTGCTCTGATTAACCCCATCCTACATCATTTTATCTCCAAAATTGAGTTTCCGCGGAATTTCTTGAAACACCCTGTACAAGACTCTTAGCTTGAGCAAATTGCTGAAAGCTTTTCCATCGTTTGTGATTTTGACAAGGCAATCAAAGCACAGTGCGTTTTTCATTCACAATGTGCTGATTGTATGTCACGCAAGTCGCTTCGCAACCCCGTTCTCACTCTGCGAAAACATGCCAAGACTTTTTGGCCCGCCCAGTATTTGTAACAGGAATTTACAATTCGTTAATCTCACTTTCAGTTACCGTTTACGATAATTACACGTTCATCAGCTTAATCCAATTAAAAATCTAGTTTGCTTCTAGGACGCTATGGAAGTCCTCTTCGATCGCCAGGAATACGACCGTCTTTACAACTGCTCGTTATACGAGCAAGGTTATTTTGATCATATGAAAGTTCCCAATCGAGTGATTGGCCTTTTCTATATTTTGAGTGGACTTACTTACATTAGTCTTTACATTCCCACCATCTATGTTATGGCGCTACCCAAATATCGAAAATTTTCTTGCTACAAAATCATGCTATTTTTGGGTGAGTGCAATTTACAACTTAGCTTTTGGAATTTGAAATCTTTTACAATGCCTTGACATATTTATATTGTAATTTTTGAAATAAAAGTCATACTTTTGAGAAATTTCGAAACCAATTTTGATAGTGAAAGTGGTGACTAAAAACCACAAAAAATGAAATTCCATTTCAGCGGTAATCGATTCGATATGCCTCACTATGGTATGTGTTTTGTATGGCGTCTTTGCCTACAAAGGCATGGTTTTCTGCGACTCCCCAATGTTGTTTTATGTTAGTGGATGCATTGGAACGGGTAAGGTTGTAAAGTCAATTTTGAATCTCTGCTTCGCCTAACAAGATGGAAAAAAAATTGCAAATCATTTCAAATTCATACCGGAATTCTGGTCGATTTCCAATAGAATGGTCGCTTGCTGAAATGAACTTCAATACGTGATGTAAAAGTTGTGTCTAGCCTACATTTTACTTCCGAAAAAATGTTGTCACAATTTACGAAAATGCCAAGTTTTTCTACAAATCTCGGCAGGCAATAGACCAACCTACTGTAAGAAACTAGCACGTTGGCAAATTCTCAAAAACTGTTTCTCTAAATTACGTCCAAATTTGTTGAAATTTTTCCAAAAATTCCTTCCCAGAAAACCTATTCCCTTCAGCCCTATGGAATTGCACGTGCCTGACAGTGATTGTCCTGGCAATAAATCGATTGTGTGATTTGCTGAACACCGGCTGGTTGCACGCGTTGTTCTCGAAAGGACGGACAAAATATTGGCTACTAATACCGATCATCGACTTTGTCCTGGTGATGTGGTACAGCCGCGTCTTCCTATTCACATCCGTTTATTACGCCGAATTTAACGATCCGTATGTGGGGACGATTTTCGAAAACTTGGATGATACTAAAGTGGGTTTTGCACTACAGGGTGTTTCAAGAAATTCCCCGGAAAGCAATCGTCGATTTCTCGGCGCTCAGCCACGATATCCAAAAATTGGTGCACCAGAAAACAACAAAAAAAAAATTGTTTAAATTTCTCTTTGCCCTGCTGTTTCAAACATTCGCGCGGTGGGCTCGACTTTATCGATATTGCAGCGACTGCATTGCACTGTGCAGTCGCTAAATGGGATCGCATAGCGTTATATCCTGCCTCCTGATCCATTGTGCAAAAAATCTGAAGACTTTCCGGATGCTGCAGTGTCACAGTAAAGCGTTTTAGATAAGTGTGATGGTCATAAAAGCGGTCAAAAGTCTTCGCCGAATACACTGCATTCCTCGTCGGCGAAGAAAAAAATCTTTTTAGGCAAAAAACCGCCCATAACCTTCTTTCTACTGCAAAAAAAATTTTTTGGATATCGTGGCTGAGCGCCGAGAAATCGACGATTGCTTTCCGGGGAATTTCTTGAAACACCCTGTACAATAATTTCCAAAAACATCTCTTTTCAGTACCTTAGTTATGCCACCACTATCAATGATATCGTGTCGCCGATCATCATGGTCCTTTTATACAGCGTAATCTGCGTCCTTCTCCTGATTCGGACTTATAAAATCAAGTTTGATAGGGCAACCTCGACCGCCACGAGACTAACCAATTTCCAAAAGACCGTAAGTTCCCTTCAATTATTGTAGGGGTTGGCAGTATCACAATCAACATCAGACCCGTAAAATTTTTCTTGGTCAGCCTGATCGGGCAAGTATACTGGTCGAAAAAATTTTCTTTCCACCTCGTACCTCGGGAACCGCTGGGCCTAGAACCTCCAAATTCAGCATAGAAACATTCTGGGCCAATCTAACACCATATCCAAAAAATCATTTCATTTGATGCACTTTTTTTGCCAAAGACAAAAAACCGGATTTTTTTGGGTATGGTATTAGATTGGCCCAGAATGTTTCTATGCCGAATTCGGAGGGTCTAGGCCCAGCGGTTCCCATGATACGTGATGGAAAGAAAATTTTGCCGACCAGTATACGAACCGAAATCATTTCTTTTCAAAGTTTATTGACCGGTCAAAGTAAGCATGTGACCAGGCAGGTTGGTCATACTTCCGGCTGGAAATTGACCGGTCAATCATTTCTTGACCAACCTGACCGACCATGCGACCAATCTAACCGCTCCTATTACCAAGTTGACAGGTAGTATGCCCAGTCTGACCGGTCAAATTGGGTATATCGGCGGTCAACTTGTAATACGATCGATCGGATTCGATACAGGTCAAATTTCGGACCAAATTACACCTAATTTACATCTATTCCTATATCCATAACTTTTTTTCATAATTTTGCAAATTTTAGACAGTAATACAGTCCTGTTTGATCTGCTGTTTATTCGTCCTTTGCGGCGCTTTCTATAACTACATCAACATTTTTGGTGGAACCGCCGGCCTAATGACGCTGACCCAAATAATATGGCAAAGCTGTCATGGTAGGTGATACAATTTTAGAGCGAAACTAATCGAAATTGATCTCAGGAGGACCAGTGATCATCTACTTGATATTCAACAGATCTCTGAGGAACGAATTCAAAAAATTGATGGGCGAAATGACCAAAAAGAATGTCTCAACGATGTCTATCAATGATACTGGCAATTCGAATCACAATAACACTTGATCTTCCGTGAAGATCTCATACATTTTTTGCCGAACAGTGCAATCAAATTTTGTTTTTCAAAAATAAAAAACTTCAAATTTTATCGACAAAATAATATTAAAACTGGAAACTGGAACCTTCCTTCCTAAGGATAACAACCGCTTCAACAAGAAAAAATCGACTACTTAAGATAACACGTTATTACCATTAATTTTACCGACTTAGAGAGACTTCGCAGTGCTGTACCCGAGATTTGAGTAAGTGACCAAAGCTGCGAGACCATAGGCAGAAGCGTAGATCACCTTGGCGGCGACCAGAGACCATGAAACGACATTGTACTGGGTCTGGAGGTAGCTAAAATAAGGTCGAATTTTATGGATGAAATTGATCGGAATTAAAGCAATTCTTTATTTTGGGGTAAAATACGTCCATATTGATTCTATCTCTAAAAAACGATTAGAAGGATATATCATACAACATTTTTAGGCTAGTATAATATAAGCCAAAAAAATTGCAAAAACTTTTCGTTATCTAAACAAAATCTACGCTAAAATCTTCCATCAATCATAAACTCACGCCAGAATAGCGGTACGAGCCCATCCAACCAACACAAATCCCATAGCCACTCGATAAATATTGTTCTTGTCATTTCTTTTGCTGAGCCAAACAAATGTCGCCAGTCCAATGAAGAACACCATATCGGCATTTGCCTCAATTCCCCTTTGAACATAGGCCCAAGAAAATGCCATTTTTCGAGCACCAATGAACAATGGCAGAAGGTGGGAAGCGATGGAATGAGCGAAAGCCCAGCTGAATCCGGAGACAAGGAAACGCACTTCTCCGCGGCCACTGACAATATTAATGGCTAGCCACAGACCCACAACGTCGAAGAGATCACCCGAGTTCATGACAAAGTGTTGGTACTGAAATGAATAGAGTAAAAAAACGTAAAAGTATATTATCCATGAGAGCTTATGTGGATTGGGTTATTAAGAGTCACGGAGTTGCCGAGAACGTTCAAAAAAGCATTGTAACATCTCCATTAGACCATGGAAACACTCACAACACAATTCATTTATCTTTGCATCCTCGAAAAAACTTAAATTATCCATGTCAAAACAAATAACTGCAAGAAAGAAATCCACATTTTCAAGATAAAAAAAAATAATAAAACCCTATCTCACACGGCCTGACACAGCTTTCGGGCTTTTTAAGAAAGTATTCCCAGCAATAACATCCAATTTTTCTCCTAAACATCAAGTACAACAAAATTTCTAAAACAACTTACTCCAGAAATCGTATAATTGTCCGGTGACGGGAAGAATGTTGCATAGGTCAAGAGTTTGCAGAACTGAGTGACAAAGTAGATTCCACCGGCTTGAAGGAATTGGAACAACGAGCTGTACTCAGAAAGGGCAGAGTACTTGTAGACCATAAAATACGGAGAAAAAGCGAGGACACAGCAGTTGGCAAAGTGGAAGAAAGTCATGATCTTGCTAACAGCACCAACGGCGAGCTAATGTCTGAAGAATTTTGAGAGAAATTTATGCAAAACCGAAGAATTTCTCGCCCAAAAAATGGTTTCCTTGTTTTTTGACACTTCGCAACTTTCCGATATTTTTTGTGGCAATGAAATTCGATTTATTCTTTTTTCCTGCCAACAAAATTGACGTCAGGTGGGATTCTGAAGGCCTCCTACGGGTTGTTCGGAAGTATATCGAGAAGAACTTGAGGTTTTTGACAAGGCATTTTGGGTTCACCTTGTTTTAGGTAGCTAAAGTAACTAAAAAATCTATTTTTGATATAAATGTTTACTTTTTTCATTCAATTTTTGCTTGAAAAGTTATCTAAATGTGGAAGACATCTTTTATTACAGCTTCGGGCTTTTAATTTTGTGTGTATTTTATTCTTTTACGTGATTTTACAGCCTATCTACCTTCACTTTCAGCTCAAGAAAAAATGGAGAACGACTTGGCCGATAATGATCCTATGAATCTAAACTCTCCGCAGTTTGATTCTGAAGCCTTTGTGAGTAATTTGATCCGAAATAAAGGGCTAGATGAGCTGGTTGCCGTTGAAGAAAACATGGTCCAAAATGTTCGTCGGTTGGACAATGAAATGCAACATTTGGTGTATGAGAACTACAATAAATTTTTGACAGCGACAAGTACAGTGAGGAAAATGCAAACAGAGTTTGGCAAAATGGATGAGGTAATATTTTTTGTTTTCTTTTGACTTTTAGGCAGTGCAACATCGAAAATTAGAAATCAGATGAATTTTTGGCAGTCTGGCCGGTTACAAACTGACCCAAAAAGTCGGAGAAGACTGGCTTATTGTAAAAAAATGTCTAATATTTGCCAACGTTCATCTTTTAAAACAATTTTTCCTTAAAAATTCGCCGTTTTATACCTAATTTCTTCCAGGAGATGCATAATGTCTCGGATAAGATGGCAAGAATATCCGCATTGTCTGCCGAGCTCTCAGTGATCTTCAGAGAGAAGCGGGAGAACGTCCGGAAGCTAACGGACGCCTCTAAAACAGTAAAATCGCTAAATTTTGTTGTCAATCTTCCTAAGAAATTGCAGGTGGGTCAGGAATAAATATTTTTTATGTTGTCTAACTCGGTGTTGGTGAAAGTTGGATTTTTTCTTTAGTTTTTTTTTTTGTTTTTGAGTTGTTTGTTCTATTTTTTTTATATTGTAGTAGGCAAAAATTTGCAAAAGTGTCAACATTTTTGATGGGGAACTGGCGACTGGATTCATTTTTGAGGTAAAATACGGCTTTCTTTGGTATTTAGATGTTTGTAATATGATTTTTTTAGTTCCCGAAGGTCTAACCATTCGTATTTTACATTCTTCTCTATCTATTTCTCAAATTTAGACCCATTACGAGAGGAATGAATTCAAAAAAGCGATTAAATCCTTCAATTCCGTCAAAAATCAGCTAGAAAAAGTGAAGGATTACGAGTCAATGAAGGGGATCTACCGAGAATGCATTGATGTCATCAACAGAATCGAAAATAAACTCCGCCAGAACTTCAAAGCGCCCGTTCTTTCGTCCGAAGATTTTGTGGAAACGGTCCGACTTTTGAATGATTTGGGGATTCCCATGGAAAACTTGGAGAAGGAGCTCTCAAAACAATGGGCGGATCAACTGGAAAGTCAATTGAAACCGCTGGAATTGGAAGCGAAATTGGTTGAAGGGGAGAAAACGAAGAACTTTAACGATGTTCTCGACTTTGTGGAGAATGGAATCTGCCCGTTCTTGGCCGATCTCTCGTTGATGGCTTCACTGCACTCGGAACTGTTCCATACTGTAAGATCTGGGGGTTTGAATTGGTTAAGTCTTGATTTTGGATGGTTTTGGATTTTTGCACTGTGCAGAAAAAAATTCTGCACCGTGCAAAAAAATTTTTTGCACAGTGCGATGCTGAATTGAAAATATTTTTTCAAATGCACAGTGCGATAAAAGACATTTGGTTTTTGCACTGTGCGACATTTGCAAAACGAGTTTTTGACTGCACCGTGCAATGGTGAGATGGGGCATGGGATTTTGCACTGTGCATTCCATTCAACTGTTATTCTTTGGCTCAGCATGCTGCAAAAAACATTTTCTTTTCAACTGCACTGTGCAGTAGGACAATTCGGAATTTTTGCACTGTGCAAAAAAAAATTTTTTTAAATGTACAGTGCGACAAAAGACTTTTGGTTTTTGCACTGTGCGACATTTGGAAAACGAGTTCTTGACTGCACCGTGCAATGGAAAAAGGAACATTTTTTGTTCTTTGTAAACGTTCGGAATAATATTTTGTGCCGCACTGTGCGGTGAAATATGCGATTTTGCACTGCGCATTCCATTCAACTGTTATTTTTTGGCTCAGCAGTGCTGCAAAAAACATTTGCTTATCAACTGCACTGTGCAGTGGGAAAATTCGGAATTTCTGCACCGTGCAAAAAGTGACAATCAAAAAAATTTAATTTGAATATTTTCTGTGGATGTTGCCTAACCTTTTCATTGTCATATTTTCAGTCCCCCGACTCCGAATTCGTCACCATGCTGAAGGAAAAAATGCAAATCCTCAAGAATCTCCTGATCGCCAGGTTCGAATTGGAATCCAACCCTCGGGAATGCGCGTTGTATGTTCGGGCTTTGGATAGGACGTACCGAAAGATTAGTGCATGCTGCAAATTACTCCCGCATCTTGATTTTTCGGTCGAAAATACAGCAATTGTAGTTGATGCAGCACATCATCAGATCAAAATTTGCCGAAAGGGAGTTCTTCAAGCAGTCCAAACTGCTTTGGAAGAGGTGAGTTGGGGAATTTAGGATGTGAATTGGGATTCAGAACGACTTGAAGGGCATTTCGAGGATTAAAGTTGAAGAAAATGTCATAATTTAGTCAAAAAATTTGGAAAAATAGCAATTTTTAAAATTTTTGTGTTGTCTTTGCTAAAGTAAGGTTTAATTAGTCTTTTAGAAGGATTTTTAGACCTGTAGAATTTTTGCTTTTGCCATTCATTGACCTTATTTTAGGTGATAACGGAGCTCAAAACCAAATCCCCCTCAAATTCCTCGTCTTCAAGCAGATTTGGCAACGATTTCCTGCAGCCATTGCTGGGAAAATTGGATCAGACATTTTTAGTGTCAGTCAAGACTTCCCTGGCCAATTTATTGCTCTTCACGGCCAGCGATATCACTTTTTTGATTAGTGCGGATTCAGGTAAAAAAAAATTTTTTTATTTTTTGATAAGACATGATACATGGTATATACAACGTATTTTACTATCAATCTACTTTGTTGTAGCCCATTCCTTCTCGTCATTTGGAGTGGATGTCCATGAAAGTGTTGTGGTCGCCTCCCTGAAAGACCTCGCCGAATACTCGACCAATGTGACACCCTCTCTCATAACGGACGCCAATCTCATCCTCGGCATTTTCCTCCACGGAATCACCAAAAAGAATCTCAAATATCTGATGGATCTGTGCCAGGAACAATACAAAATCACGGAAGAAGTGGCTGACGCTTTGTTGACGAGACCTCCGGCAATTATCGAGCTGATTGAAGAGGCGGCGCTCAAAGTGTTGGCCAGATTCGCCGAACAAACGGGAGAAGGATTTTTTGAGGTGAGAATTTGGGATTTGAGGGGATTTATGGAGATTTAACGGCCAGAAATGTGGACTTTGGATGGAATTAATTGATTTTTGGGGCTGATAGAATAAGCATGATAGATTTACAACCGAATAGAGAACCGATTTTTTTGGATATTCGCCAAAAAAGGACTTGAAGAATCCAAAATTTATTTTTCGTATAAAATGTCGCCAGTCTCGAGTATATTGTCAAGAGCAGTTCAAAATGAAAGAAGATTACCTATTTGACATAAAAATCAAAATTTTGTTGTTGATAGTCGCTTTTTTCAGTCGTTCCACTCGAATTCCGCCAGCTGGCCCACGGCAAAGGGAAGCCCAAATCAAGTCCGAGAAGAAACCAAAGGCTTGGTGAGAGAAGTCCAGGCGTTGGACGAGAATTTACAAGTTCTGGTAGGTTTTTAAAATATGTTTAGTCAGAATTTTTAATAAAAATCCCGAAAAAATGATAAGAAGTAGTTTTTTGTAGAAGATTTATATTTTTTTATGTTTGTTTTGTTTTAAGGTTGCCTCTGGGACTTTTCAAATTTCTTTTTATGGGCACATACTGATGTATTAGTGGTTTTTGTGAAGAATTTCTTCTCAGTTTTATATTATACATGAGAGTATTGGGACTTTTTGTAAAAAAATTTAAATTCTGAAGTTTTTGGTATAAAATGTCAGCATTTTTAGTTGAATGACGTCACTATAAAGGACACTCCATATTCAGTTTGTAGGGATATTTTCTCATTTTTATAGTATGGATGAAATTTCTGCGATTTTCGCAAAAAAAATTTTAAAAATACGTAAAAAATGCCTCCCGCTTTTAGATGGACGACAGCACGAAGAAAGAACGCACTCCCGACTCGATCCGAAGCCTCAGTCAGCGACGTGTCCACTCGATGAACAACCAAGACGCCTTGAGCGGAGCCCTGGAGAGAATGTGGGCCGATGCGGTGGAGGAATTCGCGGCCCCAAAACTCGAATTCAAACGATATTCGATAATCGGATGCGTCCTCGACAAATGCCTCCGGCTGTACCTGGAATGGGTCCGCAAAACGAATTTCTCGAGAGCCGGAGTTCAACAAGTTCAGGTCGACAGTTTCTATCTAAAACAGACCCTCTGGCGGTTTGTCTCAGACGAAATGGCGATGAATGTACTTATTGATGAAGCCCTAACAGCAGCAGTGAATTTATGCGAAGATCCGAAACTGCTAGAACCAGCGGCCGTCAAAGAAATTTATAATAAAGCCGTTTGACAGGCGGAAGATTGTGTAAATAGAATTTGATGTAGATTTTATAATAATTTATTGATTCTGTTAGCTAAAATTAAATAAAATGTAATTTATTGGATTTTTTAAAGGACAATTTTTTTGAATCTTCGAAAAAAATCAAGTTTTTTAATAAAATCGTGAATTTACAACTCTAAAAAATGTTTTCCAACTATACAGACATCCTTTTCCAGAAACGCAATTCCCCAATAATCACAAACATAATTTTTTGGCGCGAAAATTTCGATTCAAAAAAATAATTTTCCAAAATTTTTTTCCCCTCGGAAAATTGGATTTTCTCCAAAAAACCCTTCAAAACATGGAACTCTGATGGCTTCCGGCCTGGTGAAGCTGTATTTCGGATTGCCAGAGAATAGTTGCCAGAACAATTGGGGTGTCTCCATCTGTTTTCTTCAATTTCGGGCTTTTTTGGTAAGTTCTTCACAGTTTTTTGTCTGGTTTTAGGTTTGAATGGATGAATCTCGATGGGGAAAAGAAGTTATTGTGAGGAAATGGATTAGAAATGTGTTTTATAGTTCTGGAAAGAGTTTTGGGTTCTTTTTGTGAGAAGTTTGGTTCGATTTTTTAATTTTTTTGGGGAATTTGATATTTTGGACATGGTGAAGGTAAAAATTCTTTTGAAGGTCAATTTTTCTTTGTGGAGACGGATGGTATAGCTGGAACAGAGTTTGTTAATCGGTGTTAAATCATTTACCGGTTTGGTAGCGTTACCTGCCTAGTTCAGCTACCTATTCGTCAGCTGCTGCATAAAATAAGGTTATCTTAAAGTACTGATTTTAAAAGTTTAAACAATCAGTATGAGCTGCTTAATGAACTTCTAACCTTTATATTACAGCTAACCAAGACTGCCGGACTCCCTGTTTTTTGGTTTGATCACGAGAATTTGGCCGAATTTGAAGTTATCCGTGAGGCGGAGGATCCGAATCTCGACGATCGGGTCTTTGTGCTCCCTGAATTTTATGGTCAATGTTACGAATATCTGAAGACCATTGAAGTAAAGTGAGCTCTTTTTCTTTTCATTTTCTTTACGTTTAGGACGATTTACCTGAAATTTAAATTATTTTAGGATAGTTTCCCCTCTGGTGATCCTTCAGTGCTATTTTTGGGAGCGGCAATTGCCCATGAGAATGAACCCTACCTGGTCTACAATTCTTTCCGGTCATTATATCACTGTTTACGGGTTTAGATTACATGAAGAGATAAGTTTTTACAAAATTATCTTTGAATTTTGAATTTTAAAACGCGTTTTACTACAAACCGTAGATTGGCCCGGACATTGTTGAGTCGATGTCTCAGAACTCAACCAAAATTGGTTTACCGAATCACCAATCGGTATGGAGCAATCGCTTGATTTTTTTTTGCCCATAGTCGTTATATGGTGGATTACTGTAACTTTCTTTCTGAGAAAAGAGTTGCCTTTTCTGCAGATATGGTGCGGTATTTTAGTGAGACCGAACCACCACTTTATGTTTTCGACCATGTAGAACATTTTTGTAATTATGACCAAAAGATCAGAATTACATCTAAGCAATGTTTCGCCGGCGGTAACGTACCATTTCGGGCATAAAATCGGCTACTGTAGCCAGATGCATTTTTAAATACGGTAAAAAGAAACTTCAACCTTCATCCAATAACCCATAAAAATTTCAAAAAAATCAAATATACAACTTTTGAGAAAATGGGCATTCAATATCTCATGTACAAGGTCATCTGGGCCCGAAAAAATCTGGCATTCTTGGGATTCCAACGGGATGCACTTTTTCAAAGTTTCTAATACATTCTGAGGCTGATTAAAGATGATATGGCAAGTTTCAGGAGAAAAAAATATACAACTTTCGAGAAATTGACCAAAATACCTTATTTTAGGTCATCAGAACGCCGAAAAAGTCTGGCATTCTTGGGATTCCAACGGGATGCACTTTTTCAGAGTTTCTAATACATTCTGAGGCTGATTAAAGATGATATGGCAAGTTTCAGGAGAAAAAATATACAACTTTCGAGAAATTGACCAAAATACCTTATTTTAGGTCATCAGAACGCCGAAAAAGTCTGGCATTCTTGGGATTACAGGTTGTAGCACTTTTTGATAGCCTCTAATACATTATTAGCCTTGCAAACGATGATAATGAAAATTTCAGGCGAAAAAAATGCACAACTTTCGAGAAAATGACCAAAAGACCTTATTTTAGGTCATCAGAACCCCGAAAAAACTGGCATTCTTGGGATTTGAGGTTGTAGCACTTTTTGATAGCCTCTAATCTTTAATCAGCCTCAGAATGTATTAGAAACTTTGAAAAAGTGCATCCCGTTGGAATCCCAAGAATGCCAGACTTTTTCGGCGTTCTGATGACCTAAAATAAGGTATTTTGGTCAATTTCTCGAAAGTTGTATATTTTTTTCTCCTGAAACTTGCCATATCATCTTTATTCAGCCTCAGAATGTATTAGAAACTCTGAAAAAGTGCATCCCGTGGGAATCCCAAGAATGCCAGACTTTTTCGGCGTTCTGATGACCTAAAATAAGGTATTTTGGTCAATTTCTCGAAAGTTGTATATTTTTTTCTCCTGAAAATTGCCATATCATCTTTATTCAGCCTCAGAATGTATTAGAAACTCTGAAAAAGTGCATCCCGTTGGAAACCTAAGAATGCCAGACTTTTTCGGCGTTCTGAT
Source organism: Bursaphelenchus xylophilus (assembly GCA_904066235.2). Taxonomy (NCBI): domain Eukaryota; kingdom Metazoa; phylum Nematoda; class Chromadorea; order Rhabditida; family Aphelenchoididae; genus Bursaphelenchus; species Bursaphelenchus xylophilus. The sequence goes on from CAJFCV020000001.1 coordinate 4,420,421, forward strand.
GACCTAAAGTAAGGTATTTTGGTCAATTTCTCGAAAGTTGTATATTTTTTCTCCTGAAACTTGCCATATCATCTTTATTCAGCCTCAGAATGTATTAGAAACTCTGAAAAAGTGCATCCCGTTGGAATCCCAAGAATGCCAGACTTTTTCGGCGTTCTGATGACCTAAAATAAGGTATTTTGGTCAATTTCTCGAAAGTTGTATATTTTTTTCTCCTGAAACTTGCCATATCATCTTTAATCAGCCTCAGAATGTATTAGAAACTTTGAAAAAGTGCATCCCGTTGGAATCCCAAGAATGCCAGACTTTTTCGGCGTTCTGATGACCTAAAATAAGGTATTTTGGTCAATTTCTCGAAAGTTGTATATTTTTTTCTCCTGAAACTTGCCATATCATCTTTATTCAGCCTCAGAATGTATTAGAAACTCTGAAAAAGTGCATCCCGTTGGAATCCCAAGAATGCCAGACTTTTTCGGCGTTCTGATGACCTAAAATAAGGTATTTTGGTCAATTTCTCGAAAGTTGTATATTTTTTTCTCCTGAAACTTGCCATATCATCTTTAATCAGCCTCAGAATGTATTAGAAACTTTGAAAAAGTGCATCCCGTTGGAATCCCAAGAATGCCAGATTTTTTCGGGCCCAGATGACCTTGTACATGAGATATTGAATGCCCATTTTCTCAAAAGTTGTATATTTGATTTTTTTGAAATTTTTATGGGTTATTGGATGAAGGTTGAAGTTTCTTTTTGCCGTATTTAAAAGTGCATCTGGTTACAGTAGCCAATTTTATGCCCGAAATGGTATGTTACCGCAGGCGAAACATTGCTTACAAGGAAAGTACTTTTATGGGGGCTCCTACTTTTTGACGGGACATATCTCAAAAAATCAGAAAAAATGTGCTGATCAAGGATATATAAATCTTAGCTGCCCATTTTAGGTTTTTATAGGTGAAAATGCCCAAAAACTGGCTTATTTTCCCTACAAAAGGTACAGGCATTCGAAACGATAAAAAGCGCAGTCGGTCTCTTCCTTCGGAAGAGAGCGGTGTGGCCGAGTGGCTAGGGCCGTAGTCTGGAAATCAAGAGGGGGAACGCCGCACGGGTTCGATTTCCCTTTTGGGCTGAATCAACTTTTTTTGAAGTTGATGGTCGGAAAAATAAATTTTTTGGCCAAGACAGATTTATTCCGTCTTAGAAACAAAATAAACATTATTTTAAGCCAAAATAAAAATTGTAAACCTTTGAAAAATTAAGCGAAAAGGGGTTTATATAGGACTTTAAATCAACTTGCGATGGATTTTTCACCCCTAAAAACCTAAAATGGGCAGCTAAGATTTCTATATCCTTGATCAGCATATTTTTTCTGATTTTTTGAGATATGTCCCGTCAAAAAGTAGGAGCCCCCATAAAAGTACTTTCCTTGTTAGATGTAATTTTGAGCTTTTGGCCATAATTACAAAAATATTCTGCGTGGTCGAAAACATACACCAGAACTCGATTTGTGCTAAAATAGAGCTTCGTTTTCTTGATTAGGCCATATCTTTTTTTAAAAAAAATGTTACAGTATGCCGTCATACGGTAATTTTGGGCAAAAAGAAAGAAAGCGAATGTTTTACCTGCCATGATGATCAAGTTGACCGATTTTGGTTAAATTCTGAGATACCGATTTTAACAATGTCCGCCCTCTGTTAGGCTAAACTCCAAAGTGTGGCAAAACGCGTTTTAAGTAATTTGATGGGTGAAATATTTTCAGGATGAAGTTCGAGCTAGAATACTAAGGTTAGGAGGGTGTGTTCGACGGGTTTTGAATGAGAAAACGTCAATTTTGCTGGTGAAAGAATTTGATCAAAATGATGCCATGGTTCAGGTAATGAAATTTATTTTTTTCTATTTTTAACTTTAGGGGGTTGTGTCAAATAGTGGTTGAAATGTCATTTACTGCAAGAAAAAACGTCTTGAGGGTTAAAACTTTTCCTAAATTTACCTATAATGCTAATAAATTTTATGCCAAAGTTAAAAATTAAGACTGAAAAAATGCAAACCAAAAATAAACTTTTTTTAATGACGTATTTTACAACCAAATCTGCCTTTTCAGGATGCTCTGGCCGAAAATGTAAATGTAGTTGGGGTCGGATGGCTAGACGAGATTTGGGACCGCGCACACACAATCGAGAACGGGGAAAATGATTTCCTCTGCGAAGAATTGTTCTCCGCATTTCCACCGCCCGAGGAAATCAATGTCTTGCCGGGAATTCCGGTCGAAGATGCGAAAGTCAACAAATGGGTGAATAATATCACAAGTCAAGTGTCAATATCGACGGTTAGAGACAGTGATACGACTGCAAATCAGAGTGTAAGTACTCAGATATCAGTTTGGGGTGTTGGATTGTTTGCTGGTGACATTTTATACGATGAAACGTGTCTTTGGTTATCATACATATTTCATCGTATAAAATGTCACCTTAGCAGGAGAATGGAGAAACATGTCTTAAACTTAATAAACTTTGTTTTCAGAGTCATTCCAATAATAATAAAGAGAATACGACACCACAAAACAGTGAAAACCATCGAAATTCGACGACGAATCGTGATGTTACGGTACCAACGAAGACCCCACAGACCTCTAAAATAGCTCCTCAAGATCTGAACAGAACCGTTGACTCTCTGGATGAAGAGCTCATCATAGATGATGTTGTTATGACTCAAGATTTGAGTGGTGGAGCGCCAAGTGCGGTTACTGTAATCAGATGCACTCCTGATTTGACTGACGTCCAGGAAGAAGTCGTCTTGGATAACAGTGGAAATGAAGTTTATGATGATGAAGCGGAACGTCCGAAAATTGACATCAGCGCTGTAAATATTTCATTCGAGTCGGACGGTAGGGATTTTATTACGTCTGTTATTAGTTGTGATAGAGTGGAGCCAGCGGAGACATTTTATACGATGAAATATGCTTTTTTGTTGGGACACGTTTTATTGTATAAAGTGTCCCACATGTCTTGGAAAAAATTTTTAGTTGAACTTTATTTTTTTAATACTTATTTTAATGATTTCGAACATTTTAGCGGCATTTTATATGATTAATAATAATGTAAAAATCGGGTTAGTGTGCTCTTTTTTGGCCTAAAACTCGATGAAACACCTGTAATTTGTAATGAAACTGATAGATTGTGATTTTCAGCGCCTCTTCCCGAACCAACTGAGCGTGAAATTATTAGCGACACTCTGAAATCGACCAGTAAACGGCTCGAAGATTTCATCTCCTCGCCAACTCAAAGAAGATTGAACAAGTTGCTGGCCGAGACCGCGACTCAAGCCATCATCGTCCATCAAGATGAGAGAACGGACCATGTTGGCGATATGGAAGCAGAGGAGATTAGTGAAGTGGGAATGGCGCAACACAACGAAGAAGATGACGAATTATCGGAGGTTGAAAGTATCGGCAGTGATTATCAGAGGTACCTAGAGAGAGGAGCGGAGTTCTCACCGTTGGCTAGTCCGGTAAGAAATTTTTTATTTATATTTGGAGTTGTTTTTGAGAGTGGTGACATTTTATACGATGAAAAAAAATTAAGATGAAAATTTTTCATCGTATGCAATGTTGCTTATCAAAATGGTTCCGTTGGACTCTAGATAGACACTCAAAATACATTTTTGCTCTTTGGTTCGGGTTGTGACATTTTATACGACGAAATATGCTTCCTAATTGAATAACATTTTTCATCGTATAAAATGTCTCCGAATAACTTTTGTAAATTTAATTGTAGAAATTAATGATCCCAATTTCAGATAGAGAAGGTTCCATATGAAAAGCGACACTTTGTATATACAGACAAGAAGCGAAAACGGGTTCGAATTCCATCACCTAATGATAGTATAATGTCCCCCGACTTTAACAATGAAAATGACAATTTCTCGAGGTCCAAATTGAAGGCCGAACCATCCACCAGATTGGCAACTGCTTTGGGGCCACCGATCACGCGACGATTTGGCCATAATATTGTTTGGCAGGACAAGTAAGGAGAATTTAGTCGATTTTTGATGTTGAAAGCAGTATAAAACAAGTTTTTATTCCTTTCAGAATGTTCAACCCGAACCTAGAGATGACCCAACAGCCCGTCCTCCCTCCCACCCAGTATTCCCAGTTTCTGAGAGATGTAAATCAACGGAAAGAGCAATTCGACAGTATGAGGCAACAATCAAACGGTCATAATTGATAGGTATTTGTTTGTTTTAGCGAATCCACCTGGGTTTTTATAACGAGTATGTAAAAATTATCGTATTTTTGAATTTATTTTTTGAAATAAACTTTTATTTTGTGAATTTTTTGGACTAAAATGTTCGAGAAAATATTTTTTGATGTCAACTGGGATTGTCGTATTTTACTTTCTTTATTTTTTTCGTCGAAATTTGCACTTCTTTAACATTTTTTTCAAGTAAAAAGCCCTGGAGAGGAGCTTTTTTTATTTCTCTTTTTCTCTTCTTATGAAAAGAGAGCGCTTGGAACGTGTGCGTCTGTGGTGTAATGGTCAGCATGGTTGCCTTCCAAGCAATCGACACGGGTTCGATTCCCGTCAGACGCAGAAAAAATATTTTTGGGAATTTTTGCAAATACTGATAGACTTGTTGTCGAAGATTTAAAAAAAAAAATTTTTTGGCTTTTCCCATCTTTCACAGCAACATTTTTTCATTTTTAAATCTGTGAAAAGTAAAAGTACGAAATCGAATGTTTTCTCAATTTATTGTACTTCACATTACAAAATGTAGTTAAACTTCAATTTACAGAGGCAACGTTAAAATTAGAAATCACAAGACCGTAAGTGTTCGACTAGAGTTACATCTATTTCATATTAAATGTATTCAAATAATTGCTAAACTATGGCTAAAAAAATAATAAAAAAATAACGTTAATAAGTAGTAAAATTAAATACTGTAAGGCTATAAAAGAGGGTGAGAGACGAGAAGTATATGTTTTGGCATTTCGCTACACGTCGAGTTGAAAAGTCCGAAAAATGCGTAATTTGACGAAAAATTAGTGAATTTTTGTATTTTAAAAGCTAGTATAATAAAAGAAGACAGTGAATGCGTTGGAAGTTTGGATTGTCGTATTTTACACTAGAGTATCTCTACTTTTTGAATGAAAAATTGTTACAAAAAATTTCCAAAATTTTTCCTAGTACAATATAATAAATTTTCACCCAAAAATCTGCGTTCTCTAAGCTAAGTCAATAATTTTCAGATAAAATTTCCGAATTATCCACCTTTTTTCCATTCCCACCCATCCACTGTCTAGTATAATATAAAAACGATCAGTATTCAAAGACCCTCGCCTATTCCGGCGACCGGAACCCGTTCACGTGAACATAATGAGCTGTGGAGAGTTTGGAAACTCTTCGGCGTTCTCGTCTGCATTGGAGAATGGACGAGCGGATCAAAATTCCAACACCAATTAGGATTAGAAATCCATACTGAATGATCACTGCTATTAGCCAATATTTTTGGTCTAGGAAACTGGTTAGATGGTACACACAGTCGGGTTTGTGGAGAAACTGAAATGAGAGGCGTTCTAAGTCAGTTTTAGGGGGTGGTTGCTCGCAGGTGACATTTTATACAAAAGGTTTCGAGAAAGTTTTCGTTGTATAAAATGTCACCTAACACCATAAAAATTCGAAGCAAAACGATAAGAAGGCTGGCTTATGATACCTTGGTTCAGCATGTAAATTTATAATTTACGGTAATGACATTTTATACGATGAAAAATGTCCTGAATGTTTTTGAGTATTTTCATCGTATAAAATGTCAACTAACTTATAAAAATTCAAAGTAAAACGGTAAGGAGGCTTATGATACCTTGTTTCATTAGGCAAATTTAAAATTTTCGGCGATGACACTTTATACGATGAGAAATGTCCAAAAGGTTTTTGAATATTTTCATCGTATAAAATGTCCCTTCAAGTTACGTTTAGATATCATAATTTATCCAATTCAACAAAAGCTGTTTCTTAACGTACCTGTCGTCTCGGTTTCTCGCATAACCTTTCTATAACATCCGTTGTGTTCGGGCTGTTATATCGGCATTCGAGCATTGGCTCCAACACTTGACAAAACTTCTCATCCTTCTCGACCACCCTTCCAAGAACACTTGAAACTGCCGGTCGGAGGTAATTTTCCAGGTCCATGGCGTATAAAGTAACCATCAAGGCGCAGCCAACAAGTAGTGATATGAATAATACAATGTAACACTAAAATACGGCAACTTAGAAGTGTCAGATTTTTTAGCAAATTAAAAAGGGAATAGTTTGGGGGATCACTCACCGCTACAAACAATCGGCTCCGTCGATTTAGGGCGAAAAACAGGGCACTCATACAGAAGACCAGTTGGATCACGTTCGTTGGGACGCTGAATTCGAGGAATCGGCAGTACTAAAAGTAAAATGGTTTTTTTGGACTACGAGAAGGTTGTTTATTATACTAAAAAAATATTACGTACATATCCGACTGGTCGGGAGAGTTGTCGAAGTTCATCATCTACTGGGAGGTAATCGTTGAACATGCAGAGAACGTGAGAGTCGTTGATCTAAAAATTGCTTTAATAATCTCCTTTATGCCTTATTTTACAAATCCGGTCCTATTTCGGCATCAACAAATGCATATTTCACTAAAAAAATGGGTCCCAAAGCGAAATCTTGAACCCTTGGCATTATGTTTCAAGGACTTCATACATCAGGAAAATGCAGTAGACGCTGTTATAAACTCCTTGAAGCCTCAAGAAGCCCATTAGACATCTTTTATTTAGTGTTTATGACAAAAAATCGACCAAAACATATTCTTCCTACTACAATATAAAATTTCTGTCAAAACTCACCTGAATTGTGAAGAAGTAAGTGCTGAGTGTTGTGATAATCCCAATCAGGCATAAGTAAACCAACGACGCCTTCGAATACACAAAAGAAATCACACATCCCGTGGGATTTCTGACATTTCGGTACTTTGGGCCGGCGATCACCAAGGCTTCGTCTTGTTTTTCGTCTAATGAATCGCCGGAAATGATCGACGAAGTCATCGTCGTCATTTTTGTGGCCGGTCAGTGGCTTAGGCCTAGAAAAAAAAAAAAATATTTTATATCATATTGGGGGAAAGCGCAAAAATGTATTAAAAATCCGCAAAAATTGGTGATTATTTACTCATAAAAAATCCTACAGCGGCGGACCTGATCCAGTGACAAAAAACGTACCATTTTGTATCCGGGAAGTACCAAAAAATGTAGCAAAATACCTCCGTCTCCAAGCGGAAAAAACTCCGATTTCAAAAGCGCGCCGTTTTTTAGTTGGAGAGGGAGGTATTTTGCTACATTTTTTGATACTTCCCGGATGCAAAATGGTACGTTTCTTGCCACTGGATCGGGTCTGCCACTGTAGGTCATATCCGTCATTTCTGAGGACAAAATTCGCACAATAGTATTAGGTAAACACAAAAGGCGAAGGCCAAGTACGAACTTTGATGGCAAAATGACTGACAACAAAACTTCACCTCGAAAGAAGGCAGGGTTAATGCAAAGGGGTTGGTCTAATCTCTTGAACCAAAAGAGATGAGATTTTAATTATGTAAAAAGCATCGTATGTTAGCCATCACTTTGGAGAAAGAGCATTTTTTAAAATAAAAAGGGCAAAAATTCTTAGAATAAAAAATGTAGTAAAATGAAAATTGGGGAGAAACGGGCAGAGAAAAATTTTTAAAGACGTTTTTTCTCGGGCCTTCCCTCTTCATTTTCCATAGTTTCTCGCCTGCAAATCCGCCGAATATCTCGGCTGAGCTTGCAAAGCGAAAGCCAAAATTCTCAGAAATTAAAATATAAGCTTGGCAGAGAATGCGTGCCAAATTTGAAGATAATCTGAACCTTACACTGTGACCAATCCCCTAATCAAATATACGATTAAAAAACTTTTTTTGAATAAAAAATGACCTGTAACCACACTTTTCGGTATCTAAATAATTCATAGAAAGCCCTTGGGTCAAAAATTCTACCCTTTTTGAACTTTCCAATTGACAAAACTCTGAACTTTTATCCAATTTCCCCCAACTTTAGGGCATTTTGCACAGTGCAATTGGTAAAAACAACTAGAAAAGGGGTCGTTATACGAATGTACATAAATTTGTTTACTTCTCGTTAAAGCCCAACCTCCCACTCCAAATTGAGATATCTCAATTCAGAAAAATTCATCGATTTTTTGGCGAAAAATTCGGAGGATCGGAATTTTTTGAAGGAATTTTTCGTATAAACTGAACCCGGGACGTGAGAAAAAAGAAGTAATGATAAATTAATTACTCTAGAAACATACCAGCATCCCTAATAATAATGCCAAACTCTAAAGTCCAATTTGTTCAGAGTAAATCGTGTCCTTTGACGATACTGTTGAGAAAACTATGGGAAAACCGACAAAGTTTTAGTTCAAACCAAAAGTTAGAACGTGCGAGATTGCAAGCAGCATGGAAAGGGCAAAAACAGGTCGACTTTTTTACGACACTCCGCGGAAAAAATAAGCCAAATTTTGGGAATTAAAAAAATTTTAGAAGTAAATTTTAAAATTACTCAGTGCTCAAGGAGCAATGCTCTTTGCATACATCAATTTCCACTTTTTGTTTCTAAAAATTTTTATTTCCCGTAGACATGACCACTCCCACGACCTTTGAGCAGAATCTTATCTGCCCTTATTTACATGCCATTTACCAGGAAGAAGATTACTTCCAGACACGTCCCATAAACAGTTTCCTGTTGTGAGCGAAGCCAATAAACACTTATTTTAATAGGTACAGGTGAACTGTTGGGTTTAGAGACGAAGTGTAGGGATTAAAAAGAGGATGGGAATATAAACTTTTGATCAATGGGGCTTCCTTGTTCCAGCTCACAAATAAATATAGCTTTTCCAGCTTCAAGACATGTCCCATAAACAATCTCCCACTCTAATTCGGCCTACATTTCCGGGTTATTAAAAATTATTTTTCGAAAAAACTTGGCGGTGCCATCCATGGCCAGATTTCGACGTTTCGGAAGGAATTGTCATCATGGTCGCGGGGATCGGATTTTGCAGATGAATGGGCAATGTTTTTAAAGAACCCCGGCACTCATTAGTGTCAGGAACGGCACGAGAATGACATCAAAAACAACATTACTTCCGACCGAAACTTTTTGCATTTCTTTTAAAGTATACGGTGAAACCTTTATATAATAGCAAATACTTGTCTCCCGAAAGTAAAATTATGTTTGATGTCATTCTTGTGCCTTTCTTGACAATAATAAGTGCCGGGGATCTTTAAAAACATTGTCTTTTTATCAGTAAAGTCTGATCCTCGCGATCCATGATGACAATTCCTTCCAAAAGTTCGAAATATGGCCATGGATGGCACCGCTAAGTTTTTTCGAAAAATAATTTTTAAAAACCCAAAAATGAGGGCCCAATCAGAGTGGGAGATTGTTTATGGAACGTGCCTTGAAGTTGGAAAATCTACATTTGTTTGTGAGCTGAAACAAACAAGCCTTATTGATGAAAAGTTTACATTCCCAACCCCTTTTTAGTCCCTACAAATTTTGCTCTAAGCCCAACAGTTCACCTGTACCCAGAATAATTATTTATTTGCATCACTCCCAACATTTTTTTACTTTAAAAACGGCAAAATAAAAACTTCTTCCTTGAAATAAACCAAAGAAATTAACTCCATTGATACCTCAAACAAATACCCTCATTAGTAATAGAAAGTCATAATAAATGTGAACATAAAGTAAAAGGAAAACGTTCCCAAGGGTGGTGTGAGGCAGTATAATATAATATCTCAAAAATTTTTTGGCGTTCTCAGCTGTCTGAAAAACTAATTTTTCATCTTTGCTACCTTTTACAATTTTTCTAATTTCGTGCCAAGACCAAAAATCAAAAAAAGTTTTTTTTGGTCCTGGCACGAAAGCGTTTTCATACAATTTCTGACCCTTCCAATTGTTCTATGCTATATTCCCAAGTTTTCCCCTCTCCCATGTCCAGTTTACGCCTGAAAAAACAATGCCATCAGAGCATCAGACACCATTCCTCGGAATAAATTAGATTTTCAACCAAACATTACAAGTATCTTTCTAGTCAATGCAAAAAATCATTAGTGTCACATCTCAGAGAGTACGGTAAATATGACCAAACCCGTAAAAAATACTGTTGCGTAAATTGAGGAGCACGTGGTTGGAGAAACCAATTTGTTTATGAAGAGGGGAAGTTTCTCAAAAATCATGAGTTGGTTTTGCAAGACCTTTTAAAACCCAAATTAGATTATAGATCAAACGAAAGAGCCCAACAAAACGTTGTTTTTTAACAAAATTTTGAGTTTTAAAAAGGAACTACGCAATGCTGATATGTTCTTCATAATTTGCAAGCATACCCTTAATACCCCACATACCAACTTTTAAAACACATTGCCTAGTACTTCAGCTATAGCACTTTACTTAATGTGACTCAACTTTTTTGCATGACGACTTGAAATGATTCTAAAAATGCATTTGCTACATGAGAGGCTCCACTCGATGGGAGATCCAATCTATCTTGAGCCATATTCACTAACGAGTTAAGATTTAGCCTATAAAACCTTGACCACTATTCTCCCTCCCCATAACATCTCCGAAAATAGCTTTCGTGTTATCGCGTATCAACTTCTGAAATGTGGGGTCATATTAGATCTTGATCTTTGTGTGTCCAGAAAATGTGTCACGTTGACACCGTTTTAAAACATTCTGTGGTATAAGCAACGGTTGTGCATGGCTAGGAGTACACCCTGGAGTACGCATCAAAAATTCTGGGTAGTACTTTTAGCCGTATAGAGCCGTATACCACAGCAACATTTTAAAACGGTGTCATCGTGGCACATTTCCTGGACACACAAAGATTTATAACCCCACATTTCGGAAGTTGATACGCGATAACAAGCAACCTATTTTCGGAGATGTTATGGTGAGGGAGGATAGTGGTCAAAGTTTTATAGGCTAAATCTTAACTCGTTAGTGAATATGGCTCAAGATAAATTGGATCTCCCACCGAGTGGAGCCTCTCATGTAACAAACACATTTTATATTCATTTCAAGTGCCATGTTGAGTCACATTACGGAAAGTACTATAGCTGAAGTGCTAGGCAACCTACACTACAACAAACCGAACGGATTTGTATGACGCTTCTTTTGAAAACTATTGAGCGCAAAGTAAATGGAAATACTGTAGAACAAGAAAAAGACGACATGATCATATGACATCGCCAACGATGTGCTTACACGCAAAGCCACCAAAAAACTAAATCCCAAAGCAATTTTCTTTGAGTGGGTCCCACATCAAAGATACTGCCATATGTTACAAACAAGGAGAGACTAATTAAAAATTGCGAGATTTAAAAAAAACAAATTGCGGGGAAAACAAACAAATTTGAGAAGAGTACCAAAAGAACTCATTTATTAATAAAAATTTCGTCACTGTTTCTAAAAGTACTAATTAATCATACGGAAAATTCTCTCCAAATTTTACAAAACAACTTTTGCATGGCCATAAAATCTCTCTCAAAACTTGCACTCCCGGCGGCCAAGAATCAGGAAAGAAGGGGATTTTCGGATGGGCCGGTCCTTTGACCGGACCAAATTAGATGGAAAACTGAGTATTAAGTAAAATTAGAACTGGACGTAAACATAATTTGAGAGCAACCGGGCGAAGGGAATGCAGATTAAAAAACGCGGAAAGGTGGTCTATCAGTTTCATGCCTCAAATTGAAAATAAATGTGAATTAAAAAATGTTGAGCGTTAACAATTAAGTTAAGGTACACATAGAGCAAGGGCAGAGATCATTCGGTAGCTTGAAGGTGAATGAAAGGGAAATGCGGATTAGAAGTTGGCTTAGACTACCCGTTTTGTGTTTAAATTTGAATAAAATCGGGAGAAAAGTATGTAAGTGGCGGTCCTTTGGATTGGTGATGACGTTTCAGAGAAGGGCAGATATTTTATTGGAGAGATCGGAGGGTTTTAAGGAATAAATGTAGACATAGCTTGAACCAATCACCATCAATCAATGAACGGCAATTCTGACCGTCTGCAAGTTGAATTTTGCATTAACAATTGGGCTTCATGGAAACTTGACATAAGGAAATTGGACGTAGGGAAACTCGACAGATTTTTTTCACTGCAAAAAATTGTTATTTGAAAGAAAAAAATCAGCAGTGACATTTCGTACGATTGCAGTGAAAAAAATGTGTCCAGTTCCTCCGTTCGATACTCTGTCCAATTTCCATGTGTCGAGTTTCCATGAAGCCCAATTGTTAATGAAAAAGTCAATTTACACACGGTCAGAATTGCAGTTCATTGATTGATGGTGCTTGGTTCAAACTATGACTATAATTATTCCTTAAAACCCCCCGATCTTTCCAATATAACCTCTGCCCTTACCCTGAAACGTCACCACCAATCCAAAAGACCGCCACTTACATACTTTTCTCATAATTTTATTCAAATTTAAACACAAAACAAGTAGTCTAGACCAACTTCTAATCCGCATTTCCATTCCATTCACCTTCAAGCTACCTTTACGTTCTGCTTCCATTAACTTTTTTATGGCCCACAACAACAACAGGAACTAAAATCCGATACATCATCAACAACGCAAAAACATTCTCTTCATACCCGAGCTTTATACTTTCTACTCAAAAAAAAGAAACCTATTGAATTCCCGGATATCCCAAACATACTCATAATCCACATTCACAAAGAACACTAGATTCTCCGAAGCCCCAGAAGTCCCTTTCAAATTCCCCGTCCATTTTGATTATTTTTCCGCATAATACTCGACTAATCAAGGGGAAAACACTGAGACACTCCTCGAAAACAAAAAAAATCTCAAAGAGCTTTCCGGAGGGTTTGGTACGGTCATAAAAACAGGAAAAAGGGTTGAACAGAATGAACTGCACCTTATATTGGACTATTTTATATTGCTTTAGGAGTAGAAACTGACCAAAGAAAAATATTAATAATTATCATAAATTTTCTTTCGAAAAAGTATAAGCACATTGTCAAAGGTACAAATATCCATCTTCTCAAATTCAAAAACGCATCAAATTGGAAAAAACTCTAAAAATAAAAAAATATTCAATCCCAAAAAAGAGCCAAAAAGACTTAAAACACGATTTCTGACTCACTGAATCAGCCGTGTGCAAGGCCGGGACATTGTTGGAGACCCCTTATAAACACTACATATAAGTTCTTATTGTGTCATGAACACAAAAAAGCAGTGTAAAATACGATTTGTCAAAAAGTTGTATTTTCGGCTTTTTTTCCGCAAAAAATCTGAAAACTGTCTGAATCTTATCAAAATCACCTAAAATAAACTGAGGCTTATATATTCCCTCCATTAAAGTGATTCCCGACCAATTCTCAGTGATTTGCGCCCACCCGGACTCGAACCCGGGACGTCAGATTGGTAGATTTTGTCAAAATCCACTATACCACGAAAATAGCAACACGGATTTTTAGACTTTTTTTGAATGTTTCTAGGGCAGAATTTTATGCTGATTAACATATCAAAAATTCAGCTGTGGGTTTTTAGAAACAATTTTTTTACGGCCGATTTTGTGCGGCCGAAGCGTAAGTTTGCTATGTTACAGTAATCCTTTCGATCCGAAATCACCTCCATTGGATTCCCAGTGCCCAAAAACATACATGGCCACAGTTTTGCGGCTCTACGTGTTCTCAGTTTTGAGCTATTTTACGTTACTGTAAATTTCTTAAATTGTAAATAAAACTAGGTTAACGTGAGAATTAGGGCAAAAGGCTTCAGGAACACACTTATATGATGGGTGCGGTCATATCTAGCTATAAATCTCAAAATCGAAAATTTCCTATGTCCACGGCTAATTCACCGAATCAGAAATCGTGTTTTAAATTACAGTAAAAACATCAACACTGAATAATAAATCCAAAAAAGTCCAAATATCAGGTACATCCTTGTTGATAATCAACAATTTCCACAAAAAATCCAAAACCCGCCATTTTCTCAAGTACAATATGTTTATACCCAAATTTATATGTAAAACGTATAGAAAAAATAAATTAGACCGAAAATTGATATCACAACCTCGTAAATGCAATAAATACTGTCTTTAGAAACAACAAAGTTGAACAAAAAAACGACTTGCTTCAAAAATAAGTGAAACAAATTATGTTACAGTAACCCAAGACCCAAAAAGCACAATCAAAAACATCTTCAAAAAATATTAATTTGGATCAAAATTAACGTCTAAAACAAGGTCATTTCAAGCTTAATCCTCAAATTTTTTGCCACAATATTCTCAAAGTAACTACTCCTCCTTCTCATGCGATTTCTCATCGACTGTAATCGGCTTGACCTCAAATTCATCGCCTAATAAGGCAGTTAGAACGAGATGAGTGGGCTGGATGAACAATGCGAACACCAGAAAGTTCATCGAGTTAAACTGGACATGTGCGAGGACGTGGCGTTGTCCCTCCTTGTATAATGTAATCAGCACGTTCTTGAGGTCCAACCCTAAAAGATAAGGCCATTAATTTGATGCAAATTGAAGTGTTTCAATTCCAAAAACGCCCTGAAAAGGGGTAATTTGGCATTTAGAAGTTTTTAAATGCCAAATACAAATGCTTTCAGAAAAGCTTCAAAAATAGCGCCCACCTTTATCCAACTGTTTTATGGCCAAGCCATTCGGCCAGAAATCATATTCTTTGGCCACCCAAATCGTTGCCGCATAAAACACAATTGGTGATAAGAGAAGGGAAAAAATCGTTCTGGTTATCACATTATTTCGTCTTCTAAAAAAATATAATATTTCCGCGAAAATAGAAGAAAACTTACAGTATCTTGCTTCCAAGCAGGGCCAGGCAAATATAAATGCACCAGTAGAAAGTCAGGGAGAAATGGAGAAGTCCAATGCACAACACAACGTTCAAAACGAGGGTAAGATGGAGGAATCGGGTCGTGGCGTGCTCATCATGAGATGATCTAAAAAAATATGGATAAATTACGTGAGAAAAATCTACAAAAAATTTGAAAAATGAGAAAAATGGTTTAGAAAATCTTCAGAAAAAATTAATCAAATAATTTTCGAACAAAAAAATAATAATTTCCAAGCAAAAAAATCAAAAATAGCCTTAGCCCGATGCGGGGCTCGAACCCGCGACAGCCAGATTAAGAGTCTGGTGCTCTACCGACTGAGCTAACCGGGCACACTGCGGAATTCGTTTGTTTTCAACAAAATTAGATGGGGAAAAGGCATTTGAAACCATCCGCACTGTGCGGAAGACATTTTTCTTTATCAAAACAATAGTTTTCATCATCAAATTTTTATAAAAAAAGGATAAAATTTAAAATTTCCCTCCTTACTCTTTTACGAACCCAAAAAAAAGAAAAAAATCAAGTAAACACTCACATTTTTCGGCTAACAATGACCGGTAAAAGCAGGTTTGTTGCGAGGAAAATTGTCGCAAAATGGAATTCCTCATCGATTCCAACGTCATGACAAAACTTTGCGAGCTCTTCCACTACAACGTTGTCAGTCATTAGGAGGCAATGAAGAAAGTAGGATAAGCCGGAGAAAACATAAATGCAGATCCATTCTGTGGGGAGGACAAACTTTTTCGCGTCCAACCTTAAAATATTACTGTATTTTTTAAAGGAGAAATAGATAAAATCCGCAGATTTGACCACAAAAAACGCAAAAAATATTTTTTTCCCCCTAAAACAATGTAAAATACGCTCTCGATATTTTCTGATACAAAAATTAAACCGCTTACCACCCACTAAATTGATGGAGAACAAAAACCACCAAGAACATTCCAATGGCCGGTGAGAAGAAGGCGATGGACAAGAAATAATCCTTGGATAACATCAGATAGAAGAAATAACTCTGATGGAATCGTTCCAAAATATTGTTCAAACTTCTCACAATGCCCTCAGTGATTCTTGGCATGGCATTTTTGACCTCAAATCTATGAAAACGATTTCCGGCGTTGTACGGCTTCAGAGTTAACGAGTGGATTCCATATTGATTTAGGATAGAATGGAGACCTTCCAGCTCGTTAAAAGCCTGAAATTGAACGCATCATTAGCTAACGATAATTATAATGACATAAACAAGTCGTTTAATTCCATTCTTATATCTAAACTTCAAAAAAAATATATTGCACTAGACACTTACCTGAGAAATGACTCCTCTGAACAACGTCTCAACATGTCTCTTGATAATATCTTTCTCGCCGATCTCTTGGGTCCTCATTATTGTTGGGATACCATATTTTCGGCTCATTCGATTAATCGAATTGATTGTGTCCAAATTTGGCAAAATCCCATTCAAAGAGACATATTGGACAAGCATGTGGGTAAAGTGCGTTGTATCGATGTCCAAACACACCCCACCAATGATGAAGCCGGAATTTGTCTCCAGAGGGTCGAATTCGACCAATGGAAGGGATTCTCCATTGTAGGCGGCGAGAAAAGCTTGAGTCCCAACAAAAGGTTCGCGGCCATCAACGAAGAGGAAGATCAGGTCTCTAGCCCAGTAGTGCTTGGCTGAAAAGTCATTCAGACAATTGAAAAGCCGTTTTCACTACACATTAAGAGCTTTTCGGTGAGAAAATGTCAAAATCTCACTTTTGGCGTAGAGTGCCAAGGCCAAGGCCGTCGTTACAGCATGTGTCTGCTTCTTGGAATTCTGGACAACCACTAAAATCGCTTCTTCGGGGACGCTACGATAGGCTCTAAGCACAGCAAAGGTGTTGATACCAGTTCGCTTCTAAAAACCAATCAAATTATATTGAACATGACTTACTGATACTTTATTGACAAACTTCTGTTCGTATACTTCAATCTGCTGCTCACGGAATATTCGTTGGATGAATTTACTAGTCAGGTTTCTAAAAAAGTAAGTTTGGAACGTATGAAATCGCAAAAAATATTTTAAAGTAATTTTTGATTTTAATAGGTAACAAATAATATAATATGTCAATTTTAGGTATAAAAAGAAACTAAAAGAAAGAAAAATACATTCCATCAGCTAAACCACACCTAATAGCACCTTCTAAGTAGAAAATCTCGTTTTCATACCTAAAACAAAAAGCACCAAACAAAAAACTCTCACCTGGAGCCATGAAAGCCCTGGATTTCCTTTGCAAATTCATCCATCTTTCGTTGCTGATTAAATTCATCATTTGCAATAGCTACTAACGTTGCTGATTCACTCATCCTCATCGGAACTGCATATTCTGGGCTTGAAATAAACGCCAAATACCCGATTGGAACGACCAACATCAACAAGGTTAATATAAACCGTCTGTTTATCCATTTTCTGACGTTGTCCTCCTTGGCTTCTGATATGGAGTCAATGAAAAAGCCCATCTATGACTGTTCTTACGTGGGTGTGACAAATTTTGGCGAATATTCGTCGAATTTACAAAATTTATTTTTCAGAGAAAAACGTGACACATACGAATGTGTCATGTTTTCTTCAATAGAGCGAAAGTTGACTCATTTCCAAATCAGGTCAAGTCTTTCGCCAACGTATTTTTCCACAATTTTTCTCGAGATCTCGAGTTTACATCTTTCGTATACGACTTCGTGCTTGTCTTACATGTTAGCCATGTGTTAAATTATAATTTCAGCCTTTCAGGTTAAGATGAACGGCTTTCGGCCAGCGGTTTGGGATCCTCTTTTAATTATTGGCCAAATTGGGTGCAACCAGTCCTTGTTTTATGCGTCGCAGTGCTTGTCCATGTACATCTGGTCAGTATTTACGCCATACAAACCTACAGTTGACCATATCTTCACACCAATTGTGAGTTTTTGTTGTTCTTGATTGGTTTTTAGGAAAATTGATATTGCACTGCCTGCCTGAAGCGGTTGAGCTTGCAGTTTGGTTAATTTATAAAGCCAATTTGGATATAATTGGTTAGATTAAAGTTAAAGTGCCCTTGATGTTGTTGATGAAGAATCCTGGGCTATTTTTGTATATCTTTTTTAATGACTTCTGTGCTTGAGCCATGTTGAATATAAAATTTTAATATTTCATACAGTTATTTGATTATAACATGTATTGCTGCCGTTTTCAGACAGCCCGGCCGGTCAGTATCATTCAAATAATTTCCGCTGCAATCCTTGGATACGCCTTTTCCCGGACAGTTCAACGAGCCAAAAATTGCCTTGACTTTGCCTGCACGGCTCACTTTTGGCATTTCGTCCTCGTAATTCTCTACAATGCGACAATACCAACTCAACTCATGTGGTGGCTTCTGCAGCTGGTCAGTGTGACGATATGCACCGTGGTGGGAGAGTATTTCTGTTTCCGAAACGAACAGATGGAGATCCCATTGACGACAAGTGGAGCTCAAAGTAGTTCCAGCTAAGCCATAATGTCACTGTTTGTATATACGATCTGTCTGTGATTAATCGGCCATATTTATTTCGGCGATTTCCCACTTTCTTGTCTAGTGTAATATAATTTTTGTCTGGTTTTACTATTTCCTGAACCGGTGCTTATTGTCTTCTCCAGCACACTCCACGAAATACGCCAAATATTCTCGAAAGTAATATGAAAAACGATAAATTATCAAAAAAATTTTTAAAATTTGTCTTTGCTGACTAATTTTAGGATATAAGTTACTATAAATTACAACGATTCCAGTCCAAAAATTCAATTAAACCATGAATAAGTGATTTATTCGACATGAATAAGCTAAAAAGATACGCAGAAATCCGATAAAAATATAGTACCATGAATAATATAAAAAATAATTAAAATTCGATATAAAAGACAGGCAGATGATAAGACCACAATGAATGACTAATTTGACATGCTCCATTCAACAATCTCTTTCAATCTTACAAAAAAATTAAAAATTTGAATGTTATCCAGGGCGCAGTTCGTCCAATATAAAAAGTAATAAATAAGTTACAAAACTACTCCTTTTTCATCGCCTTTAGTTGTGCCATCATGTCAGCCAACTTTCTCTTGGCTTCTTCTGGATCTTCGGCCTCTTCTGGCACTTCTTCTTGTTGTTCTTCCACATCAGCTGCTTCATATTGCAACTTGATTCCTTGCGCGACTTCCGTGGCCTTTTCCTCTGGTACAAACTCATCTACCACTTCTATTCCCCATTCTTCTTCATGGACAACCTCGACTTGTTGTTTTTCCTCCACTTTTGGGCCTTCTCGAGCCAATTTCTCTTGGTATTCTTTCTGTCTTTGTTTACAGTGATTTTCTGAGCAATAAGGGTTCGGTTTGAGGTCGGCTCGTGGGAAATAATCCTCCATGGCGGAGTAGCAGAGGAACACGGAGACTTCACCAAATTCTAGGAGAAATTTGAGGGCATTTTGGACGAGTAGACCGGCAACAATCGCCATTGTTGTGGGAAGGGAAGCGGCACAAACTCCATCTTTTTTCAAGGTCTTCTCATCGATTCCTGTAGCCACAATTAATGGTGGAGAACACTGAAAGTGCAATTATTAAATTACAGAAAAGCTGTAACTGTACGATCCTTCGGAGACATCTTATACGATAAAACATGTTTCATCGTATAAAACGTCTTCGAGCCTTGTGTTCTAATTTAGATTTCTGATTCGATTACCTAAACAAAACCAAAAACTTACCGCAAAGCAAGGTGTTCTTCCTGGCTCAATAAATTGGATATGACCACTAACAGCATTTTCACTAACTCCAGATTCAATCCAAGTCTGTCCAAGTTCATTACAAGCGGTGTTGATGGTCATTCTGGCTTCAAAGTTGTCGACACAACTAAGAACCAGGTCAACGGCACCACCGGTCAAAGAGCCATGTTGAATTCTCTCCATAAAAATATTGAAGTTGGTCATGGTGGTAATATTCATATTGTGGGTCTCAAACTCAACATCTGGATTGATCTTTCTGTAAAGATACAGAAATAAGAGACCTCATTTTTTGCAAAAAATATCTAAACACAGAAAAAAAACAATTAAAATACTTACACCAAGGTCTCTTTGGCCGCCTCAACCTTGCTCAATCCGCTCTGATCCGGTTTATAAAAGAGGCGATTCATGTTCGCCAGCTCCACGGTGTCGTAATCGAACAAAATGAGCTTCCCAACTCCACATCTAGTCAACATTTCGGCGACCACAGAGCCAACCCCACCCACTCCAACAACTGCCAACGATTTCTTTCGAATGTTTTCGTAGTTTTTCACTACACCCATTCGTTTGAGGGCCATCAGTCGAGAGTAGGGATTCGAGTCGACGACTTCATCAGACATTTCAGCGATTTTTTGCCGAACAACAGGCTGCGATTTGCTTGATGACTGGGCTGAGAAATCGGGAAGAGGTTGTCGCTGAAAATGGTGTGGATAGGCAGGAAAAGTAAAACAAAACATAAAAAATCCAAAGACATCCGATATTACTCTAAAAATTAATTTTCGCCGCTTCCAAACCGCTTGACTCCCGTTATTAAAGCTTCTAAAAGTCAAAACACATCAAATCCAAGCCACTCACCTTATCCAGCTGGTCATTTTGCTCCCTTACTTTGCTGATCAAGGCCTTCAAAGAATCATGGACCTCCTGCGCCTTCTTGATAACATCGTCGCCTGGCATATCCGGTTCGCTAGAAAGACTGGCCCTGAAATTACAAGTTGGAATCTCTCTTCAAGCACACGTAAAATTATCGGATGAATTTCTTTGGAATTTGCTAAATTTTGCACTGTTGGAAGATTTTTTTCATTTATTATTGGCATTCCGCTTCAAATTTGATTGTTTTCGTGGTGAAGCTCACGCAGAAGTTCATAAAATAGACACAAAATGAAGTTACGAAGGGAGTAAAATAGTGAGAAAAGTGAAAACTTACATTTGCTATTTATTTGCAGTGTAATTTGAGCAAACTTCGCAAAAAGAAAAGCTTGGGCTCAGCCGGTGATCGAAACCGGGACCTCTCGCACCCAAAGCGAGAATCATACCACTAGACCACTGAGCCACGTCTAACCGTAAGTTTCAAGTCGAAGAGTACTGAAAGAAATGTGCTGAATTGATAATTATGAATAAAAATAACAGTTTTTATATTGGAATATACGGGAATTCAAATTATTTAGGTAAAAAAACAAAAGGATATTAATTTTGCAGTAAAATTTATTGTCATAACAACAGTTTTGTAGCTATGGAAACTCAAAACGGATAAAATTCGCAGGAAAAGCTAAGGAAATCGTAAGTTTTGGCATAAAATTGAGTTGCTACTTGAATAAAAACCGTGTATTTGACAATTTTCAGTGGTAGACAGCCATGACAACGTCGACAGAAGATCCTTACAGCGGGTTCAACGATTACGACCATGCTTACGACACGGATGTAAGTAAAATACGAAGTCTTAAAAAAAAATCCATCTTAAATAATAAACACTTAGTTTTCAGGCACTGTTTGCGGACAAAGAATTTGTCCGGGCAGCAGCAAGGTCAAGTCATTCCAGAAGATTGGTGAGTTTGGAAAAAAATTGCGCAAAATCTGAGCTGTCGGTGGAAAACATGAACTGAAATTTTCAAGAATTTATACATGATCCTTGTAGAGAATCTGTGCAAAATTTGAAGAAAATTGGAGAGTAAAATTATGTTACACTTGAGATACTGTAACATAATTTTAGATGATTTCATCTTCAATCAAATTTTTTGTGGAAGCCGGAGCACTTTTTATAAGACCTTTTCAAAGAATATTTTATTTTTTCCTTCAAAATTTCAGCCGACCGGAGCTCGCCAAGCCATTGGAAGTCGTCTCGGAACAGGGTCCAATCAACTGAATGCAGCTCGTCTTCCAACAGCTTCGGCGTTACGGAGTTCATTGGCATCCAGGAGGATCGGAAATGAGGTTTCACGGCCAATGACGGCCGTCCGAGGCGCCGGATTCACTTCAGCTGGACGCAGTGAGTAAATGAGTCCATGCCGAGACTAAACAAATTTCAGAATCAACATTCGAAGGGGTCAAGGCTCCTCAGAATGGATTGGAAAGCCATGAAGACAGGTCGGTTTCAGCTGTTTTAAAAAAATTCGATTTTTTCAGTGTCGTCAAGAAGATCAAGGAGCTGGAAAACAAATGCAAAGACCTCCTGGTCGAGAGTGTCATGGCGAGCGACCGGAATGAGATGAAATTGGCGTTGGACAAGGCCAAAGAGGCGAATCGGGTGGAGCAAAACATAAAGAAAATGAAGAGAGACGCCAGAGAGCCCGAAAACATCGACCTCGCTTTATCAGCACAACTCACGCTGGCCTGTCAGCATGTCAACAACAACATGATCAGTGAGGCGATCAACACTTATGAGGTAAAATACGAAAGCTTTTATGAAGTTCAAGTTTTTCTGAACGTAATTGGCTGAGAAATAGGCGGAAAGGTGATTTTGTCTGACTGTGTCTCCTCATTTTGCATGCTCTTTCGGAGAAAAAAGATTGCGCAAAATCTCAGTTCTCGTTGCAAATCAAAAATTTTTGTGAGCTGATTTACGTCATGCATAGAGTGTTTACATAAAATTTGAAAAAAATCTGAAAACCTCATTTGGGTTACTGTAACAAAATTTCAGGTGATTTTATCGGACGAAAGCTTTGCAAATGTGAAAAGACTCAATGTGAATCTTGGAAATTTGTATTTCCGACGGCGAGATTATCCAACGGCTCTGAAATATTATCAAAAAGCGTTGGATCGAGTCCCTCAAACCCAAAGGAGAATGCAGAGCAAGATCTTGAATAATATTGGCGTGGCTCAGATCAAAAGAGGCAAATATGAAAGTGGAAGGGACAATTTTAGCGAGTGCCTCAAGGTGAGTTACTGTGAGGAGTTTTTGAAAAAATTGTTTTAATTCAGTGCACCGTGCATTTTTGTAAATTGCACTGTGCAAAAATCATTTTTCCAGACCGCACTGTGCAGTCAAAAAAATTGAAAAATTTGTGCACTGTGCAAAAATAAGTCGTCTCTAGTCGCATAGTGCAATTAGAAATCATTTTTCAATTGATCGCACTGTGCAATAAGCAAGAAATTGAGTAAAAAATACTATAAATAGTTGGTAATTTAAAAATGAAAAATATTTTTTTTCAGACCGAAGCCGATTACCATGCTGCTCTGAATCTTGTGCTGGCTTGTTATTGTTTGGACGATGCTGAAAGTATGAAAGACGCTTTCCAGAGACTTGTGGACATTCCAACAATGGTTGATGATTCCACGAAGCCACAGGACATCGATATTCTGGCTCAGGAGGCAATGAATAACGACATGTTGAAAAAGTAGGCAGTGTTTTTGTAGAAATTTAATTTTTTTACAAAAGTTGGTATATTAAAACTTACCATAGAATGGCGGAATATACTTCAAATTTGACTTTTTTTTACTCAAAATTGACATAAATAAAAAAAAATTTCCTATCCCCCAAGTGCGACGCTTAGATTTTCTTTAAATTTTGCACACACGTCGGGAATAGACTAAATATCAATTCCTGAAGTTTTAGCTCGCGCTTTGCAGGAGCCGCCGAGATATCGGACGATTTATGCCGCCGAGAGGGCGCGCTAAACGTGGAGAGCGGTCAGAGAGAAAAACGCTTTTTGGCCATAACTTTGGCAGTTTCATGCGAAAAATTTTGATTTTTTGTAGAAACATTACCCTTTACGGTAGAAATAGGCATGAAACTTTTCGTGCCGAAATTCGGCAAAAAGTCCGAAATTTTGGCCGACTTTCGATCTAAATATCTCTGTTGTTTCTGCAAAGCGCGAGCTAGGATTCTCGCATATATCTTAGAAAAATTATTCTTAATTTGTGCCAAGTTTCATCAAAATCTGAGCGTCGCACTTGGGGTACTTCCCCTGTAAGTTATGGAAAAATTTTTCGCATGCCCGACTCTCCTTATTTTACGTGGACTCTACTAACAAAAATAAAAAAATCGTTTTTAGATGGGAACGTCAACGCAAACAGCTAGCTGAGAATACGATTATGACCGCTGCAAAAGTTATTTCGCCCCGAATTGCCAAGGATTTTCATGAGGGATACGAATGGTGCCTGGGGGTCATAAAACAATCGATTTATGCGGGTTTGGCGACCGAATTGGAGATGAACAAAGCCGTGGAAATGCTGAAGCGGGGCGACTTGGAGACCGCGACGGAAGCATTGTTGGCATTTAACAACAAGGAGAACAAAGTGGCCAGCGCTTCGGCCAACAATTTGGCCATGTTGACCATGATGGTGAGTTGACTTGAACAGCGAATTTCTCGAAATGTAGCCCTTCGATTTCGTTCAAATTTGGAACACAGACTTCATATAGAATGGCTATCAATCGTTGAGAATTTTAGCTCATATTTTTTAAAGTCAGTCGAAATGTTCAACGATACTTCTTTCGCTAAACGGAAAATGATGATAATTTCTCCGCGGGTCATTGCTGAGGCTGCGATGCATAGAGTTCGATAAAACTTTGCACAATTTGAGACTAATATTTTATAAGTCACAACTTAAATTTTTAGCACGTGCTTTGCAAAGATGACCGATATTTTTAGACGGAAAGTTGGCAAGAATTCCGATTTTTTCGCGATTTTCAGCTTCAAAGTTTCAGTACCTCTTTGAAGTGAGGAGTCCAATAGGGTTACAAAAATTTTTTCCATCAAATTGGTCAGAGATACAGCCAAATTTTTTACCTTACCGCCAAAAAATTAAAAAAATATTTTTTTGTGTTTCAGCAAGGAAAAGACCATCTCAATGATGCAGCGCAATTTGCCGAACAATCGCTAAGTCTAGACCGCTATAATTCGAATGCTTTGGTCAACAGAGGGAACGTTTATCACCTCCAAGGCAACCACAAATCGGCTATTCAGTGCTATCGGTAGGAATTAGTTGAAATCAGTGTCTTTTACTTTGTATTTTACCGGTTGACCTAGAAAACAACTATAAATTTTTCAGTGAAGCCCTTCAAATCGAGCCAGCTTGCATTCAAGCCTTATTTAATTTGGGATTGCTCAGCAAGGAGACAAATGACTTGGAAACTGCAATTAACAGCTACTACAAGCTCCGGAGTATCCTACCGAATAATGTTCAAGTGCTTATTCAACTCGCCTCGCTGTAAGTTATTAAAAAAATTCAAAGTTTCCTGCTGCCTATGCAAAAAATCAAAATTTTCTTTTTTCGCAAAATGCGGCCAAAACACAAAGCAAATCTTCTTTGCACAGTGTAGATTTTCTCTCCAGATACGAAGGTTCGGACAAGCAGCAAGCCATTGACTTCTACTCGGACGCCTCCAGCCTGGCTCCCAATGATCCAGCCATCTTGTACAAGTTGGGGCAGCTTTACGACAGTATGGGCGATAAATCAGCGGCCTTCAACTATATGAACGACAGCTATAGGCTATTTCCGGCCAACATAGAGGTCATTAAATGGCTTGGCAACTATTACATTGACAGTCAAATACCCGAAAGTGCTATTCGGTTTTTCGAAAAAGCGGCTATTATGGAGTAAGTTGACTGTGGTTTGTTATTGATAGTAAAACGCTAAATTTCCTCAGGCTTGTCGTCAATAGCTCTCTTATTATTTTGTGGTCTTTTTAATACAAAATGGCTCTATCTTTGAAACTTTTTCGATAATATCTTACCCTAAACCACCTATAACATCATTTTTCCAGACCCCACAACGTTGAATGGTACCTCCTCATGGCCGGGTGTCAACGCAGAGCCGGCCAACTCCAAAAGTCGTTAGAAGTGTACAAACAAACCCATCTACAGTTCCCTCAGAATGTGGAATGTCTCAAGTTTTTGGTCCAATTGAGTCGAGACTTGAGGATGCTCGAAGAGCAAGCCGAGTACGAAAAGAAGTTACGCCGTCTCGATCAGGGGCTACAACGGCGATCTCAGCGCGAAACTGACTCCAGTCAAAGCCGCAGATTGGCTGTGGCATCACCGAATACT
Organism: Bursaphelenchus xylophilus; assembly: GCA_904066235.2. Taxonomy (NCBI): domain Eukaryota; kingdom Metazoa; phylum Nematoda; class Chromadorea; order Rhabditida; family Aphelenchoididae; genus Bursaphelenchus; species Bursaphelenchus xylophilus. The sequence continues at coordinate 4,446,367 of CAJFCV020000001.1, forward strand.
TTGCCACCACCAAGCAGTAAGCAAAAATATGAAAATTACTATATCTCAAAAGCACCAAAAATTTTTATAGAATACCGCATAAAACCCCTTTCAAGAACAAATTAAATCCTTATTCGACGTTTTCTAGTCTAAAAATCCAATTTCAACCTTATTTTAGGTCATTACACCCAAATATTTTAGGAAATTCAAGTGTAATGTCCGCGCCTTCCCGCCAACACAGCGCCAAGGCCTTACTAGAGGTCGATGGGCCCTATCGACCGCAAAAACGCGATATAACTGATGCTGACTTGGCCTACGATGACCCAGTAGCTCCGCAAACGGAGAGGCCGAGGACTGGATTCAATTCGAAAAACGCGGATCCCTTTGATATGAGCGAGTTCGGAGCCGACGACCTGCTTCCTGACTAAAACTCAGTGCATCTTATCTAATTCCTACCTAAAATATTTTTAAATATAATTTCTCATTCGATATTGTAGTAGATAAAATTTTAAGTAAAAAACTGCAAAAAATCGTCACAAAAACAACAAACTTTATAAATGGATTCCTAACAACAAATAAAAACAATAAAACACTACTGATTTTCCACCTTTTCGACAGGTTGAGCACGTCCGGCACGTTTGAATTGGAGTTGGTCCTTCTTTCGGAGGTCTTCCAGGCTTGGCGGTGCTGCTTTCGCCGCTGAAATGAAGTGAATAGAGCTTAACTCGTCAGAAAGTAACAAATCTTGCATAGGAATGCTAATAGATGAAATATGTAATAGTTTTTATATTACACATGATAGGAAGCTTCCAAAAAAACCAAAATCCTTACATCGATAGTCCTTCCAGACGTTCTTGATCCCTTTCTGACTGTTTTTCGGGACGGGAATGAACTTTGGGATGTTAAAGAAATTCCGGACGGGCTGTAATCTGAACAATCCCGCGTAGGCCAACGAAATCACGTTGGAGGTGCACCAATAAACACACAAAGCAGCCGGGAATTGAGAGCTGGATACAAGTACTACTAATGGGAGACCATATTGCATTCCATACTTCATTGCTGGGCCCATTTGATCCGAGGTTTGACCAGATTCAATACCGACTTTGAGGACGGCGGCCATCGAAAGAGCCGAGATGATGGGGAGAGCGTAATATGGGTCAGGGATGGTCAAATCTGGGAACCAAAGAGTCCCACCAGTATTGAATCCGGGATATGGAGTATTGGCCATCTTTCGGACAGCAAAGAATTGGGTCATGAAAACAGCTCCATTGGCCAAAAGGATCATCATTTGCCGACCGATTTTGATGTCTTTCGAGCGAAGGAAATCGCGCTGCTCAACCATTACTTGTTGCACTGGAACATATACTTGTTATTCAAATTTTTCTGATTGAAATCAAAGCAGTAAGAATTGCGATTCAATCGATATTGTTCATGATAATGCCTAAAATTCCAAAGAAATACTTGTAAAACACTTACTAAGCAAATTGTTGGCTTCGGCCTTTGCTTGCTGTAGCCTTTCTTGGAATTCTCCCATCTCCTTGCGATAATGACTTTGAATGGCAACATTTTTCTGCGATAACACCACTACCTTCACCAAGATCAACCTCAAGGCCAGCGTTGCTAGAAAAGTAAAAATTAGCTGATTTAAAACCTAAAAACTTGAACAAAAAGAGATAACACGCTGTTTACTCACTCAGCATCAACGTTGCCCACCATGGAATCTCCAGATTATTGTGCATAAACTCAAGAGCATATCGGAAGTAACTTGAAGGTGTATACCATGTAAACAACCCTAATTCGTTGAGAATACTCTGTTTGGCCTCAAGAAGCTCCGTCAGCGAGGGCCTTGGAGGAGGTGGAGTTGGGATCGGTGGGAGATCTGCGATTTTCTGCAAACAATTATATTACACATGGCGCAGATATCGTATAACTGACAAAAATTCAAGGCCTAGAAAAAAGCGGCCAAGCATCATGAATCTAAAAAGGCGAAAACACAAATTCGAAGACTTACCGAGACATCAACCTTGCCGAAGACGTCTCCGACCGAGATGCATCGAACCGAAACCAAGACCTTCGAGTGATTTCGAGGGATTATTCGATAAACTGCTGCTATTCGAGGAATCCTCAACATTATAGCATCGACTCTTGTCCGTCCTCCTGATTTTGCCCATCAAAAAATAAAATTTTGGCAAAAGAAATTTATTTTAGACGAAATTTCACAAATGTTGCGAAATGTCACAAAATTATTGGTTGTTGAAATACCGTCATTTTGGATGAGAAAACACGGTGATCGGTGGTTGCAGCAAAATGTACAATATCTTGATGCCGTTGGGTCAGGCCAGATCCAATAAAAACAGTCAGTTTCTAACTGCATTTTATATTATACTAGCCATTATTGATAATTTAATGTCAAAAAAATGGGTTTTTTTTTTCAGTTTCCGATCAATTGGAAGAGTTCACGACGTCTACCTTGCCTTATGTGGCTTTGTTTCTTTACCTTGTCCTCTTTATTGCCACAGCTTTGATGATTTTCCTTGTTTGTCAAATCGTTTACGAGATGGTAAGATTACTGTTTACACATTTAAAACTTCAAAAAATTTATTTCAGTGTACCAGTGGTATCTCTGCTCCTCGCAAGAGACAGCCATCCAATTCAGAGAAGCTTCAGATTTTTGATCTGGAACGTTACTCATCTGCGGTCTAAATTAATGTCAAATACATGAAAATACTGAATAAATCGTAGAACTTTATGTTTTAAATACATTTATAACACATTCTACATAATTTACATCCGACCAAACAACTTCTCATCGAATTGGTCGTCATAGAACAGACGTCTGTATAAGGGTATCATGAGCAACATAATCACTGTAATTAGTAGGGTCGAGACGAGGAAAATGTGAAAAAGCAGACGATCGATGACTTCCGCAACCATCCGCCATTTCTCCGCTCGAGTCTCTTGTTGGAATTGATAACGCTGTTGTTGGAGGAGCTCCTGAAACATTTTTTGGTAATTGAAGGCTAAAGTAATATAAAAAATAGTGGCTAGAGGTGGATATTGAACTCCGACAAGTTTAAGTTAGTTTTTCCAGGTCATAAATACTCCATTTTTGCCTATGAGACAGATAAAAGTAGAATCGAAATTCAAAAAATGGCAATTTCCGCCAATTTTTGGCCTTCTGTCTTGCTAGCTTGTAAAGGAGCCCATGGTATGTTGAGTGTTCAAAATGGCATAAATTCTCATTCCAGACATCTCAAAAAAATTTGTCGTCCATCTTGTAATCAATGACTGTTTTTCTTCGATTTTTTCCCGCCAATCGCCCGACATTTGTACCGAAAACCCCTACAGGAAATATATGTACATAGTCCTCACAAACGAACCCCCAAATTTGCATTACATCCAAACTCTGTGTGCTTCATATATCAATCATAGAAAATTTCAGCTTGAGCTTTGCATGGGCGGCGAAGATAATCCGCTATATTTTTGCGAGAGAGTATGCAAAATGAAGAGAGTCGGCTAGACAAAAAAAATCTTTTTTTTCCTATACCTCTTCTCACGAAAAAAATTTATTTTTTTTCGTAAAAATGCAATGCCTCGGACTCGGAGTAAAACGTCAAATTTTTACTCTGAAGTCGCACTTCAGGTGTCCCTACCAAAAAATCCGAAAAAAATCTAATAATTGCAAAACTAAATTTTAGCCTACAGTAAACACCTTGCCGACCCACCTGCAGTGACGTTAGAATCGTCTGTTCCACCACATTCAGCTTATCGGGCATTCGATGGCTCAACGCCATGTTATGATTGTTATTCTCGTGCTCTTCCTCCTTGTCCACGCCATTCGGGACCAGCTCATAATCCATTTTATTCACCCCATTCATACTGATGATGGTTGGACGGCGGCGGCTCGTTTTATTATTGCACGGTGCAGCAGCTTTCGTCAGAATACTGGATCTTCGTTTCTTCATTCGAACGAATCGCCGGAGTTTGTTCAGAAAAAGTTCGTCGATCCATTCCGGAACCTCTTCATTCATGAAGCCGCGATGATGGAAATTGAGGACCAATACGGTCATTACGACCGAAATTGAGGTAAGAAACATGATGGTGGTGAGGTAAATGCCGATTAGAGGTAAGGACTCCGAGGTCTCGGGCATCTTCTCGGCTACGGCGAGAACAAAGACCTGAAAGAATTGAGATTTTCGGGATAAGAAAGATTTTTTTACAAGGAAAGTACTTCTATGGGGTGTGGAATTACCGGTCGAGATATATATCAAAAAATTCGCAAAAATTTTCTGATTCAGAATATATAAAAATTAGCTGCCTAATTTTGGTCTGATGACATGTTTTTGTCCTCAGAAGTTTTCTCGTGATACTATGCAAGTGTCTTTTTGACCGTGTTTTCACCAATAAAAAAATTTTGTGTTGTGCTAAAATAAATTCTGAGGCCTTGACAAGCCTTAAAATATCAAATTGGATTACAACTACACCTTAAAAAGTAGTTCCAATGTAAAAAATGGGTTCTGTGGCAAAAGGAATCGAACCCGTTCCCCTCGGATTCCCAATCTATCGCTCTAACCACTCGGCCACACCTCTCTCTTTCGAAGGAAGAGACCGAGCGCGCTTTTGTTGCCGCAGATTTTTTTCCTCGAGAAATACATTTATTGATAAAACTCGTTGATAGACCAAAATTAGGCAGCTAATCTTTGTATATTCTGAATCAGAAAATTTTTGCGAATTTTTTGATATATGACTCGACCTGTAACTCCATACCCCATAGAAGTACTTTCCTTGTTAAACATTTTTATCTTGCGTTTTACAGAAATCATTATTGTGATTTTTAAGTCGAAATTCTCGGAAAAATCGATATTTTTGAATGATTTTTTTTGAAAGGAAAAGCAATTTCCACACGAAATTCGCAAAGCAAAGGCAACAAATTTTTTTCTCTCGCCACTTCTCTTCTTTTTTCACAGTATCTCGCTCCGAAAAATCACCTGTATATTTTGGCTACTGCTGTAAACAGAGAGCTAAAATTTGGAAAATCTGATAAGTGGCCTTGCAAGGCGGATTATGCAAACCGTGGAAAAAATGTGATTGTTGAGCCATGGCCGTAGACGAAAATTTTCCAAAAAATTGATTTAGAAATAAAAAGTTTGGAAGTCAAGGTTCAAAAGTTAACACTTCAAAGACAGGAGGTCAAAGATGAAATAAAACTTTTTCGCAATCTCAAAAATGTTTACACACTTACCGAGAACGCCAGTAATACAGTAATGCCGAGCCCAACTTTTTCTCCAGAATCTGGAGGCAGGTAGAAGACTAATAATGTGAGAACAGACATCATCACACAGGGAAAGACAATGTTGTGAATGTAGAATAGGGTCTAAAAAATTTTTTTGTTCAATTTAAAAAAAATGGAACTTGCCTTCCGTCTCACGTGAATGTAAAAAGTAATATCCGGATAGGGCTCGTCACCTGAAATTGGAAGAGAATAGAAAAAACAGAGTAAAATACGCGCCACAGAACATTGCTTTTTCAAAATAATGTTGATGACAAGAAAACTTTTTTAATCGTATTTGTGTTTTTTAGGCCAAAATATTGTACTGGTTACTGTAGGTATGTCGTACATGGAGAATATCCCGTGTATTGTATAATTTTTTGATTTTTTTGAGGAATGGCGCTCTTTTCGAGAGTCCGTAGGCAAAATATTCAACAGTCTTTGCATATCTAGTGGAACTGAAAGTAGTGCGAGCATTTTGTGATTTTTTACTGATTCATGAACCGAAAACTCCAAAAGAGATCTTCCAACTCTCGGATTTTCCTACAATTTTGCACGAATGATCCTCCAAAGCCACATATCAATTCCTTAAAATTTTAGCTCGCGCCTTAGAAGGGAATGATATCCAACGTTCTTTGCAGACAAGAGAGTACGTAAAATGAGGAGAGACGGTCAGACAAAAAAATTCGGCGCTTTCCTGGCAAGCTCTGCTCGGGAAAAAAATGATTTCTCATAAAAATGTTATCAGTCTGTCGGGAAAATAGTGACCGTTCAGTCGCTGCGCCAACCAAGTCACTGAAGTTAAAAAAAAATTTAATTTTGTCGCGACACAATTCATTTTCTCGGCTATGATGCGATTTTCGATGCGACAGAGCGCTGATTATTTCTCCGACAGACTGATATTAGACTTCTGACTTGAAGCAGATTATGATTTTTTTATTCCCAAAAAGAAAAAAAAATGTATATATTGTAATATGTAGTATACATCAGTAATTTTTTGCCAACCTTTGACATAAAAAAATTCTCAGCGTTTTCGGCCAAGCGCAAGGTACAAATTTCATCGAAAAATATTATAATCTAAATTTGGGCTACGTTCCGTGATTTTTTCAAAAATTTTTTAACGTAAACTTTTCCCAGCCAACACTCAAAAATGCAAATACAAATCAAAAAAAAAAATAATAAAATAAGCTCCTCCGGAAACGTTCGAAATTCAAAAAAAACCACATGTACAGCTGGCTTCCTGACTTACAACAAGAATATTTGACCACTCTCCGCTTTTGATGAACTCTCACCAGCTCGAATTCCCCCGATTCCACGTAATTTGTGAGGTCGATATTGGTCGATCGATTCGTTAGATCCAATTGGAACCCATGATAGGACCAGGAGCCGAACTTGAGGATACATAATTGGTCATCGAAAGGGAAATAAGTGACGTCGATTTTACAGAGGGATCGGAGGCGGGTTGGAGGGGGCCAGAAGACCGTGCCGTCGTAGAAAACCATCGCTCGGGAACGCATGTAGCCACTGGTAAAGTCGTCGGCACTGAAAATGGAAGGATTAGTATAGGAAATAAAATAAAAAAATTGAAATTTACGGATATGGAAATTTTTTTAAAATGGAGGGTCTCGGAGAGAATGATAATCGGATCTGTCAAAAAATTTGCTAAAATTTTGCTGTTCGACCTTCAATATCTCACAAGGAAAGTACTTCTATGGGGTGTGGAATTACCGGTCAAGATATATATCAAAAAATTCGCAAAAATTTTCTGATTCAGAATATATAAAAATTAGCTGCCTAATTTTGGTCTATTAACGAGTTTTATCGATAAATGTATTTCTCGAGGAAAAAATCTGCGGCAACAAAAGCGAGCTCGGTCTCTTCCTTCGGAAGAGAGCGGTGTGGCCGAGTGGTTAGAGCGCTAGATTGGGAATCCGAAGGGGACGGGTTCGATTCTTTTTGCCACACTAGAACCCATTTTCTACATTGGAACTACTTTTAAGGTGTAGTTGTAATCCAATTTGATATTTTAAGGCATGTCAAGGCCTCAAAATTTATTTTAGCACAAATAAAAATTTTTTTATTGGTAAAAAGACGGTCAAAAAGACACTTGCATGGTGTCGCGAGAAAACTTCTGAGGACAAAAACATGTCATCAGACCAAAATTAGGCAGCTAATTTATATATATTCTGAATCAGAAAATTTTTGCGAATTTTTTGATATATATCTCGACCGGTAATTCCACACCCCATAGAAGTACTTTCCTTGTCAGAAAAAATGTCGAAAATTTTATATTTTTTCCGCAAAAGAACTTGAAAGATTTGTGGAGCTCAAAAAAATTCTTTCCGACCAAAATTCGCTAAGATTTAGCCAGAAAAGGATTTTCAAAAATTGTTTGCCTAATCGAAAAAAGGGGATGTCCAATTACACTGCGATTTTCCCGAAAGTCTGATATTTTGAGAGCGTATATAAAGCGCGAGCTAAAATTTTGAGGTTTTTTGCATTAGCAAAATGACTTCTCCTGTGATGAAAAGTAAACTCTCACTTGTTATACAACAAGATATCCGGTAGCCAGATTGTGTCACAAGGCAATCGGATCGAAGTAATTCCACTGAACTGTTTGGGCTCCCAAGCCAGTAACTCGTCCTTCCACTCTTGATCCAGCCACACGTTTATCGTCAGAACTTGGCTTTTTTCATCCTAAAATAAATTTTGAAAATAAAAAAATAATAAAAAAAGATAAATAAGAAATAAAAAAATTTACAATATCAAAAATGTTGGTGAGCGTCATCCCCAGTTTGACCGTAATGGTGGTCGAGGCATTCCGGACCGGTCGAACCGAGCGTTCGTAGGTTCTCATGAGGTGGTAGAGCAGGCGCTGTTCTTCGGTTTGATATTCAGTGGGACGGTTGAGCGGGGGCTTGGCTTCGGCGGATATGTGATGGACTTTGGAGGACTGAAAAACTTATTTTGAAAGTTTTTTTTTGAAATTGTTGGATTAAAAAGAAAAAAAATTGTTGAAAAAGCAAAAAAAATTTTTAATTAGGAAAACAATTTTTTTACAAAAAAAATAATAAAATAATAGGAAAATCAAAAAAAAAACTTACTTCAAATTCATTTGATATGGCGACAGAAAAACAGACAAACAGTAAAATAAAAGGGCGTTTCATTTTTCCCTCCCCATTAGAAGCATGGCCAAAATTTTGATCAAATTCTGAAATTTTTTTATAACTTATTCTACTGTAAATGCACGTAAAAGCCGCATCATAACACACATCAGCTCCTTTTCCCATCAAAAATTAAGACGTAAAAAACCAATTTTTTTAGTAATGTAACATATAATGCAACGTAAAGAAATTCGGCGAGAAAAATAGTCTCGAAATACGCGTGTTTTCTCGCGCGACAATGCGGACAAGGGAAAAGTTGTTGGCCCGAAACCGGAAATTACATCAAATTCGGGGATGTCCCGAGGCACAAAACGATTAGGTTTAGAGGGTGAGACAAAGGAGATTCGCCAAAAAATGAACTCTCAAATGTGATGCGGAGGTGAGAGGTACTGTAACAAAAAGTAAAAATTTGAGGGGAAATATGAAAAATACAGAAAACTGCTCGTATTTTACAATGAAAACAGTTTCGAAAAAGGCAATAAATCGCTTTATTTAATAAAGCCAGTGTTCGAATTGCGATAGAATCTCTTCAAATTTTGCATACGCATTGTGTCTGGTCCTTACTAGTCCATGGCAAGTCGAGTTGATTTTTAGAATTTTCACTGTGCGAAAAAAGTCAGGATGCAAGCGACAGCCAAAAAAACCAACTGAAATGTAAGCTTTTCTTTTTTCACAATGCGTATCGCGGGTTTCATCTCGGCTCTTTAAAATCTAAGCTTATAATTTATAGGGACATCCAAGATATTCGACGACTTTTAACGTCCAGAGAGCGTGCTAAACGATGAGAATTCAGCGAAAAATGGTCTTCACAATGGAACATCCCAAGAGCGACATTTTTTTTATTTTTCGAGTCTGATCTGCCTAGGCCATATTTCAGGGGTCATATCTTAGCCTCCGAAATTTTTGCTTGCGCGAAAGATTTCGAATTTTTTACGATCGTTTAAAATCATTTTCTTGGGTGGTCATATTTAAAAAAAAAACAAAGAAAGTTATACGGTCCTATTAGTCCAAAAACCACCGTCTTATGAGCAACAAAAACAATGAGAATCCACTGCACCGTGATGAAGGAGTAAACCACGGAGACCAACCCGGTAAAAATAAGTTAAAAAGTGTTGAAAAGGACGGCACGCGTCAACCCGAAGTCTTGTTTACGGCAAAAAATAAAGTGAGAAAAAGATTTCGTGTCGGGACCAAAAATTAAAATGAAAATTGAAATCTGCAAATTTTTATTTTTTAGCGGAATGCCGAGCGCAGACGAGTTCCCATCTCTCGATTTTTGTTTTTGATTTTGCAGCCCTAAGGCAAGAAAAGGACAGAAAGTCTGCCGGAATAAACCCTATGCGCTTTTAGTGTTCACTCCAAAGTCGGGAAGATCCGGCATTAAATCTATTTAAATCGGGCAGGGCCAAAAAAAGTCGAGGAGGAAAACTGCAGATAGGTTAGCGTAAAAACATTGGTATTCTTCCTGGAATAGCGCATATGGTAAAAGTCCCTTATTCTGGCCGCAACGTATGTATAACTTCGCACAACATAGCGAGCATTGGCTGAAATCTGATGTTTATAAAGCTTGCCCTACAAGGACACGGGCTTTTTCAAGTGTTGTCTCTATACAATAGGCCACGAACTCAACAAAAAACCTGTCTATAGCGAACAATCAAGGGTTTATTCTAAAACAAAACTATATAAATTATCCAAACGGATTGCTGAAACCGCGTCTACGAGCACGTCGTGGTACGAAACAATTACGGCAGCAACTCCTCTTCTCTCTCGGACTCAGCATTCTGACGTTGTATCTGATGATATTCGTACAATATAGCACTCCTTTCAAACATTCTTGGCTCCCAAAATTATTATAGTTCTGCTGCTGAAAAACAAAGAGACAGTATGCGCCTCCCACTATACTCTGCCTAGCACTGTAGGTAGCCTTTGCTGAGAGAATCTGTAAAAAAGCCCCTACGTTTCCAACAAATCCCTTTGTAACTTGGTTGAGGATGGTTTCTCGCATCTGTTGATCCACTTTCGGATCCTGGATCACCTGCACCTCGATCGCATCCAAAGCATTGTGACAGTTTTCCCGTGGATTCGCCAAAGCAGCTTGAAAAAGAGAAAAGCTCAACAAGACAAAGAACAGAGTCATTTTTCTCGGAATGGTCCCAAATTCTAATCATTTTTATTCAAAGCGATTTAAATCGACCAAAATTATTTTAACTGGAGACGTTAAAATTTGCTGGAAACCTGTTAGTCTTTGAACTTTTAATCAAAACGTATAATTGACCGGAATTATTGAAAGCAATTTTGTTTTGGCTTCAAACTGTTCAATAAAGCTGGGTGCTTAGCAAGGGAAGAAGTGCTTTACAAGTTTTACTGAAATCTTAGTCACGCATTGACTCATATTTCAGTAATCAAGTGTAGAAAAAGTAATTTTACCGTACACTGAACAAGCAATATTTATTCATTATTTGTCACAAGGCCAGATCAAACAATTTTTATGGATATATCTTGGAACAGTCAACGCAGCATCTGGTCGGTAGCCCCATTGCTCGAGGATTGCCGATCAGAAGACGGAAGCACGTCTTCATCCGCGAATAGCAGCGGGAACTGTCTATGGCTCTCCCCTAAAGACCGTTATGTTTATATCCATACTACACAAGCTCTTGTTTACCTGGAAATTAACGTAGTCCGGGACTTGCGTTTGTCGAACATTTACAATATTGAAATATTGATCCATCTTGTCGCGGCGTGCTGCATTTTGTTCGGCGATGTTTGGGAATTGCCAGTTAGGATTAATGGCAATTGCGGCGTTTGACATTACGCTATAACACCAATCGTAGTTGCTCTCTCCCCATACTGAACCAGTGAGAACAGCAGAGAGGCACAGAAAGAAGAGGAGAAATTTCATTGTGAATTACAGCACGAGCAACCAAGTATGACGCCTAAAATTTTTAAAAAATTGCCTGTTTTCTCTTCGTAGTATGCATCGCTGTGAATGTTAGCAGGCGCTTTCCATAGTTAAATTAAAAATTAAATGTATTAAGATTTTTTTTGATCGGACGTATTAAGATTTTTTTGAGACTACGAAAAATCCGCGGAAAGTCAGCAAAGAATAAAATCAGCAAAAATTTTAAAAAATGTCACACTTGGAGTACCATAACAGCTCCAGGAAAATGCTTCGTGCGGAGACCATGAGCATTTTAAGAATGTTTCAAATTGGTAATTTAATTAGATTATGCGACAAAAAATAACAAATTGAGGAAAATGGTGTCTGATCGAAGTCATGAATTGTTCTCTTTAGCATAATTCTTGTTATAATAATCTGAATTTATTTTTAAATTTAACTAACGGCGAAGTTTTCAACGTTTGAAGTTACGTGGATTTTTTAACAGTTCTGCTGATTTTTACAGTCTAGCTCCAAAAACGGCATGATAAGTTCTTTATTGAAACTCGAACATCGACAATTTTTTTTTGGCTTGCAAGTTCAAGGTTTGTTGGGGTCGCACAGACTAAGGCAACAATTGGCGGAGTCTGGTTCTCCGTAAACGAGACATCGGTTCATCTCTTCGTAACATGGGTCTGGAGGGTTCTGAAAGAAAACGGAATGTAATTCTATTTGAACTTTCGCCATAGAAATCTTTCAAGGAGGGCGCTCAAAATCAGATTACATATATGTATGGAGAGCTTTCTTTCAGGTTTTCAACTAGAGCGGGAGGTGCAAAAAGCAACTCTTAGGTTTCAGTAACGCTTGGTCCAAATGCATTGAAGGGTATTTCCCCGCGCGACGCTCCGATTTTCTTTAAATTTTTCCCACACTTCTGGCATAGTTTTTTATTCCAAAACTCGCAAAAAATTTTTACATTCAATGAGAAATATTGTTTTCCACCCGTGCCAGAGATTTGACTAAAGAAACTTCACTCTCTCTGATCGCACTCTGCGTCTTGCTTACTGTCGCTGCAGCAAAACTCGGTGAATTTTCTCGCTAGTCCTTGCAAAACTAAAGCTAAACTGATAGCAATTATATAATATATAATACGTGGTTCGTTGTGACTGAAAAATTTAAAGAATCCCGCAGCCACCCACTAGGCTTCTCTAGTACGCACATATGAATCTCTAAAATCTTCAGCTCCTTTTCACCCTAAACAGACTTCTTTAGAGAAAAGAATCAAGATCAAACGAGCTTACAGTTGCTTCCGGCGGATAGTACTTTGCCTGTCTCTCGGCAAACTTATCTCTGCATTCGCCCAACACCGCGGCCTGTTTCTTCTCATCGGCCGAATATTCATGCATCCTGTTATCGCAATCGTCCATAAATTCGTGGCACCATTTTACTTGATTTGCAGATAGTAAAACTACCGAAGAAAATAGAAGAAACAACACGATGGTCTTCATTGTAGATCAAATGAAAGAAGAATAATATTCAAATGAATAATCAGACTGTTCGGTCTTTTTTAGAGTGTGATTGTTTATATTGTCGAAGTCTGATTGTTTTGAGGAACGCAATTCAGCTGTCATATGATTTATTTTTCAACAAAAAATTTTTGGATTAAAAATTGCACGTGTTAAGAAAATTGGAGAAACATAAAAAATGATGACATTTAAATACAATCTTATGGCTTGTCCTCGCTACAGAAATAACAGCATCTTTGAATTTCCAAGGCCTTCATTCCAATGCATTCACCCATTGTTTCGTAACAAGGTGATTGATCTGGCTTGTCCTGAAAAATGTTTTTGATTACAATTTGAATAAAGACTAAAGAATCCCCTAATTGGGGGCCTCTATTTTATTTTATGTGAGTTTACTTTCTATAGGTCGCTTATTCAACGCTGAAAATTTTAGCTCGAAATTTGCATTGGTCGCTGAGATATTATTAGGGTGAACCAAAACATTTTGCCAATTTTTCATGAAAACTTTAAACATAATTTTACAACAAATGAAAACCAGTTAAGTTTCAAAGTAAAGGCGATTTGAATCTATGGCTTGAACCCATCTAAAGAGATGGCGCAAAATGAGGAGACTGGGAGAAACGAGAAAACGTGGAGGACGCCCTTGAAGTACTCTAACCAAAAGCCTTTCCACTTACTTTTCCTGAGGCTGGTGGGTACTTTGCCTGTCGATTTACCACTTCCGTCTCACAGTCATTCCAGATCTCGGCCCTTGCTGCTTCATTTTTCTCCTTGGCCAATCTTTGAATACAAGTTCCGATCAGATTTTGACACCATTCCAATTGATTCCCTTGGACCAAACTTACCAAGATAAGAATAGATAAAAAGACGAAGAGCTTCATGGCCACAAACAGTGAGGAAATTTCGAATAAATAATTGTACAGTGATGTTAAGAATTTAATTTGTCTGAATGAAAGATCAATTATTCTAATTTAGGTTGTATGACGTTTTATGAAGAAATTTTAATTTAAATAATTTACATACATATACATGGGGAATGGATGTGACATTTTGACCTGGTTAACATTTAACTTCATTAGTGCATCAAAAGCATGACAGAACTCGAGTCATACATTTATTTGGCAGCAAGAATAATACAAAAAAATGTGGTTTTACTCATTCTTTTCAAACTTAATGCAGAAAAAAAGCAGAAGCGATCGGACAAAGAATCGCCCACATCTTGAGATCAATCTTCGGGAAGCTCTTCCAGCTTTTTTCCATTGGACTGTTGTGTATTTGACCTTTCTTGGCAATGCAAGTCTAAAAATGGTTTTGAACTACTATATAAAAAAATTAGCTTACATTATAAGGACTTCAACTGTGGCGAAAAAATCAAAAAGTTTTAATTATAATGCCTTTTTTTCAAGGAATTATAAAAACTGGAGGCAACATCCGGTTGGTTGCCGGTCAAAAACCAAGTAAAAAAACTAAAAAGCTTACATTCTGCTCGTAGAGTCATCGGAATCTTCGTCTATGACAAGCAAGCGCTCGTATTCGGATTCAAAGCACATTTTGGCACGGAAAGGAAACATCAACGGAAACACCTTTAAAATAAAGCTATTTCAGATGCCATGGCTTTGTTATAAGCAGAAAAAAAGTTGCGCGTCATATCAATAGGACCATTTGATTGCAAAATCTTTAGTTTTTTTCTGTTGCCAACATTAAAGAAACGCTCTGCTCGACAGATTTTTTTATTAATTGAATTTTCAAATTATTCCGAAATCACTTCAATCCCTGATGGCCTTTTGGGTGCTTTGGAGAAGCAGACACACATGGAGAAGCTACAGTACCCTTGAATCCACGGGTTTCTAGGCCACTTCTTTAAACAGTAGTCGTGACAGGAGATGGGATCGCAGAGACGGTCTAAAGTTGTGGAATCATGCTTTGCGAACATGAACTTGGCCATGGTTACCTCTTATAAACAGTGCTGATTTGGCTGCCGCAACAAGTAATAGCAAAACTACGCATAACATGGGAAATTTCATTATCCAATATTGAGTTTACCACTCCCGTAGCTCCTTTTATATTCTCATTGCTGATTTGAAATTCTTCATTAGCCCAAATTAATTATTTACAAGGCAATTTTCGAAATTTTCCTTGATGCTTAAAATTAAAATAAAGCTGAAAAATCAACTTCAAAGAGGGTTTTACGCGAACGACGAGACCAGTGTGTTCTCTGCCGCCATGACTGATTTGACTTCGGTGGAATTACCATACCTCCGACAGGTGACAAAGCTCGTAAGCGATTTGAATTTTTGAATGATAAACATGCGATATGGCTTGACAAAGTAAAGAGTAACAACTGAATTGGAGGCACCATAAAGATCAATATACATAATGGCTAGACGCCCAGCCAGAGCGTTGGTTGGGATATAGATATAACCCTGGATAAAAGTCATTACAATTCCATAAGTGACAGGGGTGATGATGAAGAGGATTGGCATTGATAACTGAAAATGGAACTGGTTGAAAGTACCGACTTTGAAAGTGATTTGCACAAAAACGAGAGCTGTCCCAAATGCGACGCTCATAACGTCTTTAAATTTGGCACACGCGTTAGGCATAGGCCATATTTGAATTCGTGAAAGCTTTAGCTCGCGCTTTGCAAGCGCTGCCGAAATATTCAAATATCTTTGCGGCCGAGAGAGAACGCAAAAGGTAGAAAGTCTGTTCAGAGAAAAAAGTTTTTTGTCCATATCTTTCAAGCTTCATCCGAGAAAAATAAGTTTTTATGAAAACATCCTTCTCTACGGTAGAAATATACACCAAAAATCCCGGTCGTTTCTGTAAAGCTCGAGCTGGGTCTCTTGATTTGAGGTTTGTGGTCTTTATTAAACAAATTGTAGTTTACCTGAATTCCCAGCGCAACCGTCAGTTGCCGATGAAGTTTGTACGTTGCTTTGGAGAAGCTGGCTTTTTTGGCTTCAAGCTGCTGAAGAATAAGGAAAACGCAGCCAATTGAGATGGCTTCGGCGGCTAGAAAGCCGATAAAAACAAGGACAATGGCGTATTTCGTATACAGAGAATTATAGTCCAAATAAAGTAGAAGTCGGCCTTCAAATTCGGGCAGAGGAATACCAGGGAAATTGGCAGAAGCCTGGACTATTTTAGCTGGAATATCCTAAAATACGGCATGAACAAGTGGCTGAAATATGGAAAAAAGAAAACAGTGTTGTTTGATTACCTTTTGAGGGGGTTGCATTTTATTGAAAATGAAGTAACTTCCACCTGTGATAGCGAAAGAAATTAAGTATGCGACAATCCAAGTGGTCCAGGAAAGCAGGGCATGCAAGTACTTTGGGTTGGCTTGCAAAACGGCGAACCTATACATAATACAGTAGCATTGCGTGGACATGGCATAGGCGGCAGTATTTGCAATTGCAATGTCCTGAGAATATATTCTTTACAGTAAAAATGCTGACTTCAAAAAAATTTTTTTGATGTGCCTCGGACATGCATGGTTGGATAAAGTAGATTGTGATTTTCTTGTAAGATCTATGACTCTTTTTTTCTAACCTACCGAAAGGATGGCACCAGGTTCGCCCAGATACTTGAAGAACCCATTAATATAGGCTCCAGTAAACGGAAATAAGGGATCCGGCTTCACCAAAACCCCCAAAGTAAATGCAAAAAGCATGTCAAAAATCTGAAACAAGTCCATCTATCTCTGTTATGTTGCAAACAACGACCGAAAAAATTAGATTATTACAGTATAATTAATGATGAATCGCTTGTAAGTCCTCATACTTTCTGGAGATTGCGTTAAAACTATTAGAATCACAGAGATTCCCAAAAAAGTTCCAAAAGCTCCGACGATGAAGAAGATGACGTCATAGATATTCGAATTCGATACCAAATTCTCGGCCATAGGACGAACTCAGCCTTCATTTAGGAGAAGTATTTAACTTAACGACTGCCATTTCCACCTGTAAAACCGTCGACCAAAGAAAAAATGTCTATTATTATGTAGACCTTGGAGATCAACGATTGACAAAAAAACAGAGTCCAATATGTTACAAAAAAATTGGTTCCCCATTTTCAGACAGGCGTTTAATTTTTCGCAACATTTGACAAAAAGTCTCCATAAAGACAAAATTACAACTCCGGGGAGTTCAGAATACTATAGCTTCCGAATGGAGCTTCTAGCCCGTTCCTAGGTAGGTCGTGGAGTATATAACTTCGGCGGTTAATTGGAACGGTAAATATCTCCTTCTATATCCCTATTGCTTATGACTGATATGAGACCAGTGTGCTCTCCGCCGCCATGACTGATATGACTTCAGTGGAATTGCCGTACTTCCCACAGGTGACAACGCTGGCAAATGATTTGAATTTTTGAATGATAAATATCCGATATGGCTTGACAAAGTAAAAAGTAACAACTGGGTTGGAAGCGCCATAAAGATCAATATACATGATGGCTAGACGCCCAGCCAGATTGTATGCCATGAGTGACTGGGGTGATGATGACGAGAATTGGCATTGATAACTGAAAATTTAAGGGCTTAAAACAGCAAAACTTGCAGTGATAATATCTCGTTCGGTTACCTTTCGAATGCTGTAGGTCTTGTCAATTCACTCCGACATCACTAATTCACTTTTTTTCTAAACTGGTGCCTAGTATAATATCAGAGTGTTTGGCCTGGTGCGGGCGCAATTTGATTCCATAAAAGGCGAAACTTGCCGTGCTAAAATCTCATTCGGTTACCTTTCGAATGGTGAAGGTCTTGTCAATTCACTCCGACATCACTAATTCACTTTTTTCTAAACTGGTGCCTAGTATAATATCAGAGTGTTTGGCCTGGTGCGGGCGCAATTTGATTCCATAAAAGGCGAAACTTGCCGTGCTAAAATCTCACTCGGTTACTTTTCGAATGGTGAAGGTCTTGTCAATTCATTCCGACATCACTAATTCACTTTTTTTCTAAACTGGTGCCTAGTATAATATCAGAGTGTTTGGCCTGGTGCGGGCGCAATTTGATTCCAAAAAAGGCGAAACTTGCCGTGCTAAAATCTCATTCGGTTACCTTTCGAATGGTGAAGGTCTTGTCAATTCACTCCGACATCACTAATTCACTTTTTTTCTAAACTGGTGCCTAGTATAATATCAGAGTGTTTGGCCTGGTGCGGGCGCAATTTGATTCCAAAAAAGGCGAAACTTGCCGTGCTAAAATCCCATTCGGTTACCTTTCGAATGGCGAAGGTCTTGTCAATTCACTCCGACGTCACTAATTCACTTTTTTTCTAAACTGGCGCCTAGTATAATATCAGAGTGTTTGGCCTGGTGCGGGCGCAATTTGATTCCAAAAAAGGCGAAACTTGCCGTGCTAAAATCTCACTCGGTTACCTTTCGAATGGTGAAGGTCTTGTCAATTCACTCCGACATCACTAATTCACTTTTTTTCTAAACTGGTGCCTAGTATAATATCAGAGTGTTTGGCCTGGTGCGGGCGCAATTTGATTCCAAAAAAGGCGAAACTTGCCGCGCTAAAATCTCACTCGGTTACCTTTCGAATGGTGAAGGTCTTGTCAATTCACTCCGACATCACTAATTCACTTTTTTTCTAAACTGGTGCCTAGTATAATATCAGAGTGTTTGGCCTGGTGCGGGCGCAATTTGATTCCAAAAAAGGCGAAACTTGCCGTGCTAAAATCTCACTCGGTTACCTTTCGAACGGTGTAGGTCTTGTCAATTCACTCCGACATCACTAATTCACTTTTTTTCTAAACTGGTGCCTAGTATAATATCAGAGTGTTTGGCCTGGTGCGGGCGTAATTTGATTCCAAAATAGGCGAAACTTGCCGTGCTAAAATCTCACTCGGTTACCTTTCGAATGGTGAAGGTCTTGTCAATTCACTCCGACATCACTAATTCACTTTTTTTCTAAACTGGTGCCTAGTATAATATCAGAGTGTTTGGCCTGGTGCGGGCGTAATTTGATTCCAAAATAGGCGAAACTTGCCGTGCTAAAATCTCACTCGGTTACCTTTCGAATGGTGAAGGTCTTGTCAATTCACTCCGACATCACTAATTCACTTTTTTTCTAAACTGGTGCCTAGTATAATATCAGAGTGTTTGGCCTGGTGCGCGCGCAATTTGATTTCAAAAAAGGCGAAACTTGGCGTGCTAAAATCTCATTCGGTTACCTTTCGAATGGTATAGGTCTTGTCAATTCTCTCCAATTCTCTCGGCCATAGAACGAAGTCAGCCTCATTTAGGAAAGTAAAAAGAAGAAAAAAATAAAAATATGGAATTTCTGGTAACTTAACGACAGCGATTTTCACCTGTAAAAACGTCGACCAAAGAAAAAAATGCTTATTATTAGACCTCGAAGATCAACGATTGCTAGAAAAAATAGAATAGAATATGTTCTAAAAAAAGGCGAGACATTTTGCTGCGACAAATCCGCATTATTTTCCCGACAGACTGGGAGTCTTTTCGTAAAGTCGCTGGAGTCATTTCGGCGACATGCACAGTGAAAAAACAAAGGTTCACTTTGGACTGTGCAATTTTCGGCTTTTTGCACAGTGCAATAAAGTCGTTTCCAAATGCACAGTGCAAAACCCAAAAAAACCTCTAGCGTCTTTGCGAACGGATAAGTGCATAGAAAGATCAAGCGATAAGACGACCAGGCTGCTCCTGATCAACAACATAATTTTTCCGGAATAACCACACTTTTGGAACGGTAAATAAATATTTAGCTCCTTTTATATATCCTTATTGCTTATGACTGATATGAGACCAGTGTGCTCTCCGCCGCCATGACTGATATGACTTCAGTGGAATTGCCATACTTCCCACAGGTGACAAAGCTGGCGAATGATTTGATTTTTTGAATGATAAACATCCGATATGGCTTGACAAAGTAAAGAGTTACAACTGAGTTGGAAGCACCGTAAAGATCTATATACATGATGGCTAGACGCCCAGCCAGGGTGTTGGTTGGGCCTTGGATATAAGTCATTATAATGCCATAAGTGACTGGGGTGATAATGAAGAGAATTGGCATTGATAACTGAAAATGTAAGGATTTAAAATAGTAAACTTTGAGAGAGATTTGCACTGAAATGAGAATTTCTCCAAATGCGACGCTACAATTTCTATCAAATTCTGCACGCATTTTCCCTAAAGAGGCATATTGATTCCTGAACATGTTAGCCTGGGTTTTGAGGAACTTGAAATAGATTATACGAAATGCGAAGAGCGGTAAAGCGAAAAGCTTTTGCCAACTTTCGCTCAAAAATTCTTCATTGTTTCTGCAAGCCGCAAGGTTGAAATCTGGCGTATGTCTTTGAAAAACTGAATCTAAAATTGTCCCTCGCTCTTTCGCTTTGAGTTGGTGATCTAAAATTTCCACGAGATTGAAGTTTATGGCCTCTATTTTCCATACTGTAGTTTACCTGAATTCCCAGCGCAACCGTCAGCTGTCGATGAAGTTTGTACGTCGCTTTGGAAAAGCTGGCCTTCTTGGTTTCAAGCTGCCGAAGAATAAGGAAAACGCAGCCAATTGAGATGGCTTCGGCGGCAAGAAAGCCGATAAAAACAAAGGCCCCGGCGTATTTTGAATACTGAGAATTGTAGTCCAAATAAAGTAGAAGTTGGCCTTCAAATTCGGGCAGAGGAATGCCAGGGAAATTGGCCAAAGCTTGGATTATTTTAGCAGGAATATCCTAAAATACGGCTTGAAGAAGTGGTAGAGGACCATCAAAAAAGAAGATAGTGTTCTTTGGTTACCTTTTGAGGGGGTTGCACCTTATCAAAAATAAAATAAGTTCCACCTGTGACTGCAAAAGAAATTAGGTATGCGACGATCCAAGTGGTCCAGGAGAGCAGGGCATCCATGTACTTTGGGTTGGTTTGCAGAACGGCAAATCTGTACATAATACAGTAACATTGTGTGGACATGGCATAACCGGCACTGTTTACAATTGCAACGTCCTAAAAATATATATTTATTTAACAATAAGAATGTTCACTTCAAAAAGATCTTTTATGCTTCTCAAATATGCATACAGGGATAAAAGTTGACACGAATTTAAATTATGTTTTTCTAATGCATATTCAAGGTCTATAAGGCTTTTGTAACTTGTCAACCTACAGAAACCACAGCACCAGGTTCGCCCAGATACTTGAAGAACCCGTTAATATAGGCTCCACTAAACGGAAATAAGGGATCCGGCTTCACCAAAACTCCCAAGGTGAATGCAAAAAGCATATCGAAAATCTGAAAAAAGTCCATGTAACTCTGTTACGCAGCAATAAACATCCGAAAAAATTAGATTCTTACAGTGTAATTGATAATAAACCGCTTGTAAGTCCTCATACTTTCTGGAGATTGCGTTAAAACGATTACAATCACAGAGATCCCTAAAAAAGTTCCAAAAGCACCGACGATGAAAAAGATGACGTCATAGATATTCGAATTTGACACCAAGCTCTCGGCCATAGAACAATGTTAGCCTCATTTAAGAAAAGTAAAAGGAGGAAAAAGTAAAAATATGGATTTTCTGGTGACTTAACCACTGCCATTTCCACCTGTAAAAACGTCGACCAAAGAAAAAAATGCTTAATATTAGACCTCGGAGATCAACGATTGACAAAAAATAGAGCCGAGTATGTTCTAAAAAATTTGCTTCCCCATGCTGACGTCGAATTTTTATCAGCATTTGAAATAAACTCTCTCTGCCAAGCCAAAATTACAATACCGGAGAGTCTCTGATAGCGACAGTCCATGACATGGCGCAAACAGCATTAAATGAATGCCAATTCTTTTTTTTTGAGCATACTGAAGGCCGGATGGAGCGTTTACTATCAGTTTGTCGGGAAAATAATGAGGATTTTAATCGAGCATCATCACTTCGCAATAGATAGTCACGGCTGGAGATTTGGTGCGCGACTGCGACGAGAGACATTTTGCTGCAACAAGCTCACATTATCATTTTTTTCGACATGCACTGTATGAAAACAAAAGTTTACTTTGCACTGTGTAACTTTGGCAGTAGATCGGCAAAGGTATTCACCAAGCTTTTCTGGCTAAAGATTCATAAAATGCGGAGAGCGGTTAGTGTCTTTATGGCCATGTTTCTACCGACTTCGCGCGGAAAAGTCTACAAAATCTTCACCAATTTTTTGACTAAAAACTGGGTGCTTGTGCAAATGGCAGGCTAATCATCTACCGCAGACTTTAATAAATACGTGAAACCTTTTGTTATTCATTAAAGTGTGGGCGTCTCACTACGACAAGTTAGACGTCCAAAGAGAACAGCCTTGATTCTATTGCAGCAAGACCATTTTTAGGACGTTGCGATTGTAAACACTGCCGCCTATGCCATGTCCACGCAATGTTACTGCATCATGCACAGATTCGTGATCCTCCAGTCCAATCCCAAATGCATGGACCTTTTCGCTTCATGGAAAGCCTGGATCACCGCTTATGGTATCTCATTTGTTGTGTCTGCTGGGACCGTTGTGGTCTTCAACAATTTTCAGCCTGCTCAAAAAGTATTTTATAGCTGTTTTTAATGCAGTAAATTTTGTATTTTAGGACATTGCAGCCAAATTGATCGCAGAATCTGCCAGTTTTCCGGGCATTCCTTTGCCGGAAACTGAGGGAAAACTACTGATTTACTTGGATTACACCTCAAAATATTCCAAATACGCAGGGGCCTTTGTTTTCATTGGGTTTATGGTCGCTGAGGCCATCTCAATTGGCTGTCTTTTCTTTATTCTTCAACGACTTGAGGACAAAAAAACCAGTTTTACTAGAGCTACATACCTATAAACTTCATCGACAATTGACGATAGCGTTGGGAATTCAGGTAAAATTATATGCAATACATCAATATACTGCCCAAGTGATACTTCTATAACTAGCGTCTTTGTTCGTCCATTTCAACGACATCTCTAGCGGCGGAAAAATTTTCGAAAACACATTTGAAATTTTTTGCGTTTAATCAGAAATTTTCAAGTTTTTCAAGTCACTCTTTTCAGCTGCTGATGCCAATTCTCTTCATCGTCACCCCTGTTACTTACATCCTCGTATCGACTTATAATCATGGCCCTACCAGCGTATTGGCCGGGCGTTTTTCCATCATGTTTATTGATCTTTACGGAGTCTCCAATTCAGTTGTTACTCTTTATTTCGTGAAGCCATATCGGACATTTGTTGCGACCAAATTTAAGGCCTTCGTGAAGGTTGTGACTTGTGGAAAATACGGGAATACCACGAAGGAACGACGACTCACAATCGTGTCATCATTTAATTTAGAATAAAGGATGAAATTGAAAACTGTAAAATTTACTTTGGCGTTATTTCACCATATCATTTTTATCATTTACCTTTCTTTTCATTGCCCCCTCTACGCCAGCGATGAGATCACTGTGCTCTCCGGCGCCAGCACAGCAATTGTCTCGGGGACATTGCCATATTTGCCGCAGGAAATTAATTTCACAACCTCTTTGAATTTCGAAATTATAAACAATCGGTATGGCTTGACAAAGTAGAGGGTGATGATCGAATTGGAAGCCCCGTAAAGATCAATGTAGACCATGAAAAGTCGACCAACCACGGTGTTAGTTTCGTGTTTGATGTAAGTCGCGATTATTCCGTACGTAACCGGAGCGATGATAAAAAGAAATGGAGTTGATAGCTGAAAAATAGCTGTTAATTTGCAGGAAAGAGCGTTCAATAAAAGTTGGCAAAAAAGTTATTAAATTTTTTTTCTGAAACAGCTCAAAGTTCGGAGAAACAACCGAGATTCTAATGGTGTAAATTCAATTTTTTTTGAGATTATATGTGGAAACTTTTAGCCTGTTTTCTAAGAACGTTGCCGTACGAAAACTCGATTTTTTTGTGCAAAGCTGGCAGAAGGATGGCCAAGAAAAGTTTTTCTTTCTGACTCTCCGCATTTTGCACACTCTCTTGTCGGAAAACATAGTTGAATATCTCGGCTGTGCATGTAAGGCGTAAAGTTAACTTTTCAAAAATTAGCTCATGGCCAAACCCCAACTTGCGTCCAATTAAAAAAAATCAAAGCGTCCCACTTCGAACAGCTCTCATGCCAAAGAAAATTTGATTCCAACCTTCCAATGGCGTAAATTTCTTTTACCTGAACGCCCAACGCAATCGTCAGTTGTCGATGAAGTTTGTACGTTGCTTTGGAGAAACTGGCTTTTTTGGCTTCAAGTTGTCGGAGAATAAGGTAAACACAGCCAATTGAGATAATTTCTGCGGCAAAGAAGCCGAAGAATATACCGAATCCGGCGTATTTAGAGTATTGAGAGGTGTAATCCACGTAAATAAAAAGTCTGCCTTCGAATTGCGGCAGAGGAACGCCCGGAAAGTTGGCTGAATCTTCCATTATCTTAGCTGGAATGTCCTAGAATACACTTTTGTTAAAGCTGTAGGAGATGATGATATTACTTTTTGCTGAGCCTGCGCTCTACTGAAAATATAGTAGGTTCCGCCAGTTATAGCAAATGAGATTAGATAAGCGCAGCTCCAGACATTCCAAGACTAGAGGTGGCAATCGGGCTGGGCCGGCCCGGCCCGGCCCGGCCCGGCCGGGCCCGGTGATTGGGCCGGGCCGGGCCGGGCCTGAGCAGATTTGAAAAAGCCCAGGGCCGGCCTGACCGCTTCGGCCCGTCGGCCGGGCCGAGACTCTCGGCCCGGCCCGGCCCGGAAGGTGGATAAGTGAAAAAAAATTAATACTGAACCAGCAAAATAAAGCACAAATGCTTAGCAGAATTGTTGGATGGATATTAAATCAAACCTTTTTGACTTATATACTGTTTTACCACCTTTTCAAACTCTTTAAAATCACTGATTATGTATATGTAAAATCCCACCCAAATATGCAAGGATCGGGCAAATCTTCGAATTTTTGATGATAAACTTTTAAGTTAAAAACATTTCGCTGTAATTTGATTCCTTGAGGTAAATGACCGCATCTACGCAGTTTTTGATTAAACATGTAGCCTCATAACGTCCATATTTTTACATAGCTAACTTTCTATAGGATAAAAAAAATCGACACAATCCAACTTTTTGGCTAGGTTTTAGGTACCTATTCGGCTGTTCCAGTCAGCCGACTAGACGTTTTAATTCCACTCATATAGACGTAAAACCCCGCTGGAAGGCATAAAAAGTTCCAGTAGAGAGTGCATAAAGTTTTATCCAACCTTTTTGCAGTATCGGGCCAAACAGGGCCGGGCCGGGCCGGCCTGGGCTTTCACCGGGCCGGGCCGGGCCTGAGCAAATTTGAAAAAGCCCAGGGCCGGCCTGGTCACTTCGGCCCGCGGGCCGGGCCGCAAAATTCGGCCCGGCCCGGCCCGATTGCCACCTCTATCCAAGACAAGACGAAGTCCAGGAATTTGGGGTTGGGCTGGAGAACAGCGAAGCGATAGATGATACAGGCGCATTGAGTGGACACTGCGTAGCCGGCAGTGTTGACTATTGCAACGTCCTAAAAATATCCATCCACATTGACGGACCTGACCCAGTAGCAAAAAACGTACAATTTTGCATCCGGGAAGTATCAAAAATGTGGCAAAATGCTTCCCTCTCCAACTGAAAAAACTAATAGAAAATTTTTTGTCTTTGGATCAGGTCCGGCACTGTAATCTTCAGTATGACTTTTTGATTTCTTTTTAACCCTGGCTGACAATTCTGATGACCTACCGAGATCACAGCGCCTTGCTCTCCCAAATACTTGAAAAGCCCGTTAATCACGGCTCCAGTAAACGGAAACAAAGGATCCGGCTTCACCAGGACTCCCATTGTGAATGCGAAAAGCATGTCAAACAACTAAAAAATGACATAAATGTTCCATTTAAATATAGTACGTGAATAAAATTTCAAAAAAATCATGTTTTCTCCAAAATTCCCACCGTAAAATTGATGATGAATCGTTTGTAGCTCTTCATACTTTCTGGCGATTGGGTAATCACAATGATAATTACAGATATTCCCAGAAAAGTTCCGAAAAATCCGGCAATAAGGAAAATGACTTCGTAGAAAAGAGAATCAGTCACTAAGACATCCATTTTACTCAACTTTATAAAAAAGAAATAGCGCTAGAGACGAATGAGAAGGTTATTAATTAATGCTGGATTCTCGCCTACTCTGTCATTATCACCTGTAAGGGAAAGAAACTTTTGTTGAGTTCTTTATACTCTGAAATCTTGAACTCTTAAGTTCTGTATGCATGCTGTATATGTATACATCGTATATCAATACTATATTCTGGGGCCTGTTTCACGAACGCAAAATAAAGAAAATAGAAATATGAGTCAGCGAGGGAACAGAGGAAATGCATGCGAAACGGGAGAGACGGCAGGAAAATGAGGATTGCGCCAATTCTCAATCGGAGTGACTTTTTACGTCCAAAATTACGGGTTGGCGGTAGTATTTGAGCCATAACTTTCCTCTACTTGGGCCTACAAGCACCCTCCAAAAATTCAAATAATGCTGAGACTTCGGGCTATGTAGATCTATAAAAATTTTTGCTCTACCGCCAATGACAAAGTTACCATAGGCGTTGTAGTGTTGAATTCTTCTACTTTATAAAACTAAAAGGCCTTTTTTCGCGTTAATTGAAACAGTAAAAAATTCTAATTTATGTCAGTCGATAGACAATTTAATTCTCTACAAAATATTTTTAGAGGGCCAACTGTAAGTAATTTTTTGGCTGAGTAATAACTGATTTACTTTGACAATCCCTCGATTTTCATCACAAAAAATCTTTCGAAAGAGCCCTCAAATCAAAACAAGAGAGAAGTTTTACGGTAAAAAATGGGATGCGGCTGGACTAAATCACCCATAACTTTATCAGTTGGTGAGATATAGACGCCCCTCTAAAAAAATGAGGTAGCCAAGACAATTTTCTTTACAATTATATAAAATTTTATACTAATATTTTATTATTTGGAACAAAAACCTATTTTTATTCTGAAAAAATGGAAAAATGTTGCAAACTGCTGCACTACTATAAATTTGTTCGTGCCGTAGATCGCCAAACATCCTAAAAAATTGCATTACTGTAAACCGCGGACTCAGGTCTACATG
Organism: Bursaphelenchus xylophilus; assembly: GCA_904066235.2. NCBI lineage: Eukaryota > Metazoa > Nematoda > Chromadorea > Rhabditida > Aphelenchoididae > Bursaphelenchus > Bursaphelenchus xylophilus. Next base: position 4,473,282 of record CAJFCV020000001.1, read on the forward strand.
ATTTTTTTAAATGGTGTCGATCCGACAATTTTGGGCGATGTTATGAGGGAATTAAGCTAGAATTGCAAAAATTTTATAGAAAATAGAAATATGCGCATTACTACTGCTATTTTCGAGCGAGTTTTTGCAACAATGCAACGAAACTTGCACACATGACAGTCCAAACAGTTAGCATTATTCGAAATTTTGAAGGGTGATTCTACGCCCATGGAGGGAAAAGTTATGGCCGAAACACTGCCGCCAACCCTGATTTTGGACGTAAAAAGTCACTCCGATTGAGAAGTGGCGAAATCCTCATTTTTCTGCCGTCTCTCCCGTTTCACATGCATTTCCTTTGTTCCCTCGCTCACTCATATTTCTATTTTCTTTAGAAATATGAGTTTTTGCGTTCGTGAAACAGGCCCCTGGAAACTGCGACGATAATAAAGAAAGGCATTTTTTCAGAATCGCTGGTCCACCAGGGACCAACTGAATGGATGGAAATCTTGGAACTTGCATAAGTCCCAACACGACCGGCCGGTGCATCTAATGTAAGGCCGCTGGCGGAACTTCATTGCGGAAATATGGGAGATAAACACCCCTTACGTACTCACCATTCCAAGGGAGATGAGCTAGTAGAAGTTAACACGTTTGTTGCGGGTCAACATTCGACCCAGGGCGGCCAACCTCCTTTGAACCTGATGTGCCTGCTTCAGACATATCTTGGCTTACCTGAAGCTGTTCCGGCTGCTTTTGAGTGGGCCTCGTGCTTCATCGGGTTAATAAAATATATCTTAGGGTCAATCCCTTAAGTAGTCAAGTAAAATATCCGATGTAATTTACTCATACTTTTATTACATAGGCACACACAGTATCTATAAAGTCGAAGCAATTCTCTAGCTAGCTAGAGGAATAATCCATCTGACTTACGTGAAAGTGTGTAGCGATACCATTAGGATGGGGAACTCGCGCCATCCCTGAACTTGACGACCGGTCATCCCGCGAAGGATCGTCGCATTACTATCAGAGTTAATTACATTAATATACTCATCGACTTCGATGATCGTACCCACTGGCATCGATACATGGCCATTAGACTCCCTGGTTACGAATTGAATAAATTCGGGTTTGGTTCCATATCGCTCGTGAGGCTCTCTCATCGCATCCATCGTCGTCTTGGTAAATACCGCCAGACCCGTCATCAGCATGGGCGCATTCACAAGAACTTGAATTCTCACTTCCAAGCCCTCCATCGTTGCGCACAGTGGACCAACTGTACCTTCCAAATTTCTGATCACCTCCAAGTACTCAGTGATCTCGCGTTTCCGCTCCTCCAGCTGCAATTCCATGTCTGCGATACGCATCCGCTGTTCTTCGATCATCTCTATCAGCGCCATTCTGGCTTGTCCATCACCAAATTCTTGGTGATCCATGCGTTCCAATGGAACCTCTTCTTCTTCACCTTGTTCATCAATGCGCTCCTGCAAACCGTCTACGACATCTCGGTCGATTTCCACATTTCCTGCTTCATGGATGGCTTCATCGACGGCTTCATTGGCAGCTACTTCTTCCCTCAGGTCATCTGTCTCTTCGATTTCTGCTCTCACTGGTTTACCAATAAAATATATTATTCTTAAAGATCCCGTTAAGATCCCACTTGAAAATTCCTGAAATGTCCCAAGAAAATGCTCAGGGGACGTCATCTTAAAATCCCAATTTGTTCTTCTTCCTTTTACATGATTTACGATACAAGTTGAGAAAATGACCTCGTTCACTTCATCATATACGGCGAAAATACTGTTTTCATCGTCATCAATTTTATCTGAATTTTCGACTTGTTCATCTAATGCGGCTTGTTGGCGACGTAGTTTCTTTTTTGTTTGTCGCCTCTTTCTCGGTGCGGCACAGAGATATGCACAGAATCTGGCAAATCTTGAAGAAACGACCTGTGAAGAATAATTAGGGCATTAAAAGCTTTAACAAAGCAAGCGTCCTTCTTGTTCACCATTGCGATGGGCCTGACAAGTGATCCTTGCAATTCGTTCAGCATGGCACGGTTTAACCATTCATCTCTGGCGATGTTGACTGGTCTTTTCCGTTCAATTCCTTATTTGGATGCGGATGATATTCAAGCCCTCTGTTTCTAATTTACGACGTGATCTTTATGGAATGTTCCAATTTGGGCGAGGCGCGGTGGAGGGAGTTCCATCCGTTATGGACTCCCTTTACGCAATTTATTGTACGGATATGGTCGGCGTATTCGGCATAACCAAAAATTTTATAATTTTCCGTGACGAACCAAAAATCGGTTACGAAATACTTCAGCGCTGCCATGCCTGGCGCATATAATGGTGACTCCATTACGCCCATTAGTCCCATATACCACTTGTGGAACTCTTCGACTTCTCGTAATCCAGGTCGCATTTTGCCGAGAAATTTTCAATCTTGCCTTCTTTTCTGAGGATCTGGATTATTCTGAACCAAGAATAAGTTACGCAATATAATATATGATTGACGTCATTTATGAGTCATATCACGACGATTCTGACGCTGGTTGCGATTTAACGATCAGTGAAGGGTTGCAGGTGATATTTGGTCTTTTGCAAGTCGTTGATGACATATTCAGTTCCTTATTTCAGGTCGGGGTCTGATTGGCTCTCGTTGAGCATGTTTTACGGACGTTTTATCGAAACTTCCCACAAAAATCCCAAACCTTGAGCAAATAAACGGCTTCTTGGCTTGACGACGGCTGATACTTTCAAGTGAACGGTCGCCAGATACATTACGCGAGAATACAATATATGAGGGTCAATCCCTTAAGTTTTAAAGCAAAATTATCCGATGGGATTCACTACCATGTTTATTATACACACACACAATTTATTTAGTAGAATAGATCACCCAATCTAAAACTAAGAAAGAATCCATCTGACTTCCATTCTCTTCTTGATCATTCATCTTTTCCAGTGGGCGTGTACACGTTGAAGCCTTTGACACAAGCGCGTCCTTCCTGTCTTTTATACAGAAGAGCCAAGACGGTCCGATCTTCTTTCTACATATTTAGAATTATTTTTTTGGATATTGGCTTGAGTGTGATGTTGTTGATAAAAGATTTTTTGTTAGAATTGACCAAATTTGAAATGTTTTCGCTTCGGGAGTTGTAAAAGATTTTTTTGGAAAATTTAAAATGTTTTCGCTTCCGGACAAGGGAAAAACGAATTAAAATTTTTGTTTGTGAAAATATAAATATGGCAAGAGGGGATCAAGACAAGTTGTTTTTTTGAAAACATGTTCATTTTTTCTGATTCCTTTTTTCCTTAAGTAGTAGTGTTAAAAAGTAATTTTTTGAAATTTTTCCAAAAGTATTCGATTTGGGGGTTTTTAGTGGTGCTGATTTCAAATTTTTGATGACTGCCCTCCAGTCACCCCAAAACGACCGAACGTGGAATAAACTTTTTTTGTTGGGAAGATCTTTTCATGATGATAAAATAAAACGACATCATCCGTGTGGTTTTAATGGGGTTCTGCCTCGAGGAGCATTGCGATTTGGGTATTGCGACACTACGGTCGCACGATTGAGCCATTCGTCTCTGGCGATGTCGACGTTCCTTCGCAGAGGCATTTCCTCTATTCTGAGGATCTGGATTATATTCAACCCTTCCCTTCACTGCAGATAACTTGGATGAAATGTTCCAATTTCGGCAAGGCACGGAGGAGGGAGTTCCATCCATAATGACCTCCTTCTAGACAAGGATGAGGTCGGCGTGTTCGGCATGACCAAACATTTTAGTACAATTTTCCGTGAAAAATCAAGACGAATCGGTTACGTAATACATCAGCTATGTTATACCTGGCGCATATAATGGTGATTCCATTACGCCAGGTGGCGGCTTGTTCGTTAACGATTGCCACATGGCAACAGTTAAGTTAGTGTTCTTATGGATATATTTATTTATTCAAACGTAACCTTACAATAATAAGAATTAATGAGGAGACCAAAATGGAGAGTACAATCTCATTCTAAAGAAGATAAAAAACCTGAAACAGGGACCTCGCGGCCCTCTCTTCAATACTGCCCGATCGGTCCTTTCGGACCCCTCTTTTGAATTTTTGGACGGCGCGCTTCCCTTGCCTGATCTGGGAGGATCTTACACCTCCGGCCTTTTTTGGAAGAACCGTCCCGGTTCACTGCGGGGGTGTGGGAGGTTTACTCCTCATCGGGCCCTAATTCAGGGTATAAGGTAGAAACATATATGGTTTCAGCTGAAAATGGCTGCTTGCGCAACACCCGGGGCGATCCGGGAGCCAATGTGGCTCCGACGAACCCGGTCAGTTGCACCAAAAGCGCGATTAGCGGCTGGCCGACGCGCGGCTCCATCTTTGTTGTCATCGCGCTTTTATGCGCGGGGAAATTCCCGTAGCGGGTCTCAACTGAAAAGGTCTCGTCGGTGATTTGGGATATCACCGCAAGACATTTTTTGTTGTGGTGGTAGCAGCGAGACCGCGGGTCAGGTAGATTCCCTTCACAAGGGAATGGACTTTATGTGTAAATCGATTTTGGCTTGGGACCTAGTCAGATCGAAAGGTGTGTGGTAGTCGGTTATTCACTTGGGGGGGAATCTCTGCGCGGGGCTTCAAAGCCGAGAAAATCGGCTTCAAAGTTTGGACGAAAATCAAAGGATAGGGATCCCAGAAAAGGAGCGATAAAAAGTGTGAAGCAGTGGCCGAGTGGTCAGTGCGCTCGCTTTTTGCGCAAAAGGTTGCAGGTTCGAATCTTTCCAAGCTCAATAATCATTTATCGTTTTTACTTTTGCTTTCTTCGTGCTAATCCGGCTGTACATTTAAAAAAAAGTTAACATAATGGAAAGTTGTTTTTGAATACATCAGGTTGATGGTGTGCCCTGCGCTCTAAAACTGTAAAGGGAAGGTGCAAAGCTGTTGAAAATGGAAAAGTTCCGTTTAAAATATACTTCTTGCATCGATAATCGAGTTCAGGGGAAAAAATTAATAGAAGTTTTTGTCTAAAAAAGTTAAGAATGGAAGCAGATTCGAACTTGCGACCTTTTGCGCAAAAAGCGAGCGCACTGACCACTCGGCGACTGCTTCACACTTTTTATCGCTCCTTTTCCGGGATCCTTATCCTTTGACTTTCGTCCAAACTTTGAAGCCGATTTTCTCGACTTTGAAGCCCCGCGCAGAGATTTCCCCCCAAGTGAATAATCGACTACCACACACCTTTCGATCTGACTAGGTCCCAAGCCAAAATCGATTTACACATAAAGTCCATTCCCTTGTCAGCAGAGTACCGTCAGACGGGCTCGTGGTCAAAAGGGGTGATAGCGAGGATATTCGCCACTCTGACTGACCGCATGCGCCACGGAAATCCTGATTCCGTGAGGGATACTCCTCTACCTGACCCGCGGTCTCGCTGCTACCAGTTAAGTTAGTGTTCTTATAGATATATTTATTTATTCAAACGTAACCTTACAATAATAAGAATTAATGGGGAGACCAAAAATGGAGAGTACAATCTCATTCTAAAGAAGATAAAAGACCTGAAACAGGGACCTCGCGTCCCTCTCTTCACTACTGCCCGATTTGCCAGCATAGTCTGTATTTGAAGCACTCTTCAATTGTGAGCATTATGGATGCTACTTCCGAAATAACACTAGCGATGTACATTACGAGCATTATGCTTGCTCTAGTATCCATACATTCTACGAAACAGATAACCAAACTTTCTTTGAAGTTTGTGTCGTTTCGTTGTGTTTGAGACATATTGACGGGAAGCATTCTATTCTAACTGTTATTAACATGCGTGAAAGTTGTTTTCACTTCCAAAAACGCCTGTTTTAATCCCAAATTTGTTGACATTCCTGCGGACGGCAACCCTCTCCCGCCTCCTTTCGGCACTTCGCCCACCCAGTATCGGTTGAATTCAAACAAAATGTCAAAACGGATTTCTTCTGGGGTTTTTTAACCGAAAAGTATTTTTTTGGAATCATTTTATTTTTTGTCATTTGCGACACTTCGTTTCGACGGAACTAAAAGGTGGGCGGGAGACATTTTTCTACAATATTTAGGTTGCCGTGCTGCGTAACCACAAAAAACGAGGCAGACGAAAAAGGATTATTATTCCATATTCTAGATTAAATGTAATAGACAATTGCCCATGTCCCAGATATTTTTTTTATATTTTAAACCACTATTGTAACACATAGTAATCGCACCTTTTTGCTGGCTTTACTTTATGTTTGTTATTTCTTTATCATATCATACAATTTTAATTATTATATTGTAGTATATGTGAGTTTATAAAAAAATATATTATTATTATTGATATATATGTATATGTATTATATCAAAAAATTAATCGAGAGTATCGGCAAGGCCTAGCTAAATATATAATGTAAAATAAGAAAAGTATTATATATTATAGTTTATGTACATATATACATGGTGAAATATTTGACCATTAAAGCAAGCAAACAAGTTACTATAAAAGAAAATAAAGGTCCCGCAGAGCCATAAAAAATTAAGGAATACCTCTAGCGAGGAAGTTGCGATTAATTTAATGATAAATTTTATATACCGACACAAGCTGGCCGGTGTCCGTCGCTCAAAAAGTGGCGATGGAAAAGCGGAAACGAAAAGGGCGGGAGCAATCCAGAAAAGTTGCGCCTTTGTCGTTTTCAAATGTCCAAGGCCCGCGGAGAGCCGGATGCTCCAAAGGCCGCGACGAAACCACAGGCCGACTAAACTGACGCCACAGAAACAATGAGAAATAAAAAATGTGTTTATCGCGGCCTGGATCATTTAGAGGACCTGAAGAAAACGCAAATCTAAACGGAAAATTTTTGGAAACAGATGTTCCAACAAAGACATGGTGATCTATGATAATGTTATCGATAGACACGACGTTGAGGTCGGCTTTAGGTAGCGGAAAAAGTAGTTCTTTAAGCGATGACAACTCCATTGTTGAATGATTTGGAAAGCAAATGTAATTTTCTTGTTATTTACACTATGTATTTGCAACACAATTTTGTAAAATATCCTGTATTTAATTTATAGAGCAAATAATATGCATTAATCTGTAAAAAGATAAAAGTTTGTGGTCACTGCGAACCCTTACATTAGGCTGTTTCTGGGCTATAATAAGAACCAATTGTAATTATCGTCCTTAAATCTATCGATGGATTCCTCGCCAATTTCATCCCTCTTTCCCTCTTTTTTTCTCGAAATGTTGCATAAGAAACAGAATTTGAAAGCTGGTCCGAAATGATGACAATGGTTATTTAAACAAATTTGCATAGAATCTGTGTGTATTATGTCCAGAGCTAGTCGTAGATGCTCAACAAATCGAAAACCCATGGTTGGATTGTTTATTTGCGAGGCTACAACTCCTACCAAAACAACTAGTCATTTTACTTTTCTAGCCACCCAAAACTTGTCTCAACCGGTCAATTTCGGGAGATAAGAAGTCGCCCTGCGGATGTTGTTCAACTCTTGTCCGATATTCGCTCAAGAATTTCTTGCCGTCTCCTTTTTTGATTCCTTGAGAATAGATGCCAACACGAAACTCCGGAGGCAAACTGGTACAGTGCACGACGTCTTTTTCGGGTCCGCAGTCTTTGACGAATTGATCGAATAAGTGTTGAGTTGTATCGACCACACTTTCGACTCCGTTTTGTACAGCCTGTTGTAGAAGAGAAGGAGCGATGAATCTGAAGAACGGATAATCAAAGGTGGGGCTGAATCAGAATTGAGAAATTTTGAATAATAAAAAAAACTTTTTTGTCCGATTTGTGGCAATTTACATCCAACAAACGACTTTCACGGCTTGTGAATGTTACGTTGAAAAACCTTGGCCATTTTTTCTGCTGATAAAAAAGTTACCTGTTCTCCGGCGTTGGTTTGAAATCAAACTTTTTGCTGATCAATTCCAACAACTCTTTGTCGCCCTAAAAGTCAAGGCCTTATTAATAACAGAGTCCCTGCGGTCTAGAAAGCAAAAGACATACCAGATTAAGCAGATAATCAACGAGTAGCGGCTCAACTTTGCCGTCATTTCCTTTTACAATGCCTGCGAAGCCAGACTCATCGTATTCTTTAAGGTACAAAAGTTGATTTTCGGGCAAAAGTTTGGCCGCGTTTTTATGCGCAGCGGCTCTTTGCTTGACCTTGTCGTCCAAATTGACGCTGGCAAAGGTTTTAAAATTACTGTTGAAGAGTAGGATGTCAGTTGAGTTCATAATAACCGGGTCGTTTCGGACATCTAATCTGCTCTCTTCAAGCTTGTCCAAGTTGTAGATGAATAATGGGACAAGCCAAGTGGTTTGGTCTTGGAATGGAATTTGCTTGATGACGTATTGATTTTGATCGTTTAGGCTAATTTCTACTGTGGGAATTCCTATTTGTCTCAAGTAGGGTTTCAAGTACTCTTCGGAGAAGTTGAAACCAAGGCCTTGAGTCTTCTTGAGCGCCTGAAATTAAATCAAAAATTTTGAAGGTTTCCCAGTACTGTCTAAAATTCCTGACACTTTCCGAGAGCCCTTAAGAGTCTTTGTGATCTCAACAGAACGCGAGTTAAGACTGAAATAAGTCTTGTTGTGCTTTCACGCTGTCCACAAAATTACCTCGTCAAACGCCGCCGCCAATAATTCAGTGTCCGCGTTTCCAAAGCTATTCTCATTCAGATAGATGTGCAAGGCGTCGTAAAAGACTTCTTCGGACACCAAATGCTTTACCGAAGCCAGTAAGGCTCCTCCAACGTCATAGGTCGTATCTGAAAAGCATTTAGGAATGCTATAACTTTAGGAGTAATATTTAAAGGTATATATTAAACTGACGGTCAAAATGACTAATTTTGTCTTCAATGGGATGGTTTTCATACTCAGCTACCGATTTGGCTTCGCGATAATTTTGGAGAAATCCGATTATCTGAATGTATATGTCCGAAATAAATCGTTGTTTCTTACAGAAGGGTATTTAAATTCCGGGATAAATCGGAATATTTCGGATTCGAAGAACGTCGCAAATGATTCATGAAGATACTCAAGGCCCCAACGCTTGGCAGTGACCAAATCTCCGAACCTAAAAAGATTTCATACTGGTGTCATTTGAAATGACGTGCCATTGATGTGAAGTTTCATGTCCAACAAGTATCAACCGCCCGTATTTTGAAGATGCGTCTTCATCAATCAATCCGGTTAAGCAACCGGCATAAATAATGAGTCCAAAGTTCTCCATAGCTCCACCCTCCGCCATACTGATCGTATCCAAGTGATCTATATGTTATCATACCATCATTATATATGTTATTATACCGTAGTTGTGTTTTGTGTATTTCTCACTTTACCTAATTTTTCCAATGGATACGGAATCCCAGTCAGGTTTTCCATGACGTCAATAATGTTGGCTGCAACTTCCGCGGTCTCTTGAATAAATCCAGCTGATTGTTTTTTCGCGTAAGTTCTAACCTGGAAAAGAAAAAGTTTTGCGTTTTCCAGCGTTGCAAATGCGCTTACACGGTTTTCAAAGCTATGTACTTTACCGTGTCCGGATCAGGATAAGACCTGCTAGAAGGAAGTAATCCAGATCGGGGAAAGAGCACCTTGCGGCCAGACGCTTCGCGGATAAGCTCACAAAGCCGTTTCTTGATGAAGTGTGGATTTTTTTCTTCGTGAAGTTATTTTAAAATTTGATTGAAAAAACTTCATATTATAATTGTTACATTTTTACACCTAAGCGTAAAATTAGAACTACATGAAAATAAGTCGTAATGTTCAAAATAAGCCCTTAGCAAAACCTAGACTATAAAACAAGGG